>JAEAOA010002328.1:1512500-2257500 GCA_016746295.1 Potamilus streckersoni | reverse complement strand
TCTTACGTCATAGGTAATGTCAGTAATACACGCTCAGTTTTACAATTTTAATGATGCACTAAATCATGTCGATTCCGTTTTGCGATTTTAATGATATTTTCACTTACAGCTCATAGGTTCGATTAAATACGATTTCATACACACACAGGTCAAGGTGTGATTGCAAATGAACATACGTTATTGTTATTAGAGTAGGATTAACATAACACTAACATTTTCACCTTCATTACTCTTGACTAATACCAAATTCTTGCAAGGTTCTCTAAGCAAACATTCTTACCTCAATGTCGCTGGTATTTAATGATATTATGTATGCAATAAAAAGATAAATTCAATATTGGTTTACAAGTACTATCCATAATAATGAGAGTTCTTTTCACAACACTTCGCTGAAGCAAAATAATAACCGTAGTCACTGATAGATATGTTATGCTGATGTTATGCAAAATAAAAAAGATAATAAAAAGTACCAAAAAAAAGAGTAAAATAATATTAAAATATAAAGAAACCAAGAACTACAAGCTGATATTAACTTTTTATACTCGTCTAACAGGACTAGTATTAGCATAGATTATGTACACCTACAAATCGCACACAATCGAATACACGTCTTACACGACTAGGTCGAATATTTCGTAATTGAATTCAATACGAAATTCAGAAGAGAATTTGTTTGTAAATGGGAGAAATGATTATAGTCCTATCCTCCATTCCATTCTTTCTTCATATCTTCTATCTCGTTTTCTTCTTTCTGGATCCAAATCTCTCAACCTCTTTCTTTTTCTTTAAGGTATGGATGGAATATGGATTTGGTTCGTAGGATTGTATTCTTTTTTTTTAACTCTGAATTCAGTGTCCGCAGTAACAGAACAAAAACAATTTACGCTAAAGGTTATCTCTAGCCACTCCCACTATTTTATGATATAGCCGATAAGTGGATTCGCACTTTCAAATCAGGCTTTTAAGGAATTATTCAGTCGAATTTATCGAATATTGACACAGAAATGTCAAAAGTAGCTACATAAATGATATTCTTTCACACTTAAAGTCAATACGAATTACAATGAATATGCAGTTTAATATAACTATCTCATTACTGAATTAGTTAATTCAGAAAGGTATTTTGCATTCTTCAAATGTATCATGAGATAAGTTTGCCCGTCATTGATAAAATAGGTAAATATCTATTTGGAATGCTGACAATGAAAACATCACAACATTTAGCAAGTTATACAAATATGCTAAATCAACAGAATAATGAAATTTGAATTTTCGGTGTTATTGCTCGATAGGGAAATGATTCTCCTCCTATACCTGACAAGTTGATAATAGAATTAGAACATGTTAACAGCAATTGGTCTAAACTCAAAACGCTTATACTATTAGAGCAAGCTATGCTTGCCATTGTCGAAAATAATCGTGAAGAATATTAGAAAATAGAAGAAAGGAATGCAGCTCAAACGGTTGAGACTCAGCAAATTAGTCATACAGCGAAATTTTCAGCAGGCGAGTTCTATTGCTATACTGATTTCACAGCATGTTTTAATGGAATTTATCAATCAAATTGAACGATCGTATCTATCGATTACATATGTTATTCCAGAACGCCAAGTAATCCGCATTATTGTTTATGTATTTTATAGCAACAAGTAAACATCGTGACCTATATATTGCGCTACATACCCCAGTTGTCGAGATGACATTCAAGACGTATCAATTAATTCTAGTTTAATGAAAGCATCACGAATAAACATTATACAGTTACTTGGTTTACAAGAGATCATACAGCATTATGCCACAAATTTTAGATATCTTCCTAAATTAAAATATTAGTTGTCTCATATATGAAATAATAAATTGGGAAGTCATAATTCACATCCTATTAATAAGGAGTATCACTTCAATATTATGAACACGCCGTTCTATTGAACGCATGATCCTAGGTCAATGACATATGACGGAAATATAATTGTTCGGATAAATTAACAGAAGTTACTGACTTCACCGATTAAACTAGTGCTTACACAGCAATCTTAATCATGATCTGCTGACGTTAGTTAAAATAAAATAGAAATAATAATAAAATAATAACAAAAGGGGTAAACTAACGTATAAAAAATCCCAACATAATATATAAAAAAACCAACATAAATAATATAATAATATAAAAGAAACCTATTTTTTTCATTGAAGATTCTCACTATTGTACTTGAACTTCATTGAATGTGTCAATTGTGTTTTCGTAAGATTGCCTTGAATAAACTCTTTCTTTACCATACTGATGTCACATTGCATATTTTAATGTTTCTTAATATATTGTTTTTCTTCATTCCTCATCGAGGTACTACACGGTAAATTGTTGTCTTTTCCTATTTCTTAACTATTGTCAATGCATTTAATTTGGTCTTTTTAATATTTTTACTTCCTTGTGTAATTGTAATCTCTTTTTCAATTTATATTGGCTCCTTATTACACATTTTATGGTACATTTTTCTATGTATCTTTTATCATATCTATTTTGGTGCATTGTCAATGTACCTTACAGTTTATTGATTATTATACATTTTATTGTATTCTTTTTTTAATTTCACAATATGTACTGCAATGAACATTGTTCTCATTGCCTTTTTGCAATTTATCAACTTACCAATGCATTGTAATTTTTCATCTACCTAAGCATTGTAATTTTTGATTTTTAATATATTTTTTTTCTTCTTCCTCGTATACTTATTATTTTTTTTACTAGCCTCGAGGTCTCAGCTAAATTAACCAAGAGGTATTATCAGGATATCAATTTTAAAAGAAAGAAACGAAAACATTAATTTGTGTACAACATATTGAAATCTCTAGTTATTGGAAGACAAAAACCTTCAAATTTAAGATAGTGCTATGATATTGATTTGGATTGTAGGAGAAGCATGGCCCAATCAATAATTCATATCCTGAATATAATAGGACATTGAAATGAATTTAGATTAAGCATTATTATTGTTCCCTCAGCTTTCACTTGGTAATGGAAAAAGCCTAATTAATAAGCCAGTTCAATAGTTCACCATCGGATAGAAGCCACGAATAATGATCTATCTCACAATTCAATCAATAAACCTTATTAGATTGCGATGTGATGTTGGGAACAAAGTAATTGATAATCACCCTAGGGAATTAATTAAATTAATTAAGTTCACAATGTGAATGACCACTTACAACTGGAAGGTTATGGACAATGTATGATCCAAAAGGTCGTTACTTCGGAAAAATACTGTCCACACACTCACACTCTATCCCCCCTAAAACTTGATATAAAAATAAAGCTGTCCTTGACTAGCACGCAAGAAGCACGCGTGATTTTTAGACAGACATCATCTTGTGACCTCGGATGAAGCGCTGATAATTGCCAGTTCCAGGATATAAAAATAGGCTCTGGACTGTTTATTCTCAGTACGATTCCAGGCTTAGAAGAGTGTCATGTCTATTTCTTACAGGTAAGAAAATTATGCTTTATACTCGTTTTTGAAAGTTAAAGATTTTATAGTGAGTTGTGGTATTCTTCTGAATTATTTTTATTTCATCAATATAATGTAATAGTGAGTTCTCTTTTCTACTATGAAATAATTTACTGATTTAATATTTTACTGAATTGATGTTCATTGTATTTATAATATAATATTTTTGAGTTCCCTTCTTCCACAATCATAATGTAATGAAATATTTTACAGCTTCGATGTTCATTAGTATTTGTTTGAAATAATTACTAGCTTCATGTTATAATTTAATTGAGAATAAATATATATTCTTTAAATAATAAGTATAACACTCACAGATCTTTTTCAGGTCGTTACCTTACAATAAATAAAATAAAATACATTTATTACAGTTATTGAATTTTAGGCTCTTTGAATATTTAAATCACTTGTATTAAAAAAAAGCAGAAAAATGAATGGACAAATGAAATGCTAGATTGTGGAAGGACTATTTAAAACGTATTGTAATATGTATTGTATGAAGTTTCAACATAAATAAATTTACATGTATCTTTAGAATATATATATATATATATATATATATATATATATATATATATATATATATATATATATATATATATATATATATATATATATATATATATATATATATATATATATATATATATATATATGTCAATAAAGTGAGATTCCAAGCTCTAGAAGAGTGTCATGTCTATTTCTTACAGATTCTTGGTACCTTCTCGTAGCCAAAGCTTCACCACAAAAAAATGTAACCGTATATACACCATCATAAGTGACACTTTATTCTTATGAATGCTGAACGTTCTTCCTTCTCGTAACTAGACACGAGAAGAAGGTTATGATAGAAAACGTCTAAACAACAAGCAGAGTTTTCTTATCATACATACATACATACATACATACATACATACATACATACATACATACATACATACATACATACATACATACATACATACATACATACATACATCAGTGCCGGATTTAGACAAAGCGAGGCCCTAAGCTATGGGAAGCTATAGAGGCCATATTTGGTATAAAATAAATTTGAGGGGCCTCTTCAGACTGAGTTCAGACTGAGGCCCTAAGCTGTAGCTTGTTTAGCGTATGCCTAAATCCGGTACATACATACATACATGCATGCATGCATGCATGCATGCATGCATGCATGCATGCATACATACATACATACATACATACATACATACATACATACATACATACATACATACATACATACATACATACATACATACATATGAAAGGCTATCCATGGCCGCATAATAAGATACAGTTTCCTAGAACTCAAGTAAGTGCAGATCAGTAGAGTGATGCTTTCTAAAACCATAGAGATGACCTGATAGCAATTCATCAACCGAATATCATGACAAAAGGAAATGTTCAAAAATATTTTAAATTAAGGAAGCAATTGGTCTGCTGTTATCTTTGTCCGTGATATCACCAAATATACCCGTCACAACAGAAATGAGTATAACTCCAAGAATGATCATCACATTAAAAAGGAAATTCAGCAAGACGTATTCATCAATATTAAGTGTTCAGCCGCGACAGACTGCGAATCACATGATCTGCCCAACGTCAAACACCTGTTCAGTTTCATGAGACTTGATATTTCAACAGTCGCAACCTTAATATCATTCAGTCATATTGTTATTATATACCAGCTTAGGAGATTGAGAACTTAAAATGTTATAATGTTAAGATTTAAACTAATAACATAATAGATTATGACAAGCTGTACCTGATAATTTTATCAGTACAGTTTACTGAATCATTGTCATGCCCATGTAAAACTTTTTTTTTGTCCCTCGTATGGGACAAACATCAAACGAGTACTAGTGTGTAAATAATAAAAAATTCACTTGGTGCCATGTGCCATTTGTAAATTGTCCTAATTTGTACTTGGCATTAGGACGCTAAGACGCTGTGGACATATGGCGGGAAAGGCAAAGGATTAGTAATGCAATTTTGAGACTAATTAAAATAACGACATGTAAGAAAATTCAATGAAAATTATATTTTGAAGAAAAAAAAATTGACTGTGAGGCCTATAAATCTGGAGATCAAGAAGACGTTTATTGATTATGCAGAAAGAAATTCGACGCTCTCAGTTGAACGGTTTTTGTACATTTTTGTTCGTCTGTAAACCTGTAAACTTGCAAAATCACATTTTCTTAAAACAGCTATTTATTAATTTGCAGTAAGAAGGAAATACACTTCATTTCTACGAGTATTCAGAAACACCGCAGTACAAAATGTTTTGTACCCAGCTCTACTTGTTAGAGACCAATTCTCGCCGCGTACCAATTGTCGTCATAAGTATTACTCGCGACCGTATTTAAAGTTTTAGTTCCTGATTAAAAAATAAAAAGAGCGATTATAGCTGACAAGCCCAATCGAAAATAAGCGTCAGGTAATTATTAACAGAGTTATTATTATTATTATTATTATTATTATTATTATTATTATTATTTTATTATTATTATTATTATTATTATTATTATTATTATTATTATTGTTGTTGTTATTGTTATTATTATTGCGACAATTGGTACGCGGCGAGACTTGGTCTCTAATCAATACAATACAGATGCTGTACACTGCATTCTCTATAACTTGTTGTTTTAAGATCTCATTTTCTTTTACATTGGATAGAAATATTGTTATAACATGCTATAGTGAGACATTTGTGATATTATAAATGATTTTCTGAACAAGTTCCACAGTGAAATTTAGCAGCAAGTATTATTTTTTTTTTTTTAAACTGCATTGAAAAAGATTAAAGAAATTTTGAATTCAATAGCCACTGGGGCCCCATTAGGCCCTATCTGAATAAATTTTGCTTTGGTATAATTTGCTTCAAGTCGAAGATGCCACAATAATTAATTTTGATACCAATATTGTGACAGCCATTATTTTGGTACATCCTACATAATTTAATAAAATTGATGTGATTCCCAAAATTAGCATGTTTCTTTTTTTCAAATGTAAATGCAGCACTCTGCACATGCTTTTACATTTTGTATTTTTAAAAAATGATTATTTATGAAATGACTGTCATCTGTCACTCAGATACTCAGATTAAAAAACGCACCTTCAGTATACAAATAAATTTTGAAAGTATAAAATGGTGCTCTTAGGAAGATTTCTGATAAAAAAAAAAAATTGGTAATTTTTAAAACAAGCCAACATTATTGTTTAGTTTTGAAGTGTATTGTTATAGGTATAATCTGGCAGTGACATCATTTGAATTAATTTCCAAGGAAATGTCAACTTTGTTCATCTGAACTAACAAAAATCATCACACTAAATCAAGTTTCACACAATAACACTGGCAAACAACACTATTGAATATTTGAGTTATAATTGGCACCAGACATTTACCTGCTGCTGAAAGGACCAAGTAGATTTAGTTAACTGTATGAAAAATACATGGATAAATTCCTACTATGTTTATTGTCAAAACTTAAAAATGTAAAAATACAAATTTTGGAAGTTTAAATTTTCTAAACATAATTTTCAATCTATGAGCAGCTTCATGTTATAAACACTGATGTTTATTTTGTTGATTTCCAATGTTTCTGCAATGTATGTCAAAATTAATGTTTTAGAAATATACCATACAAACAGACCACTCTTCAGGAACTGAAGCAGCAGCAAAAATTTAGGCTAGAAAGTTATGTCCCTTGACAGTTCTATGTACACTAGATGCTGTAGATGATACTACAAAAGAGATAAGGTTAGTAACTTTGAAATACTCATATTTCTCATTTCATCTGGCTGTACTTTTTCTCCATCAAGGCAATTGGCTATCTGTGGCTGATTTTATTGATTATATATATTCGATTTCATGAAGACAAGTGTTTACTTTTCTGAATTGGACCAAACTAAAGTTATGGTCCATAAAACAAGAATTGCAACAACTTTTGATTGATTGGAAAAAGTAACATTCAGCTGCAGATTGATGGTACTTAGATGTGCAACAGGGGTCGTGCTACCAGGTGAAGTGGGATAAAAAGTCGCCTGAGAAGCGTAAACTTCGCCTTCTTCTGTTAAGAAAGCAAAAATGACTTCGCCCTCTGATTTTTCAGATGTAAAATGACTGCAGATTACGACATTGAGATGCCCCCTCACTGTAGCCAGTAAGTTTTGGCACTGTTGTATCCCAAGGCCATATGTATTTACATAGTGTTGATACCAATCAGCTTTGGGGTACAAAGAAATTCTTGCATATTCACATGCAAGTTTTAATAGCTAACTGACCATTAACCCTTTTCCAGAGCAAGATATCACTGCTTGATTTCATGAATTTGGGCCTACTGTGCTATAATGAAATTATACCAAATTCTGTTTTGAAATTGAAACATCAATATGCAGATATTAATTTGCTTTTAAAAATATGATCGGTGAAGAGTATTTTCTAATATTTTGTTTTTAATAAATGGAGATTTTGACGGCTTTTTTTGCATATTTTCTGCATATAATCAGTTTGAAACCGCAAAATGAACTTGCAATGGCAGAGATCGCTGCATATATGATATACCACTTCTTAAACTGTGAAAATACTAAAAATATATATAGAAATGAAGCAGATAATATTTAACCAATGCATGTCGTTATTACCAGTAGGTAGACAAATAATACAAAAATAAATATGCAGTACTACTAATGGATTTTTGTAACGAAGCAAGAACGTGGTTAGTTATGAGAAAAGCCCTTCTTCTAAAAATAGATGCACTTACACTGTGCAATACGAATTCTTGGATTTTCGGTTGAGAGAAAAAAGGGTCCAGTTTAGTTATATAGCGACTTTAGTGCTTCAGTGTGTTTATGATTAATTACATTAATGTTCTATCGGGAACAATGAAATCAGAATGAACAGTAAAGTTTGAAGTCACTTGTGCATTTATTCCTATGTACATGTAATAAGGGCTGTTTCAAAGAAATCTAGAAATCTTTTTGACTGCAATTTTACACAAAACTTACAGAAAATAAAATAAGTGGTAGTTTATTAAGCATTTTTACCAACTTGCAGTTACAAGACTCTAATCTTGTAACTGTTATCAGTGAAAATTACAATTTATAGCTTCTGATGTGACTTTTATGTCATACAGCCAAAACACACTGCATTTACTTCAATTCAAACACTCATATACTACAAGTATGAATAAAATGGTTATGAATATAAAAAATTTTAAATGCATACAAAATATGTCAATACAAATAACACATTTTTCAACTTGAAAATAAGGCATTGCTTAAAACTTAAAAGCATACTGAAAAATAGAGCACATCATTAAAATAAGATAATGTAGCTCTCTCTCTGTCTCTCTCTCTCTCTCTGTCTCTGTCTCTCTCTCTTTCTATATATATATATATATATATATATATATATATATATATATATATATAAATATCATGTTCATTGTTTTGGTCTCACTTCTCCATGTGTAACTCCCACTTCTCCCTGTTTTGCTCCCACTTCTCCCTGTTTTGACCAAAATGAACAAAAGGAGAAGTCACAATTTTAGGGAAAAGTGACTTCTCTCCCTAAAATTTAAGGCTAACTTGACCCCTGGTGCGACTAAATGAAATACTCCTAAACCTGATAACAGTGTTTGATGCAATGGGTAAATTTCTATTTGCCATTCACACAAATCAAAAGTCTTGCAAAATTCAACTCTTCTTATTTATAACATCCTGATTGATAAATGGTTTCATGGATCAGTGGAAGACACAGATAAGCTCAAAAATCTCTTTGCACATTTTTTTAAAAAATTTTTTTAACTCAATTGTTAAAAATCAATTTATTTTATTTAGTAACTTTTGAGCCAGAAAGCTTATGCTGCTGACTTGTGGGATGCAAGGTGAATAGGACAGTTTTGGGAACAGTAATTTGAATTTGTTACAGCACATAAAAGTGAATGATGGCTTGATGAATAGATAAATGTACATGTATTAGGAGTAAATTGATTTGTAGATATGGTAGAGTGCTCTCATAAAAGGTAATAGTGGACCAAGATAGAGGGTCAGGTGTGGTACAGAATGACTTCAAGATACTTTGTCTCTTTTGTAGTACAATAATCAATTGTCAGAATTGGTCATGGGTGTAATCTGGGGAACCTTTTATCACTGTATAATTTTTTTCTTTCTTCAGGCTATTGCTTTTTGAAAAAGATAAGCTTGTGTTTGCCACCAGTCACAAAATTCTGTCAGATTTCAGCATATACTTTTGGTGGTATCATGGTTAATCTCCTTGCTGCAAGTGTATAAAACAGGTCTGCATACTGCTATTCAACATTGCCCATTGGAAAATTAAAGCTTGCAGTTAAAACGAGAAGAAAAGAAGCATCTGTAAAAAGGTAAGTTTGTACAGTCACTAAATGGCATAAAAATATAATTAAAATTAAGTTGCCTTCAATGTTTAGTAGTTTTACAGATGTCCTACCATTTGCATGGAATGCTGATAATAGTTTTAGTGACTGAAGAGTATGCATTTCCACCAGTGTAATATATGACATGTCCTTTCATAGAACAATGGAAAGATTCATTAAAAATTTTTCATCAGAATGATTTTTAATTATGTACATAGATCTAGATGTAAAAGATAACTAAAATCATGCATACTATGTTCTATTTTATTATGACAGTAGCCTACCCCAATTTAAGAATGAAATTTAAAACTGCCTTCACAGCAACACCAATAGTCATTATTATTAATTATTAATTTTTATTATTATTATTATTATTATTATTATTATTATTATTATTATTATTATTATTATTATTATTTAAATCTTCCAGTAAAAAACATTGACCAACTGACAAAACCAAAATGATGGTCATGATTATGATGTAATGTTTAGATGTTGCACATAGGATCCCAAAGACAGGAGACACTGTGTCCCCCTCCTTCCAAATCTGGGGACAGGCACCATTTTAAAGGTACAAATGAAAATAACAGTACATAATGCTCTAATATTACTGTAACATCAGATAATCTTGGTTGCTCCAACAGTTTTCCCCACATTAACTTTGTAGTCTGCACTGTCGTATCTTACTTTAGCATCTCATTATTGCAATAAAGTTTATCATGTGCCAAATAACTCAAGAAAACATTGTATGGTTAACCTGAAAATAGGATTATACATTATGGAATTTTCCCTTCTGGATCTTGCTTCGTCTCATTTAACATTAGTTTACACCAGTGTCTACCAGCATTTATGATAATTAATAACTATGTTCTCTAAATTACTTTCATTTTAAATTAATAAATCATTAATTACATGACAGTTGTGTAACTTAAATCTTCCTTGCAGTAGAGGAGAGTTTAACCTCGAAAATATTTTACAATAGTGGCTGTCATACACTTTATATTTTAACCACTCTAGTGGTCTAGTGGTTAGAGCATCTGCCTTGGATGCAGGAGGTCATGGGTTTGATCCCAGGCCGAGATATACCAAAGACATACAAAAATGGTACTAACAGCTGCCTCACTTAGCACTGAGCATTAGGAGGTTAGTGTTAGGACTCTGGTCAGCCTGATGTCAGGATAATGTGACTGGGTGGGACATCAAGCTACATGTCTGTGGCATGATGCTCCAGTGCTAGACATCATTATAAACTGCCACACTGCTGACATCATAGTAATATGACTGAAAAATAGAAAACACACACAAACACACTTTATATGTAAGATGACCATCTATAACAAATTTGGATTGTAGTCATTATCAGATACATTGTTTTAAACTTGATTTTCCATGTTACCTTTCAGTAAATAGATAACAGGCTTGCCAGCAGACAAAAATTGACATTTGAATACAGAAATAAAAAAAAGAAAGCAAAGTCGTTAAAATCTGTCTTTTAATGATTTTATACTTTGAAGTCTGTTGGACCATGATTCTTTCCAGTTTCTTCAGTACCCCTACATCAGCAATTATTGTACTGTCAGAGTCAATCTGCACTTTAAACATGTTAACAAAAGTAAGTCTTCATTTTCTTTTTTTTTAAACAGCCTTCAGTTTGACAAAATTCACAATAGGAGCATCAAATTTACAACCATGAAGTGAAAACATTTTTTGCTGTCATGGCTTCACCACTTTTGACAATACAATGTTTCTATTTCACTCATGCAATATTTAATTATAGCCACTAAAAAACCCAACAAATTGTATGTAATGAACTGCATTATAGTGGAAATGATTACAATGATCCAGATATAAATAGGAAATAAACATCTAATACCAAGCTTCATGTATTTTTCATACATTTTATAGACCAATTAAAATACAGCAGTTTCATTTTGGTCATTGGGTCCTTAGGGCACCATGCTATATCCAGAAAGTGGTTAAGCACATTATAATGATGAAGAACTATGTTAATGACAGTCTTCAAAGTGACATGAAGAATAGGAGAGAGGAGCATATATAAACTAATTCAGATAACTTTGGTTATTGCAAATATATGACTAAACAGTTGGGATATTGATAGTTTTATCATTTTTTGACTTGAAGGCAGCTTTTTGAAAAACTAAACTTAAAAGCAAAAGATTCACATACTAAATAAATCTATAACAGAAGTAACATGCCTGTCTTCCTTTCTGCTGAGCAAGTCTATAACAGAAGTAATGTGTCTGTCTTCCTTTCTGCTCAGCAAGTCTATAACAGAAGTAACACATCTGTCTTCCTTTCTGCTCAGCAAGTCTATAACAGAAGTAATATGTTTGTCTTCCTTTCTGCTCAGCAAGTCTATAACAGAAGTAATATGTCTGTCTTCCTTTCTGCTCTGCAAGTTTATAACAGAAGTAATATGTCTGTCTTCCTTTCTGCTCTGCAAGTCTATAACAGAAGTAATATGTCTGTCTTCCTTTCTGCTCAGCAAGTCTATAACAGAAGTAACATGTCTGTCTTCATTTCTGCTCAGCAAGTTGATAACAGAAGTAATATGTCTGTCTTCCTTTCTGCTCAGCAAGTCTATAACAGAAGTAACACATGTCTTCCTTTCTGCTCAGCAAGTCTATAACAGAAGTAACATGTCTGTCTTCCTTTCTGCTCAGCAAGTCTGTAACAGAAGTAACACATCTGTCTTCCTTTCTGCTCAGCAAGTCTATAACAGAAGTAACATGTCTGTCTTCCTTTCTGCTCAGCAAGTCTATAACAGAAGTAACACATCTGTCTTCCTTTCTGCTCAGCAAGTTTATAACAGAAGTAACATGTGTCTTCCTTTCTGCTCAGCAAGGCCAAACACACGATAATAATTTTGCAAACATATGTTCCAGGTTACAAGACAAAACTACCTGTATTTGGACAAACATTGTAGTCACTGATCCGTACTATGTGATGGCAGATCTTGGTAATTCCAATTTGCATTTGGACTTGTTGAATAATCCTCCCAAAAGTTCATGATGTGACTGACATTTGTTTTACTCTGTCAATAACAGTGCAATAATTTGTTTCAGGTTGATGTAAAGCAGGCAGATGCTGCAGATTAAATGATATGAGGACAGCAAATGTGAGAGCTATAATATGAAGTACAGCAAATGTTAGAGCTATAATATGAAGTATGTAAGAATTTGAGAAGTTTTGGGATGTCTTTAAAATGAAAACAGCAAGAGACAGACAAGCTTTGGAAACAAGTTCTTGGACATGGAAGCTTAAATACACCAGTTGTATTAGATGGAGGATATTATGAATGCAATGCTATTAAAGAATTTAATTCCAAGACAAGATTAAAAGTTATCAGGGCTGGTCTCTTTGGTACCCTGTGTCTGCATTCCTGAGAGCCTATCCATTTGGCTTGATAGCTCCTGATGGGGTTTTGAAGTCAAGTGCTTATATAGTGGATTTGAAGTCAAATTTAGCCACACCCACAGTTTCAATATTTGGAAAATGATGAAAATGACAAATCTGAAAATTTCGTTATTTTGTTATTTGAAGTTTCATAGACTTTGAAAAGATACCATTTGTTTTAAAGTACTATGAAGACATTTTGCCTACACTTGAAATGTTTTTCAGAAAGCATGTTGTAGATCACTTGTAATTATATATTCATAATGCAAATTACTGAATGATCAGCTTGTAATACTTAATAACTGATATTAAAGCAACACTCAATGTATCTATATCTGAAAGACTTATTACTCTTTTATAAAATTCCAAAGAACTTGATATCTTTTTAATTAAAAGATTTTCACAACTTTAAAAACTTTTGACTGAGTAAATTACTACAAAATGCCATGCATCTGAAGCTATACATTTTTACTGAGATAACAAAGCCAAACTGTGCTCTTTGGTGGATATTTACAGTAAGTACTTAAAGGTCCTATGTATATTTTGAACTTTTATCCATCTTCATTAACTAATGCAGGCATAATCAACATAGTATAAAGCTGAATCGGGAAGAAACAATTCAATGGATCACATGTTTGAATGGTGTAAGCAGTCAGAGAACTTGTGCTTATTGTACATTTTTCAGAATTTTGTTGATTTTTTAATGTATGTAGTTGTTAGATCATTAGCAGACCAATCAACCCTTACGATTTGCCATAAATCTTACAGAAATGACCCTTAAAATACAGACTTGTAGAATAAGATCAAAAATTATATAAATATGATTGCAGTAAAATCCTGATAGTGGCTTGCCAGTGTTTGATTCAGATCCAGGTACAGTGTATCATATTAGATTCATTGGAGTTAGGGAACCAGAATAACTTTACAGGAATACCTTAGATGTTTTAAAGTGCACATATTATGTGATACAAAACATCTAAATGACCAAGCTGTTATTTATTTTTCCATTTTAAATGACATCCAACAAGCTACGGTTCAGGACAAAAGAGGAAATACATCTATTATTTTACTTGAACGCTGCATCAGTTCTGAATCTAGGGTCTATGTTGCTTGCAGTTGGATCCAACTTGTACATGAGTGTGTCTAAATTTAAACTTGTACACAAGTATGTCTAAATTTAAACTTGTACACGAGTATGTCTAAATTTAAACTTGTACGTGAGTATGTCTAAATTTAAGCTTGTACATGGGTGTCTAAATTCAATACTTGTACACAGGTATGTCTAAATTTCAACTTGTACATGAATGTCTAAATTTCAACTTGTACATATGTCTAAATTAAAATTGTACATGAGTGTCTAAATTTAAACTTGTACACGAGTGTGTCTAAATTTATTCCACGTAATATGTAAACTATTTTCTTGTACTTTGATTCAAGTAGTTCCAGGTAACAAGTTATTTCAGTTTGTCCTATAATGCTTTGATCAGAAATTTAATATCATAAAACAGACAAAATTAATTCTAACAACCAGTGGAAGGATATGTTAAATAAATTCCAGTTTTAAAATTTAGATTTCTAGATGAAACATATTCAATCTCTTCTGGTTCAGGTCTCAACTTCCTTTCGAAGCAGGATTATTAAGATCTACAAATGGACAAGAAAAAGGTTCTAAATTTAAATGTCCTATCATGAAAGAGTCTGACTTAATTAAATCATGTATTCATAATTTGTCAGATAATGAGCTTCCAAATGAATTCTTCACACGCTTCACAACTCCCACTGGTATTATACCAAAGATTATTTTTAAAGTATTTTGATGTTTATAATAATAAAATGTAGCTCTCTGAGCAATTGCATTAGAAACCTTTTGAATCTAAAAAACATACATGTTTGACAAAACTTCCTGCCAAATCTAATGGTGTAAAATTTAATTTCTGTTGAAGGACCCATTTTAGAATATATTTGTACAGTTTGAGATGTCCATTCCCAAGTAAAAAAATAGCAACATTTGTTAAAATCTGTTTTGACTATAAACCAGGAAGTATGAATTTGGTTTTTTAATAAGTTGACATTGATGCCCTTAAAACATAATAGATTGGGGAAACAGTTAAATAACTTTTACAAAAGTTCTAAATAACGCAAAATACCCATGCCATAACTTGTTTTTAAAAAATGATTGGTAGAAATCAGCATGAATATACCAACAACATACCCAATTGCTTGAATGGAGAGTTACAAATCCACTCCAAAGAACAGTGAAAGATTGGACATATTTGCCACAACAATTAATGACATGTCTTGAATCTTCAGGAAACCTAATTTATGCATTTTGGAGGTAAAGAACATTTTATAAAACATTGGGTTGGGGGATATGCTGTGCATTATTATCATTATAGTGCAGTAACTTGCTAATCATGTTCACACATGCCCATGTTTGTACTGTCTGGAGTGTAAGTTTCTAAACAATGAACCTCTTCATACTGAACATAGTAAAGGCAAGCTTTGTATTTGGGGATAGCATAATATTTGACACATGTATCTGTGATTGGTCACCCTACAAAATAATACTGGCCATAGCATGTCATTCGAAGAAACAGCAACAGATGTTACATAAATGAAGATAATATCAGTGCAATAATTCCATATATGTAAAAAAAATGGCATGACCTTTTACATTTGTGCAAATGATGCCAATCTACCATTTCATTAAGTCACAGTTGCAACAGTAGAGAAGCCTTGTAACAATTCTTTAAAAAATAGTTCATCAGAATTTGTACACATTTATCACAACATAATATTTTTAGGAGAAATACAAACAGAATTGACACAATGAATCCTGGCACAGGGGCTTTCAGTATTGTACAAATAATGTTGATATGCCATTAACTATGGATAAAGATATGAAATTTTGAGAAACCTTACAACAGTTTTTTTGATACAATATACAATCAACCATATTGGAAAAATTCAACCTTCATCCATATATAAAAAATTCAACAGAGGATCCTACTAACCCCGATTTCTGGGCCAATGGCGCTTATATTTTAGTTATTAGGCAGAGGTCAACAGGTACATAATCTCAGGCCAACTTGGGCCTCTTATTATTCCTATTATTATCATTATTCTATCATTCATGTAGTTTTTCAGTTGTGAAAAATACTTTTTGCACAGTATAAAAAATTAAATGTTTAAAAAAATATCATTTGGGGAGTATATGAAATAATGGAAGTGGACCTCAAAAGATCTACTTGACCTTTGATACTTGCTAGACTGACTGTAAAAAAACAAAAATAAACTGGTACAAATTATTGTCTCATTTTGCTCATAAAACTGTTTGTTTTGATACTTTAATTTTGGATAACAAAAAGTGTGTTTTATGGCATATTTCCTTGGCCCATCCGGTTCAGTAGCAGGTGATGAAAATGGTGCCAGTTTTATCTCTACATCAGCACTAGCCTTACAAATCTAATACTTATCAAGTTAATGTGTGTTTACGAGAATGAATAATATTGTATCACTGTGTATGATAATTGTATTCATTGTGGTGTAGTGTCTATTTTATTTATATTGTGTGTTTGACCTTTGTCAATGATTAATAGCAGAGTATTGGCCTTCCTGACTATTTTCATGCTTTCCTTTCCTAATTTTTGTCATGATCATAAATAGTAAACTAAATGTTTATTAAAATTTAAGTTAAAGACTGAAACTTGTTTACGAATTTGAAGGAATTTTCTATTTGAAATGACCTACATGATGGGCATTCTAGTTTGCATAAGATCAAGTGTTTTATTTATCTCTATTGTGTTGAACATTTGTCCATGATTGCAGATTGCATCGATTATCTGCAAAATACATATTATATAATCAATATAATCAATCAATTATTGTTTATTATATTATGATCGTAAGTAAGCAACATGTTTACTTGATTTATATTTGTATGGATAGTTGCAAATAGTTTAATAAACTCAGTGATTTAAATTAATAAATCTTCTCAAATTATAACAGAAGACAATTAAAATTAATTCCACAAGGACTGATATTTTTATCATAAGGTTATTGTGACAGGTCAAGTGGGATGTATATAAGGTTACTGTTGCATAGGTCAAGTGGAATGTATATAAGGTTAGTGTGACATAGGTCAAGTGAGATGTATCTAAGGTTTTTGTGACATAGGTCAAGTGGAATGTATATAAGGTTGTTGTGACTGGTCAATTTGGATGTATATAAGGTTTTTGTGACAGGTCAAGTGGGATGTATATAAGGTTATTGTGACATAGGTCAAGTGGGAGTATCTAAGGTTATTGTGACAGGTTAAGTGGGTTGTATATAATGTTATTGTTACTATGGTCTGGTTATTGAAACATAGGTCAAGTGGGATATATAAAAGGTTTAAGATCTAAAATACTTCATTTCCAGTCAAACATCAGTCATTGTAGAATTAATGTTAGTTATATTTATACTTTGAAAGGTTTTATTGATTTGAATTATTTATTGGAATTACAAAGTTCTCATTGACTTTTGGAAAAAAATACTATTTTTTGGGATTATTGTGAATTCATTCAAAGACATTCTGAACTATATCTAAGTGAAAAGGCAAGACTATTGGTATGTATGCACAGTAAGTACCATTGGCACGTCAGCATTTTCAATATTGGAATTCATTTGGATGGACTTGTGATAAATACATTTAGGATTAATTGGGATTTAATTTACAATACCCTAAGTTCCTTTTAAATTTTTAATTTTAATTCTTGTAAATAAACTAGACTTGTTGGTTTGGGTTTTGTTTCTGTTACTTATTTTAAGACAACACAAGTGAAATTATATTTAGGTTTTGTAAACAAAGCCTTGATCCCTTTTTTACATCAGTCTTTCAGAATTTATGAACAGAGTTTTTAGATGTGTTAAGATATAATTTGAGAGGAGTCATTTATTTAAATTATTCATTGGAATTATAAAGTGCTTGTTTACTTTTTGACAAAAACACTAATGTGATTAATGTGAATTCATTTGAAGACATTCTAAATTATATGATTGTGTTACAGCAAGACGGTTGGTAAATGAATATGTTTAGGAATATTTCTGATTTTCATTTGCAACGTTCTATAATTTTGGACTTGTACTGTAATTTCCTCTTAAATTGTCATTTTGTAACTTACATGAATAAATAGTTGTTGAATTTTTTTTAACTTGTTGCTTTTGTCTTTTTTCAGTTGTTTAAGTCCATAGAGTCATACTTGGTACTCTTGGTTATTTGTGGCTGTTATGTCATGTTGGAAATATAAAGTGAGAGAGAGGTTATATGGCAGTTGTAATCTTTGTTGAATTACATTACAGTTGTGTACAAGAGAACCTTTTTTCTTAAAAACAGGTTGGTCAGTTAACATCTCAGAATAAACAGTTCACATCATGCCTTTAATAGTCATTTAAAATGCCTTGAAATTTTTGGCTGAAACAAGATTTACTTTCATGGTAATTCTAGTCAGGGTTGACATGGGGGCAAGAGGTCCAGAGATGAGATTAAGTCATTGAGGCTGTTACTAAGAAAATGAGGCTAGAGAAATGAAAAGAAAAACAGCTGCTGCTTAAAAAATGGGTGACATAATAAGTAGAAATATGTGTATACATATTAGAAACAATTGTTTTCATCCAGTGTATGATATTAAACTCTCAAAGAAAGGAGTCATGTTTTGTAAGAGTCTAAAAGTTTGTATTAAGTCCTTGATATACACCATCATTAAATAAAGTCTAATTTTATTTGAGATCAAACATAAAGAAGAATCAAAGTTTTAAAAAAGCTGTAAGCACTTAAAAACAAAATATCTAAGAATCAATTTCACTCAAACTGAAATACAGTATCTAAGAATTGATTTAACATTAATCTGCAAAGTGTCCAACAATCAATGCAAAATTGGTATCCAAGAGTAGATTGAACTGATCTGAAAATACACAGTATCCAAGAGTCAATTTCACTCAAACTAAAATTCATGATCCAAGAATGTATTTCACTCACACAAATATATTCAATATCCAAGAACTAATTTCACAGACTATAAAATAAACAGTGTCCAAGAAATAATGTCTTCATTTACAGATTATTTTGTCTGGGGTATTTTCTAAGCATTCTAAGGACACCTCATGGATCAAAATAATAAGGGTCACTGGTACAATGGTGCAGTCTTGAATAAAGCAGGTTTTTGGTTAAAACTGGTAAGATATTACTATATATTTAAAACCTTATGGATATGCATGTTTTCTGTCTCGCCTGAATAAGCAGCAAGCTGCCACACATATATAACACTATTCCTTTCAACTGATGTTTCAACAAAATATGTAATAGTATTAGATGTCATTGTTGTTCTGTAACATACTGAATTCAAGCCATTAGATTCTAAGAAATGTTTTATGTTTTCTTCCCCACATAGAGAATATAATCTTCCTGTTTTAATAATCCATTGTTTTTCCTGACAAAATTTACTAAACTTCTGAATTATCTAAATTGTTATCTGAATTTGGTACAAAAAAAACATTCATGTAAGAATGCTATTTCTAAGATGATCATAAAAAATGCTGTTGCTAGTTAATCTGAACAAATACTGACATGGGATCATCATAGAGCACTACATTTAGCATCCATTATTGTTTTGAAATTTCATATTTAAAAACATGGAATGTTCTAAAACATCTATGTTAGCCAATGGTGATGAGTTAACTGTGTTCCACATTGATCCCTGGCACACTTATCCCAAAACAGTTGTCTGCTGCTCTACAGGCTGATTGGATGCAGCTGAAAGAAATGATGCAATCAGATTTATCATGGAAGATTCTTGAAAATATGTGTCAAGTCCCCTGAAGATAATTTACCCTGTTTCCAGTTTAAATCTTTTACATACAAATTTTACATTTTAGTATTGTGACCTCATGAAAGTATCTATATTGAATGCCTGACTTGGTTAGTAAAGACCTCCTGAATCTGGAAAATTTATATCTCTGTAGTTTTCTTTCAGATGTCACGTTACCATAAAGGCTACAGAAGGGGTTCTCTCAACATGGAACAGTCCCGGTACTCTGCATACAGCCCTGGTAGGAGGCTCTTCGCATCTAATCTTGAGGCACTTCAGCTGTTGAGTATGAAGTATAACTTTGCAGAACAGAAGACAAGATTGGATACAAATTTCTCGGATAGACAGATTAAGACTGATGACAATTCTTGTACTGTGAACAGAAGTTCATTATCTGATGTGAATAGTAACAATCTTGAATTCAAAAGTGAGATGAAACTTGAAAGCATTCCTGTAATTGAAACCTTAACTTTTCAGAAAGCCTCTAGAATAAATCAGCAAGAAGAAAAAAGAATCTCAAATGCAAAACCAATCTGGAAATCAGATCAAGGAAAGCAGAATGTCCAGTCACAAAAGCTAGAGGACACCTCTTTTTCTGACAATATTAGAGCATATTTGTCAGGTATTACATATACTTCTTCAGAGCATCATTCTCCAACATGTTCTAAATCAATGGAGACAAAGAAAGAAGGATTGAAACAAGATCTGGCCACGTCTGTTTTAAGTAAGCAAGAATCAAGTTCATTAACACAAACTCAGGTTTTGGAAATTAATTCATCACTTGAAAATATTATGTCCCAATCATTGACAGGGAGAGCTGCATCAGATTCAGTAACATCAAGTAGTTTTCGGACCCAATTTCAGAGCCAGTCAATTATAGCCAGTGATACTGCACATCATTCTAAATATATGAGATTAGCATCACAGTTAAATGGTGATGTAAAGTTTGATAACCATGAAGCAGTGACAAACCCATCTACTAAAAGTATTAGACCAGATTCAAAATCATCAAACAGTTTTCAGACCTCAGTCCCTAGTCAGAAAATTTCATCAAGGTTTAAAAAGGATCAGCAAAGAAATAAAGAACCAACATGTCTTATTTCTAGTGAGGGGAAGGAGCCTGCTAATCAGGGTGCAGTCAGGAGGCAAATGACACAGAATATTGGTACAAGATCAGAGCCAACAGTCTCTTATACTGCATCTGTTCAGAACAATTTTGAGCCTGTGGATTTCACTGTTGAAAGAGAAACTTGTGAAAATAAAGTGTGTAGTGCAGATCTAAGTATTGCTTCTTTTATTAAAAACAAAGAGGAAACTAGATCAACAGAACCTAAAAACTATTTTCATCCAGGTAACATCATGCTCACCATCCCAAAATCCAACATCAGTTCAGTGGGTCAGATGCAACACAAGGGAGCTAAATCCAAGAAGAGTTGGGACAGTCTTGCCCATTCAAGAGCTGTTAAACATGTCAAAATTTTCTCTCGAGACCCAAGAAGGCATGGACGACTTTTTGCAGATAATTTTGTTCAGTGTTTTTCGGGATTAGAGTCTGTCATACAACAGTCAGATTGTAGGGTACGTAATCACAGTCAGGCTATTGAAGATTGCAAAGGAAAAATTGAAATTGACACAGTAAGGAAAGAACACTTAACTAAAGCTGGACATTTTTCAGGCTTTAATGATAATAATTCCCTCAGTGTCAAGGGTGTCAAGGCAATAGGTTCAAAAAAAGGAAGCAATAAACTTGTTGAAAACATTTATGGACAAAAATCAGAGAAGTTTTTGCCAAAAAGACATGACAGAATTGGCCCTAGATTTTCCAACCAACAATCTGCATACGAAAAAGCAAGCATTGAAGAAAATAAATTAAAGGTTGCAGTTTCACTGACCAGAGATTGTTCATATCTTGAGAAACAAAGCAAAATTGAGAGGACAGGAACCATGAAAGATCCATGTAGACAGCAGAATCAAGACAGAATGGAGATCCAGCCTTTAAGGCAGATAACACGTGTAACTCACTTGAATGTCCATGGCTTGCATTTCATGGACCTACCACAGCAGAGCAATTTGTTGACCAGCAGCATGAATAATTCAGGATCTGCCAATGTAAATGGAAACTGTACATCAACATATGCAAGGAGTACGCTTCTTAAGGATTATGGTTATATTGAAAAAGACCAAGGCATCTCCATTTTGCAAGGACACAGTTATCCTGGAACAATACATGTAGAAGAGAGGGATATTGAAAGATTGCCAAAGCAAGAGCAGACAAATGCTGCAAAGGCAGGTAACAAAGATCAAGTCCTTAGCATTCAGCAAAAGCATAGTTACGTAGGATTGAAAGATGTAGAGCACAAGTATATTTCAAGGTTACTAGAGGAAGGTCAGAGAAGTGCTGTCGATACTAGTATGAAAGACCAAGTCTTCATTTTCAAAGAGCAAAGTTCCCATGTTACAAAATATGCAAAAGAGAGGCATACTGGAAGGTTACCAAAGGAAGGACATGGAGTGGATAAAAAGCCTGCTGACTGTATTTTAGATACAAGAAAAACTGTAACCCCATTAGAGCCTGCATGTGATCCAACTCAAAATATCAAAGAAAAAAGACCGAACAAAGGCAGTGGAAACTTTAATAAGGCGGTATATACTCCTAAGGAAATGAAACTTTTTGTAAGACATTTGCAAGCAGGTTTTGCTGGATCAAATTCATTCAACAACTGGAAGGAGGGTGATGATCAAGCAATGAAGCATGTTGACAAGTCAGCTGACAAAGATCCATCAGCAGTGAGGCTGTTTGACAAGCTGCCATGGAACAAGCCCTATGAACGGGATAAGCATGCAGGTAATATGGTTCAGGCATCACAGTTCAGTCTAAAACCAATCAAGGACAAGACTCAAGCTCTACTACTAAAAGATAAACTGAACAAAAGTGATACAGACCATAGTGACAAGTCTGCAGAGAGGGAGGCAGAAACTTTGTCATCTGTTGAAGGTCCAGTGAAGAAATTTAGTTCAATAGTGCTGCCTTGTAACCAGGCAGCAGAATGTAATGTACAGTTTTTGCCACATCTAGAAAACTTTCCTGAAATACATACAGTGTCGTCCCATCATATACCTGCTTTAAAGGATGTACTTATAACATCAGCTGCATTCAATTCCAGTAAGGAATATATTCCATCCAGTGTCACCTACAATATCAGGAATACTCAAGCATTGTCACATACAGACAAAACTAATGTAGGGAATGCTATTGAGGCAACATATTTTGAAAACTATCACAAGAGTAATGCTCAGTCAGTTCTATCTATTGACAATCCCATCAGAAGGGATGCATCTGCTGTGCTCCCTAGCAACAACTTCCAGGTAACAGATATGCTATCCATTATCACTCTTTCTGAGAGGTGTGCAGAAATACCACCTACCTTGATCTCTGCCAGGAGTGATTGGAAACCAGTGCCAGCTGTTTCCCAACTTCCTGTTGATAGAATACCTACGCATAGTCTAATGAAAGATGAGGCCAAGATAATTGACAGAGAAATTGCACAGGGCCAAGAAAAGTTCTTAGATGTGGACAAGTACAGTGTAGCAGATGTCTTTGTCACTGATGAAGATCCAGAGAACTATAAATGCCTCAGTGAAGTCCTCCAATCGAAGAATTCCACCCTAAATACCGGATGTAAAGATGGTATTCCTCATAAGAACACATTCATGAATGATCAACAGAAATTTAGCTCTGGGAAAATGGACCAAGCCATATTCATCCTAAAAGAGAATAACTACCCTGCTGTGAATGATATGGGACAAAGTCATAGATCAAGATTATTACAGAAAGTTCAGACAGATTCAGCAAGGATTTCTCATATGATATGTACCATGGACCCAAGAGAGCAAACTGATGTTTCAGAGTTTTTTTATGATAAACAGATTATTGATCAGGGAGAACAGGATAATGAGAGTGAAAAGTTGGAAAACAAATTACCATGTGCTTCTTATATTCAGTCAGAAACAAAAGATATGCCAGTAAGAGAAGGTTCAGCCATGGCAACACTTTATAAATCCTTGCCAGCAGTGGCAGCAATATGTAAGTCCCTGGAGAGTAATATTCCAGCAACACAAGTTACTGAAAGTGTCACAAAAGTAAACAACCATGCACTACCATCTTTTGCTTGCATGTTTATTGACACCAAGTCTAAGTTAGTTCCACCTATGGACAGCTTAAAGAGAGATACTGTATTAGTTACAGACATGTACAACTCTTGCCATAGAAATGCATCAGTAGTGCCAACCACAACAGAGAAAAATATGCCACATGTTAACAATTCAGTTGATGTTAGTTCAGTGATATGTGCTGACAAGTCCACAAAATGTGGTTTTGAAGCAACATCTCCAATGATAAACTCCTCTGATAAGAATGGTAAAGTAGTACCTTCTGTCAAAATCTCCAGAGAAATTGTGCCATCACATGAAAACTCGTATAAACAAAATGTTCAGTTAGTGTCATCATGTAACAACTCTCATGAACAAAATGCTCAGCCAGTACCATCATGTGACAATTTTCATGAACAAAATGCTCAGCCAATGCCATCAGTTGACACCTCCAGTGTTATAGATGTTCATGCATTACCACTTCTAGACACATCGAGTAATCGCATTGAACAAGTCCCATTATTTCCTGAGAATTCTGAGATCAGTCAAGGGCATGAAATAATGGAAACAGGGGAGCAGATATTTAATTCCTTCAATAAAGATAAGAAAGTTCATCTTTCAAAAAGTCTCCAGTCATTGTATATGAATACAGCATTAAATATCCAACCAGTTCAGCCGTACTGTTCAGACTTCAGTTCCTTTGAGATGCAGGATTCCTCCAAACCAGGCTGTGAGCAGACTGCAGTAGATTATGGAAATACTGGAGAAAAATATGACATTGATGTATATGGTAATCTGCAGCCAAACTCTCTTGAACAGAATTCTTTAGGAACTGAGAAAAATATTCCCCTTTTTCCAGTCGATGCCTTTTCTCTTGATAATAAAGATAGTTTTGATCTGGATGAAATTATATACCATCCAACTGCAGATTTGGTTTGGGAAGGGGATGCTGCATGTATTTTCCAGAGTCAATCAACTCCAAGTAAAAAGAATCATAAAGACAGAGGTAACATTTCATCCTCTTTAACAAAAGCCATTACATTGATGAATGAAGACAAATGTCACACATTGGGAATGACACAGCTATGTAGAGGCAGTACTTTAAATAATTCAGAGAGAAACATCAGAAATCTATCTCAGCCCCCAGAGTTTGCAGGCCTGGTTGAAAATGAAAGAACTTTGGAGGCAAAAACAGTTTCAAAAGAAATACTGCTTGACAAAGTGAATGATGTCTCACATAATTGCATGATGGAAATCAACAAAGACAACAAAAACAGTGAAAAGGGAAAAGAGTCAGACATGGATTTTATCAGAGATATACTTTTCCAAATGGATAAAACACATGACAAAGACAATTACTCCTTACTTGAAAAGACTCCGATTGAAACAGTACTAAAAAATTGTCATGCAACCCAAATTTATTGCAGCTGCTCTGACAGTAATGGGAAGACATCCAGCACAATAACAAAGAATCTTTCTGCTGAAAAGGGTAGTAAAAGATCCATATCTCGTACTAGGCAAAACGTTAGTATCACTGATGTTCTCTTGCTGGAAGCAAAGAAATTTATTCGGAGTGACACTGTGACTGGAAACAGAAGCGGTTTTAATAGGACCAGACTTGAAACATCAAGCAAAAGATCATCCAGGTTACTTCTAAAGCAGTTGAAGGCATCACCTAGAAAGTTAGAAAGAAAAACAATCGGGAAAACAAAAGCACCGTGCATGAGTAGGAGAAAAGGAACCAGACGGAAAGGTACAGAAAAACAGCTAAACAAAGGCAATGGTTCTGATCTGGAGAAAGAGACTTGTGAGAAAGCAGCCATAGCTACAGAGGAAAAAAAGGCAAATAGAGAATCTAGCATAATTACAGACTTTTCAGTTAAGACTTATCATTGTGAAGACATCAAAAGCCATACAGAGAAATTTCTGCCTCAGATAAAGATTCCTGAGAAGACTTCTGAGTATCATAAGACAGATTTAGAGAAACAAGATGGTGATAAAACAAAATATGGTGCACAGAGAAGAAACAAATTAGCTAAACTGACAGAAGATGCCTATAATGCAGATAATGGTGAAAGTTCCAATGGTTCACAGAGCTCTAACACTTTTAAACACTATTCCAAGACAGAAAAAATAGATGCTGATATTATTTTGACAAAAAATGCATTCCATGAAAACCAAATGGAAAAAATTACAAATGTAGAAGGCAGAAATGAAGCTTTATCTTTGGTAGCTAAACTGAAAGAGAGAATAGAGAAGCCAAACCAGGTTTGTCCATTTGATGATGATGTTAATTTGCGGGATTATGTCAGTGAAGTAAGGATAGCAAAACAAGACACTGATCTGGTCTCTGACAAGTTCTTCAGCAAGCCTAGAAAGAAAAGACATTTAGGGGCAGAGGAAAATAGCAAGAGCAAGAGATCCAGATGGTGTTTTAAAGCAGGTTGCCTGGAGCAGCTCAGATTTGGAAAAGAAAGAAAAAAGTGTATCGGGAAGAATTTCAAAAGGAAATTGAAGGGATGTCATTGTAATGAGGATTCTGAAATGACTATAACATTTTTGAAAACTGCCAGTGGTGAAACAGAAATCAAATCAAAAGTGAGTGAGCAAAATGAAACAACAAGAGGCACTCCACACAAACAAACTATGAAGAAATTAAGAACTAAACTGGTCTTCTCAAGGGAGGAGTTCGAAAAATCAAAAAAGGAAAGAAGATTGAAGCAGTGTGTTTACTGTGGTGAAGTGAACAAGGAGCATCTACACATGATTCACATAAAGAAAGTTCACCCATACCGTTGTGCACATTGCCAGAAAACTTTCCAATCCAAGGTTAGTTGGCTGGAGTCAATACAGATATTTCAATTGTGAATAGGAAGGGTATGAACACATCCTTTTTGGGGGGAAAATGTCTAAATTTTATGTGGAATTTTGTATAGTAAATCCTTGATCACTCCATTCAGCAATTGAATTGAATACCCCTTCCCCATGGTGACTGGAATGAAATGTTTAGTCCTAGTGTGAAACCTTATCATTACTGTAACATTAGAAAAACAAATTTTGGCTTGAAATGTTACAAGTTTTAAAGTATGGTAAAACTTGACATAAAAGACTGCTTTGAGAGACTGTCTGCCTTTAAGACCATATTCTTATTGCACAAGGATGTTTTCTTTATATATGTGATGACTTTAAATAGACCACTTGGTTTAAGAAGCTCATGTTTTTATGGTCTCAAAAAGACTGGGTGGGTGGGTGAGTGATACTTTACAGAACAGCAACAGAAGTAGTTATTTACAAAACCCTTTTTTGTGCTGTGAAAGGATTCAAACATTTTTGCCATGCAGCAGTGATGTGGTACTGATACAGTGTACTACTGAGCCGTTGTTGCTATAATGTTATTCTGATTTTTAATAAATTTTGTATTAGGTATTTCCAGTGGCCTCAATGAGGTATTTCCAGTGGCCTCAATGAGGTATTTCCAGTGGCCATAATTAGGTATTTCCAAAGACCTCAATGAGGTGTTTTCAGTGCCTCAATGAGGTATTTCCAATGGCCTCAATGAGGTATTTCCAATGGCCTCAATGAGGTATTTAGATTGCAACTGAGATGGAGCAAAGTGGAAGAAACCACTGATCTTGGATAGATGGTCAGCTGCTAACCCAGGCTTTGCAGGCTTTCCTTTCCTTTTTCTTCATTTCTACAGTTTTTAAAAGTGGTCTGGATATTATGTTCTTTATTCATTTATCTGTCCATTACCCATCAGGTGAAATTTCACTAGATACTGTGGCTTACGTTGCTGTGTGGTGACATCAGTAAAATGTTAGTCATTTTAGGTTTTTACCCTTAGGTTGGGGTTGACAGATTAAATATTACAATTGAAATAGTCAAATATTTTGTTGCCAAACTTGGTATGGAGAGTCATGGCAGGAATATGTATCATACAGGTTTTGCATTGTGATCCCAGACACTCTGTTAGGGAGCATTGCGGGTCAAGGAATGATCTACAGACTGTGTGGACCTCTCTTTTTAGGTCTTTGCAATAACACTTGGAACATGTTTGAACTCTGTTTCATGTACTTGTGTGCCTCAGATTATCAACTAATGGTCATGTAGTCTTGCCTATGTGGATCACATCACACCATGTTTATTGTGAGTTTTGTTCTTCTCAGCAAGTTTTGGTTTGGTTTTGTGGGTGTAACATTTCTCAGTACAGGATATAGGCTATAAATGGCAGCCAGTGTATCTAGTACAGGAAAAACTTGGAAAAACTAACACATCTGCAATCCTTCAAGCAGGTTTTATTTTTTTTTTAACCATTGCCATAATAATAATTATGTTAACAATCCAAGCACATGCATACAATCGAAAGACAATTACAACAAAATATCAACAAGATTCAGATTTGGGCCAATACAAACGGTTTCAAATTCTTGAAACCAAAGTGTCTGTATGCATTTCTGTCAGTTACGAAAACATCATGATGGACCTAAACTCATGCTGGACGGAATGCCTATTCCAGTTGTTGAGGAAACAAATTTTATAGAAAACTGACTTTTATTCCACACTTGTAACATTTAAAATTCTAAATGTTTGAAGTCTCTTGATTTACTTAAAGTAATAGTGCACACTAACTGGCATGCTGATAATAGAGTTATATTCAGTTTTTACAGAACGTTTATCTGCTCAAAATTAGATTATGGTTGCATTGTCTATGGTTCAGCAAGAAAATCCTTTTTGAAGATGCTTGACGCAATTCATCATCAGAGAATAAGACTTGCCCTGGGAGCATTTAAGACATCCCCATGTGAAAGCCTGCTCGTTGAAGCGAACGAACCATCTTTATCACAATGTAGAGAAATGCTTTCCTCACAGTATGCTCTCAAATTAAGATCCAACCCTCTAAACCCAGCTTTTTCGGCTGTTTTTGAACCAAAATATAAAACCCTTTATGACAATAAACCAAATGTCACACCTACCTTTGGCATTAGAATATCACCATTCCTTGAAAGTACCAAAATTGATTTTTCAAAAATTCTGAAATCAACCGTCCCTGAAACACATCCCTGGCTACTTAAGCAACCAAGGGTACTTTTCATGCTACATGATGGAAAAAAAATCTGAGACAAACCCTTCCAACTTCCACAACTCTTACCATGAACTCCTCACTCAATTTGAAAATTATACAAGAATATATACTCATGGATCAAAAGATGAGGAAAAGGCTGCTGCAGCCTTCATTAGTGGAAAACACATAACAAAAGTTCACTTGCCAAATGGTACATCAGTTTTTTTTAGCCAAAATCATATCAATAGACCTTGCTTTGCAATACATTGAAAGCAAGCGCATTTTAAACAGCATCATCTCTGATTCACTATCAGTACTTCAGTCACTACATAATATAAAACTGGAGAATCCATTATTAGTTGATATTCTCCTTAAACATAGTATAGTATTGGTTACCCAGCCATGTTGGAATTAAAGGTAATGATAAATGACAGCACTGCTAAAATGGCTCTATCATTAGAACCATCTGATTTTAAAACACCATATACTGATTTTAAACATAGTATGAAAGACTGTTTACATCAGAAATGGCAGGCATCATGGAATGATGCCATGAAAAACAAACTTCATGCCATCAAGCCAACCCTAGGAGAATGGACTCCTTCCTACAGAGCCGTCCTTAGGGAAGAGGTAATCATTGCAAGAATTCGAATCAGTCATACTTATTTAACCCACTCCTACATACTAAAATGAGAAGACCCACATGAGTGCATATCTTGCAATGAGCCATTCAGTTAAGCACTATATGCTGGAGTGTTTTGACCCCCAACCTATGCGTAATCAATATTACAATATTCAAGACAACATGAGGGAGCTCTTTGATACAGTTAGCATTTCTTACATTATAGACTTCCTTTAGGAAGTAAACATTTATCACAAGTTATAGCTTTTATGTTATCACCTTAAACATTTTTATCTGCTATATATGTATGGTTGCTAGAATTTAGTTACCATTCATCTGTTTTCATTGTCATACATTATTTGCACTCCCCGTTTATCGGGAAACTTTATTTATTTATCAATGTTACCTGTTTTTATCGTTTTATCTTTAACTATTTGGTTTCGTATTGCTGGTCGATACAAAACCTTTCACCCTTGCAAATTATGAAAAATATAACCCTTTGTATGGCGCTAAATGGCTTCATTGTGCTGGTGCACCATAAAAATTCAACCAAACAACCATAATCTGGATAACATGTCAAATTAGACGATGATTAAATATCATAAAACATTCCCATTGTATAGAATGTGCATAATGAGCCAGGTGTCATACATATCTTTATTTGTATTTTTGAAATTCTTTTCACCAGTCACCAACCAGTGACCATTGTAAGCATATTCCTGCTTTGCAGTAGCCAGTGATCTTTCATTGTACAATCCTCATCATCAAAAAACAAGATAGCAGTATGACAGAATCATGATATATTCAACATCTAAGGTGCATTAATGTTCATTCAGTCTACAAGCTGATTGATAGGTGCTCTAGCAGACTAAAAGCAAACAGCTGGGTGACCATGATCGCAAATTTGCATTTGCATATATAATGAACTTTATAACCATGTATGAATAAAAGATCTGTTTACTCCATAAATATGTACAAGCTTACTTTGTATAAGTGACTTTTGATTTCTGTACTTGCACCAAGACATACATACATACATACATACATACATACATACATACATACATACATACATACATACATACATACATACATACATACATACATACATACATACATACATACATACATACATACATACATACATACATATACACACACACACACACATACATACATACATACATACATACATACATACATACATACATACATACATACATACATACATGTTCTATTTGTTGTTGTGTTTTTTTTTCATGACATTCCTATGAAAATCAGGGTTGTTGATAATGTCCCAAATATCCATTTTTACTACATGTAAAGGACATTGATCTTGTCACAAAGTGTTAAATGTGAAGTTTTTCACTAAAAATACTTATTGCATGATTTACTTACTTTGTATAAATATTTAAAGATATTTATTTCATTGAATGCATAATGCGTCATCTTTTCTCCGTTAAATTTTGAAATAAAAAAAATATTTTTCTTACTGTTTGACATCAGATACAATGAAAGTACTTTCCCAGATTGGCATATAAAGAATCTCTAGGGATTCATCTTTTTAAAAAAAATTAATACATCTTAAAAAAGGATAATTTAACTGTCTTTCCTGGAAAGAGCTTAAATTCAGCTTTGCTTGTTTGTGTAAAAATTCCTAGAAATCCTGTAATAGAAATTATCTCCAGACTGGCAGAGCTCAGGTATGTTGTTTATAAAAAAGTGTAGTTTAAATTTGTGGTTATAATGTGATGAAATTGATATACTCTTTCCAATTACAGAAGTTCAAGTGGGAACACCATCTGCAAACGCATGTGCAGCAGACTTATCCATGTGGTCCTTGTGATCGCAAGTTTATTTCAAAGCTTGTTTTAGAGCGCCACTTGGCCTCAGCAGCCCACAGACATAGAATCAGTGATATTCTATTTCAGCAGGTTGCAAAGAAGTCTTCTCACTCAAAAGGTATGTCAGTTTCAGACGATTTTATAACAAATAAAGTCCATACAAGTACATATAATAGAAATAAGTTTGAAAATTTTATGAACATCAAAAATGCTTGTCTTTGATAACCATGGATGTTTTAAGTGTTCAATTGGTCTGTCTCATAGTAGTGATATCTATCTGTCCCTTTTATCTAGATGTTTATATTGTCAGTTGGTGTAAGTGAATGTAGAGATATCTGTCCCTCTTTAGACATTTATTTTGTCTGTAGGAAAGTCGAGATATGTGTCTGTCCCTCTTTAGATCTTTATATAGTCTTTTGGTCTGTTTGATAGTAAAGATATCTGTCTGTCCCACTTTGGATGTTTATGTGGTTTTTGGTCTGTTTGCTAGTATGAATGTCGGTCAGCCCCTCTGGATGCTTATGTGGTCTTTAGGTCAGTTTGATGGTATGGATAACGGTCTGTCCCACTTTGGATGTTTATGTGGTCTGTTGGTCTGTTTGATAGTTGGGATATTTGTCTGCCCCTCTGGATGCTTATATGGTCTTTTTTATCAGTTTGATAGTAGGGATATCTCTCTGTTCCATTTTGGTTTTTTATGTGATCTTTTGATCTGTTTTATAGTAAGGATATCGGTCTGTCCCTCTGGATGCTTATGTGGTCTTTTGGTCTGTTTGATGTTATAGATATCAGTCTGTCCAACTTTGGATGTTTATTTGGTCTTTTTTATCTGTTTGATAGTAGGGATATCTGTCTGTCCCACTTTGGATGCTTATGTGGTCTTTTGGTCTGTTTCATAGGAGGGATATCTGTCTGTCTGTCCCACTTTGGATGTTTATGTGATCTTTTGATCTGTTTTATAGTAAGGATATCGGTCTGTCCCTCTGGATGCTTATGTGGTCTTTTGGTCTCTCTGATGTTATAGATATCAGTCTGTCCAACTTTTGGATGTTTATATGATCTGTTGGTCTGTTTGATAGTAGGGATATCAGTCTGTCCCTCTTTGGATGTTTATGTGGTCTTTTGGTCTGTTTGATAATAGGGATATCTGTCTGTCCCTCTTTGGATGTTTATGTGTTCTGTTGGTCTGTTTGATAGTAGGGATATTTGTCTGACCCTCTAGATGCTTATGTGGTCTTTTTTATCAGTTTGATAGTAGGGATATTTGTCTGTCCCACTTTGGATGTTTATGTGATCTTTTTGGTCTGTTTGATAGTAGGGATATTGGTCTGCCCCTCTGGATGCTTATGTGTTCTTTAGGTCAGTTTGATGGTATGGATATCTGTCTGTACCACATTGGATGTTTATATGGTCTTTTTGTATCAGTTTGATAGCAGGGATATTTGTCTGACCCACTTTGGATGTTTATGTGGTCTGTTGGTCTGTTTGATAGTAGAGCTATCCATCTGGCGCTCTTTGGATGTTTATGTGGTCTTTTGGTCTGTTTGATAGTAGAGATATCTGTCTGGCGCTCTTTGGATGTTTATGTGGTCTTTTGGTCTGTTTGATAGTAGTGATAACGGTCTGTCCCTCTGGATGCTTATGTGGTCTTTTGGTCTGTTTGATGGTATGGATATCTGTCTGTCCCTCTTTGGATGTTTATGTGGTCTTTTGGTCTGTTTGATAGTAGAGATACGGGTCTGTCCCTCTGGATGACCATGTGATCTGTTGGTGTCTCTGACAGTAGGGATATCTATTTGTCTTATATGTCTATCTGTCTATATGCCTATGTCATATGTTGGTCTGTCTGACAGTAGGGAGTTACAGTAGCTCAATTGGTAGTGTTGGACTAGTAATCATTGATTGGGTTCAGTGCCCATCCAGGTCAGACCAGATGGATTGCCTTGTTATGCCCATTGGAATGGTAGTTTCCATTTCTGCAACATGATATGTAACCTGAGTAATGTGTTTAAAGTATCAAAACCAGTCAACTAACCAAGTGGCTGATAGTATTTTGATCTGTTTTTTTCTCTCTTTCTCTCTTCCCACAAGGATATATGTGTTCCTCTGAATGAGGTGTTTAGACTTGATGCATGAATGATGATTGTTGCATAAATTATGTTACTTTCAATTTATCTCCAGTTTACATGCCAGGTTGAACAGGAGTATTGTTTACATCTTGAGTTAAGCAGAGTTCATCCTTAAGCCTAATTGGAAAAAAGTTAGAGTTAATCAAGTTCCATTTAAATTTTTCTTTGAATATTTCCACTTGTTAGAAGGCCATAAGAATATGTAGATTGTTTCTATGGCCATTTTGTGTTTGCCCATCCATTTTCTGTTTGATCATCCATTTTCTGTTTGACTCTTTCTTCATTTGTCCTCTTAATCCTTTTATGTAAGTTTTTTTTTGACCATATATGAATAAAGGTTGAGTTTTTTTCTTGACCAGGAAACCCTTTCATTTTCAAATTTTGATCAAAATCATGAAAAAAACTAAGAATTTTCAGCAGTGACTTGATGACAACAAAAATATTTAATTTAAATGATGAGTTAAATCTATTGAGTTCATACTGGAGGGTTGCAGAACTCATCAATAACTTGAGATACAATTTCTGTAAAGGATCAATAGAGTGCTTGCCCTAAACATATTTGTATTGACAATTCAAGCACTTATGTTTTCCTTTACTCCTTTCATTGAGTAAATTTAATGACCTCAGAGACTCTTATCACACCCATACCTTTATACAGACAGTTTGAAAGATAAAGCTACCATTGCAATGCCCATGATACCATGTCAATTCATTTGCTGTTTAAAGCCTCCATTTTTTCTGCAGCAATCACGGTATACTCAAAGCCTTGAACTAAATTGAAAAACTAAATTGAAGAAAAAAGTACAATTTCATAATTGTTGGAGATTCCCATTCTAATTTGAAAGCCTGCCAAATTTAAATCTGATAATGTATGAATATTCCAGATATTACTGAGACATTGATCTTGTATACTCTAGGAAATGTATTCTGTGCAGTTGGCTGCCAGGTCACTTTGTTATATATGGTATAGAAAGCCAAGTAAAATCAAAGTTGCCCTGCAGTTACCCATTTTCAAATGGAATAATCCATATATTGTATGCATCATCATGTCTTTCATGTGTAGCAAACTATTTGGAATGAAACCTCAACTTACTTAAGAACATAAAAGCCACTGTTGGAGATTGACATCCCTCATTTCTCATATAAAACTAATTATAGAGAGGATGTAGTTTTGTATCAGACACACATACCTAACTCGTGTATACATCCGGAATGGTAAATCTCAGCCAGAATAAATACCATAAAAAAGAGGCAGTTGTATTTTGATGTGAACAACCTGACAGAGATGTATTAGAATATACAACCTTAGAAAATCTTGGATGTTGTTAGTGAACACAGTATTTACTTTAAATTTTGATTTTTACTTGTCTAACTTTTATCTAACATTTTACATGTATATACATTTTACAAAATTTTAACAGCTTTGTTTATGATTTTATCTGTTTATATTTATTTGAAAGGGTTTATTTTTTTACATTTTTAGAACTTTATATCTTTTGTTAGCACTACATAATTACTTTCATGCTGAGGTACCGTAAAACAACATACATGCTGTGAAAGTTAGTAGAAATTAGTGGAGATGCATAAAATACTTTTTTAAAATGTTAATTGGTAATATATTTCTTGTGAAAAATAATTACTTATAAAAATATATGCACTGATAAAATTTAAGTTTGAAAATGCCAGTTGCCTGGCTCAAGTCTAATGTGGTGTGACCAGATGAAAATTAAAAAATATTGCATTCTCTGGTGGTTCATGACTTCTAACTCATCAAAATTTGCAGCAGCTTCTTGAAACATAACATTTCTCTGATTGATGACTAGATTGCTGAAAAGTGATCTAAGTCAGGGTGTGAAACTGAATTTTCATGAGTTGTGCCCATTTACATAACATTCCAAAAATCAGATAAGGGTGGAAATGATTTTCAAAAATGCCCACTACCTTGGGGTTGGAGATTATTTGGAGCTGGTTTGTATAACTGTCTAGATATTATGAAAGCCTTTGATTTAGTTTAAGCCACATGACCATAACAAATTGGTTTAATTCATATTTATGTGATATTATTATACAAGTCATGCTGTTCCACAAGGCTCTGTACTGGGTCCCCTGCTCTTTTCTTTTCCTTATCAGTGATTTTCCACTCTGTATGCAGCATACAAATATATAGACATGTTTGCAGGTGAGGCATAACTTTCTTCAAGTAGCTATGTCTGTGCCTTTGATTAGAAACTAATTTCAGATGTTACATCAATTGAGGAATGGTTAAAACAAAACAAAATGGTAATAGGTGAATCTAAGAGAATATCTAAGAAACTTGCAAAGTTAAAGAATAAGGATATATTACTGTACATTAATAAAAAGGAAATTGAAAATGTAAAATATGAGAAGATATTAGGAGTAATTGGGAGAAATGAGTAGACTACATGTGTAGGTCGCTGATATAAAAAATGTCATTGCTTAGCTGAATAAAAAAGTATCTGGCAAAGGACTCCATAAATCTTTCCTATAATGCTTAAGTGTATATTTTGTATATATAAATTCATTGTGAGAATTTCTCTTTTTTTATCCTAATGATGTTTTATGGAAAGTATAATACTGATGTAAACTTTTCTGCATGCAGAATAGCCTAAAGATATATCTAATCATAAATAATTATTAACTGCTTTGAGTACATGAAGATGTTGCTGAAAATTATTTCAGAACATAGGTGTTGGAGAGTGGAAACAAAAATTTATATATGCATTTAAATCCCCCTATTGTCATAATGTATTTTAATTTGTATTGGTAAAATTTGCTTGCTTCAATATTTATTTTCTTCAGTGAAAAACATTTGCATATATATATATGTATTATACTTTTTTTGAAAGCCTCAAGGTTGATTATTAGTATTTAACTACCCTTTTTAAATAAAGACATTAGTATTAGTGGTAATAATAGTAGTATTAGTATTACCTTAACTTTGGATAGTATTTGGAGTTACCTGTTGTTTGTTGCTACATGCAAGCTGTAGATTGCTTTTGTATAGTAAAGAACAGGAAGATTAGTTATGTACTAATTTTGAATGACCTCTTAAAAGAAAGAGTTATTATTATTATTATTATTATTATTATTATTATTATTATTATTATTATTATTATTATTATTATTATTATTATTATTAAATACCATGATTACCAATTTCAGACACAATTGGCCTTTTGACTGAAGCTAAAACTTCTTCTGAAATGGATGTTTCCGGTGATATCGGCTCTTTCTGTGATGCATCTAGCATAGCTGAATTTGTACGACAGCACAAGGAGCAAAGTCTGATTCTCAGCCTAATTCAAGATCAGATGATGCTAGGAAGTGAAGTAGATGTTACTAATCTAGTCATGGAGCAAACTAATGTACACAGTCAGCAGCCATCTAATTTGTTGAACTCTAATCATGCAGGTGTCAGAGTCTTCACTGATACAAATGTTGCATGGATGAATGCTTATCAGCATTACAGTCAAACATCACCAGATTTAAATATTTCATCTCTCAATAAAGCATTGAATTCTCACTCTGACTCTATTCCTAGAAATGACTCATCAACATATACACAGATAGGGGCTGGCCATGGAAGTGCAGAACTGACCACTGCTATCTGCACATCAAACTACAAGTCTTGCTCAGGGAATAACAAGTTAGGAGAACATGGCTCAACTGGACAGGAATTAATGCATTATGAAACTTTTCATCCAGGACAAGGACCAATCAACACATCATCAGGCTTAAATAATAATCAGAACTCTGCCATGGTCTCTTCAGGATGGTTATCCACAGCTGTTAATGTAATGGCAGATGATAGTATTAGCCATGATACAGAGTATAATTCATGGCTAGATCAGTCATTACCAAAAGTCAGTACTAAGCATACCTACAGTAACTTACAGGGTGTTTCAATATCACCCCATCAGTCAGGGAGTGATTGTCATAATTTCAACCAATTAAGTAGCCAATCGGGAAACGATTGTTTGGATTCCATTCTAGCTGCCCAACAATCAAATTGTGTTTTAGATTGCAAACAATCCTGTATCAACAGAATTATCAGTGAGAACATGGAGTCTATGCACAAGTTTAACAGTCCTTGCTCTACAGGTATTGAAGCCAGATCATCGTATCCACAGAGTGTTGCCAACACCCTCTCACCAGATTTTGGACCAGTTCAGTGTCTTTATACATCAGGCAATCAACATTTTATTGAGCAGGATGCTGCTGCCTTGAATTTAAATGCAGTTAACAGTGAATCTGTTGTAACATCATGTGAACCCACTACATTTTGCAGCAACAAAAATTCAAACCAGCCATGTAATACTAACAATAGTATGGTGCCTCAGAACAAGCCAGATCAATCAACCATGTCCAGTAAAGGAGGTTGTAATCTTAAAGCATTAATGGAGCTTGATCCATGCTTGACTTGTGGTACATCAAAAGCACCAATTTATGTGAACTGCTTATCAAATGGCCATCATGGAACATCATTAGTTGCCTCCCTTTTGGAAACTCCTCAGTCAATACAGATTCCATGCTCAAGTTATAGGGTGCTATCAGAGGAGAATGGTGTAAATATTGAGAGTGAAGGAAGACTTAGAGAACAGTTGAACCAGATTCTATGTGACATTGAACTTTCAGAGCAACAAGCTCAACAATTCTAACTTATTGGTATCAGTCTATTTGAACTTCCAGAGAAATATGGGCATAGTAACCTGTATCATAGAACATTGTATTGGAATCAGTTTTGAATCTGACCAAGTAGTTATAGACATGGATTGTGATTTCATAATCACAGATTGCCCAAAATGTCTGAATAAAGATAATGAGCCACTGTGAGCTAAACTTTAAGTATTCAGTTCAAAATAGAGAATCTTAAAGCTTTTGTTTCAATTTATATATGTTATAATGCTTTCCCAGTGGCATTCATAGGTAGGATATAATCATGTTCTTGAATTTAATTATCAAATAGAAAACTAGATGACTGTAACCTAGATCTTGTACAAATAGGACAGATACTTTTTCCATCTGATTTTGTTTGATTGATTAGATCTATACATTTGATATCACAACATATAAAAACTTTTCTGACATTAGGCCTGTTTTCTGTTGCACTATTGAAGGGATCCCTCAAGGATTTAAATATTTTGTTGTTTTCTTAGTGCACACTATTTTGTCCAGTTTTGCCATGGAGGTAAGCATTTTTTCCTTATACTGTTTAGACATTGGTCAGTGATTTTGAATTGAAGTGTTTCATAATATTTTTTTTTTACCATTTTATATCATTACAGGATCATAGAGCTACATAGAAACCTTTTTTTAAGAGGACATTGTCTTGTTTTTTTCAGATATGATTTTATTCAAGTGTGATGTTTTTTTTTTATTTTACAATTATTATTTTTGGTAATTTAGACTTAAGATTACAGGCTGTACTTTTTGGTTTTACTAATGAATAGCAAGATCTTATTTTGAAATTTTTATCATAGTATTATTGTTATATGACCCCAAAATTACTGGGAATTTAGGTTTGTCTTGTGTCAGGTTATCATAAAACCTCATTATATTTACAAATTAACCGGCAGGCTGTGTTAATTATTTTTATTTTCTCATATGGCTAGTTACCTTTATATTAAACTTTCTGTTGTTACCTGTGTTTTGCTTTATTTATCACTCATTTTTATTCTCTCTCTCTCTCTCTCTCTCTCTCTCTCTCTCTCTCTCTCTCTCTCTCTCTCTCTCTCTCTCTCTCTCTCTCCATAATTATGTTTCTTTTGTCCCACACAGTTTTGAAAATAACTGAGAATTTCTTTTTATGATGTTATTATTATCATTGTTATTATCATTATTGTTATTATCATTATTATTATTATTATTATTATTATTATTATTATTATTATTATTATTATTATTATTATTATTATTATCATTATTATTATTATTATTATTATTATTATTATTATTATTATTATTATTATTATTATTATTATTTAAAGAGAGTAACACAATTAGTTAAGAACTAATCTACCTTAAGGCCCTCATGCCAAGAAATTTACTTATTTTAGCTGCATCTCTAAAGCCACTGAATATACTATGTTTGGATAAAGAAAAAAGAGTGGGCATTTTTAATCTCAAATGGAATACCTATCCAGAATATTGGAAACTTTTTAAAATAATTTCTTTTTTGTTTGGGGAATTTTATACTGTATGGTAGAAGTAGATCGCATGTGGGGAGTATTGCCAGGTAGACTATACTAGAATAGTGATTATAAATATTCAGAAGCACTAATATTAATTTAATTAACTAATATTAATTTAATTTAATTGATATTAATTTAAATGCTCTTTTTTGGAGATGTGCCAGCTTTGTTAAATTTTTATCATTTGAATTACCTCATACTGTATTACATTAATCAAAATAGGGCTGTATGTAACTCTTATAAAATAGTTTCCTGTGTCTTTCAGGGAGAAAGTGTCTTATTCTACTGAGAAGCCATTAACTTGAAATTTTTACTGATATGTTTAGTCCATGACATTTTTTTGTCTACCAAAACACCAAGTAGACTATCATGACAGACTATTTGCAAATTTTTATCCTTCCATGTCAGACATAGTTTATCACTAAAAAATTTCGTTCTTTTTTCCGTTATCAGATAAGTAATATTTATTTTTACCGGTATTAACCACATTGCATGTGTACCAGTTGTCCATTTTTTTTAGGGCATCCTGTATAGAAATGCCCAGTTCATGCTTGTTTTAGATGTCTGACAATGATGTGTCATCTGCAGAGAGATATGTAGATGATGTTGAGTCCCTTAGTACAAGTGGCAGGTCATTAATAAATAAAATAAATAGTAATGGACCAAGAATTGAGCCTTGTGGTACCTCACATATAATTGTTCAAAAAACATTATTGATATAAACATGTTGTTCTCTCACTTAAGTATGAGGTAAACCATCTGTGTTTTATTCACATTGGTAGATTTTAGTTTCTTCAAAAGGATTTCATGATCTACCATGTCAAAAGCTTTCATAAAATCTACAAATACAGAGCTTATTATTCTACCTTGATCAACTGCTTAAAAGCATTTATCAGTTAGGGAGATCAAGGCTGTCTCACATGAATGTTTCTTTCTGAAGCTTGATTGATTAGGGTGTAACAGCAAGTGTTTGGTGAAATATGACTTGAATGCTCATGAACATGTTTTCCAATCAATTTTGACAAGTTTGGTAGTATTGAAATTAGCTGGTAGTTATCAGCATCATCCTTAGGACCAAAATTGTGAATATGAGTTACTTTGGAGTTTTCCATATTTTCGAGACAGATGAGGTTGCAATACTTAAATTGATTATGAAGGTTGTGCTATCTACAATAGCAGAGGCAGAAGATTTAAGGAGTCGTGGACCAATCTGGTCAAGTCCTGTAGCTTTCTTAGTATCAAGTTCACTGAGACATTTTTTACAAAGTTTTTTTTTTATATTGGTGGGACAGATAAACATAATTCCTTAGCGATTTTGCGGCTGCATAACTTTTTCAGTTATTAAAGTTGTTTTCAATCACTGGTTCTTTTAACTTTGTGGCAATATTGGTGAAAAAAATCATTCAAAACATTTGCAATGTCATTGTCATCAGTAACTGTGGTGTCATTCACCAGAATTGAGTGAATTTCATTAATCTGATCTTGGTATGTTCTTCCATTGAGTTCATAGAAGACTTTCCAAATGGTGTTTTTGTTGCTCTTTTTGTTTCAAAGCAATTGATAATGTTTTAGCGTTTTAATCATACTTGCTATTTTATCTCTCTATACTTTGTAATGTGCATGGTTTCCCATAGCCTTGAATTGGTCCCGTGTTTTCATTGTATTTAGGATTTCATTGGTAAGCCAATTAGGTTGGTTTTCATTCTTTACTGGATGTACTTTCAGTGGTGCATGCTTAGAGACTACATCCATAACTAAGTCAGTCCACATCAGAGCTTTATCTTTGTCATCCAAATTTTGATCATATGCCATGGAACTTTATATAGGTCATTGAGAAATTGTTCTTCATTAAATTTTTGAATGATCTGTAAGTGATTGTTTTGTGTGTATTTTTCTTATGTAAAAATCAAGTTTTTGGTTCATACAGTTAAATTGGCATTTGGATATGACAATTAGTTTGTCATCAGAATAGCTTTACAGACAGGTCATGGTTTTACTTCACCATCGTCAATATTTTTTGTCTTTAAAAATATGATTTGAAGTGATGTTTACTTGCGACACAGTACATGTCTTAACTTTGACATTAGTATCATGAAAAGTCAAAATGACATACAAATCTACTTAACATTGTGTCGTTTTTATCGGTATGTAGCAAGTTTTTCCATAGGCTTGCAACATTTAGCATGGATAAATAATCTAAAGTATATTTGTCAGTTTTACATTTTACTTTTTGCGCAGTTTTTTTTTTTTTTTCGTCTTCAGTTTCACGCCATGAATTTTATTAGATGTAGTTGCTTAATTTTGCATATTTTTGATTCGTTGCAAGCTTTGCAGATAGCAGATGCATTTTGTAGTGTCAGCTCATATTGTCTTTCTTTTCCTTTTTTGGAAATAGTCCCACGGACCGTTATATCTCGAATCAATTCATCCTGTAGATTTTCAAATTCGCAGTTCTTGGTAATCAATTTAAGTTCAGTTACATATTTAGCAATGGTTTCCTCGAGGAGAACCAAATCAGGCAATTAATTTGCATGCAGTAAAATTACAGTAAATGTTCACCGGTTACCACGTGGAGAAACGCACGTACATGTAAGCGCGTCGGGTCTTTTGTCGCATGATGGTTTTCTGCTGGCGCTCACGCGCAAGCAGTTTTGTTTATTTGTCAAGTCGCAATCGTACACTCTGCAGTTCTGTATATTAAACTTTTAAACTTGCATTTTACTTTGTGCGCATTTCTTTGTTGCGCACGGGAAGTTTTTTTTTTGTCTCATGGCAATCGTGCACTCTGCAGTTTTAGGTATTTTGTTATAACTTTGTTATTTATTTGAATATGTCAAAATGGTAATGCTAGAGAAAATTACTTTCTATAAAATGATATGCAGCTGCACGTACAAAACGCCAGATGCGTGCAGATATGTACGTGTGATGTACCTCAGGTAGTACAGTGACCCAAAAGTATCAGAGAAGGGGAACAAATCTGCTACTGAGCAAAGATAATGCTCTAAGATATGTGTGTACTTAGGGTACTCGCTATCTGATACGAAGGCCAACTTGGATAAAGCTGACCAGTGTTATTATCTGTCATCTACTACATATTTTAGGTTGATTCGTCAATTTAAAGATGATCGCGAGTCCATGGAAGTTGACCTTGAAAACGTCTTTTTATTTGTGAGCGGGAAAGTGGCTGCTGCGAATGTGGAATAAATGAAGATGCTCCATACAAAGTGAACGATATTTCTTGATCACAAATGTTAATTCTTTAGCTGTTTTTAATATATTTATCAATTCGAAGCTCAGAAACGCTCGTGCAGGATGTGTCCCGCGTTTGTTTGATTAAAAACCAATCTAGTGTTAAAATTGCTAAACAGCTACTAGCCATATATGAAACGAGTGACCAGGGACGTTTGAATGAGATTGTCACAGGTGAAGAAACGTGCAATTACTATTTTGTGAAGTCTGCCAACTCAAGAGAAAAAGAACGACGTTTGGATCGGAGAAAACGAACAGACCACAAGCAGACGCAACCGATATGTCAACAGTTTTGTACGCATTATTTTTCCACGCAAAAAAGGCTCTACGGTTTGATCCTTTGTCTGACTATGCTAGTGCTACTGGATATTTGTATTCCTCCAAAGTGTTGCCAAAAGTCGTGGAGCACTGCTGAACCACACGTCCGTGCATCGTTACCAGAAGTTTCAATAAATTCATTGACAAAGCACCTACACATAAATCCGCTTTCGTGACAGACTTCCTGTAGGACCACAATATCAAAATATTGTGCCACACCTACAGCTTTGATTTAGCCCCAAGTGAGTTTTGGATGAATTCCGTTATTCGTTGACAGACAAAGATTTGCAAGCTGCCATTTACCAGTGTGTGTGTGTGTGTGTGTGTGTGTGTGTGTGTGTGTGTGTGTGTGTGTGTGATTTAGATTTTTAACGTAGCTTTAACAATTTTTCAGTCATATCTCTACGTTGTACATGTATGCAGTGTGGCAGGTTATAGTGATGTCTAGCAATGGGGCATCACAATATCCTGATACAAGGCCAAACACTCCTAACATTAACCTTTTTAATGCTGAGTGCCTAGCGAGGCAGCTGTTAATACCATTTTTGTAAGACTTTGGTAAGACTCGGCAGGGGATCGAACCCTCGACCTCCCGCATCCGAGATGGACGCTCTAACCACTAAGCCACCTGAGCGGTCCAAGTTTGTGAAAATAGGACAGTTAATTATTGGATAATGAGACCGAGATGTGGTCAGAGTACACAGGGAGTACTTTGAGGGGATCACTAGCGTATTGTTCACTAACAAATAACTGTTGTACAGATTTTTTTAAAATACTCCTCGTTTGTGTAGTGAAAACTATACAGTGGCTACCTTGCATTTTTCTCATAACGAACCAAGTATAACCAATATAGAAGTAATTATGTAGTGATTCATGTGAGTAACGAGTAGTCATTTTTGTTGTACATATTCGATTGATTAATGCTATAATCGCATAAACGACCGATTAAGGGATTTGTGCTTGATACATTAAAGCTTGCACGTTTTCTATGAATACGTTATATGATGCTTACATTTCGGGTCTGTCAAGTTACATGCACCAAAAGTACAAATTATAATTAAATTTTATGTCTAAATAGCATGTGTTTAGATTTGATAGTCACACCATTTAGAAAAATTTAAATGTTTAGTGAATAACAACATAATCATTCAGTTTGTAAAGACCTTAGAGATGGTGGTGTAATTTTGTCAGAAATTTTCCCGCACTGTTTCAAATTCATCTTAATCTGTTTTGCCATTTAACATTCTTTATAACAAGTAAACTTAGTGAGATTATTTAAAAAACTGTATTCATAAAAGGCTTGTAATAGGGTATATACGACACCGAAGGCTTTCAATACCTTGATTAAACTACCCAAAAGACATTGTCTTCTTATGACTGATACGTCACGCTGCCTTGGTTTTTTTTTATATTTTTATTGTGTTCCTGATATGGACACCTAGTGAAGTTCCATATTTTCGGCATCCTCTTTAGTGCTCTATGCAAGTTTACGTCCCTATTATTAATTTGTGCAAATAAGAGAATAAATTTATGAACCAAACAGGCCCCTACAGATGGCTGAAAATTCATTATAAGTTCCATTTTTAAGTTCCATAAATATAAGTAAGATAGATGAACTTTTATTTATCGTTTTAACTACTCCATGTTAAACCCCGATTTTTCATTATCTTAACAATGGTTTCTTGTGATTTTGATCGTAAGTTACTCTTCATCCAAATTAAGACCTATTAGACAATAAATTGGCTCTAAGGAAATAAAAGTAATTTTATATTTCAGGGAGCATTTTTTATGTCGATACAAGATTAATGTGTATAAAACTTCAGCTTATTACAGTTACAGTGAAAAACAAAACAGCGTCCCAAAACAATCAGGATTTAGACTGCTAGTTAACTGGAGGAGCATTGATCATACATGTCCAGGCACTATAAAGGGGAGCTTGAAGTGGTATAATCTGTTACAAATACCATTAGTGTTTGGACGTTTAATGTCGGTGGATTTCTCTTCTTGAAGCCTTCGAATCGTGTATGATACTTTTTATACAACTGAGTACAGTATAATGCGGAGTTATAATATGATCTTTGAAAAGGATAACTTCTATCAAAACATTTTGGCCTGACACTAAAGGAAAATAAGTGACATTTTTAAAGTAAAGTCAAAACGTTTATGTGTATTCCAAATGTAATGCAAGGGATATTAGGAGTTCTACTCTAGCCGACTAATTTCAACTTTTCCTTGGACCGGCCATAAGTGTCAGGAAATACTAAAGAAAACGTATTTGTTCAACTTGACTGATTAAAACAGTTCTCATCTTTTAAGGGGCATTCCATTGCCTGGATCGGTGTTGCTGATCAAATCTATTATTGTCAGTGTTCGCATCGCCGCTACTTAATTGTTTTGTCATCTTGAGAAAGGCATCCGTTGCTTTTAACGTAGGTGTTGTAGATCGACAAAATTTAATTTATTCCCTGAAAACCTTTCTGACGTATTTCGAATATTCACGATGTCAAAACCAGCGCGAATAGTCGACCCATTATCCAAGACAACAAAAACAATCCAAGATCTTATTGAGGAAACTAAAAAAGCGCAGACTTTGCATTGCATGTTATGTGATGGATATTTCAAAGATCCGAAGCTTTTATCATGCCTTCATACATTCTGTAAAGAATGCCTCAGAAGATATGTTGAGAAGGGTAAATACAACAGCAATTTTCCATGTCCTCTTTGCAATAGAAATATTGAGATTCCTAAGAAAGGAGGAGTGAAGGGATTGCCACCAAATTTGTATGTTTTGGCGTCAGAAATGACAAATAAACCGCCGCCGTGTGACGTTTGCAATGTTGGAAACCCCGCTGTCGAGCGTTGCCTGGACTGCGAGTCAAATATGTGTGACTCGTGTCGTATCTTCCATTACAAGATGAAAGCAACACGAACACACCGTACGGCTGACATTGGGACTGAAAAGACGACGGCAAATAAAAAGATTCAAGAGAAGATATACTGTGACAGCCATCCAGCAGAGGAGCTTAGATTTTTCTGTGTTCCTTGTGGAAAAATCGTGTGCAGAGACTGCAAAACTTTGCATCATACCGTTCATCAAACAAAAGAGATCGGAGATGTCGCCGTTGAGAAGAAACGTGAGATAGTTAAGTCTCTAAAGAACGTAAGATCCTACCTCCCTAAAATTGAGGACCATCTGAAAGGACTTAAGGTAATGTTGAAAGCCGTGACAAAAAATACACAAGACACGATAAAAAGAATCAAAGCACAAGCCAAAGTACTACATGATGAAGTAGACAGAATATGCCATGAAATGGTATCCGAGATAAAACAGAAAAACAAGGAGATGGAACAGGAGATACAAAAGCATCAAAAAGAGCGAGAGACTGTATTAGCCTCGATGACATCTATTGTACTATCTGCAGAATCATTTATAAATGTTGCGAGTGACCATGATGTGATAGATAATGCAAACAACATGAGAAATAGGGTTGAAAATCTGCCGTCAGAGATTCCTAACGCTTCTGTTGACTTTACAGAATTCAAGTTCAATCCCGGACCGATACCATCTGTGGAACTTTTCACTTGCTTTGGTACATGGACGTCCGAGTTATCTTCTACTCTGGCCATCGCCGTCCCAGCGCAAGTACGTCCTGCGCTGGCTTTAGTGATACGTGAGGTCAACTCCTTTACAGTAACGGGAAACAAAGCCATTATATCTATTGCACCAATGAAAGACGGCAACGCTTGGATTTGCAACAGTCTGTCAGAAAAGATCTTCAAATATGCGAAAAATGGTGAATGTTTGTCGACAATTAACGTTGGATACGAAGTTGGGGATATACACTTGGCATCTGATGGAACCGTTCTGATCTCCCTCCCTGTACAGAAGAAGATCAGAAGACTTTTGACAAACGGACAAGTCACTGACTTTGCCACAATGCCGTTGTTTCCTTCAGGTTTGACGCAGACTGACTCTGGAGACGTCTTGGTCTGCGCCATGGATAGGCTGCAGGAGACAATCAAATCCCCAGACTCTAAAGGAACGGTTCTGAGGGTCACTCAATATGGCCGCTGTGAACGGTTCGAGAAGGACAAGCTGAATTACATGTTTAGTCGACCTGTCCGTGTAGCCATCAATGAAAACAAGGACATATGTGTGTCCGACTGGGCAAAAGGACATGATCATGTGGTGATTTTGACTCCAGATGGTAAAGTCAAAACCAGATATTATGGGCCAAAGGAATTTAGCAAACTGCGCGAAAATTTCGTACCGAATTCACTCGCTTGTGATAAATACTGTCAAATTCTAATCGCCGACTCGCCAAATAAAACAGTGCACCTTCTGGACAAAGATGGGCGCTTTATCAAGATGCTTCTGAATGAAAGAGATGGCATCGGCGAGCCATGGTCCCTTGCTGTCGACAGTGATGGATTTTTATGGGTAGGGGACAATAATGGAACGGTACGGGTTTACAAGTATATGTCTTGATTTTTGTAACAAAAGTGACTATGCGTATATGCGTCTTTTTTTAACACATTATATCTATACCCAACACTTCTACGCATGCTTAACCGCTATGAGATTGGGACATGCTTTGTCTTGCTGAATTTACCTTTAAAACGTATCATTTGAACAGCCAATGAACTCCATAATACCATTTTCAGTTCAGTTGATAGAGTTTTATGAGACGTGTCAATTTTGCATTTTACTGACTGTCTATTCTGCATTGTTAACAATGAATACGCACATGGACTGATAATATAGTATCAAGTTTTGTTATTGGTAACCCCAAAGTAACTTCTAAACTATTGTCGTGTATGCAAACGTTTAAGTGGCAACAGTGAGCACTAGGATATTGTAATAATCAAATTCACTGTCCTTGCATTTGGAGCATATATACAATGAGCATGTGCGTGAATCCGAGTACTTAGATATTCAGTAAAGAAAATGACGGTGGCAATTAATTCATCATGTCCTCTGAAAATATATCGCCTGCATTCGTCTCCATATTAATTATGCTCAGTATTTGGGGTTTTATGAATATATATATATATATATATATATATATATATATATATATATATATATATATATATATATATATATATATATATATATAGTGAATGAACAGGAAGAGGTGATAAAAAGAACATATTAGATGGAACATCTAATATTTACTGACTGCTATCTTTTCAGGTATACATATAATGTCTTCAAGTTCAGTAAATTTATTTAAAGTAATAATATAAAATTGCGAGAGGCATTCAAAGAAAACTGTTCACAATACATTAATTATCAATTTGAAAATTAAAATAAAATTATGTATTTCTTTTCAACAGTATCTGTAAACTGTTGAACATTTATTTCACTCCAGTTGAACATTTCATTGTTTACCCATGTTGAACATTTGGCTCACTCCTGTAGAACATTATCGCTCGGTTGCTAAAATTGAATTAAGCGGCTACACAAGTACGTTCTCAAATAGTATTTAAAAACTGTATTGAAATGTAAAAAGATCACACCAAGATATATAAGAAATATTGCTACTGATTAAAAGCTAATACTTTTTTCCTACACTCGCATACTCATTTATTGACATAATCTCCATTTCTAATCGTTTAGCCACTCTACTGGCATCCCATTTATTCACAATCTCCACGTGCTCTCAAGGAATCTAATCTCTTCATGTTCATCGTAATAAGCAAATAATTACATGTGAATTCTTTCTGTATTGTATACTTTTGGAATGTTATGATATATCTCGAGTGTTAAATCGCAAATGATTATATATATATATATATATATATATATATATATATATATATATATATATATATAGATAGATAGATAGATAGATAGATAGATAGATAGATATTGTTGATACCAGTAACAAAAAGTATTTACGTTGCACAGTACAACAAACTATTGATTTACGTGTTTTCTTTTTAATAAAAAATAATACACTTGATGCATTCACCGGTAGTTGTCGGGAAAAGGGTTTTTGTAAATCAAAAATGTGCACATCCTCTCTCTCTCTCTCTCTCTCTCTCTCTCTCTCTCTCTCTCTCTCTCTCTCTCTCTCTCTCTCTCTCTCTCTCTCTCTCTCAAATCTGAAACAAAGTTAAGGTCTTTTCCTAAGATGTCTCCTTTTTTTTGCTGCAGAACTAGTTAAATATAACTCCTGAGGTATACTATTTTAAGTAAACTTGACGAACAGATACCACTTTAAACTATTTAAATATAAAGAACACCATTCAATGCATCTATCGTTTATCAGGTATGGTGCTTTACAAAGCCGATTGTCAAATTCACGTTGTCACGTGGTGTACAGCCAACAGTTTAGAAAGTTACCAGGTTACAAACACGAAATAAACCCATGCCGCGAGAAACGACGGTTCATCTATCACTCACCAGCGCCTTAATCAATTCGGCTAAGGCAAAAATGGTAGTTTCTCCTACATACGACCACTAAAACAACCATTTTAAACAAAGCACAAGGAGGCAAAGATCAATTTATAAATTACAAATATAAATACTAACATAAAGCCTGTGTTCAGTTATGTTTATGTTTATTTTGTAACAGTATATTGCGATTCAAAGAATTTATTTCAACTTCCAAACACCACATAAACTCGAACATAAATCTGCCAGCATACCACAAACATGGCTGCTAATGAAGTCATTCGGTACATATCTATATTCCATCAATGGGATCAACTCTACTGGCTGAAAAAAATTCCCCAAAAAATACTTTAATATTTGTTAACTGTTGAACCTATCTCTGATATTCTTGAAAAAAAAACTTTAATATACGAAATCTCGTAACAAAAATAGTTTCTTACAATGTTCGATTTAAAATTTTCTTAATTGTATAATAATTAAGCCTTGTCACAGGCTAAATTTGGTCAAGTCTATAACTATTATTTTGGTAAAGAAAGAAAGCAATTTATTGAACTAATGCATCAATCAATACATTCTTTACATAAGTTTTCATTTATACTTGTTAATGTATATGTCCATATGTCAGCAGAGCTGAAAATAGAAGGCTATATGTTTTGCCTTAAAATGAGTGCAAGGTTGTTGCTGTTGTTATGGGTTTATTGCCAATGTTTAGCACATATTTAAATTCATGTTGACCAGAATATCTGGTGAAGGGAGAACCCAGGAAAAATCCCAAGAGAAACACCAACACATGGAAAGCTACTGGTAAGCTTTCTCCAATACCCACACTGGCTGAACCTGAAACTCAATCTGATAAAAATCAGATTTCAACCATCCTAAGCGCAGATCTAACAGTGACTGCTTAGGGGTCATGTTCTGGTGACCTTTGAATTAGCCAATGGAAATGTATGCAGCTTTCAGAAATCTGAAAGTGAATCAAATCATACAGCACACATTGACGTTCCTCAGCCATACTGCTCAGTCTCCCAAACACAAAGATATAAAACTTTGTCTGACTGGCCCTATAAAATTATTGAATAAGGCAATTATATGCATCAAAAGAACATGACCTGTAAGCAGTCACCATCAGATATTCACATATATTAGTGGAGATCTGATTTTAATTAGATTGGTCTGAAACTTGAACTCACACAGACATAGGTGATATGAAACTTGAACTCACACAGACATGTTACATGTCAGTGATCTGTAAAAGCAAGCACCTTAGATAATTCAGCCTTGGGGACATGGTATTGCTAGTTTGTAAAAACTGGTATGGTCATTTTTTAGTTTTTCTTTAGAGGTAGCTCTAGCTATATTATTCAAGTTTTGTCACTGACATCATATTTTCATTTAAGACCAACAACATATAGTGATAAGTGTTTTAGTTTAAACTTTGTTATGACATGACCATGCCTTCAAAAGTGAAGCGATAACAAGACTGATATTCAAGATGTCACCATGACCATTGTGCTGGAAGACTAACAACATAAGACAAGAAGAGTTAAGTGAGTTATATGAATATTTATTCTGGAAAAGGATCAATAACAAGATTTGTAATCTGGCTACCATGGCTGCCCTCTTGGAGGTCTTGTCTGCCCCTTTTCTTCTAGGACCAACCATGCATCAGACAAATGATGACAGACAACAAGCCATCACACAAGACCTTTTGGTTTATACATGCATGGTACAAAAATGGTAGCAGCACTGGAATCTGTTCTCAATATTTTGGGCTTCTGAAGCTATTCACCTGGGAACATATGTTTCTACTCTACCATTAAATGGAAATCAAAGTATGAATGCTAGTACTATCTCCTCATAGTATGTGATATGAGGACTTGCTGCAGATACTAAATGGAAAAAAAATTAAGTTGTATATTATATTTTATGTCATATGATGTCACAATAATATTGGCACTTATCGGTATTAGGTTCCTTCCTTTACCTAACTGATAAACATTTATGAAAATTTCTGCAAGATGATTAGAACACCATATGATGTAAAATTATATCTTCTTTTGGTCACTGTGACATTGATCTTCTGATTGAACATCTATAACACACTATCATCATAACTGCCAGATATCCTCCAAGTTTGTTGCAGGTGTACAGTCAATGTATATCAACTGAAGCAATTTAAAAAGGTGGACTTTTTTTTCTTAACTCACTGTGACCATGATTTGTGCCTTCAAAATCAATACAATTTCTACCCTACTGTAGAACTATGGAAATCACACTCATACTGAAATCAAAATATGCAGACAGGCAAAATAGATGAAATGCTGTACTCCACATTATCCAAGTCAGTAATGTAGAAAATATTCCAAATATTTTATTGTAAAAATCAGGTAAAATGCTTCCCATGAAATATTGTCATATGAGTTCATGTTTTTGCAGTATATGTATCGGTTAAATTGCCCAAAGCAGTCTTTGAAAAAAAAAAACCAACACTCATTTTGCCAGGCAAGGGCATTGTAGGATTCCACTGATACCCTTTGACCTCAGGGTTGGCATCAGTCTTGATACAATTAAGCAAAAGAATTAATAAGTTATATAATAAAACTACAGACTTTTAGATTTTGATTAGTACACAAATTTATAAACTCCAGAAAATTAAATTTCCAACAAGCTGTCATTAATTGAATATAATTTTATTTGGATAATAAATCCTTGAACCAACCTTATTTTAAAAAAATCAATAATCTTATGATACTGGTAAAACTGAATTTGGTACCCATGTACAAATTCATGGTACAATTGTTAAAAATAAGTTGATACTTCTTTCACCAACTTGCTTACCCATATAAAGAATGTAGAATAACATAAAATATTGATTATTATCTGTAATTATTTTAAATTGAAGGTTACTTTCTTACTGTTATTTATATAATCTTTCAGGGTTTTCATGATGGTACAGCTGTACTGGTATTTATATAATCTTTCAAGGTTTTCAGGCAAAAATACTTTTTGTAAGATTTTCTTAAATTCTGTCCAATAATGTTTTTAAAAAAGGTTCTTGCTGTTATGCTTGCAGCAAAATATGATGACTCGTCATCTTTTGTACAAAGCCCTTATGCCAGATGTTTTCTCTCAAAACAGTAAAATTTCTGTTGTGCAGTCTGAAAGATTTTACTTTTTATTGTCTGACAGATGTCATCTTTTGTACAAAACCCTTATGCCAGATGTTTTCTCTCAAAACGGTAAAATTTCTGTTGTGCAGTCTCTGAAAGATTTTACTTTTTATTGTCTGACAGATCGTCATCTTTTGTACAAAGCCCTTATGCCAGATGTTTTCTCTCAAAACGGTAAAATTTCTGTTGTGCAGTCTCTGAAAGATTTTACTTTTTATTGTCTGACAGATCGTCATCTTTTGTACAAAGCCCTTATGCCAGATGTTTTCTCTCAAAACAGTAAAATTTCTGTTGTGCAGTCTCTGAAAGATTTTACTTTTTATTGTCTGACAGATCGTCATCTTTTGTACAAAGCCCTTATGCCAGATGTTTTCTCTCAAAACAGTAAAATTTCTGTTGTGCAATCTCTGAAAGGTTTTACTTTTTATTGTCATCTTTTGTACAAAGCCCTTATGCCAGATGTTTTCTCTCAAAACAGTAAAATTTCTGTTGTGCAGTATCTGAAAGATTTTACTTTTTATTGTCTGACAGTCATCTTTTGTACAAAGCCCTTATGCCAGATGTTTTCTCTCAAAACAGTAAAATTTCTGTTGTGCAGTCTCTGAAAGATTTTACTTTTTATTGTCTGACAGTCATCTTTTGTACAAAGCCCTTATGCCAGATGTTTTCTCTCAAAACGGTAAAATTTCTGTTGTGCAGTCTCTGAAAGATTTTACTTTTTATTGTCTGACAGATCGTCATCTTTTGTACAAAGCCCTTATGCCAGATGTTTTCTCTCAAAACGGTAAAATTTCTGTTGTGCAGTCTCTGAAAGATTTTACTTTTTATTGTCTGACAGATCGTCATCTTTTGTACAAAGCCCTTATGCCACATGTTTTCTCTCAAAACGGTAAAATTTCTGTTGTGCAGTCTCTGAAAGGTTTTACTTTTTATTGTCTGACAGATCTTCATCATTTGTACAAAGCTAGAAAGTCTTCAAGTCTGAATTTTCTCAGCTAGGCTTGTTTAATATTGGTCAAGCCAGTTTTGAGAAGCAGAAAACAGCAATTGTTTATGGATGACACATAATGGACCATGGCCAAGGCTTGCTGGATCCACACAGGACCATTCTACAAGTTGTTGAAACATGGCAATATGAGTGAACAAGCAACACAATCTTAAGAAATATATTTCTTAACTTGCCAATGTCAGCATGTAGGAAATTAAAGCAAAATAAAATACATTCATAATTTTCATTGTCACTTAATCACATACCATAAAATTTAAAGAACCAAACTACAGTTATCTTCCTCTTATTAGGTCATTGCCACCCAGTTTGCATTGAAAAGATAACATTATATGAATTGGTAATATGGTTTATGTCCAGTTAAAAAGAAATAATGGTAACTTCTTACTGCATACTATTTTTCCAGGCAGATCTGTGCAGAGTGCTTGTCAGCAGGTTGTGCTGAAGTTCATTGTATCTGGAAGCTGCTTGTGCAGCTGAGTCTACCAGATCCAGAACTTGTTGCTGTGGAACTAAATGTCATAAACTCTAGAAAGTTGCCTACATATGCAAACCAATGGCCTAGATATCTTTGACTGAGATATGATGGTCATGGCATGACTTGCAAGAGATTGCTCTTATCTCATCAATGGAGATCTTCATGCAGTGATTCAGTTGTATGTTAGAGTATGCTGTGCATAGTACCCTTTTTCAACAAAATAAGAGAACTTGAGGGGCTATGTCCTCCCTCTTACAAAGGTTTGAGAGAGAGAGAGAGAGAGAGAGAGAGGTCCTCCCTCTTACAATGGTTTTAGAGAGAGAGAGAGAGAGAGAGAGAGAGAGAGAGAGAGAGAGAGAGAGAGAGAGAGAGAGAGAGAGAGAGAGAGAGAAAGAGAGAGATAGAGGATTAGCTCAACAAACTGGATAAGTCTGCTTCAGGAGGTCATACAAAGACTTTATGAATTCCCAACTGGCAACAAAACTAGGTTGTGTACCAGCTTATTAAAACTGAAGTTAGGCTGAGTGATCAGTGGCATTTTGTAGTCACTTTGCAAGCAGAAGCAAATGTTTTCAGGAAACAGTTTTGGTATAAAATGCTTCAGTGAGGACTTGACATAAAGCTTGAATTTGCATTCAGCTAAGTCAGAACCATGGACAAATTTCACTTAGAAAATCAATGAGAGTGGTTTAGGCATATGAAGTCGAAGCAGGACAAAAGTTGGAGATGTCTTAATTATGACCAAGATCCTCTCTACAGCAGTTGAAGCCAACTTTTTCTCCTCAAACAGGAAAAGAGAAAAACAAAGCAACTGTTTGTGGGACAAAGTCACTAAAAGGGATGTTTTTGTCCCTGAATATGTACCACTTTCCATCATAGGCCTTTAAAGTGGAGGGCCTTCTTGCTTCCATGATTCTTTCCATGACTGAAGGGTTGAAATGTTTCTGCGGCATGGCTTTCCAGACAAGAACTGAGTTTAAAGTTGAAGACAGTCCAGTCTAGACTGGAAAACCTGGGTTTGAGGCTGTTTGAGAAGATTCAAACTCACCAGGATTTTCATGGCTAGATCTATTGCCTGCTTGAGAAGATCACTGATCCAGGAATTGTCCCAGCAGAAAGGGACAATCAGAATTATTTGAACTTTTGACCCCTGAAATTTTGTATAATTTTATAAACTAAAATCATTGAAGTGGATGTACACATAGGGCCACAGATCCTCCCAACTGAGAATGAGAATCGTTGGACCAAGTCTCAGGTTTTGGTACTGGAGAAATGAATGTGGATAGTTTGTGATTCAGCCTGGTTATAAAAAAAAAAAAATTATCAAAAGCCCCTTGCCTCCCACCCCTAGATGGCAAATCTGAGGATAGACCAATGGATGGTGAGACCATTCTGTATGGAGAATGTGTTCCATCCTTGAGAGTGAAAATGCCAAGATACTAAATCTGCCAAGAACATAACTTGATTTGGAAAAAAAAATTGTATTGTGTGCACCAACAGTGGAATGTACAGAGCAGAATGTACGGTTGGGGTAATTTGGTACCAACCTGTTTGAGGTATGTCACCACCACCGAGTTGTCTGAGATCATGAGTACCAACTTATTCTAAACACAGTTGCTCCAAAATGAAAGGCTTTGATTATAGCTTTCATTTCCAAGAGATTGATGAGATCTGTGTCCTCTGCATCCCACTGGTCACCAACACTGCCAAGTCCAATAAAAAAATGGGCTATTCAACCATAGGTGTTTGTATTTGTAAACATTGTCAAATCTGGGTGTGGCTGTTAAAGATATCTCATTCACTGCACTGATCTTATAACTGCAAAGCTTGGAAGCAGGACACCCTTGAAAGAGCAAGGCCATCTGCAAAGGCTGCATGTTGAGGAAACATAGCAGGACAAGCTCTGATGTTGCAAGAACAATCTGAGGCATTGGTAAACTCCATGGTTATAATCTGTTTTGTGTTGGAAATGGATTCTGTAAGGATACTTCAGACCACCCGAAGGTGGGGAAGACATACCAGATTGAGGTTTAGAGCATGTTACCCAAATACATTACCATGTAAAATCATACAGAACAGGGACACAACATAGTGGAGAAGTTTCATAAAGGCCCAAGAACTTATGTTCAAGCTGTGAGAGATAGTAATTAACTTGATTTGAAAAATAAACAAGAGTCAGGTGCCTACTGGATAGTTGTCTGTGGGCAGTCAAGGCTACAATTTAATGGCAAGAGGGAAGGCATGGGGGTAGAGAAACTGCTTCATGTCCCTTTGATATTACTGCCTTCCAAAAATGATTAGCAGATTGTCTTCATGCATAGGAATGAGATCCCCACTGGATTTTGGGATGAGCAGTGAATGCTCCTTTATATCCCTGTCTCTGGTCATCACATCATTAAGAGTGAACTGGAGACAATATATAAGGTGATGGATGCGATGACTCTTAACACAAAAAATGCTTCAGAATGACCTAGGTCTCTGCTCTTGGCAAATTCCTGGAGTTTTCCCAACTGCAGGGAAGGTGAAAGAAAGTGACAATCTCCTAAAAAAAACAACTGCGGCCAGGTTTCTTTATGCTGGTGTATAACATAGGGTGGCAGACAGTCTCGGTCTACTCTATGGTGGCATCTGAGCATGAATTATCAGGTTTATCCCCCCAACTCAATGTGCAGGTTGTCCTGGTCAGGATCAAGATTAATATCCATACAATACATTCCTATAGTCATGATCTCTGTCATGGTACTGTCCAACAATACATTCCTATAGTCATGATCTCTGTCATGGTACTGTCCAACAATACATTCCTATAGTCATGATCTCTATCATGGTACTGTCCAAAAATACATTCCTATAGTCATGATCTCTATCATGGTACTGTCCAACAATACATTCCTATAGTCATGATCAATGTCATGGTACTGTCCAACAATACATTCCTATAGTCATGATCTCTGTCATGGTACTGTCCAACAATACATTCCTATAGTCATGATCTCTGTCATGGTACTGTCCAACAATACATTCCTATAGTCATGATCTCTATCATGGTACTGTCCAACAATACATTCCTATAGTCATGATCTCTATCATGGTACTGTCCAACAATACATTCCTATAGTCATGATCAATGTCATGGTACTGTCCAACAATACATTCCTATAGTCATGATCTCTGTCATGGTACTGTCCAACAATACATTCCTATAGTCATGATCTCTGTCATGGTACTGTCCAACAATACATTCCTATAGTCATGATCTCTGTCATGGTACTGTCCAACAATACATTCCTATAGTCATGATCTCTGTCATGGTACTGTCCAACAATACATTCCTATAGTCATGATCTCTATCATGGTACTGTCCAACAATACATTCCTACAGTCATGATCTCGGGGCCCCCGAGTGGCCGAGTGGTCTAAAGCGCTGTCCTTTACGGATCACTGCCATCTCACCTCTGTTTGCGTGTGTTCGAGTCTAGGATTCGGCTAATGTAGATATGTGAGAAAGCTTGCCAGTAGCTTCTCGTGGGTCGGTGGTTCTTTCCGGTGATTTCCCGGTTTCTTCCTCCACCATTAATACTGGCCGCCATGAATAGCCTATCGTGTGCTGAAAAATGGCGTTAAGCCCAACAACAAACAAACAAACAAACAGTCATGATCTCTGTCATGGTACTGTCCAACAATACATTCCTACAGTCATGATCTCTGTCATAGTACTGTCCAACAATACATCCCTATAGTCATGATCTCTGTCATGGTACTGTCCAACAATACATTCCTATAGTCATGATCTCTATCATGGTACTGTCCAACAATACATTCCTACAGTCATGATCTCTGTCATGGTACTGTCCAACAATACATTCCTATAGTCATGATCTCTGTCATGGTACTGTCCAACAATACATTCCTATAATCATGATCTCTGTCATGGTACTGTCCAACAATACATTCCTATAGTCATGATCTCTGTCATGGTACTGTCCAACAATACATTCCTATAGTCATGATCTCTGTCATGGTACTGTCCAACAATACATTCCTATAGTCATGATCTCTGTCATGGTACTGTCCAACAATACATTCCTATAGTCATGATCTCTGTCATGGTACTGTCCAACAATACATTCCTATAGTCATGATCTCTGTCATGGTACTGTCCAACAATACATTCCTATAGTCATGATCTCTGTCATGGTACTGTCCAACAATACATTCCTATAGTCATGATCTCTGTCATGGTACTGTCCAACAATACATTCCTATAGTCATGATCTCTATCATGGTACTGTCCAACAATACATTCCTATAGTCTCGATCAATGTCATAGTACTGTCCAACAATACATTCCTATAGTCATGATCTCTGTCATGGTACTGTCCAACAATACATTCCTATAGTCATGATCTCTGTCATGGTACTGTCCAAGAATGCAAGTCATGAATAAATGGACAGCCATATCTGCAAATCTTTTGTTTTGTCAAATCACTATGGTTTGCTTATCAAATATAAAAACAGCTAATATGGGTGTCAGTCATATGGATGTCAATTACACTGCTAAACTGCTGGAGTAATGGTAATGTTATTCTCAAAGAAGGATCTATCTTTAAGATCCCTGTAATGATAACGTTCTGTGGCTCACCTTACTAGGCATTGGACAATATGAAATGGAAATCCTATGGTCAATGAACAGTATGGATTTAAAGCTGGATAACAAGGTCAGCAGCCAATAGAGCATCAAAATTGAGGTGTGGCTGGACAGTATGGATTGAGAGTTGGATGACTGGACTGTATGGTCAGCAGCCAATAAAACTGAGGTGCAGCGAGAAGGTATGGATTGAGAGCCAGACCGCTGGATGGTATAGTTGGCAGCCAAGACAGCTTCAAGACTGAGGTGTGTCCAGATGGCATGGCTCATTCATTTATAAATCCTATGTATCTGACTTACAGACCCAAAGGTATCTGCCAACACAAGATTTAACATATTTCAATACAATTTAGCCATGTGGTCCAAGAAATGAAATGAAATCCACCATAGGTAAAAAAAAAATTCATATAATTATGGTCAAAATTAAAAAAATGAATGTATACCAGTTGTAGGATAATCATTCATACATCTGAAAATAACAAAATCCTCAGTGGAAGGAATGAAAATTGCACAAATATTAATTTGTTTCCAGGCAGTAAAGTGAACAATGTCTATCAGTTCACCAGTGAAAGGTTAAAACTAATACCACCTTTAGGCAGCAAGGGAGATAATGTACAAAAGTTATTGCTCTTCATCTACATACTTTAGTCAGAAAAATGAAATTTTCGTCTTTTGGAGGGCTGGATTCAGGAGGTAGTAATGCTTATATTCCTAACATTATTATGATCGGGAAAGGTATCTGAAGGAGAATTGAGATTTTACATCATGCTATGATACTTCAAAAAGGATGATTATTTCTGTCAGAGGTACGGCTAGTGGTAAGGATGAAAAATCCCTATAGTTTTTATTTACGCTATTTATACTTTAATAAAAGATTGGAGGAATTTTTCATATTTAAGGAAATCAAAATTTCATGAGAGGCAAAGCAAGACTTTTTTTAAGGAAAATGTATGACTTATTTAATCCCTGATAACACTAAAATTTCTATGAAAAATATCAGTAACTAATTATGCAATAAAAGATATTCAAACTTCTCATTTTGGGAAAGAACTTCTAGCAAAACTGAGGCACAGACTTTGATTCTGCCACAGAAACAATGTAAAATTTAAGAATTTCTTGCCATATGAGAATAGCAAACATACTGTACGAAATCCATAAAAATCAGTACAAAAGTACAGATATTCCTGATGGCTGATAATACCACTACCTTGAACAGTTCTGATGTGTGATTAAGAAGCAAGCAAATGCAGTTTCTTTCCACAACATTGTTTTTGCAATAGGAAGATGAAAGAAGTCCATAAAGTGTTAGAGCAAGATATTGTACTGCTGTGTTTGCTAACTGTGATGATACAGTAATGCAATGAACAAATAAATAATGTTCATAAAAAGTCTAATAAACACAAGCCCTTCAAAGAACACTCTACTTGCCCAAAAAGAAATTTCCATGAATCCAAGATAAGTTCTTCTCTTTTTTTTAAACGGCAGTGTACTAAAACCATCTCATTCTTAAGCTGTGAAAATTTTTTCAAGATGACTGCCGTGGGACCAAAATGCACATTTCATTTACTATGATCATGAGCATTTGGCCAATGCTAATATGACAATCTGTTCTTCTGATGTGTGTTGAGTTTCTTGATGGCTGATGTGGTGGCCAAGCACAAGTTTGAAGTACAGCTAAAAACATTACAGCTTAATTAGAGATAACAAGAGATTGCTGCTCTACTGTCTGAATAGAGTTTTCATGAATCCAAGAAAAGATTACTTTGTGTTGACTTCTGATTGGTGAATATGACCATCAATCTGGTGGAGTGACAAGATTGCCTTGATAGTCATCATGACAGGCATATTTGATGTCAAATTAGTACAATTGTCATTCAGGACAAAGAAGAAAAAAGTCTTTAGTGAATGTCAGTCATTCAGGAGAAGTGGTAATATTGGAAGTCATGGAAAAAACCAATATCATTTATGACTAACTAGACATTGGGATGAATGTTCACAAACTGTTTCATGAGAATTCTCCATGTGGTTTCTAAGAATTTGTGATAATTTGTGTTAATGGATGGAAACCAGACAATGGACAACAGGCCAGTCTGTGAGCTCTATTGGTCTATAACCAGGACAGCTAAATGAAAAGAGGGAATAATGTTGTACAGGCTGAAAAATATTATGATCAGCAACAGTCTATTTTTTCCCTGCTTTTTATTCTTTTTTAACAGTCACACATAGAAACTATCTCTGAATAGACCTGAGAAACTCCAGAATAAAAAATTTGGCAACAAAAATATTTCTTACATGTTTAACATGTTCACAAGACCACATATGCAAGTGCAAGTAAAACTATCATCACCTTTTCACTTTTACCATGCATGGAAGATATCTAAATTTGACCCTGAGAATTGTAAGATACACTTACATACAAAGTTTGGTTAAATCAATAATATATCTAATATATCAATAAAACTATTAGGTAAATATCCAATTGTATTTATCTTGCACACATGCCAATTAAGCTAAAAAGAAATGAATCATGATCTCTGATGTTAAAATCTATATCAGATTGCTCATTTCCAACATGTTTATTTCAGTGCAACTAAATAGTCTGGTAAAAATTCACTTGTACAGGTACAAATTATGTGTTTGTAAGCTCAGTGAAGGACAAAAATAATGACATCTAACACATGGTCAATTAGGTCTGGTTTTCAAACTCCTCCACTGGCTTTCAAACTCCTATACAAAAGTACAGATATGTTGTTGGTCGGACTTGCATCATTCTCATTCAGAATCAATTAAACATCAAAAGAGTTTAATGAAAACCACATTTTAAAGCCACAATTCATGCAAGAGTAGGAAGTGATAACTAGGTTTTTTGGTCAATATGGCACTATACTAAATGAACACCTTATTCATTCATGTTGCAATAGGGCTTTAAAGAAAACTGCATACTAATAGGACCATCATTACAGTAGCTACTGGTAGACATAATTTCCAGGATGGGACAGCATTTCGGAATATGACTCAATATGGCCACATTGACAGTCTTTGGTTATGGCCAGGATTGAGGATGTAATGTATGACATTTGGATACATCCACCATCAAAATAAAACACTATTATCATCAAAATCTGTACATTTTCAAACATGTTGGACAATGAACAAGAGGCCCAAATATCACTCACCTGAGAACCATCACGTTACCTTGTGAATGAATTCTCATACACAGAAACCATGGAGAGGGGAAAAAAGTTGAGTTGGAGAATGTATGCATGTATGTATGTGTGTGTATGTATGTATATATATATATATATGTGTGTGTGTGTGTGTGTGTGTCAAACATTAGCATATAGGTCAAACATTAGATGTAGGGATACATTGAGGAAATGGGATAAAAAGCATGAAAATATTCAACACAATTTGATTATAAAATATTTATTGTGACATTATGGGTTGGCTGGTTGACTGGTTCTTAATGCAACTTTCATTACTTTACTTTAATTACTTTATTAGGCTATTCATGTCAAATAAGCAGGTGCAAGTTGCCTTTTCTAAGGACACATCAAAGTGGCAGACCATCACGCAGCTCACCAACCCAGTAGGACAAAGAAAAATATACATATGATATTTGATTACTCCAGTGGCCTAGTGGTTTGAGTGTCCACCTCGGATGTAGGAGTTTGTGGGTTCAATCCCCAGCCAAGTCATACCAAAGACTTACAAAAAATGGTACTAACATCTGCCTTGCTTGATGCTCAGCATTAAGAGGTTAGTGTTAGAACTGGTCAGCCAGGTGTCAGGATAATATGACTGGGTGGGACATCATGCTACATGTCTACAGCATGATGCCCCAGTGTTAGACATCACTATAAACTGCCACACTGCAGACATCCTAGCAATATGATTGAAAATTTTTTAAAGCTATGTTAAAAATCTAAATCACACACACACACACACACACACACACACACACACACACACACACACACACACACACACACACACAAATGACATTATATAGATAAGACTGTTAATTTTTAAGCCTACATTATTCCTGGGTCATGCCTCTATGACTGTTCCTATCCCCTGGTGCCCAGGCCTGGGTAACAAGTTGAAAATCATCTAAATCCCTATCCTGTGAGCATATATATACTTTTTGTCATTTATGCAACTAGCAATGGCCCTTGGGTCTATTCCTCAGCTGTAACAAAAGCTCCAGGAGGCTAAGTGATCTAAGGTACACACCTTTACAGATTACATATATCTCATTTGTCTGCATGGGTTGGAGTCTCAGCTTGGCCAACACTGTATGCAAGAATGCTTTCCAGAATGCCAATGTTCTGCAGTTTTTTGCAGGGATATCCTGGGTTCTTCTTGCACCAAATATATTTTCTGCCATGTGTAGCCTATAAAGCACAAAAAGCATTAAACCCACAAAGACAAACATAGATTCCAGGTATGTCTTACCCCCACCCACCCCAAATCAAAACTTTCAACCACTTAGATACCACCCAGTTCAGTGGTTGAGGCACTAGACTCATGCTCTTAATAATTATATCTGGCATTGTTTTAGGAGAAGAGAATATTGGGTTATTATTTTGTTTTTATTAAAAGCTGAAAATAGAAAATATACATTTAGAATAATTTGTGGTTAATGGCAAAGAATACATGAAATGTCATAACAAATGCACAAGACAAGTGATAATATAAAAAAAACTACAAATGTTTCAGGCACTTAATAGCACATACTATCATCTTTAAAACTCTGGTTGACCAAAATATCAATCTTGCTAAGAATTTCACATCTTGGCAAGAATTATACAATAATTATTAGCAAATAAATGTAAAAACTTTTGATGTGATTTCCAAACAAATAGCAAATTTACACATTTACCCTTCAAAAATCAATTTCCTTCAAGCAAATAATCATTATGCAAAAAAAAAAGTCTGATCCTTAAATAAAATCCAAAGTTTCCTCATATGCTACAGTTTGGTAGAGTTCAGCCTCCTTTAAGGTGTTGAACTATAAGAGTTAGTTTTGTTGGGTATCTTCATTACCATTTTTTTGTTATTAGTGTGCATCAGAGATGCACAGCATACTAGTTTAATTTGGCGGAGCCCTATAAGATGTTTTTGTCAACAGGCTTGTTGCCTGTAATTGAACTCATCTAAGATCTTTTTACAAAATGCTTGAACAGCAAGTTTGATAACATTCTAATACAAAAAATGAAGCTTTTTGAGTGTTCACAAAAGTGCTGACTGAAAAATGACACTTAATGAATGCAGATCTAAATCATAAAAGTCACTTGCCTTCAGCTAGGTGAGCTAAACTAAATCAGTAAGAGAATGGCATGGCGGCAATACCAATCCATTTATAATTAACCCTTAGAGTCACATCAACCCCCTTGCAGCAATTTGCAAAAGTTCCTAAAAATTGTTACATTATCACCATAAAGAATCTATACTGAAGAAAATCAAAAATATTTCACATATATTACTGTAATGAAGAAAATGGAACATGAAAGGACAATTTGCCCTCAAAATTACTCTGTATGAATATTTTCCATCAATTTACAAAAACAAAACCAAATAAATTTAGGATATACTCAAGAACACTGCAGGTCAAAAGTTTAATCTGGAACCCGGCCAGACCTTTGGATAAATGTGTTTGTAAAATTTCATAGCAATCTCAAAGGTCTTCAAGAGGTCAATGATAAGATGGATGGACAAATGGAGGGACAACAGGCTACTGCATAAGCTCTTCTTGGTTTTAACATAGGCTAAATGATGCATTGTTCATAAACAGAGGACATGAAAACCATAAGTTTTCTCTCATGTAGCTATGTTTGTTTTTATCTCATGTAGCTATGTTTGTGCATGAGGTTACGTGTGATGTTTCAGATTATAAGCAAAACTTCTGCTTGGTAAATAAAGATCAAAAGTTGAGCAAAATTTATTTAATTGCCACACCCAAATGACAAAAAAGTGCCCAATTTACTGTCTTGTAGAGGCAAGTGTAAATATAAACTATATCTCAATGTCAATTTGATATGATTAAAAAAGATCTCTGACATAACAGGATTTGATTGACACTGATATATAAAGTCAAGACATGTTGACCTTTTGATTTGCCAATCAAATTACAAACTTTACTTTCATGAAAGTGAAGTACTCTATCTGTAACATAAATTTCTAATAATAACTCTTCCTCACATAAAATTAAATTCTTTATCTAACTATAACTAATGGATCATGAATTCCACAGCTCCCAGAAACACCTGTGCCTGTCAGATCCACTGACTGTAAGCAGCTCGATTTGAATCAGACTATATTTAAACAGCAATTTTCTATTCATAAAGATTTTCAAAACTGATATTTGCTATTAAAAGGTCATTAACTCAAAAAATACTAAATTCAAATTTTTCGAGTCCAATCAAACCTATGCATGATAGTCACCAAATGGGCCTGCAGATTTGGGGCTATTTTATTGTGATCAAATGGGACAAATTAGCAACATTCTTGTGTTTCCAAACAGGATTACAGACCAATGGTAAAAGTCATGTGCTTAATGGTAAACAACAATAGGGCATGCATACTTTAGGATAAGAGCCTTGTGTTTGTGGTTCTGAGTAGTTTCAATAAGACATGTCAGTTGTAATGTCTTTTGTTATAACACATTCTAGGAAAACTTGTCTAAAAAAGGCAACAAATATAATTCACAAAGTGAGTCATGATGGCAAAATATTATCATGATGGTATAGTGTAGACTTTAGAATTCTGATGTTTGACCAATCAGAAAGTGCACTAAATTCAAAGATGCAAGTATATTTTCAGTATTCATGACTTTTAATTATGTACTAAATTACATGTTAGTACTTATCATCCCTACATTTAAGTACAGGTGGCTGAAGCAGATTTGACTGTAGGCTTACTATCTTCCACATATGTATAATTGCATATTAATAAAAACTTAACATAAGTAATTTTTTATCAGGCTTTTTCAAGTTTCAGATATCATGTCAAAATAACAGAAAACAAACTGTGTACTGTTCTTTCTATCAGTTAAATGTAATTATGCAATACACTGTTTCCCTCAGGATATATTAAAGCAACTATACCATTTATTCATTTTTCCAGTCATTCATCCTTTCCTAGGAAGTATGCACAAGATCTTCTCAAATGCTACACACTGAAGTGGAAAGTCAAGCACAGCAAAGAAGGGTGTACAAAATTGTCTTCTTTAATTGTGGAAGTCATGTATCTCTGATAAATCAAGTACAACTTTCATCCATTGGAAAACATCATTAAACCTATCAAATTTCATGAGTCTATTAACTTATAAGGTATTCTGTCGCTCTTTCCGCATCCCAACTATGTGAAGACAATGCTACTCGCACTTTGTTCTGAAAGAAAGGTAAAACAAAGTTAAAAATAAAAATTCTATCATACTGCTCAGGAAATTTGCATTATACAAAATGCACAAATGCATCCATTTAAAAGCAATTGCTGTAAAATTTTACCTTAGATTTTGTTTTTAAAAGAAAACTGAAAAAGTATTAATGTTTATCTTGCTGAATAGATTGCTTTGGATAGGAAAATAATCTATACATTTTAGGACACATGGCAGAGATGCATTCATTAAGAGTTGAGCCTTAAAATGTTAAAAAAATTTCTATGGGTAAATAATTAGTTAAAATTCTTTAATCCAATAATGTTTAATCTCTTATTAAATGTGAAGGAATTAATTAAAGTAACCATACTGATGTTACTAGTTATAAGTTATAAAAAATCAAGGTTGTTGGTCTGTAACAATCTGGACAGCAATGTTGTCAATTTCTTTTTAATACTAATGGGTAATTGACATATTTTACCTCTTTCAAAATTTGTCAATTAATTCATAACTAAAGACTAAAATGATGTACCTGCTTCACATTTCCAAATAAAATATAATAAAAACCAACACACAGACTCTAATCACATTATCCAATACACATTCAAATTCTAATCACAAAATGCAATACACACTCTAATAACAAAAACAGGTTTTCTGATGTGTTTGATTACTGACATTTAACAGTCTTAATAGCAATTATTAATCTTGATTGAAATAATGTGACAAAAATAACACTGAAATGAGTTAAATGGCATTTAAGGACTACTGTCTCAATGCACAAAAATATTTCATAATTTGCTAAAAAGCCAAAAAGCAAAAAAAGGCTACAAACTTTATTTACTTGTGTATAATTTGGATCCATGATCAGACAGCATAGACCCACACCCAGATTTGCCACTACTTTTTGCTCTGGCAGATCTGGGTCTATGCACTGTGTTAGCACTAATCAGCAAAAGAACCCCCCAAAACAACAAAGACCCAGATTTGCTGTGTCAGGTCTGATCTGTGAAGTCTGTTAGGATTAATAAAGAACAAGCAACATATGTGATGTTAGATTAGGTTCTATGCTGATTATAGTTGTCCAGACCTTAAAATAAACATAAATGGTATTAGAGAACCAATCAAGGGGGATTACTCTTTCTGCCAAAAAAAGTGTTTCCTCATGAAAGATGGTCTCTTAAATGTGGTCAGTTCCATAAGAGTTGGTAAAATTTTATTTCATGGTTTCTAAAAAGAAGTTAATTAAAGGTTTTCCATTTTTAGTAATATTCGCCATTTTTAATAATGGATCCATATCATTTTGTACAAATGTGAAAGCTTTTATGCTTCCATGCTGTCAAATTTGTATAATTCTGTGGTTTTTAAGAAGTTATCTGAATGCATTTCTAGTTTTGTATTGGTGGCCACAATTGATAAAATATCAACTGAACAAATTCGAAACATCTTCATGCCAGAATGCTGCTGTAATATTAAGTACAAATTGGTCAAATAGTTTTCTTGAAAGTTGCAAATAACACTTGTGATGAAAGCAGTTGATAGATGACACACAATGAAACAAGAGTCCCTTGATGGGACTGAAGCTCTAATGGCCAAAAGGAATTTCCTGGAATTCAAGACCATTTATTCTTTTTAACTGCTTTGTCAAAACCATTAATAACAGTGAACATAAAAGTCAGTACATATTTAAAAAGATAAATCAATCATCTGAATTCAAATGGTAACTTTGATATATCAGTTCCATTACTATTATCTGCTTCTTTCAATCTCTTCTTCTACATTTTCATATCTGATTACAGTATGACAGACATAAGTTTTGAAGTTTTGATGTAGTTTGCTGATTACATATTGTGATAAATAAATTTTGTACTTTATTTCTGGGTCTAAATTATTAATTATGTGGATTTCCAATCCCTTTTTGCATTTATGTATAAGACATAAAATAAAGAGATGAAATGAGCTCACTTCATTTGTGGTCAATTAAACCTCAATTACTACAGTAACATGAATAAAATCAAATATTGTGAAGAAAACTACAAATAACTGTTTCTGCTGAATCAGTGATGTAAAAAGATTGTGTTTGTTAATGTATTTTGTAGTAGAACATAAAACAATCCCTCACAACAAGCCCTACCATTATAATCATCATAAGGCAAGCATGATCATGTATTCAATTTCATTCGGTGATAGTAAAATTACACGTATCGTGTACTTCATTATAATGGTGGTCTCACTAGAAGGCTTCATGATTCCTATTGGCAGCAATATGAGGGAGTATTGTATTTCATGTCACATAAGATCATCAATCATTATTGACCTGATTTGCTGGAAATCAATCTATTGTATAACAGTTCTATTGAAAATAATATTAACTGTGACCACAGTTAATAGGATGAATTAATTGCTAAGGGATCAAAATGTGCAGTTAATGACATGCATATGCCAAGATTTCCATTTTAAAAAAATTCAAACATTCAATGCAATAATCTTATTTATAACAGAAAATACTAACCGCATCAAACCCCATTCCTGATAATTGTGCTACTTTTGCATCTAGTTCTGGCGTTCTATTTGGACCTGAAAGTTGAAAACTCTGTTTTAGCTTACATAAGTGATTGTTTCATATAAATACAACTAAAAATTTAAAACCTGTTTGAAGTGTTGGTGATCACTCACAAAAAAGATTTTATTCAATCTAACCACAGAATAGTTATATATATATATATATATCCGACACATACTGGGATGACTCCAAAATTACAAATTTGTTTTACATGACACCATGATGTCACTTTTGGTGGCACAAGGTGTTTTGATACAAAATATAAAACTTGAAAAGATGATGTTAACCTAGACAACAGAAAAGTCATGTGGTAACCTTGACAGTACTGCAAATATAAGCATAATAATCATGTCAATGATGAAGGCCCTTGGTGTCAAACATGCTCACCTTTAGCATTCATTACCATTTCAACTATGTCCATATTGGTATGAGTCTTATGCTCTGCCATACCAATGTGGGTATGTGAGAAAGCTTGCCAGCAGCTTCCCTTGGGTCAGTGGTAAAAGGATATAATTATGGATCAAATCATTTTATTTCATCAAAGTAAGCATCTCATGTGGCCATGATGCGAATGTCAATTAACCCAATTTTATTATAAATTCATTATTATTCTTCAAATACTGCCATTAAGGGTTTTGTGGGTAAACCATAAATTATCACAAGAAATATGAACCAAGCTGACAATTCCAAATCTGCACCAAACCCAACTGATCATGCAAGGGCAGATAACCAGTTATTTGTTTTAACACCAATGCTATTTACAGCGTCAAAATATGGCTAATAAATATGTTTATTAAAGAAAATAAATAATGAAAACGAACTGATGACTTTTTTTAAATTATAAGAACAATTTCAAAAACACCAAGTTTTCCATGAAAAATATTTTTCTTTGAGAATACTTACCAAATCATAATACCTTAGAAGAATTACTACCTTGCAAACCCAGTCCTCCTAGATAACAGTTTCAGCAAAAGAGAGCTAATAGTTTGCTGACCTGTGTGATGGTTGGGCAGAGTGATCTCCCTTTACATTTAAGACTTGGTGGCAAGATGTAAGTATATACCAATTACTGCTAGATGGGAAGGCATTCTCCCTATGAAGGTATATGTGTTTTATGATTGGGTAAATATTCTCAAGGAAATATATTTTATTTGGAAAAATTGGTTTCTTCTTCCAATATGTTACCCAATCATATTACCTTTGGAAAATAGATAAGAGGTGGAGGGAGGTACATCCTTTTACCCAAATAGAAGGCATGAAGCTGCATCTTAAGCTGTTTATTGACCTGGAAGTGTGACATGTTAGGTCATACCAGATCGAATTGGGCTCTTTTAGATGACAGAGAGATAAAAGCAGAGTATGTGGACTTCGATCTCCATCCCACTGCCTGAATGATGTTGGTTAGCAGTTTCTAATATAAAGAGAGACTTCCAAAGAATTCAAATAGTCAGTGAATAAATTTATTTAATACCGTACAGTTATTCTAGTGTATCATGCAAAAAATAAATCTTTTCACAAACCAAGCTTGGAGATTGAATCCAAAAACATGCAGATTGGGAACTATCATCGGGAACTTTTTGCGGCATATATAAGCATCGTTTTCACTAAATATTAGCCAATTTTTTTGGTCCAATACACATGAAATTCTCAAAGGACACACTGTTTCTCCCTGTGAAGTGTGCCAAAACTGCATAACAAATAAAGTTTAGACTCAGGCCTTTTCAACAAACTTCAAAGCAACTGCCTGTTCTACAATGAATAAAAGCACTAGCAACTGATTGACAAATAAACAATGCCCATTTCTATTATAACTAGCAATGCCTAAAAATGGGTGTGAATTTATGTTAATACTTCAAATGTAGTCTCAAGCTACCATACATGTGACAACAATTTCCCACAATTTATATCCCACCTTATTTCCTTATTGTTACAAAACACTGCTTACTAAACAACGTATTTATTCCAAATTAGTTTTTTTCAGGGGCATGTATGTTCCACGATATTTTTCTTCATTCCATGTTTTAATTTAATGATGGTAATTAATGCTTATATATATATATATATATATATATATATATATATATATATATATATATATATATATATATATATATATATGGTACAATAATGCCAGGGGTTGACTCTTAAGTTTCATTAGTGGGAATGGAGATCCTAGTTTGCTTGTCAAGAAAAAATCTACAGCATCCAGTGATCATTCTTGGGATTTAGGTAGCAATTCACTAAAAGCAAAGCATATAAAGCGCAGCAAAAATAAATTTCTAAACTCCTGGTTGATAGAGATGTACTTTATGAAGCTAGCCAAAAAAAGGGCGAGGAGGGAAGGGGGAATGTAAAAATTTAAATCCTAAATGCATGAAATAGACAGTCACATTATATGTCACCTATCTTACATTACAATGTATGATCATAGGCTTTTAGTATTAAAATATCATTAACTAAAAATCCTTACAAAACTATAATTTGGAAAATAATGTATATAATATCAATTTGCTTTAATACCTGATGTTTCTAATTAAAAAAATGAGAGACAGGGACAGAGGTCAGAAAAGTAGATATTTTACATTTGATAATGCATTTATTTCAGGTGACAACAGTCATACCTATGCACTAACAGTGATGCAGGATGCAAATACCCTGGAAGAAGTGCAACAGTCATGTAATGATTTATTTTGTAATATTATGGCTGTATTGCTTGTTGTCAATGACATAAAAACTATCTGATTTTTTTTCAATTTTCATTGCCTATTACATTAATAGACCTGGAAAAATATTCACTACTTGTTCTGGTGATATTTTTATGAAATTGGCAACAAAATATTGAGTTTGGCAATTTTTGTGCAACAACATTTTGAAAGCCAGGACCAACCTGAGTTGGCCAGTATGTAGAGACATCCAGGGATATGACGAACATGTGGATTTGTTTTTATAACATCACTTTAAAGTCCCACACCATGACGCAAAAGTCTGGGGATTTGGCTCTTCCTTGTCATTTGAACTAAGTCACTACTGTAGACTCAGTTATGCATTCCTGCCGACATGGGTAGGATTTCACAATGACCTTCATGTCCAGAAGACTGATGGGCAGAAGGCATTCCTGGGAGAGATGCACCAATGGCTTTCCAATAGGATGGTAGCCATCCATACTGGCCTTTCATTACAGAATGTAATCTCGGGCAGAGAGGTATATCCCCCATGAGGGAAGATAGGATGCCCCAAGGTTGCAGATGGTGCCTCATTTGTGTGCAGATGATGAGAGGTTGATGAAAAGGACAAAAATGGGTCTCCATTGAGACAGAAACATTTGCAATGGGCACATAAAATGGCAACCTTGGATGTGGAGGTCTGCAGCCACATTAAGTAAGCCCAGGAGGTGAAGGAATCCTGTGCCGATGGGAAACCAACATACAGCAGATTTTCAACGCCTGTTCCTGAGGGAGATGAACAATGCTTTCTTGTGTATTGAACTCCACATCTAGGTGATCAAATTGTTGGGAAGGTACTAGGTCTGATATGTATCTGTTGACAAGAAAGCTCAGATTGGTAAGTAATGTCTTGAAGGTTATAATGTTGTGATGTAAAATAAAACTCACCGGATGTTTTTGCAGGATATCGTCCAGGTAATTTGATGCTGCTGCCAAAGAAATGGTCAGGACATTCAAAGTGACTCAATTCATGAGACGAATGAAGACCCAGAGTCCCCCAAATTGGTATACCATGTCATTGTAGGTGAACAGCAGGAACTTCTTGGATGACTGGCGAATAGAGATGTGGAGGTAAGCATTTCCTAAGTTCAAAATGATGGCAAAGTATCCCTCCTGGAAGCCATTTAAAATTAACAGGGGTGTTTCCATTGAGAACCAAGGAATGTGAAGAAGTGATTGAGGTTGCTGAGGTCGATGACTGGAAGCAGGGTGTGATTGGCCTTTAGAACCAAGAAAAGTTTGGAATTGTGCTGGCAAATCCAATCTCATTCGGCAGGAATGAAATGAAGCTTTCCTTTTACCAGTATGTCTGTAAAGGGTGGATTTGAGATAATGTCATTTATTGAGGTGAGGAGGATGTTGAGAGGAGAAACCTTATTAGTAATGAAAGGACCCTTTCTGTATTTTATTAGCTGTAGTTTGCAATGGCTGTGGCTTTTGCTGAATGGAGCTCTGGTATGATTGTTTTCCAGAGGTTTGTATCCTACATTTGGCTCTTGAAGCCTGTTCTTGATTTCTGCAGCATCCCTGTATCAATGCTGTGTTGGTGGAGGTGGAAAATTTGTCTCCATGGCAACTTGTTTGCAGACTTCTTCAATCTAGCTGTTAAACAAAAGGTTTGAAGATAAAAATTGTACAAGCAGGTTGGCCTTATGATGGTCCTTCAGAAATGTGGAAGTCAAGAGTACTGAGCTGCATTTCAACAACTGTAGATTAGTAGCTGTGGTGATGACTTTGGCCATAGTGTGTTGGGCAGCCCTATTTAAAACATGGGCCATTCTTGAAACCAATTCCCAAGCATGCCACCCAATCCATACACATGGAATGTGGTTTGGACATCCACAAAGCAGTGACATCATGGAATATTGCTGGGGTTTCCAAGTGAAAAGCTGGCAGATAACAAAGATAGAACCGCAAACAGAAGTTAGATGGGAGGCACTTTTGTGAAAGAAAAAGTTCGTTCATGCTGGAATCCTGTAATTGGTGGTGAAGACTGTCCAGGATATCTGTAACTCTTCTTGACTGTGGAGTTAACCTGAAGTTGGGTTCCTCCTTTTTCGTCAAAAGATCAACAGAAGCTGGGACTCTGGTCCAGTGGTGTTGGTGTGGGAGGAGGAAGGCAAAACTCTGGAGGTAAAAGATGGAATACTTCCTTGATGGAGGTTTGGAAGACTGAATCTTCACGACATTGTATAGTCAAGAGCCTAAGACTTCCCTTGAGAACAAGCATCATCGTAGTTTGAAATAGGATATTTTGATGCGACCATTTTGGTACAACTGGTTTGGTGCAGCAGGACATTTTGGTGTGACTGTTATGGTAAATAGTACATTGTTGGCAAGAAAAACATTTATTCTTAAAGCCTAAAAAAATGTAGTTTATCATTGTATTCAATAAATAATCACAGCATTTCTCAATAAAATTAGTAAATAACATTTGGCAATAAAAACTTTATTTTAATACAGAAAAACTTTCTTATTTTATAGCATTTAAGCCTATAAATAAAGCCAGTTTATCAAAGCATTAAAAATTTGATGGTTAATCCTTATGTTGTTTATTTTAAATATACCAATAAAATTGTTTTGCTGAAACTTCAGAGAAAACTGATTACCTTTGAAGTACCGATTACTGTTTATAAATACAAAACAAATGGACAAAATGTCAATCATAATTATAAACTGTCAAAAGTGCAACTTAAATGTGTGTTCATCGTCTCATCCTAAGAGTAAATTCTGAAAAAAAGCAAAGTATATTAATAAAACAGCATTTTGGATTCAGTGCAAAGTCATCAGACTACACAGTCACTAAACTTGATGTTGTACCTGACAGTCCAGACACTTATTAGTCCCACTTACTTTTGACATGCTAAAATGACTGGTGCCAAAACGGTGCTGAACCAAAATGGTCAAGACAAAACAACGGCACCTAAAGGTTAATACCCTCCTCATTGGTGGCATAAGGTGAGTCTGAAGTGATGAGATCTGCTGCTCAAGAAGCTCAGTATGTCCAGAATAGTCACAAGTAAAGAGTCTCTTTCTGTAGTAGAGTGTCAGAAGACTTGTGATATAATATAAAAGTGTGAGGGGTGTCCTGCGATAGTATATGTGCTAAAGCAATCCCTCGATATGTCCAAGTAGTATCTGGGATGGCTGGATTTGCGAGGTAGTAGCTCTCCTAAGGTATTGATTGGGTAATGTATTTAAAGAAGAAATGAAAGATGTGTACTAATGTATTAATTCTGTTTGATACTGCAGTAACAAATCCAAGTAACTAATGGTAGGCATCATTTACTTTCGAAATCACAATATTATTATTATATCTGTTTATAATAGTGAATTGTGTCCTTCTTTACTTTCCACTGAAATTTATTTACATTTATATTTCTGAATACTCACTAAAATCACCTCCCATGCAAGAAGTTCACATGTATGCTATAACTGTATTCATCTCAAAGCAATTTATACTCACTTACAAGTTGAGCCCAACTGCAAACGATATTTTACCTTCATCTGCAGTTGCATAATGCAATGGTCAAATAGGGTCAATGTTGTTTGTTCTACTTTAAACAATCTGCATAGACCCAGATTGACTGGCATATTATGCAATATCAGATCTGAGTAGGTGAAGTTTGCTACATTTTTATAAATGAGTGTATATGGTAACAATAAAAATATTCACCCATTATAAAACATTCACATTTATATTTCTTAAGATGTTAACAAATTTGTGTTTGTTGTAAAAAAGACTGTAGTAGTTCTGATAAATTTTGGGGTAAACATAGAATATATATGTGTGCCAATTAAATCCAAGTAACAGAATTAACTCATCTAGATAATTGAAATAGTTTATTCATAAACAAAAGACATCCTTATTTCTCCCACAACAATAAACACAGGATGCAATCAGTGAGTTATGATTATAACACACATCATCTCAGACACTTTTGGCTTGGTTTTAATAAATGTAAACAGTAAACAACAAGAGAAACAAGAGAAATGCTATTAAATTATTAAGAGAAAAATATGTCATTCATTCCAGGTATTACATATTAACTCTACAGACAATGTATGCTATGTACTGCAGTGTAATCATGGTAAGATGACGTCTTTCACTGCTGACATATTGTATTAACTATTACAATGAGCAAAAGAAACATAGGGGCACACTGATATTAATAATTTCTTGTCACCATGTCCCATACTTACCAAAATGATACTAAATTCAGATACTTATCAAGATTATAGATCAATTTACTTGATACAATGACTTCTAGGACCAATATATCCCTGAAACAGTTTTATTCAGATATTATCTTTAAAAAAAAATCATAAAAATTCTTTCTAGTCCTATAATACTGATCATCGAGTAGTGCCACAATAAGGTGAATATTTTCTGCAGAAAATTTTGCTGGCATTGTGTTAGACTGCCATGAACTGTTATTCAGTGATGACTTATGGGTGTTGTATTAATGTTGAATTATGGGTATTCTATCAGTGATGATGACTTATGGGGGGTATTCTACCAGTGTTGATTTATGGGTATTCTATCAGTGATTACTTATGGGTATTCTATCAGTGCTGACTTATAGGTATTCTCTTAGTGATGACTTACAGGTATTCAGTCAGGAATGACAGGGGTATTCTATCTATCAGTGATGACAGGGGCATTCTATCTATCAGTAATGACAGGGGTATTCTATCTATCAGTAATGACAGGGGTATTCTATCTATCAGTAATGAGAGGGTTATTCTATCTATCAGTAATGACAGGGGCATTCTATCTATCAGTAATGACAGGGGCATTCTATCTATCAGTAATGACAGGAGTATTCTATCTATCAGTAATGACAGGGGCATTCTATCTAACAGTAATGACAGGGTTATTCTATCTATCAGTAATGACAGGAGTATTCTATCTATCAGTAATGACAGTGGTATTATATCTATCAGTAATGACAGGGGTATTCTATCTATCAGTAATGACATGGGTATTCTATCTATCAGTAATGACAGGGGTATTCTATCTATCAGTAATGACAGGGGTATTCTACAGTGGTGACATATGTTCTCTCATTTCCTTTATACTATAGATAAAAGGATTTGTACTGACCATACATGCCGCTATTTAGGTTCAGAGAGAATTTAGAATTCAATCTTCTATTTTTAAGACTCAAAGTTTTATCCAGATGCAAACCTCCAGCATATACATGTGTCCAATGCTTGGCTGTGTCCTGGAATATCTTTGGATTTTCTTTATATTGTTTGGCCACCACTGCATCCTGTGGATCATCAGGCTCAGCAGCAGCTAAAAGTGCTTGTAATGATAGAAGAACTGTTCTTAATGTCATCGCAGCAGCCCTGGAAATGGCATATGGGAGATTTTAAAGCATAATTTTCATACAGATTAGCCTGCAGCTCTGGAAATGGTATATGGGAGATTTTAAAGCATAATTTTTATACAGATTTTAGTGGCAGTGGGTGTAAGAAGACATGAACAATAAAAAATCGTTTCACTGATATCAAAACCATCTGATCCTGGCATGCACACTGTTCTTAAAATGTGATTTTGAAGATATTAATATATAAGCCATATTTTACTGGATGAAGATCACACCCTTCATGTACCTCTGGAGAAGCACCATATATGACCACTTCTAGAACCTAAGTTCCTGTACTCATGCACATCTGCAATACTCTGTATAATCATTATTATGTAATGTTCAACACTTATTTAACAAGTCACCAATGCATGAAAGATAGGTCAGAGAACTCTTTGCATTAAGGATTTAATTTTATATCCAGACTCATTCCCTCATCAAATTTCAAAATTCAAGGTGGAACTGTAGGTATATGGAATGCCACAATCTTGTGCCCTCATGAGCTAATAAAAAACTTTAACCAAATCCAGTAAAATATAAAACAAAATGTAGGTCATGTGTGCATCTTTTACCATAAAGGTGTGGTACTAATAGTCATATCATCCTCAACTTCATGATTACATTATAAATGCCCAAAAATGAACACCAAACACAAAATGTAAAATCAGTAAAGTGTGAAATATGGGCTATAATGACCTACTTTCATAATGGAAGCATAGTGCTCATCAATATAGATCATCTCACCATGTCCCAGGATAAGACAGCATACACACAGCAAGAAAGAATTTAGTGCTTGTCATCAGCTAAATGCAAAAACTTAACCTAAGCCAGAAAAATGTAAACTATAGGTACAGTGACCTTCTTTGTATAGGTGTGGTGCAAGCATCAAGCATCTAGTTTATTCAAAAGTTACAGCAAAACAGAATCCAATTACTGATAAATTTTAAATATTAAAGCATTATGGATATAACAAAATTCACAAAACTTGGTCATTAAATTCTTCAATTTATAATCGCAATCATCTTCTGTGTTTCAAACCATGCAGGAGTTTCTTAATTATCACAGCTGCCAAGTTTGAATGGGCAATTCCATCTTTTTTAACAAAAGGAAAGATGTAGTTCATCCTCTTCAATGGGCTGTGAATAATTCTGTAAATTTCTTTAACACTAGAAATTACATAGATCTCCAATGCACATGCAAGTTACACTGCTTGCCCATTTTTATAAACCAGACTTTGCATATGTAGTCTAAGGAATCTCCTTCAGTGAAAAAAGACTTTTCCATGAATCAGAAAAGAACGGTGAGCAGGATGGTTGTTTATGCTGAATATGTTTGGTTTTAAACAAGAACAAGATGAGAGTGTTAGGAAACCCCTAGCAACAATCATGGATGGTTAGAAGGACAAATATAAGGTTGTACTGACTACACTGCTCTGCCATTCTAATTGATTGGCCCCTAAAAATATTCAAAAATGGGCTAAAACTAAAAAAGTAGTCATTTTAGAAAAGTATATCTCACCTGTTGAACAACATATCAAAATCAATAAATGAAGAAATGCATAACAAGAAAAAATGTAATCAAAAAGTCCTAACAATAATTGTGGAAGATACATTTAAACTCAATCTGTATTGTTAACTGACATCAAAATGCAAAAGTTAGATTGGATACTTCATATACTTGCCACTGATCTTTCAAAATATCAAGACAAATCGCTCCAGTTACTGAACTAATGTTTGGATGCCATATCTTTGTGACGAATTTTACCTGAAAAAGAAACAGCATCTAGTTTACTGACAAGGTAAAAATAATTAGAAAAAGAAACAGCATCCAGTTTACTGACAAGGTAAACATAATTTAAAAAATATGTACCTCGAAATGACTAATGCTCTGCTGGAATTTCCAAGAAATTCAAAAAAAACCATTTGATTTCAACTGCTAAGTTTTAAAATCATCCAAAATATTCTGAAACAATAACAATATTTTGAAATTGGACACTGTGGTGATTGACACTATTTAATTTAGGACCAACAAGACATCTTTTGACGCCTTCTGGTGATAATCTGATGCCAATATGACTATCTATCCAAGATGAGTATCAGTATGTTTTTTTTCAAATTGTGCACTGTGGCAGTCACAATGGATGCAAGATCGGCACCATTTCCATTTAAAACCAGCTATAAATCTTAAAGTCTTATGGAGGAAACCCCCATTTCATTGTGGCCATCCATTCAGTATTTGCAATAAAACTGGCATCATTTTCATTTAGAACACTCCATACAAAGTCTTCTGGTGAAAACTCCATGTTAATATGCCTTTCCATTTAGGTTAAGTTTCAATAATCTGATTTTCAAGATGGTGGCTGAATTAAATGTCAGATCAACACCATTTTCATTTAATCACTGTAAGACTTCTAGTGAAAACCTAATGTTAAGATGATAATCCATCTAGGAGTAGTAACAGTAACCTGATTTTCAAGATGGCCATATTGGATGTCTAGTTTCATTTCAATCAAATATCATAATAAATCTTCTGGTAAAAAACCCATGTTAATGTAACTTCTTGACCAAACTAATCGTCATAATTGTATTATATAGTGAAATCCACATGCTGATATGACAATACATTCAGGCAGAATAATGACAACAAGAATTTCGTAATGACCACATTGGATGTCTGAATGTAAAGATGTCAAAAGTTTAGAAAACTTCTACCAGGTAACCATCAATTCTAACCATCTGTTTCCTGGGGAACCGATCAAAGGGAAATTAAATATGTACAAACCTGAAGTCAACATTTTTTAAAAGTTCACAGTATCCTATAAATATCACTACCTAATGTCATTTGGTACAAAGTACAAAAATTCATCCTCATCTGATAAAGTTCTGAAATCATCCTTCATTATCTAGAAATCATTGTGGTCTATACATCATAAATATCACACAACTCCCTTCCTTGGCCTCATTGTCATATGTAGATGCTTATTTAGGGACTAAGCTCAAGTTCTGATAGTAACACTTTAATCATGCAATTTGTGAATTCTACAAGGTTGCAAATGAACACATTTCAGTTGTGCAGCAAAATCTAATAACCAACCTCTGTTACTTGCCACTATACTACACTAGCGGTTCAATCAAAGAGTTGTCATGTGGGAAAACAAGGGATTCAGGTCAATTAGACATACAGACCTCTGCTTGGCACTGTAAAAGTACATGTAATTGCAGCTCAGCCCAAATTGTAGACAACATGGGTAATGCCTTTACAGGCACTTGTTAAAAACTTGTATAATTATGGTAAACAGGTATGGCTTGTTATTATCTGATATATTATCAATGGACGGGTACCCAAATAACCTGTTGGCATCTTTATCTGAATGGCATCATTTTCATTCAGAACCAACTAATTTTTTTTTAGGAATGTTTAAGTTCCATGGCAATACCCCAAAGCAGTTTTAAAGGAAATGTGATAACAAACTTGAGCTGACAAATGAAGATACCATGGACAAAAAAAAACACCATTCTATAAACTCCATACACACCAACCCTCTAGTATTTTTAAGTGGCAAGAAAGAAATGAAACACATCATGCACTCCTTTACTGCAATGAAAAATCTAATTGAAACACATCTTGCAGTCCTTTACTTCCATGAAAGATCTAAATGGAACACATCTTGCAGTCCTTCACTGCAATGAAAAATCTAATTGAAACACATCTTGCAGTCCTTTACTTCCATGAAAGATCTAAATGGAACACATCTTGCAGTCCTTCACTGCAATGAAAGATCTAATTGAAACACATCTTGCAGTCCCTTACCTCCATGAAAGATCTAAATGGAACACATCTTGCAGTCCTTCACTGCAATGAAAGATCTAATTGAAACACATCTTGCAGTCCTTTACTTCAATAACAGATTTAAATGAAACACATCTTGCAGTCCTTTACTTCAATTACAGATCTAAATGAAGCACATCTTGCAGTCCTTCACTGCAATGAAAGATCTAATTGAAACACATCTTGCAGTCCTTTACTTCAATGACAGATTTAAATGAAACACATCTTGCAGTCCTTTACTTCAATAAGATTTAAATGAAACACATCTTGCAGTCCTTTACTTCTATGACAGATCTAAATTAAACACATCTTGCAGTCCTTTACTTCAATGACAGATCTAAATGAAACACATCTTGCAGTCCTTTACTTCCATGAAAGATCTAAATGAAACACATCTTGCAGTCCTTCACTGCAATGAAAGATCTAATTGAAACACATCTTGCAGTAATTTACTTCAATAACAGATTTAAATGAAACACATCTTGCAGTCCTTTACTTCAATTACAGATCTAAATGAAGCACATCTTGCAGTCCTTTACTTCCATGAAAGATCTAAATGAAACACATCTTGCAGTCCTTTACTTCAATGAGATTTAAATGAAACACATCTTGCAGTCCTTTACTTCTATGACAGATCTAAATGAAACACATCTTGCAGTCCTTTACTTCAATGACAGATCTAAATGAAACACATCTTGCAGTCCTTTACTTCAATGACAGATCTAAATGAAACACATCTTGCAGTCCTTCACTGCAATGAAAGATCTAATTGAAACACATCTTGCAGTCCTTTACTTCAATGACAGATTTAAATGAAACACATCTTGCAGTCCTTTACTTCAATTACAGATCTAAATGAAGCACATCTTGCAGTCCTTTACTTCCATGAAAGATCTAAATGAAACACATCTTGCAGTCCTTTACTTCAATGACAAATTTAAATGAAACACATCTTGCAGTCCTTTACTTCAATGACAGATCTAAATTAAACACATCTTGCAGTCCTTTACTTCAATGACAGATTTAAATGAAATACATCTTGCATTCCTTTACTTCAATGACAGAGTACAGAATTATATCTAAATCCAGTAGGATAATACAATTTTTTCGATAATAAGAGTGCAATCTGATTGTTCATGCACAATATATGCTGCTTTGGAGGGTTTAATGCCATTTCAAAACATGATAGACCATATATGGCAGCCAATATATCTGGTGCAGGAAGAGTTCAGGAAAAACCATCAACCCAAAGGAAGCTTCTGGCAAGCTTAATGGCATACCCATTGATGGCTGAGATTCTAACACATTTAGATGGGTAATTAAAAATATAAAATACTGGAGAGTGAAAACAGTCCAATAGTCACCATCTGATGATCTTCAGAATCATAATGCAGAAAAATTTACATCAACACTTTCTAATTACAAATATTTACCATATTATGCTAAACAGATTTAGCCGATGCCAATTCAAAGCATAATTATTCCCTTTATCAACTGTAGGACTCAGTTCCTAACTAAGTTGCCATTTTCAAAACCGAGAAAACTCTAGCTTACAGGCTTTAAGATACAATTCTTTGATAATGAATTTCGCCTAGTACCAGAGATTCTGAAAAAATGCAGACTTGGAGACAAATAAGAAAATTTAGTCAGCTGATAAATTACTGTCAGTTGATCTATCATATTCACATATGGCTAAGGTTTTTTAACGCAAACTACTGTTAGATGAAAAAGAAGCTCAAGTCCATTTATCAGTTAATTTGATGCTAGGCAATATTTAGAGAGATGGTTTACAGAATTTCAAATAGTAAATTTTAATAGATGGCCTAAGATTGAAGCAAATGATGACTAGTTACTAACAACTCTGCCTGACAGATTTAAGTGTACTATTTTAAAAAATAACATGCTTTTTTTATTATACTTCCTTGGCCTTACTGCTCAAAATCCTTCACTTTTTTATAATCTTCTACCACTGATTCCTCCATTCAACTGATTTATGCTACTGATATCAAAAGACAACCAAATTATTAGGGACTGATAACCTAAAATTTCAAAAGGATACTAAAATCTGCAACCTTATCACCTTTTGCTACTAAAGCTTGATAGATACTTGGCATGCTAAAGTAGAGCTATTAGTAATGGATGCATTTGGAAATGGCCCTACTAACAACTATTTGGGTGCAGGGCCATCAAGAGAAACTTGTGTTAGAAAATCGGCCCTAAGAAAAAATGAGCAACATGATCACATGGAATACTGGAAATTAAATTCATTCAAGATCTTGTCAATTTAAAGCTGTACATTAAACCTGACTAAACTCCAATAATCCTTGTAAAGTTAATGCCACAAAAACTAAAGTTTAGAAGACGGACAGTAAGGGGGCCATAACTACTGTAAATGTATTGAGTGATAGAAATCAAACTCGTTCAAGGTCTTACAAGTATAAATGTGCATTTTATTAGTATATTTGATTGAAACCCAAGAATCCTAAGTTACATTATGCTGCAGAAACCAAAAATACAAGGATACGATATTAGGAGAAAACTATTTGTAAATGAAGAGTGAGAACACTAGAAATCAATGAATGTCTCTTTAAAATAAAGATCCATACTAAATTTGGTTGAAATGCAACAATCTTAGTAAAGTTGTGATGGACACCATAGTTAGGAGGTTGGGCAATCAAGGGATATATATCTTGTAAACGAAGCTGTGTTGAAGTTGAATCAATATGGAACTACACTTCAAATTTGGCTAAATCCAACAAACCTTGGTTACATTATGTTATGCAAGTAGGCTATGCAACCAGTGGCCGTAACTCACTTATATGCTGACAAAGCTGAAATCAGACACTTTACAGGTTCTGTCAATATAAAGCTGTGTACAAAATTTGGTTAGATATGGCAATGTACAAATGAAACAATAAAGCCCCAGCTAAAGTGTGGAAATAAAATGTTTGCTGAAATATGAACAAGATATACAACCTGATTACAAGATCTTGGTCTAGAACATAAAAACCTTTATTCAAAATGCACCTGAACTGTTGTTTGTCCTTTTTTTATTAATGTCATTTCCAAGCACAGGTTATACATAGCAGCTACTATTATTGGTTGAGAAAGAAATGGGAAAACCCCAGTAAGAACTCCATATGGATAGCTACAGTCAACTTTATCATGTACCCTTATTGGTTGAGCCTGATATATGAACAGTGGTGAGATGGAAGTGACCATTAAAGGCAAGTGCTTTAGACCACTTGGCCATCTTGGGCCACCACATGTATTGTCATTGTTATAGAAAAGTTTCATTATCAAATGACAACTTCAACAATAAACTATTCAATGTGTCAATGATTATTGATAGTTTCATGACAAATCCTGGTCTTAATAGAACACTTATTGGTTATTTTTTAGTTTAACTTTAGATCAACCTTAAGAATATTGGATATGCAAATAAATCTAACCTATGACTTAAGTTGCACATGAAATCCAAGGCAAGTAGTACATAAAAATTTAAGTAATTCAAACACAATAAACTTTTATTGAGGCCTGGCCTCTATAATCTAAAGGAACATTATACCCTTCTGCCCCTTGTACTTACTTTAGGTGGATTAAATGGGTAGGTGTCTGGAATTTTTATTTCTAAGATAAAGTTTCCACCTTCATAAGGTGTATCTGGAGGTCCAGCAATCTCTCCCCTCAACTCTGTAAAAGTGTCATTTACTAATTCCACTTTTATGTGGCATTTTGCAACCTGAAAAGCAAATAAAGTTATAATTAAACTTTATAAAAGATTTTTAATGAAAATAGATACCAACTAGCATGCACTGGCCTTCAAAACTTCAATAGGATTCAATCATGTAATATAAACACAATACATCTTTGAGCTATAATGTATGGAATAATCATGATCTGCATGTGCAAATGTATAGATGGGCAGTGCAAATTAATCCACACCTTTTATAAAAATGCAGGGAAATGCAAAACTATTTACAATTGTTCTAATTTCTAAATGTTTTACTGTATATTCTTCTTTCTAGTTCTTCACTAATTAGATACAAATTTTAAAAATGAAATGAAATAGTTACTTTCTTCTAAATTCTTCTACTTTCTTCTACATGTTGGTCATGATAGCTGGTACAACAAACTGGATTTAAGAAAGTATTTCAGAAAAAATGTCAAAAACAGGTTAAAAAAGTTTTACTAATTCCACAACATTTGTCATTTGTACACAGAACCCTTGAAAATAAAAGTAAAATAAATTTGTGTCAGTCATCATCAACAAAATCACAATATTACAACCAAATGGACTTGTGGGAAGGCCTATTCAGTATTAAACTCATGTTGCATTGATGAGGACTGAAAGGCTGTTTTTGTCTGTCTGTCTATCTTTCTCTCTCCAAAGAGGCAGAACTATGTGATCCAATACCTCTGTTGCCGGTGAGGACATTAGTATAATAGAGACTTGACTCCATAAATCCTTGCACACAAATAAAATACTTTCCTTAGCTGATGATCAAGCAAGTAGGTGAGAGTGACTCTTAAAACTCCTAATGTATTTGGGCCAAAAAAGGTACAAGTCTAAGGACCCTGGCATTGACCTCTCTACCATATCGTCAAGGTCTTTATGTCCATGACTGCATGCAGGGAATGGGCCAATCAATTTCCTAATGAGGAAGGCCTACATCCTGTAGAGAATTATAGGAATTAACGGGGTGAGGGATGCCACAGATCCTATCTTCTTCCCTTATTTGGCATCTGAAGGCTAATTTACAATCCAGTTAGAATGTGAGTGTGTGTGTGTGTTTATCTGTCTGTCTGTCTTGACCCAGTCCTTATTTCCATACCAAATGTGCTTTAATGACCAGTGACTAGTATGCATGACATATGCCTGATGGTCAGTCATGTCCATGGTCAGTCATGTCAAAGGCTTGCCATATGCCTCAGATTTATAGGAAAGCCCGAACCCAGACCTGATAGACTTAGATTTGCAGTCTCATTTTACCAGGTGGTTTTCATCACCAACAATGGGCCTCTTGGTATGAAAGGGTGCTGTCGATCCATAACCAGATTCACTTGAGCATGTGGACAGATGCTGCTCACCCTCATGGGTGTAACTTGCTGCCATTCTACATAGATGAGTATGCTGCTCCTCTCTGAGTGGATGGTGTGACTCACTCTCTGTCCTAGTGGAAAAGAGTGGTTGATGCTTCTCCCTTGTGTGAAAGCATGACTAGCTCTGTCTCAAGCTTTGGGAAGGTTGCTGCTCCTACCTAATGGGAGAGCATGACTCACTCTCAACCCATGATTCTCCCTTGTGGGAGGGCATGACTAGACTCCAAAAAGACTTTATTAAGCATTTCTCAGTCCCAACATACTCAGAGAAGGAAAACCTTCAAAAATTTGGATGAAGATGAAGGAGAAACTTGTTCCTTATTTTTTTCACAAAGAATTAAAACAAAGAGTAAGTATAGCTATGCTCAAAATAATTACACAAAAAATTAACATGGCTTAAATGAAAGCTAGAGATGATTAAATTTGAAAAAAAAATACAGCCATCCCAAAAAAACACCAGCAAGATTGCTAACAAGGATAATATGAAGGAAAACTATCCAATATTATTTCTGAGAATGAACTAGTGTTCAATAATCAAAAACACTTAAAGAACAAAATGGCATATCACTTTTCCAAGTATAAAAATGGCACAATTACCAATAAAGGATTGTGACTTAATAAGTTGTAATGAACAATTAAAAAAAAATTATACCAATTAGGCCAGGATAGATATTTTAATAAAATACCTACCCTAGCTTGAAATAATTCACAACAAAATGAGTATGCTAGGATCCTTGTAGGATAGGAAGAATAAAAATGTATGGCAGTATACAAAATGCACAGAACAACTAATAACTTTTTTGGAAGCTAAAATTAAATGGAGAAAATTCTTAATCAGGGACAAGAACAAAACACAAGAAATACAGTAAATTTATTTATCAACAATAAAAAAGGAATTTTGCATCAATGAAAACAAGGCAGACATTACAGCCTTGTGACTGAAAGATAATGATGGTCAACAACAAATTAAAAGTTATAACTACACAATTCATAGCAGACAAAATGATTGATTGATTGATTTAATTTTAATGGCGCACCAGCACTTTTAGGCTATTTAGCGCCATACAGTAGGTCATATGTGTAAAAAGAAAGGTTCAATATCGACCAGCGATATAGTAAAAAATCCATAGTAGTTAAATATAAAATGGTAAATGTTGATAACAGTTAAAGATGTTGGTTCCCGATCAATGGGAAATGTAAATGATGTATCTTGATGAAAAGATGTAAATAATAATTGGTATTTGCATTAGTTAAAAATTAGTTTGGGTGAGGTCATACAAGTTACAGTTTAAAATAAAGATTTACTTCCTTTAGGAAATCTAAAATACTAGTGATTTGAATAGTATCAAAAAGTTCCTGCATGTCGTGTACATTATAGTATTTATCACGCGTAGGTTGCAGGTCGGAACACGTGGTCATAAAGTGTTTAACAGTAAATGGTACATTGCAAGGAACGCACTCTGGTGGATCTTCACCATTTAATATATGTGAGTGGGTGATGTATGTATGACTGATTCTGAATCTTGCAATGACAACCTCCTCCCTATGAATAGTTCTGTAGGAAGGAGTCCATTCTCCCAAGATTGGTTTGATGGCATGAAGTTTGTTATTGATTGCATCATCCCATGATACCTGCCACTTTTGACGTAGATACTTTTTGATACAAGGTTTAAAATTAGAATATGGTAATTTAAAATCTGATGGTTCTAAAGATAGGGCCATCTTAGCAGCCCGGTCTGCTTCTTCGTTACCTCTGATACCAATATGGCTAGCTAACCAACAGTATACTATATTGCATGAGGCACTAAGCTCAGAGTTTTTTACCAAAACATTCACCAATAGTGGATTATCTAGTTTGATATTGTGTAGCGCCTGAAGCACTGATAATGAGTCCCAGAAGATAATACTATCAAGAATGTGTTTAGATTCGATAAATGTCAAAGCAAGGTCTATTGCTCTGATTTCCGCTGAAAATATGGATGCATCATTTGGCAAACGCACTTTGGTTATGTGTTTGCCACTGATGAAGGCTGCAGCAGCCTTATCTGCAACCTTTGATCCATCAGTATAAAATCTAGCATAATGTGTAAAGTCATTGAGAAGATCATGATAAGAGTTCAAGAATAGGATAGGGTTTGTCTCAGATTTTTTCCGATCATGTAACATATAAATCACTTGGGGTTGCTTAATGAGCCAAGGTGGTGTTTTCGAGACAAATGTTTTCTGGATTGAAGATAGATTACATTTGATTTAGTCAAAGCAGGATGATATTCTAATACCAAATGAAGGTATAGCATTTGGTTTATTTACGTATAAAGCTTTGTAATTTGGATGAAAAACGGCCGAAAAAGCAGGGTTCAGAGGGTTGGATCGTAACTTAAGAGCATAATGTGCAGAAAGCATTTCTCTGCGATGTGATAAAGTTGGTTCATTCGCTTTTGCGAGAAGGCTTTCACACAGAGATGTCTTAAATGCTCCTAGAGCAAGTCTTATTCCCTGATGATGAATTGGGTCAAGCATTTTCAAATATGACTTCCTAGTTGAACCATAAACAATGCATCCATAGTCTAAGATGGAACGGATAAATGTTCTATACAAATTAAGGAGGACTTTTTTATCAGCACCCCAATCAGTGTGAGCAATTACTTTAATCAAATTTAAGGCTTTTAAGCATTTAGCTTTCAAATTCTTAATGTGAGGTATGAATGTCAGCTTTTTGGCAAATAGAATACCCAAGAATAGCAGACAAAAGAAAACCAAAATATTCTTGTACAAATCAGAGTAACTCACTGCAAGTCACTGTGGCCAATTTTCTGCAAGTTATTCAATTTTGTCTTTTGAAACATTTTCAGTGCTATATGTAATAAGTAGTAATTACGGGTAGTAAAAATATACTTGATTTGTAAGTATCAGGTGTCCTTGTGAATCTGGTAGATTATGTTATTTGTAATTCTTATGATTATGCTAAATGCCCCTAAAACTATATTTCTTGCCAACCCAAAGTTAAAACAGATGACTTGTAACTTGGTCAATTCATGGACAAAAATGTTATACTGAATAAAATAAATCAGAAACTAGAATTCATCAAATACCAATTATAACAATGGCATCCACTTCAACAGAAATTAATTTATCTCCAAAACTTTAATTTAAGCAGTATTTTCTGTGGACACATGGAAAATCATGTAGTAAAGTTATATTAATTAGGCATTCAAATTATCTTCAATAATAAATGTTTGATAGCTCTTATAAGTTAAAGTACAAAAGAGCAGGGTATAATTAGTTACATGATCTGACTTTGGTTGTACATGGGTACTATACCAATGTATGCATCCTCTGCCAATATTATGGCATACATAGATCCACACAGAAAATATTTGCATACTGATCATCTCAATACAATAAATTCTCAAAACCTCTGTTTTTACATTCGTCAGGTTAGATGGTGTAGCCAGTGTCTCCATTTCATCAGTTTTAAAAAACCCAACAAAGTCTGAAAGTCAAGAAAGCATTTATTTTGTACACATCTCAGAGTAGAAGGCTTAAAGCACTTAACAAGAACACTAGGAACTGGCAAAAAGGTTTCAGGTTGATTTGATCAAGGATCATTTCAGCCTACTATTCTTATAGGGTTGATTCAATGCCCCACCCCCCACCCCTTGGTTGTTTATGCAGGATGTTTCAGCCTTTTGTATTCAAAATGCAATTATAGTTTTAACTCTTCTACACCATTATTAATGACTTCAGCAAGAAATGTCAACAGTACCAGATCAGGTATCAAGTTCAGAAAGTGGGGGTTTCCAAAACTTTCAAAAGGACCCTAACTTTTCTTAAAAGGAACCAAAGCAAAAGTCTATTTACTCAAAAGTGTTCATAATACACAATAAGCCTACACAATAACATGATGGTAAGAATCTTTAGGGACAAGTGACTATTTGTGCAAGTAGTTTTCTGTTTCCTTTTATGGAAGTGGGACACTGACACCCCATCCCCAATCCATTCCTGGTCAATCAACTACAACGGGGTCATTTTTACATGGAGGTTAAATCATTACAGCATTCAACACTGGTAAGCCACTACTGCTAAACTTACATACTGAATTATTTATTTTAATAGATTCATTTCACTATGTTTTGATTGTTTTTATCTTTAATTTATTGAATGCATTACTGCATATTTATATAATGCAGGCTTTCCTGAGGAATATATGTGTATACAAATTTTTATTTCAATGTTTATACAAACTGTCAGTGTCAGTTTAGTGTTGCATAACCATTTAACTTGTAATTGAGGAGAATGAGCAAACACATCTATTATTCTTTTCTTGTCAAAATATTCTTGAATTCATATTATTACAATGAAACATATGAAGGCAATTATCTAAAAAGACTTCTGCCCTGTAATAACTTCAAAAACACAGCAAATAAATTATGAAAAACAATTTAGTTATACAACAATTTTCCACTAAATATTTAGCTTCATTTGTTCCTTTAAATATGGAACTATTCTGTACAAGTGTTTAGACCTTTGCATTTTGGACAAAATGATTCAAACTATTTACATTCAAAAAAGAATAATATATACATTTTTCCTTCTACAAATTTCTTTTTTGGAGTACCAAGAAGATATAAACAACTTGTGTTATATTTTACTTGTATTTATTTTATCACAACATAAAATATTTGAGATATTCCTTTCATTATAGTGTATTAAAATCTGAATATAGTGAGGCTGAAACAATTCTATGCCAAATTGACCTTGCAAGAGTAGCAGGCCAAAATTACTCTGTCTCAGGCCTAAAACGACTCAAGTCCACAGCAAAAACCAAGCCTACCAGGTTCACACACAATGCCTTACAGAAAATTATCAACAAGACTTTAAAAAAAGGCAGACTTGTATGGGAATTTTCCATTGTATGCTCTACTATAAATTATAAATTAAACTAAAAAGGACATCCATTTACCAGTTTAAAAGTAAATGAGATGTGTTTGTAAGGATTGTACTTATACTTATTAATTTAATATACTTGTTTATAAGGATTGTAGTTATAGTTTTTTCTGAATGGATATTGTAAACTAGAAGAGCATTTTCATTAGATTGTACTGAAATGTATTAATATATATTTCCATCTGGAGCTGGAAAGCTGATACCATTTGTTCTAATTCAAAGGAGTTTATAACACATCTATGAGTGATAGGCTAGCTATGCCACTTTATGTTCACTAGTCCTACAACATAAGACATATCATATGATATTTTTGTTATGGCACTATGCCTTAATAACAGCCTTGTGTAGCATGTTTCCAATCTGACTGACAGGATGAAAAGAGGTAAAAAAATTTTGATTATCTCACACACTTGACAGCCCATTTCTGCATCTTTCACAAATTTCAATACAATTCATTATAGATAGTTCCTGAATGATGTCATCAGCCGCCATATTTGTGGTCAGTGGGCAGATTTACTATTGACTTTGTTTGGAAGTTGAAAAAAAATTCACCAAATCTCGAAATACTATTATGAAAATTACATACATAAAAAGAATACAAATCAAGCTTCTGTCAGTATCTATATTTCTCATTTCTAAGTTGACTTTGCTTCAGTATGCATTGTTAAAAATGGTAAATTTTGGTGACTGCAAATAGGAGAAAATGCCAGTTTGCCCATCATACAAATAAAATGGGCAAAATATCGTCTGCTAGTGTCCTTCTCAGGAAGCATCTATACTTACTTTACTGTCTTGATCCTGATGGAATAAAAATCTGACAGTTACAAATGGATGCATTTTCATGCCTGTTCAGCTGGGTGGAATGCAATTGATGTCAGGAAAGGCCAAAATCTGATTGGGTTGAAGAATGTTTAATGAAATGAATATCCTAATATGGAAGAAAGTGTTTAGTAAGCTTCATGTCATTCACCCTTTTAACAAATTTCTGCATTACCTGCTTCACATTCTAATCAACTGAAATGTAGGTCAATAGAACTTGAAAACACGTCCATTTGTTTGGATGAGAATTTGAATTCAGTTGAGAAAAGACGTTAGAGTGAGTAAAGTCCGTCTAAACCAACATCACTTAAAATTTGTGGAAATACTTCCTTATGGGCTGCCAAGTGTGTGAGATATTCTTGGAAATTTGGTCTCTCGTTTATATGTCAGTCAACATCCGAACTTGTTATACAAAACCGTTATTTATGCTGTAAGACGTAGCATCAACATTAAAATAACATGTGACACATCTTGCATTTCTAGAATACATATTCCCAAAGGTTCTTATATTTGTTTAATCAATGCTAATAATAAACCTTGAACAAACTTACTATCACAACTTAAATTTAAAACCTAACTTAAGCAATGTAAAATTTAAACATACACAGATAGTAAAGAAGTTACAAACAACTCGTAACCATGTTTCACCTATTAATGACAAGCGAACCGAAAAAACATTGCAAACATCGAAGGACATGAAGTCAGTACATGTATTCTAAGCCTAGTCAAACACTTGATAATGGCCAATTTATACCTCTTCGCTTTTAACAACTTCTTTAAACTCTCTTTTAATTCTAGCCTCGGCAATATTTGCCATGTTTTTTAACCTAGGGTATTCTTTTATAAATTACTGCTTCTATTTGGAGAAGTCAGCCATAACCGGATGTTTGTTCCCACATGCGCACAAGAGTACTCGTTTTAACACTTAGCACCCGAACCGTTTCGTACCAAGGAAATTTCGAAACGATATAAGATTTACTCGTGAGAATTCCTATACACTTTCATTTATACCATGTACAAGTTAAAAAGCATACAAACCTGAATGCATTCAAATTTGCAATCAAGTACACGCCATTTAATGCAAGATTTCGTACCTCAATTATTTCGCACCTAAAAAGTTTGAGCAACAAAAGAATAGAAAAAGAATCTAGACGTTATACTATAGACTAAATGTCTCATATATCCTTCCCAACACTTGTACAATTTTTTTAATTTAAAAAAAACAAAACATTTTGTATTAATTCACCGTGTTCTAGATTTTTAAAGTACGTTAAAGAAAGCCAAACAAATGCTCAGCAGCATAGGAGGTGAACGGACGTTTTTGCTGGAGACATTATGAAAAATAAACTTCCTACGAAAATGAAATCACAAGGTCGATAACACTAAACCAAAGTCTCTAACTGGCCATGAGATTTTCTCTAATTGGGTTACTTCATTTTGTTATTTTATCTGACTCTTTTTTCTTATTTTATGGCGTGTTTCGTTTATTTGCCGGGTCACTCAATATTGGTCGTTCATCTCTTCTGCTGCTGTAATTAACCAAAAATTTTATCAAAACCGATACGATGCCTAGATAAGGGGTCATATAAGTTGATCGTTATAAATTATTGTGGGGTGACTTGTGATTTTGTACAGTTTTTTTTTTATAATTTAATTATGTCCATATCCTCTGAACAGCAAGTCTGATGAATAATTCGCAGAGTATGTGTATCGAATGAATTAAAAACAACTAATATATTGCAGTTGTCTCTGATCACTTTAGGTATTTGTGTCTATCGCTGAGTAACATAAATCACGTATGTTTGTGTCTGCCTCTGGAAAATATTCGAGCTGGATCTGATTCTGTATCCAACATAATTTCGTCATATACTACTAGGTTATTAATAAATCCATCAAGATCGTCTTTGGAAAGGGCTTCATTAATATCAGTCGTAAAATAACAACATCAATAAATAATAATTGTGTCTTGCCAGATCCAGATGGGCCTATTCATATCCTTATAATAGAATTTGGTAGTGCTAGACGGTGCTTTACTGGTTCTTGCTTTCGTGTCGCTGAGAAATCAATTATATCTATATAATAATTAATATAAATTTATATTGTGTTCGATGCATACGAGTGGATAAACAACAACAACAAAGACGTGTAATGTGTAAAATGTGGCAGAAGAAAATATAAATTTATTTCATCGACAAAGACAGGTGGTGATATCGCTGCTTCACTAGAAAAATTACCAAGAGCTCCATGGTCTAAATAACCTGGTGAGAAACATCTACCTGGATATAATTATTGTGGTCCTGGAACTCGGCTTGATATCTGACTTGACAAACGAGATCAACCAAGACCTGGAGAGTATCCAGTAAACACGAATAATCAAACATGTCATGTTCATGATGTATAAAAATAAAGATTTGCAACAACGAGATAATGCAGATATGAAGTTGATTCATGCATTAAATTCCATAAAAAAAAAATCTCTCAGAGAAAAACTTGCTAGCTTCCTAGTAAAATCTGCTATGAAAGGTAAACTAGTGCTATGGGCTGGTAATTAATTATATAACTATTTTAACATAATCTGTTTATTATAGCTCAAGTGGATATTGGATAGGTAAAGAAGCGATTAGTACACATGCTGAAGCAGCAAAAGTCTCACGTTCTGTTGCAAAAAATTGGTTAACACGATAGGCAATATAGCAACTTTATCTACCACAACCTTAAAAATTCAGTAAGCACTTTTTGATGTAAGCACACGAAAGTAATTTATCTAGTAGATATTTTATTTTTACCACATGAAACTATTAAAACCGGTAGATGTCAATCACGCACGCACAAATACGCATTAACTGTCGTTGACGTTGTAAGTAGATATAAAGAAGCAGAACCAATATTAATAGAAACAGCATCTGAAGGCGCATATTGTGTTTGAATGAATTTATCAACGAGGGCCCTTGCTATGACCACAACAATTAAAGGTTGATCCTGTGCAGTTGAGATATTCTTCTGACTTGAGACTAAACTAAATTTGACCATTCGATCCGATCATCGACAATCCAGATATTTGTATCAGAAATAGTTAATCGTTAAAGCGTATACTAATGTCCACGTCGATATATCCATGCTCAACACGCTATCAACAACATGAACAGCAACCAAAACAATATCATTTAACAAAGGTTTTGTATCCCATCATCTGGAATTTCAGCTTCAATATTCTGTCGTTGAGCATCTGCTTGGCGATAACATAATGGTACAGGTAGATTTGAAAACTTTTCTTTATATAACGTAAATAATTTCGCTTGCAATTCATCACGAACTATCTTTCTTTTTGCGAATATCAAATCAGCAGGTCTCCAAAAAATAAAAAAAAATCATTTATTGCAGTTTCTGGAATTACTTTATGCATTATCTCACATTGTATTTTATTTGGCTGTATTTTGATTAACCTTCTAATTTCTTTTAGCGGTTCATCAATAGCTCTATGATCATCATTTATTTCTTCATAATAATCTACATTATTCTTCAACCACTTATGTGGAGACTGTCCAGATAATGGTGGTGGTTGACCATGATCGCCACACGTTATTACGGCATATCAAGAAATAGTTCTAATATTTCTTACGATACCATGCATACCTCGCCCCAGATAATATATTTAGGTATATGTTTCTCACCCATTGGCTCAGGAGTCCGTGTGTCTCCACAACATATGAAGAAACTGTGAAGTTCGAGAATTTTTATTCCTCGTTCTTTTATTTCTCTGGCGACGTTATGTGCATGTGTCAAAACAATTATATCTGAATGGTTATGCATGAATAATTTAATCGCACGAGTTGTTTTGCTTGAACCACCACATCCATTAAGATAAACAGACTTATGTTTAGCTACAGGATCACATACAGACGGTGCAGATGAAAATTTTGATATTTGATTATTCTTGTAATATATTTTCCGTAATTTCAACGTCGATAGGTTCAGAATAACTAAGTTTTCTCGTTTTATTCTCCATTCGTCCCATGATGCATAATTGCCAGTATGCAATTGTTTTGACAAGTAACTTTTTTAAATGAATCTGTCGCGACTCTTACTGCAATCAGAGAAAATCTATTTAACATTGATAATAGATTTATTGAAACGTAAGCTTGCAAGCTATAAACGTTAGATCCTTATGCATGGCAAGCCCAGATTAAATTATTGACAGAAGCAGATGATATAAATGTTTGCTAGTGAAATTTGCTAGCAAACGTTTATCATAAAATCTTCAGCTGTTCTCCAATCCATCAAATGCAATTGGAAATTTGTTTATATTCACATCCTTCCATCAAAAATAAACTTTTGTTTGCGATATCACCAAATTTAAACAGCCTATATATTCTGTTTTACATTTCTCTAATAGTGCCATACAAAACTGTTAACATAAAAAACAAAACTGCTAATAATATAAGATGAACAAATTATGTTTTGTGGATTTATACTAACGGTTAGTGAGCAGGAAATATTCTACTTTCATCAGAAGTACAACTGTTATGCAGGAAATATTCTTGGAGTAGTGATTAAGCTTAAAACTAAGGCTCTCTTTGGGATTAGAACTCCAGCTGATTATAGGATAAAAGTGAAATCGGATAATAATGATACATATATCAAGATGTTTATCAAGGACTTTATTTACACGTAGTTTTGAGATTATATTCAAAGGGGATGCAAGTCTATCCGGTAAATGGGAATTTTATTGATAATAACATTGTTAATTTAGCTCTAGAGGACTAATTTAAACTTCATCCGATTTATGATTAGTACGATGCAAATGACAGAGATATATGATGTGACATATTAAAACCAAAATGTTATTTGTCTTATCAATAATCATGGTTACCTGAATGTGATAATTCGAGGAACTAATACTAATTGAGTTTACTGCAAATCTCACAGACTTATCTTCCATGTGTTTTCTTGGTTTGAGTCCTAGTGGATTTGTGTTTGATCATCTTAACAAAATTCGAACCGATAACCGTTTGGAGAACTTGGACCTTGTTACACAACAAAAGAATACTAGGCGAGAAAAAGCAAACTTTAAAAAAAAACTGCTAAATATGTTATAATAGCTAACTCTTACATGTAAAGAAATATCCTTTTAATCAATCTATGCAGCATCCAAATATTTTAATATTTGTCCAAAATCAATAAAATATGTTGCTGATGACATAATTAAATCTGCCACGTTAAAAAAGAATATGATATACAATTTCTTTCAATACGAATCAAATTCTGTCTAAAATGTTCGCGATTTCGTTATTTTTCAAGCAGCGACTAACATATTGATTTAAAGTTTCTTTGTGGTATTCGACAAATATCTTTCCATGTCGAAGAATATTATCGACTTCTGTCCTGCTTAGCAAGATCACATTATTATATTCTCTTAAAGGCGAGCTACATCGTTAACATCGCCGCGGAACATATTTCCTACCAGCCTCTTTCAGCTGATAAGGATTTATAGCATTAACTCGAGTAACTAATCTGTCAATATTTTGACAATTGAAACAAAATTACAGTTTATTCACATTTAAATTTTCAGAATATTTCTGATATCTTGTCAAACAGCAGTGATCCCATTTCATGACTGTTTCTCTATCGCATCGAAAAAACATTTTTTTATATATATATTTCCCAAGTTTTTACCTCAGAATCTGTCAGTAACACGTCAAACTCCAAGTAAGGGCCGTATTCACCGAAAAATTCACATTCATTTTTTTGTGAGTTTTTTTTTATTGCTCATAAACAGTTTGACAGCGTCGAATAAGATATCAGCTACCTCGATTTTCTCAATTCATCCGGCATTTTATTACAGTAAGTTAGATACAATTTTATGTATAAGAAGTCTCAAACAAATTCATTGTTCACGTAAAGGTTGAGATCTTTTACTGTGCTATCGATCGTGATATAAAGCATCAGCAACTAAATATTGCAGAGCATCATAAGTCCTCGAATTCCAATAGTAACAATCATGCCAAACATCACTGGATTGCCAGAAATCTAAATGCTGCAGCCCATGAGGATTATAGGAATCAGTTGGGGTTTTTTTACACTTGGAGTGCTTGCACTCTAAATTTGATCCATAAACATATTTGTTCCCTGTTGTTGAGGATAATCTTGCAGATTAGCCAGTTATGTACAAGTTTATATCTCCACCAAAACACACTAAAATGGAAAATATGACGTTGCCATAATGATTAAAGAATTTAAGTTTACTGCTTCTGAACATTTGATATTCTGGAAATTCTTAAAGCATTTTATGAATCGTAGACAGAAGTTTATAGCCGTCAAAGATATTAAACTTGATTCTCCATTTGTTAAAATTTTTAACCTGATAGGATAGTGCACACTAACAACAACGCGAAGAGAACGAAGCATACATTTTCAATCTTTGTGCAGACCAGTGAAATGTAGGTCTGTCATTTTGAAATACAATAAGATTGATGGTGACTGGGTCGAATCGTGGGTAATTGTTATATTTTTCTTTTTCAATTTGTTTTCTTTTTCCATTGCAAGGTTTCACAAATCAAATAAAACAAAGCCTTGACACTTACCCCTATGGCCTGAGACAATGGTGGAAAGTACCCTCACCACTGACAAAATCCAAATGACTTGTCTCAGTACGAAACGTATCAAGTTTAAATCCATAGGAGTGAATAATGGTTGTTGTCCAATGTTCGTGTATGCCATGCTTTCCAGTGATTTTCAGCCTGCATGCAATTTCGAAATCACTTTACCTGGAGCAGAGTGATTCACCTCAGGTAACGTTGTATGCCTGTACAACTAATCAAGGTGAAAAATAGATTCGATGCAAAACCAAGCTATTTATAGTCTTATTCCGTGACATGGCTAGTTAACTGACCTCAAGCGCAGATATGTTACAATTTTGTTATTGAGAGCTAGCTGTCGGCCGGATTGATCATTCAGTGTCATCGTGATAGAAAATATTTGATTTTGAACACTAACTGGTTAGCAGATTATCTGCCTTGGATTTACTTGCATTAATGAACCTGGTGATACGTCAGGCGAAAAAAGAATAGTTTGACCTTTACTATCACCCCGTATATGATCCGCTGCAATTGAACAGTTCACTAAAATCAAATTTACTCTCTCACTTTTGTCAACTAGCTTTTTATATTTCTACTTTCTTGAAAGGTTTAAAGTATCTGGAATTTTTAACTTTAAATGATTAGATGATTTCTCTTATATGTACTGCACATAAAAAAAAATTTGTCAGGATCATTTGATAGCATCATTTATATTCATAATTTTGTATGCAAGTTGAGCTTGTCATGATGTGACAAACTCAGTTCGTTTTTATCTATCATTAGAATTTATTGCTGGTTTCTTTATCTCTTCAAGTTCAGAAGAAGGTTTTGCAAAGATGTCTTTGGCATCTGTCTTTTGTCCCTCTTCAACTAGACCAAGTAATTATTTCTCAGATAAATTTTTGGCATACTCTTCTTATTACCACAGAAATATGTGGTTGTTTGTCAAGAACATCCTCAGTCTCTGATCTAAAAAGTCTAGCAGTTACTTCTGCTGTTTGCTGTGAACCTAAACGTTCCTGCTCAACCTTCCTCCTGATCTCGGCCCTTGTTGCAACAAATTTCTTTAAAACCTCTATTCGTTTGCCTTTCATTTTTATAAGCATCTGTTAGATTAATGTTCAAAGTCCAAAAACCTGTCCATTCCATATCTGAAAATACGACTTCGATCTCTTGCTAGCTTGTCCAAAAAGTAATAGGTGTGTTTGCCATTACCAGTAGCATTATGATAAAGCTAAAAAATGTATCTTTTAATACATTCCGCATTGTCCTCGTAAACTGTTTTGTACGTCAATGTTATTTAGTACAGCAAATAATATGAAACAACCTGTATTTTGCCGGATAAATCGACCCATGTTATAAAACTCCTGTGCCAAATAGACTGCATTACATGTTCTATTTGTAGGATAATGAAAAATAAGATTGTATCTTATCCATCTCTGCTCTGCTTAGCAAAATGTCATCAAAGACAATTATTTTATGCTTCTCAGAATCTAGATCAGCAACAGGAATTAAAATTTCGGGTTGTTTTGTGATCGCTGGCGCCAAGTTCATTTTTTTTAGCTTTTCGTTGTATTTGCTAAGCAACTCTTATTTATCCTGCTGTGGATTGATTGTGTAGATATAAATTAGACCGTAGTTGAAGAGATCGTTAAGTAATAAATTCATCAGAAGGTTCGTTTTACCTGATCTAGTTCGTCCTACTATCAGATTATGACAGTCCGGTAGGTCGTGCTTATGTTGATGTTTTGTTAATCGCTCCGTGTCAGGGTTGATTATGCTCATTCTATACCAGGTATTCACAAATTTGGATCACGTGGTAATAATAAGAATGAGCTATTATACAAAACTGGTACGTTAATTGACAGCTCAAAATGCAAACAAAGGCAGCAACTACAACCATCACGGCTCGCACAGATCTAATAAACTATCTAACGAAGTCTGGAGATACAATTGCAGAAAACTTAAATATGTAAAGTCAGCGAGTGCTAAATCTTGAGACAACATATCCACCAATGAATGAAAATTACTCACATGCAGTAAGTTTTGCCCACCTTATTGCGGATAGCAATATTTATTTATCATCGACACGTGGAAAGACGATCAGAAAAAGTAATATAAGTAAAACAATTTTACTAAATATAGAAACTAAATACCCTCCTGCTAACATAAATAACTTGCAAGCAGTAAGCTATGCACAACTTGGTGCGGCTGACAATAAGATAATTGCAATGAAATACCTCAATACTATCCCAAGGCAGTGATCTTTCATGCGTAAAATACAATATTAAATTAATGATTAGGCCAACTTTAATACATGCGTAGACACTGGTGGAGCAAACGTCAAATCAAAGTCTGGTTTTGTTGATGATATTTTAATTGTCTAGGTAACTTTGAGTTGTATTGACAACGACACGCTCAACTTCAGCATTGGTTTCGCGAAGAATTTCTCAGAATTTAACATTACGGATCTGTTCCAGGTGTTCATATACAGCTTCACAGTGTCGCTTCCCATGCCCTGCTTTGGGATCATTGCTTGGTTTTGACATATTTATCATAATCGTTTCATTTTTAGCGTCTAAACCAGCTCGGATACTTGCGTGATCCTCACGTCAAGTCTATAGTGAGGAAATGACGTGGGTTGTTTGTAACTTCCACAAGCATATTATGGAAACTTATCCATTGAGTAATCAATAGCACACCATGACGAGTGAATGTTTGTGGGACCATCCTTCTTGGTGACAAGTGAAGCGCATCCTTTAAATCTTTCAGTTCATCATAAGACGGTTGATCGTCAGCCGATGGCGCATTTTTGTATACTCTATTGCACATTAACTTTCTCAAAGTCAAATTTAACAACAGTTGGGTTTGGAGAAATGTCACCGTACTATTCAGAGAAATAAATAATAAGAAAAGTACTTTCCTTTATTAAATACATTAGATTACAAGCGTGTCCTCATTTCTTTATCGTAAATTTCATATTAAATACAATATGTTGTAGATTGCAATCGTGTCCTCATATTGTGTGCAATGCCGCATGTAACACCTTCTGCAAAACCTAACGCGGGTTCAAGCACAGTTGAGAATATATCCAGGCAAAAAAGCACATCCGTGGAAACAATTACTTCGGGTCTGGTACACTGCTAGATGTACGACTTGATTAAAACAAACAACCAATGCCTGGAGAAGCACGTGTCATTCGTATCTGTGCTGCCCGTTGCCAATTCGAGTTTGCTTATAAAGCATCAAGTGATATCCATAATGTCAACGTGTTGACATAGATGCTATATATGACCTAAACAAGCACTGTGACAAACTTGCCTATTTGCACTAAGGAAGATTTCCCGTGGATACTTTGATGTCAAAACACCTAACCTCAAATTAAAGAATCCATTCAAGAAAGATTGAGAAACTGTCGTAGATACCCTTAAAAGCTTAAATATATTGTAACGCGCTTCATAAGGTATTATTTCTAATACAGGAGAAGGTGGACAATTAAAATTTAAATAGCTCCGACCCCAAAGTTAGAAATGGCGACGGTCTAGGTCTATAATAAAGCAAGGTGCAAACTATAACAATTTAATATAGCAAATGTGTTCAATATCTTTTATCTACAATTTCTCAATCGCAATTTCTTTTTGAACAAATACACTCAATGACGTTTTGTGACCTATTAACAGATGTCAATTATTATTCCAGCATATTAAATTAAAGGTCTTAAGCGTTGTCTCTGTGTTACTCATATGTTAATCCAAAACCGCCTCTTGTTTCTCTTTGGCATTTCAGACATTCTTGACAACATATCCAGGCACTTCAAGAGCCGTTCTTCTAACACTTCCGGTACTTTCTGTCACCTGGCAATAGAACACAATTTTACTATATTGTCTCTACATTTGTTTCTCAGTACTGAACTTTCCACTGTGTGACATTCAATACAAATCATGTTAATCTAAAATACCTTCAAAGATGACTTTAAGGTGAAGTTCTTGTCAAGGGTTGACCTGCATTTTTTTTGAGAGGCTGAATTGTAAACAAAACACCAGGCAACGGAACACAGATTTCACTTCCGGATCATCACCATGACCTTATTACTCAATGTGCACTGTCGCCGAAATACACACAGACAACCACACCATAAGCTCACATTTTAAAGAATAAACAATTGCCTTTAAATCCTTACCAAGAATACCAAAATCTAGCTCTAGTATCACCACCAAACTCAGATAGGAAAACGTGATCTAAAATAGACTGGGACTACATTCGTGGGTACTGAACCGGATTTTATTAATTGTGTACTGATGCCTGAAAGGGTCCTTTCGGCACTGCACCGCCTCACAAACTGGTGACGTCACTATAAACGTATACAATGTGTAGTCCACGTCTCTTCCCTCGTTTCTGACCTTGGATATCGACTCTTACATCCACCCAAACAGCCACCTGTCTTCTTACTCTAATCTTAGCAAAATCCACCACACTCTCACAGACCTTTCATCAGAATAATTGCGATTAAATTCGTTCCAAACTATTGGATGACCCCGAGATCAAGCGGTATTACTCAGAAAAACTCGTGTATATGTTCCAACACAAAAGCAGCATTGTCAAATAAGTTGGAACAGTTGGAGCAGATCTCTTGAAGAGGGCTATCAGTCTTGTCTTTATTAATCACATACCACGCCTCTTCACAATTTTTCTCTGTAAACTGTAAACTTCTCACTGCCGGTCCGAGACTAAGATACGCTTCGAGCTTCCTTGCTTCTCCACATAGATTCTTATATTTATATAGTTGATTTTAAGCGCAGATATGGCCCATGATGCCTTGCTATCTACAAGGAAGTCTTAATTAATCCAAATGATTGTCAGTATCTCTAGGTTTTTCCCATTTTTTAAGTGTTATTGTAAGGTGTGATTATGATTTTTGACGTAGTTTTTAACAATTTTTCAGTCATATCGCTACGATGTCTGCAATGTGGCAGTTTATAGTGCCTAGCACTGGGGCATAATGCCGCAGATATGTAGCATAATGTTCCACCCAGTAACATTATTCTGACATCAGGCCGACCAGTCCTAACACAGACCTCTTAATGCTGAGCGCAGAGAGAGAGGATGCTGTTAGTACACTTTTTATAATTCTTTGGTATGACTCGATCGGGGATCGAACCCACGACCTCCAGCATCTACCCACGACCTCCAGCATCTGAGGCGGACGCTCTAACCACTAGTCCACCGGAGCGTTTTAATTGTTTATATTGAGGACAGGTGACACAATGGGCCACTATCCCTCTATTATATAGGCAAGGACCTGATTTAAACTGATTGGAATCACCATGCATGTGACATAATTCAGTCAACTGGTGTTGTTTCTCTTCTAATCAAAGACATCAGACATTGTACATTCCTAGTGATAATACAGCTATTACAACTGTTACTGTTGTTGCAAGTATTCGACTTTAATAACCACCTTGATAATCAAACATATTTCATTTTAATAAAATTTATTGTAAGGACAGATGATGATATTTATATTATTCGTGATAAGAATGATCCTGTCCATATACAACCGGAAAAAATATTGTTCTCTTAAATAATAAATTCAAACCTGAAATACTGACTGGTATTGATAAACCGTATTATGAACGAGGGTACCTAGTAATTTATGTTGTCTATGCAAAATATCCGCTTAATGATAAACCTAAGGTTGCGTATCTCAAACTGATGTGAGAGTCGAAAATAAACCGTGTAGCTGAACGTATTACAGAATATTTCACAAATGCGATATGTGATATTTGTTGAACAGATTTAAGGCGAAAAAAAAAATAAATACATGTGCAGAAACAGTTAGGGATACTGGAGCATCTATTAAAGATGTTGCTGAGCTGTGAAAGCTATTGAAATTTCCAATAACAGTGAAGACGTTCACTGGAGACATTTTGTATATATCAAAATATGAATCAAGAGGAGCTTTGATAGATATTACTTATCATAACGCATATGCATGGACTAATGCTGTAATATTTTCACGAGACAGAATGGTTAAATTTTATGATGGTCATATATTTGATTTTTGTTTCAGAAATATCAGTAAAAGTGAACCTGTGTCTGTCTGGCTATTTCAAAGTTCAGAATATTAGGGTTAATTTGTACGGCCTAATGGTGATATTTATTGTACATAATTTCTTCATAAATAAATGGAACATCTTGGGCTGAAATATACTTTTATTGACAATGTCAAAGTTAGACAATTACTGAATTTGAGTTTACAGAAGATCTCCATCATATTACTTATGTTTGGTTTGAAAGACATTTTTCAGACAAATGTTGGGTTACAATATTACTAACGCGATATACGTTTGCTGATGAAATTTTGATGACCATAGAGCTACTGATGAACTGTTGAAAGAACTTAAAAGAATCAGACTACAGTCAGATAAAATACAATGTGAAATAATGCTTAAAGTAATTCCAGAAACTACAATGAATGATTTTTTTAAAAATTTATGGATGCCTTCAGATTTGATAGTCGCAAGTAGAAAAATAGTTCGTGATGAACTGCAAGAGAAATTATTTACATTACATAAAGAAAAGTTTTCAAATCTACCTGTACCTTTGTGTTATTGCCCAGCAGACACTCGACGACAGAATATTGAAATTGTAATTACTGGTGGTGGAATACAAAATCTTTCACTGAATAATATTATTTTGGTTGATGTTGATATTGTTGAGAGCGCACTGCGTATGGTAAAATCACCGTGGACATTAGGATACGCTATAACGATTCATACGTCACATGGATTAACTATCTCGGATACAAATATCTGTATTGTAGATGATCGGATCGAATGGTCAAATTTAGTCTGTCATACAGTATCTCGTGTCAGAAGAATAACTCAACTACATATGGTTATTATAGATTACGTGATAACTGAGTAAACCACTAACCACCCTGCTTTAATAAAGACAAAAATTAACAGGTTATAAGCAATGTGTCCAAAAATAAAAAAGAGTGACTGATATTGAGACTGAATTTATTATAACCCTAAAATAACGACAGAATAATCATTGTGCAAGCTGTAACACAATAATGTTATGACAATATTCGAATAATAATCCGAGAGACAATTTACTCTAGCTGGATTTTTTCGTTTGTCTAGCTTCACATCATCATATACTATGAGATTATTAATGAATCCATCTAAGTCATCTACAAATGGGGCTTCATCAATATCGGTGATAAAATCAATATCTAGAGTCAGGGTTAGAGGTTTTGGTTTAATGTTATCTACCGTTTTTGCAGAAAGGTTTATTTTTCTTTTATATAAATCAGATCTCAGACAAACGGTCTTTTCACCCTTTCTGATGCTCCTTTTAATTTCCATAATTCTATTTTTAGCATAAAAGCCAGCCGTATAAAATATTTGGGAAGTGGATGTAAAAAAAGTGACAATTTTATTGGGGTGGGGGATCACAGAAAGTTTGACAGTTCTTGACAAGGGTGTGTGTGTGTAAAATAATTGCCTAAAAATTATTGACATAATTAATGGGTGTCCCCTTTCCTCTGCTCTTGCTGCTTTCTCTTTTCCTCTTTTGTTGTTAAGCAAATCTCCGTCTTTTCGGAAGTTGAAAGGAAAGTCTCTCTTCCGTTTCATTTTCAAATCATCATATACTGGTAATGATGGAGGAGACATTGAAGGTGGAACTGGCAAAAAATATTACCAAGAACATAATAAAAAAAACAAATTAAATGAAAGCCATTCTCTTCTAGAATAACACTTGCTATAACAACAGTAGTCACTCAAAGTAAAAGAAATAATCACTGCATGTGAACTGATGAAAATGATAGGTTGAGCTGAATATTTTTTGTGTATCAGTATGCTAAACAAGTTTGGTGCTGCTCAGAAAGTGGTTAAAGTAAGTAAACTAGGTTGCAATATATTTTTGCTTCCCTGTAATGAATATTTTAATATTATTTTGAATGTATTTGCTTGCTTCGAATAAATAATCGAGTGTGTGAGAATACTAAAGATTTTCATCCACGAGGATGACATATATTCACCATTCGGTGCAAACAGATTTTATTTTTATCTTATGCCCCAATGTACGGTCTTGAAGATTTTGTAATGTATTTCGTGCGACATCAGTCCACCATTTATATTCAGTCCTGTTTTGAGCATTTTATTGCAGAAAATATAAGTTTCAACATAATTCTCCTTCCCAATTCAAGGTAAAACAGCGCACAGATAAATTGAAGGAAAAAAGTATGTTCACATAATAGGATTTACGAACTTGGATCGTCCAATCTACGAAGCAAGTATCCAACTTAGATTTCATCTTCATAGTATTATTCTAGTCTTTAATGAAATCATATCCCTAATATTCCACTCCTGTCTCCTCGAAAATAATCCTGTAAATTACGGTCTAGCATAAAATAAAAATGTATTCATTTCAGCCAGGTTAGACTGTGCTTGTATATAGAATACAAATCATATAGCAAGGGATCACTGTCAGGAATTGATTGATATAGATGCAATAACTGACAACACATGGTGCAAAACTAGTAACTAATTAGTTACTTGTTTTGCACTGTTTGTCACAGTTTATTGCATATATATATATATATATATATATATATATATATATATATATATATATATATATATATATATATATATATATATATAATGCTAATTATTTTTTGTAAACTTCATTTACTAATAAACCTACAATTTGTCACTGAAATTTTTTTTAAAAATGCAGACTTTGTTAACTTTTATCGAATTTGTATACGATCTGTCTTTTGACATACAAAAAAAAACTGAAGTGCAAATTACATTTAATTTGTACTCATTTTAAATGTTTAGTCAAAAGTACATTTACTGACGAAAGAGGTTTATAATAAAAAAACAGATCATATAAACGAATTGTTTCTTCCATTTACATTGTTACACACACGTTCTGTAATTACCTGACTCAGCTTCAATGTGTTGTCCACACTGTTTAAAACAAAATTTCCAGGTCTTATTTATAATAAATTTGCGTTTAGAAAACATGCATTTTTTAAATTAAAACTGATTCTAATTATGGCTGTATAGAGCTTTTACACGACCAAAGAGTAGAAATATGCATAACAGTTGAAATTCATATAAATTTGCATGTACCACTTTAATTTGCAGAATAAACTATACTGTGATTAATTGTACACATGATGGCATGGAAGAAAGTTTTCTTTGGGAAAAGTTTTTTTAATATAGATTTTGTCTAAAAATGTTTTACAGTTATGAAAAATTAATACTTTTTTTTAAAAGATCCATTTATGAAGGTCTCAGAGAACAAATTTTAAAGACTTCATATTATTCGACATCAAGCACTTTTATCACCAAACTTGATATTAAATGGTTTTAACTTGTCTTCAATCTTAACATGATATTGTCACGATCAGAACCTATTTTAATGTCAAGTTTGTGCCTCTGTAAAAAGAGAAAAGTTGGCTGCCTTTGGCATATGTTATTGGAGTTAAACAACTAGGCACAGGTAGAAAGTAAATCAAGTATTGTTGTGTGTGTGTGTGTGTGACCCCTAATTGCGGAGTGGTCTAAAGCACTCACTGTTAAGGATTATTGTCATCTCACATCTGTCTGCGTGGGTTTGAGTCTTCTGTTTGGCTAATGTGGGTATGTGAGAAAGCTTGCCAGTAGCTTCTCATGGGTAGGTGGTTCTTTCAGGGGTTTTCCCAGGTTCTTACTCCATTTATACTGGCTGCCATATATAGCCTATCTTGTGCTGATAAATGGCGTTAAACCCTACAACAATATTAATGATCTGCATCAACATAGCTAGTGGACAAGTAATTAACTCAACATCTGCACAGTATGGATGTGATAAAATTATGGACAGGATGTTTAATGTACTGGTCAAGGAGACAAAATAGTAGATTTCCAATCTATTTATTTAATTTTGATAGTAAATTGTACTTCAAAGGGGAGTCGGAGATGTAGAAGGTTACTATTAGTTTTAACTATAAAATAACGAAAGATTTATCAATACTTTTTTGGCCAACTTTACATCATAATGAGAACAAGGAAAGATATTGAAATCACATTTTGCATGTCTTACCACAGTGTAATGCTACTCCTTTTACCTTCTAAATAAGAAAAGACAGTGGTTTGGAGAAAACAAAAATACAACCAGTCTTAATTTCTGAGCCAATCTCCAGAGCACTTGGATTTGCTATACAATTATGTTATGGAAATGCATGCACCTAATTGATCCATACAGCAATTATATTTAAGTTGCCTGAAGAGTTCTGCAATCTTCATAAATTCTGCTTAAGTCAATAAATTTAACTCCTGATCAGATCAAAAGAAGACTTATTTTTTCTGTCATGAAGAAACTGTTGAAAATTCCCCATTTTTCTGCTTACTGATCAATATTTGCAAAATTCAAAAGCTTTTCCAACTCAGGAACATGCATTTTCTTTCTGCAATTTTTCCCCTCCTTTTTCCCAGCCAGGAACACACGTTTTCTTTCTCCAGATTCTCCACCCCTTCCAATTTCCCAGGCATATGGAAACCCTGCAAATTCCCTGACTCAAGCTAAAATGTTCACTTAAAACCATGTTTCTGGCTTGTGTAAATTTTGCCATTTTCTTACTGGGTCTTATTTTCCTTTTTGGCTCTATTATTTGTTGTCTATGTTCTTGTGCTATCTAGAATTGACCACAATGGAAACATTGAATAAGTTTAATGTTTATTCATCATTATGATTTACAATATAAAATCCATTTACAAAAAAACATCTGAAGCATTCATCTGAAACCTAAATGAAGTGGCATTATTTGCATTGAAATGATTCCAGGAAATCATCAAGTCTTTATTACAAGATTACTTAAAAATAACAAAACTATAAATCATTTAGGCAAATTTTTACTTGTAAATAATGGAAACTTTGTAATTTGTAAATTTATGTCAACATTGAAATGACCTTTAGATTGTACAGAAAAGAGCAAAAGAATTAAATTTAACAAAAGATGAATTACAAGTTTCTCCAAAATACAATAGGTTCTTCTTCAAGAAATGTTAATTTTCATCCTTCAAAATAGGCAAACATTTATGGTTGGCAAAATCATTATACTGTATCATAGAAAGAATTTGTATTTTTCAGTAGCTCTTCATTCTACTTCCCTTGGTTAGTTTAACCCATCTCAATTCTTTACCATCATAAAGTGTCTTGCTAGACAGTCCCTTCTGCCAACCATAATTGTGCTCTTATAACTGGTTTCTACAATGAGACCAGTTTCCAAGGTCAAAATTCTGCAGTTTAATTTGGAAAAATCATGACAACTGCTGCAGATGCATTGTATTCTTTTTTCATAGTGCTGGTAAAATATTGCATGCATTCATCTGAAAATAATCTTGCATAGCAATAAAGATATTCATTTATCACTAAACATAAATCACATTTGAAAACTACATGTACATGTTTTAGAAAATGAATTTATTTCTGACTTCTATTCTATGACACCTTGAATCAGAGTTTTACTAGTGTTTAAACTGCTTCTAAATTGTGAAAAGTTTACCCATTTTGACTTCTTTCAATTATATTCTTTCCTCCAGTGTTAGAATGTTTCTTGTTTCCATTGGATGTTCTGCTATCATTATTATGGATTGTAGGCATTAAAATTATCAATTGCTAAAACTGCAACAGTTTTGATCAGTCTTTGCAGAAATATATATATATATATATATATATATATATATATATATATATATATATATATATATATATATATATATATATATCTGTATCACTGAATAATATAAAAAGACATAATTAAGTCACCCAGAAACAGAAAAGGATTTTATTTAGAGACAAAAGTCAATGGCTTCATTAAATAAAGACATCACAGGATTAAATTGATAAACAAAGGGTGACAGCTGACTATACCATGGTGAACAGATGATGGCTTTATGTGAGGGATAAAATCACTGAGATGTCAAATCTAACAGCACCAGCCTTTAACAATGCTGATCAAATCTGGAAAATAAATTTCAATGATATTAAGAAACCAAAAACTACCAACCACCCAAAGACAAATGATGTATGGCACTACAAAAGCAGTATGTGACATGTACTTAGTCTGGTTTACAGTCTAACAAATGACACTACATGCATGACCTACAAAACATACCTGTCAACCTCCATTTTTGTCATGCCTACCTCCTGATTTCATATTAGTGTCATTTTTATTACTGTATACATGTACTTTAGATTGGTTTACATTCTATAACCTAGGACACTTCATGCATGATCTGGAAAATTTATTAAACTGGTAGCCAGCTTAATTTTGTTAAATGTTGTTTCTCTTCAGAACAGTATTAAGCAGTTACAAAGGATAAAAAAAAATAGTGCTTCTTGTCTGTTCTTGCAATATGGTTGTTCATAGCAGTGTTATTTAAAAGAATTTATATTTTTCAAGAACACCCTCTTAAGCAGTCATAGCAACAATGGATTAAATCAAGGTCAATGTGTTTACCACTGCTTATGTGATGTGGTCATTCATAGCAGTTTCAAAATATATATATTTTGCAGAAAAAAAATAACCATTGTTTGTGTTCTGCAGATGGTTGCTCACAATAGTGAATTTATATACAATGTAATCAGATCAATCTTTGCATTATGGTCGCTTATAGCATCGCTCAGTCAAGACAGGTTTTACTGTACTCATCATAAAATTGAGTGGACATGTATACTGGAGGAACAGAATTTGTTATTAGTTCAGAATTTGTTATTAGTTTTACTGATTACTCCAAAACCACTGCATAAATACAGATGTGAAATTGCATTATCTGACAGCAAATCTTGACTTATGAGTACAGATGTTGCATAACTGTTTGAACAGCACAAGCATGCACAAATGAATGCTATTAAAATCTGTACAATTTTCAAAGATAGTAAAATTAACTTCCAGCATGACCATTATTTTTCAGTCACCTTTTCAATAAACAATTTGAAAACTGAAAAGGTACACAGCGCATAAAAAGAATACTTAAAATAGATGCACAGAAATAGATGTATATCAATTTGTCTATGAATGTTTATAAAACTAAAGAAACAAAACCAAACCTGCCCTATATAATGGAAGACATTAAATCTGCTTACTTAAGACACTGAAGAAAAGAGTTAATGTCTTGGCAAACAGTCATGTTTGAAAATAAAAGTCTCCAATTTGGCATCAAGAAAAATGGCATAATGAATTCAAATCAATTTCCAATAACACCTTTAATCATATAAGTATAAAATGTGCAAGATCAACAAATATGAGTGATAGCTTATGGGTAAAATTAACGCTGATATTCTTTACAATTCAGATACAAACAAGCGGAAGACCTCTCTTTACTCTGGAAATAATTTCAAACTGAAAATCTTACCTGGGAAATTTTCATTTAGCCAAGGAATTTTCACTCACTTTGACATATTATTGACCTTTTCCGCCAAAAAGATCTGTGAAAATATTTTTCATGAAAGTGACTGATAGCATGCAAAAAAAATATGTGACTATTATCTTTGGCTCACACAATTAATGCATTACAATGGAAAAACGTGTACAATATGTAACTTACATTTATGAAGCTTCTGAGCTTTAATTATAACATGCAAAACTACATAAAATATAACAATTAACAAGAATTTTAATTGTACTGGCAAATTTGACCATTATTATTTTTAAAAAACTGTTCACAAATACACATCATATTTACATAATTCATAAATTGTCGTTCATGTTACATGAAAGTAAATAACAGACTAAAAATCTGGAAAGACCAACGAGGAATTGGACCTGATGGCAAATGAAAAATCACAACAGCAGTAAATTCCACTACCTACTGCCATTTAACTTGTCCAGCTTGATCATGATTAATCAGCCCATTGTTTGTGTTAAAAATACTGCAAGAAACTTCTGGAAAAAAAAACTATGACTAAATTTTTCTTTCAGATAAGTATCATTATCATTTGATGTTGATTATTTTGCACAAGTCAGGCCTGCTAAGGAACACTTCAACTGTAGGTAATGTTTTTGTGAAAGAAAATGCAAAATTTCAGTTGGAGTTTTATTACAAACTGAAAATATTATAGCTTCATATTTTTTGGGTAAAAGTAAGTGCTTTTACTGAACTAAGATAACTAAATTTCCATGAAATAACATAAGCTTTTGACTTTTAGAAAAAGGTCAATCAACATATCTGGAGACCAATCTGGTGTCAGAAAGTGAAACCAAGATAAAAAAAGATTAAAATTTAAATACTCAAAATCAAAAGTAAATTAAACTTAAATTAAACAATGAAAAATCTAGATTTGTGTGTGTAAAATGCAAATGTCTCACTACACACCAAAAAGCCAAAGTCCAAAAAATGCCCAGACTGCTGACAAATTGCCACACTTGCATGTAAAATCAAATCAGGTCATTTATTTTTGGCATACAAATATACATGCCAAATTTCATTTCTTTACCTTAGATGTATACAAAGGTTATGCTTTAGAAAAAAATCCCAAGAAGTTCAAAAGCGGGTAAAATAAATTGAATAACTACTGTAATAACCTGAAAATCAAATCTGGTCTGATGAATATACCAATTTATCTACCAGTTATACTTCACTGTACTAAACAGGTTTTTGTCCCAAAAATCAATGTTCAGCAAGTTCAAAAATGTGATTTTAAATTTTTTAAAAAAAGTTTCAGATTGGATTTATGAAGCCACAGACTTAAGGATATATGGTCACACAACATCAACGTAATATTCACCCACATTAGGGCATAATAAGCGCCAACGTTCTTGTTTAAAATGTTCCTGTTAAGTACCTTTATCTGAATAATTCAGTATGTCTGTATATGCGTGTGCTTTCAATCCAACATATAATAATAATATATACACATAATTGATCTTATTTAAAATCACAACCTGTCAATCATCATCAAATAATTTATAAAAATAAATTACTATTGTAATACTCAGAATAAATTTAACTGAGGAATTTGTTTCTAGAATCAAGATAGTGAACAAAAACACATATTTACATTATTATTGAATGCAAACTCAAAATACACCAATCACAAGTTAATAAACTACATACACAACCACTATGACAAATAGCAATACTAAATAAAAAGCAAAAATTTGGCAGTTAAGCAAAATAAGTTAACAGATCTGTTTGGATACACTTTATGACACTGGTCGCTATGGTAACTAGTTGTCATGGATTAGACTGATTCCCATCAACTACTCTCACTGAAATAGCACCACTGATAAAGAGCTTATGTTTGCAATCTGTTAAATGAGCACAGAGTAATGTACAAAACAAAACAAAGGGAGATAATGCAGGTTTCAAGACCACAAGCACCATTTATATTTTAAAAAATCAATGGTTTTCTGGATCATCATAAAGTCATTTATGGCAGAAATTATATTATTTGCATCAGGTGATGGACTGGTCAAGCATATAATGCACTGGAAGTAAAGGGTATCCTTGCTTTATCTTGCAGCCTATCTTTTTCATATAATATTTCACTGAAAGCAATTGGTATCTTTGCTTTTTTTAAATGCCATCTTTCCATCTTTAATACCTTTCTGCTTACAAATATATACTGGCATTCTGACAGGAAATGCAAGATTTTGTAAAGTACGCAATTTTGAAGTGAAGAATGCACGTTTCAAGCAAAAGTTTAAATAGAACAATTTTTGGCAAAATGTTTTGTAATTAGATGTGAAAAGACACCCTATATTAATAAGTCAAACTGGAAACACCAAAGAATTTGCACTTTTCTTCATCAAAATATTTGCTTTTTTTGGAGTGTACATATTTTAAGTGTACAGTCAGTGTAGTAATTTGTAAAGCTATTTAATGGCAAGAGTTGGAATTTTACAAACTGACTTTTTATATCTTATTGATTGCTTTCCTTTGAATAAAGTTATTATCTACCCATTAGTGGTATTTTGTTCAATGATATATATTTCAAACTTATTAAATACTTCTTCCCTTTTTTGCTGATAATAGCTATGATATACACTACATATTTTTGTTCATTTTGTATGAATTTTTTTTAGATGAATTGATTGACAACTATTCCTTTAATAATCATTTTAAACTAAAAATTGCTTTCTCAGCTAGATGCATTATAACATCTATTGCAGGTAACACCACAAATAAAGATAACTTAAAATGTACACAACTTGAAAATTAAACATGTGGGCAAAGAGTATGGATGTTTACCACGTAATTCAAAAGAAATGAAGAGATCTAAGTTGAATGAGGTAACCAATAACCAAACATTTTGGGGCACTTGGATATTTGTATTACTGAAATATGTTCAAGATAATGAAAACCATATCACAACCTTCTAAATTTCCTGATATTTTCAGTAAAGTTATCAATTTAAAAAATACAATAGTATTTAAAAGAAAACTTTGATGTGATCTTTACTGTAAAAATAGCAATTTCTTCTTGATTCTGAATGTAAAACCGCAATGTTAAACCATAAAATACTTGGTAATCAATTAAATCTGGTTATATGCAAATACAATAGATTCAAGTATGACTTGACTAATATGTCCCATAACCGCAATTGATGAAAATTAGGTACAAATCATTATCTTTTTATTCATGTGTAAACAATGTCTAATTATACAATACTCACTCATTATAATGCTGGCCATAGCACTTTATATTAAAGTACATTATATATATTACTATCACATAGTATAATGAGATCCATGGCCATGTAAATGAGTCATAATGAGGGAATTTAAAATGAAAAAGTGCTGTACAAATCAGGGCAAGTACAAAGAGATAAATAAAAGTAATTTCTAAAATAATACCAAATGTTTTATCTGAAAATCTTGCATGGAAGAAGATATAGTTTATAAATGGAGTGATATACTACTTGTCACACTCCCCTTTTTAGTGATCAGTTCATCTAAATTGAGGCAGTGGTGAATGAACCAGATTTGTTAAACATTGTACCTAAGAATATGACAAAGTTAAAAAGGAATTTTATCATCTTTACAACAGAATGGAAGTAAAAACCTCAGAAGATAAAAAAGGAGTTTACTTTAAAAAAATTTGCAATCTACTGTTTTCAAAAGTTCACATGAATTTATGTGATGGTAACCTAAGTTAATAATATTGACATGTAACAATATCTACTTTATGGCTTACAGCAAAATGGGCAAAATACAAGTTAAAAATGACAACATATGCAAGATATTGCTCTTAATGTAACAAAATCTATAACACTATATTATAACATAACATAGCACACTTTACTGTAACAGGTCTACACTTAAGAATGAAGCTTTGCCATCAGTGCATTGGTCTCATCTGGTTCATCTCCTACATCATCATCACTAACATTTATCTCACTATCCTCAATCTCACACAGTCCTGAGATATCTGAGACAGAATCATTAGCAGATGTCAACCCTTCAGCTGAGACACTCATATTGTCTGTTGACTCAATCATAGAGGTACGATAATTTTCACCATTCCATTCACTGTCTGTTGTGTATGCTGTAGATAGTCGATTCTGAGCTGTGAAATCACTATCTGCTGTCAATACCGAGAGTCTATTCTCCACGTTCCTTCTCTGAGGGAATCCATAATGTATAACGCTATCAGTGTCATCTTCAGCACTCTGATCACTGTCAGCAGTCTGGTTATAAGATGGCAGTCCAAGCCAGTTTTCACTCTCTGCACTCTGGTCATGGATGTTGTATTCGGGGAGGTAGTGATTTGGGTGAATATTGAAATCATGATGTGGCAGTTGGTAATCATCATGCAACTGATGCTGCTGTGCCAGAAGCTCCTCATAATTTGGGAGACATGGCATCTCCTCCATTTCATACTCATTTTCTGCATACTCGGAGTCTCCAACATATTCAGAATCAATGTACTCAGGAATATTATTCGCTAATCTTCGGTTTCCTTGAAACACATGGGTATTGGAGTCATTACTCTGACGACTGGAACTACCAGGTGAGTCTGGGCACTCCTGTGGTGGAACCTCACTGATATTGGGAAGAGATTTCTGTGGAGCCCAGTCTGATGTATCCCAGTGATAACCTGCAATCAAGTTCAACAAATTTAGTAAACTGAAAATCACAGTAATAAATTAGAATCAATTCAATAAACCTGTGAATCATTTTAATCCAAATGAGATATCTGTTCAATGTTTTGATAAAAGTTACATACTTATACCTCATTTTTTGAACAAAAAAAGACCCAACAATAAGATTGCATATATTTTAAACCCTACAGTTCATATTTATACTAAAATTTGTTCAAACCTAACTCTCATTTATACTAGTCAGACATGGTATCAGACAATCACTTGTCCTAACCAGCCACTTTTAAAAAAGACCTTTTTAATCACATTTTAGTTGTGCATCTGGATTAACTTCCTTTTCGTTTTGATAAAAAAATCTAAATTATAAATTTACAAAGCAAAATCTCAAGAGAGAAAAGAACAGCTTTCAATGTACTGCTATGGTATTACATTTGCATCTCTCTCTCTCTCTCTCTCTCTATCTATCTATATATATATATATATATATATATATATATATATATATATATATATATATATATATGTGTGTGTGTGTGTGTGTGAGTGTGTGTGTGTGTGTTTACTTGCTTATGTTGGTGCAAACTGCACAGATCCAGATTTGCTGTTGAGACAGCAGATATGGTTCTATGCAGCATGTTAGGACTAATCAGAAAAACACATACCGATGACTCTGATTTTCCAACACATTATGTGACAGCAAATCTGACTTACAAGTATAAATGGTAGTTAAACACAAATTATGTTTTACAAATCTGGATTGACTTAAAAATATCCTTTTTTTCATGACATGCTCTTTTATTACACAGGTAATATTATATTCTGTTTTATTATAATGGCAAATTATTGAATTCTTCATGCATAATACTTGACTGTACATTATATTACAGACAACTGCTTATAAAGGTGTTAAGAGACTTAGTTCTGTATACTATTAGGACTTGGATTAATATTCATGGGGTTAAAGGTTATACTGTTGAAACAAGATTGCATCAATAGACAGTTCATCAATGTCAAATAATTTGAATCTTCTTTTCACAAACAACAGTTCCAAATATCTGTATGAATGTTGTTAGGATTTACTGATGTTTGTAGCACATCAAACTATGAAGGCTGTTAGGCTTTACTAATGTTTGTAGCAAGTCAAACTATGAAGGTTATAACGTGGTGATGGAAGTTCAGTACCTTGCCCAAGAAAGCCAAATGCAATCAATTGATGGTGGATTTAAACCTGGATAGAAATTGAATACCGTAATGAGCTACCATAGCTGGTAAATGAAGTAATCAATAACTCTGCTGGAACTGCATTTTAGTAAAGGTGATGGGACTATAAGAAATTTAATTGCATCTGATGATATTGTTGCCAAGGTTAGTAGGTCACCAACCTTATTCCAATAATATCAATAAGTGCCATTGCAAATAAATAAAAACAACCCATATTTATTAATATGTAAGCTTTTTTGCACTGAATATTGTTATACATTATTAAATATTTATTAGTTATGGTTAATTGTTTACTGATATATACCAATAGAAGCAATTCTAATATAACTAATAAAAATATTGTTATTGCTGGTGCTACAAGTGAAACTGAAGCACTAAATATACAATGTAAGGTATTATAGTATGCACATATTGTAGGCAACAAGTGTTTGTTTTTCTTTATATAGTTTGTTGTATGGTAGCTTTTCTAAGGGAAAGTGTTAACTCGTTTTGTTGACCAGTTCAACAGGAACTGACCAAACATCAGAGTAATAAAATTAAAGGTCAGATAATTTTAAAAGATTCCATGTGCCTTAATGAAGTCTCATTTTTAAACTTATTTTTCATTTTTCAAATCTTAGATAACATTTTAGCTAACAGCACCAGAAGAAACTGCATACATGACAGATGATAAAAAGATAACTGAAAATTACATATACCACAAAAACAAAAATATAAATACGACTTGAAGATCATTATAGTTAGACATGACTGATGCATATTAATGGTTTCTATATCTACGTGGAATGGCAAAAGGCACTGAATAACATCTGTAAATATGCAGGCATTCATCACATAAAAACTTGTTGACATGACCCAATTATTCCTATACCTAGATGCACAAATAAAGACAACAAAAAAGTCATTTTCTTCACAAAAGTTTTTGACTAATTCCTTACAAAACAGGGGTGTGTTAATGAGTCTAATGCTCTACTTGCCAAAAATAATTTCCAAAAATTCAAGACCATTAATTTGTTTAGCTGCAGATTATTGAAACCATCTTTGATATTCTTCAGCAATAAAAGAGATTTTTAAATCAGCTGCTACAGTGGGCATCTTGGTTGTCATACTGGTACCAATTTCATTTAGGATCAACAAGACTAATAATAAGTCTTTAAGCGGAAACTCAATGTTGATACGAGTTCTTGTTTCGAAGAAATAATGGTTAAGATTTTCAGAATGGTGGCCATATTGGATATTTAACTGGCACCATTTCCATTTAAGACCGAGACATCATAAGAAGTCTATTGGTGAAAGCAAAATATCAATATGACAAGTCATCTAAGAGTATGACTAAAAGAAGTAGTCATAAGATTTACATGATGGCCATTGTTGCTGCCATACCTGACTAGACAGCATAAGTCTCTCAGAGAAAACCCCATGATGATAAGGCCAGTCATTCAGAAGTGACAAGATTTTCACATCTTTCTGTATGTTGGATATATCAGCAGCACAATTTCATTGAGGACCAACAGTGAAAGAAATCTTTTAGTGAAAACTCCAAGCTGATATGACCATTCATTTAGGTAAAGTAGCAATAACAAGATTTATAAGAAAACCACAGTAGGGATCATAATGTACACCAGATTAACGCCTTTTCCCTTTCAGACCAACTAGACACTATATGAAGTCTTCTGGTGAAAACTTCATGTGAATATGACATTCCATTTTCAAGATGGCTTGCTTTAGTGACATACTGTTTGTCCAAGCTTCAATGCTTTAAGACAAAATACACTGCAAGATAAATATGTGTACCAAATTTCATAGCAATTCTAGCAGTTCCATGGGAGTAGCAATAACAAACTTTTGTTAATGGGAGGATCAAGAACAGATGAAAGATTACAGACAACAGATCATTCCAAAACATTTTATGTCCCATGACTTAAAGCTAAAACAATGTGCCAAGATATTGGTCTAAAACAACCAACATTTATTGGTAAAGCTTCCTCTGTAATTAAGTCCACATTTAGAAATTTGAATTGTTTTCCTTTAAAGCGACTCATCTTTTGTAGTGCATAAGCAGGAGACAGCAAACCAATTGTGCCTCCAAAACATTCCAAATGGAATGCACAACTAAAGCGAAAGCAGACACAAAAATATAGCATTTGATCACCAATGAACAGACATGAACCTTTCTTCTTGCAATTGCTTTTGAACTATTTATGACTGATATTATTTATACCCATCACTTGCCACACAACTTTGAGTGGTCTGATCAGATTAATCTGACCTATCAGTTTTATCCTCTGAGATATTATGTCACGGTTCTTTCCTTATTCAAAAAAGAACAGTTTGAAAGTCTAAAGTTTCAAAACTGAGATCTTCATTTTGCTAAAAGCGATTAAATTTATTCATTGATTAATCTGTTATCAGCTAACTTAAAATCAGGACTCTTAACACAAAAACTGACCCAGTTATGCTTTGTGATCAGACAACATGAAAATTGACCTAGTTCCCTTGTGATCAGACATGAAAATTGACCCAACTGCCATGTTATGCCCTGTGATCAGGACACAGAACATAAAACTGTGTTATGCTAATCTAAAAATGAGATGAAATCATGCATTTGCATTCCGAATAGTGTACTTGCATTCATATAATACAAATCTATTTTAGGGTATTTTTTAAAAATCTATTTGTTTGTGATTCTGTTCAATGCAATGGATTTTAATGCAGTTTGTGTTTCATGATTTACGTTTTATGGCACAGCAACACAAATAGGTTCCTCTATAATGCAGAAGACTTTATTATATAGACAAGAGTAGACAGTTCCATTTTAAAACAATCAAACTGAACATTACTGGCCACTTATTTCTTCCGAGTTCAAGTCTTTAACAACTTCATATTTTACTAAAGATTTAAATTACTTGCAAAAATAGGCAGACAGCTAAAAGCCAATTCATGAAAAGAATCTGGACAACAAAGCAAGTAAATGTTACCCGTGCACTAGATAAAGGGAAATGAAAAGAAATAAAGGTGAATCGGCTAAAACAAGGTACAACTGAAAATATTGCATGCGCAATAATAACATAGCAATGTGATTTATTTAAATATGATATATAATGTATACATAGGATATAAGATAAAATACTGATCACATGCAGGTTGTTATGGTCACCTTTTTTCTTTCTTCTTTTATTAGCTGTGAGAAAACATCAAAACATATTATTCAATTTACATGACAAGTGGGAGTAAAGTTGAGCACTGCTTTGAATTTGTTCTACTGATTTGTAAAAAATTATTTTCCTGTGATTCAAGGGGCTTTAATGAAGTTCATAAGACAAAAATGGATGAAAAGTAATTCAAACAAATCTCTGTCCTTAAGGGTGGGTCACTCTAATGACTTTGACAGCTTATCACTCTATTACTGAGTATCACTGAGAAATTACACCAGCAGGTCTCCCAACAGCCCCGGTCATGCATGTGAAATCATTAAGTTCAATGCAGATTCATTTTCGTGGCTTCGCAAATAATTGCCTATTCATTGACATTTAATACATGGTGGGTTACAAGATGCAAGTCAAATTACAAAGCTCTGATAAAAACCTGGAACAATGACTTAATACAGAACTTTAAAGTGAAAGGGTAACACCTCCATAAAACTTTGCCCAAAAATGTTGAGAAAATCAAACTCATCCAATTATAATTAACCCAGTAAGCACTTATGATGCTTAGAAACTTCATTTTGAGGGCAAATACTATATTTACTCCTGATCTGGATAAATAGTTTATGTGGCAAGCTCTTTCTGCATATCTTTTTAATACTATAAGAAAAAAATTCAGTTTTCAAAAACTGATAATGCCTGTGAGATAGGAACGTTATGAGTACAAATGGAAAGAAAATCATACAACTTTAAAAAGGTAAAGAAATATCTGAAAAACTATATTTTCACATCCAAAACTGAAATGTGAGTGGAGCAAAATGAATGGATAGTTGTTTATAATTGGTATATACAGAACTTCATTGAATGTCCTATTTGTTCCAAATAACATGCTTATCATTGTCCAAAGATGTAATTTTAATGCAAGATATGGACATCTGAGAAAGGACAAGGTGGAAACAATATATTTAGAAATTTGAAAAGCATCACTAGAATTGGAACATCATGAATTGGTAGGCTGATAATTTACATCAGTGGATTAAACAAATTATAGATGGTTAACTGCTAAATACAAGCAATGTAACTGCCGCCTTTTAGTCAAATACCACTAAATAAAAAAACTGAAGAAAAACATGATGAAATCTACAAAGACATGTATTTTTACCTGAAAAAAATAATTTGATGATTAAGAAATCATCACAATGGGGAATTATGCAAATGGTCTACCAATTTTACATGAAAGGAAATATATTCAGGGGTAAATCTTAATATAATTCCAATACATTTCAGCTTGTCAAGTTCTTCAAGTTGGTAAGAATAAACTAATAAATGAGGCAAAGTCCCATGTTAAAAACAAAAAAGGCCATAACATCATAAAATGTTAAAAAAGTGAAAATTAAAGCTGGGCTAGGTCTTCATACATCACTCCCTCAACAACATGTGCTCTGATAACTTGTGAATCCACTTAAAATCCAGGGTCAAGCATGGATCCCATTTTTTTCAAAACCAGAAAATACTAAAAATTGATCTCTATTGGTTGAACTTCAGGAAAACTGTGATAAAATTTGGAAACTGAAACTTTTATAAATCACTGTTTTATCACTAAAATTTTAAATATTATTATGAAATTATCAACTTTTCATAAGAAGTCATATAATTTGTTACATTTTCTTTCGAAATGACATTCTTACTGCAACGTAAATAACGGTATTCCAAAAAATGTCACTTAAACCTAGTTGAGGCAATACTTAAAATAAATTCCAATTAAATAAATTTTTGTCATGTATAATTTTTGCTTTAGGTTTCCTTTTTTTTCCTTCATCATAAATTTGTAACGTACCATCTTATATCTACTAAATTTGATTTCAATTCACGAACAGCTTTAAAAGTTTTCTGAGGAAATGTGATTGGTGATGGATGGGACTGGACAGATGGACCTACCTATTAATATGTGAATTCGATGGACATGGCTAATACAAAAATATTTTAAGCTTCTTCCATAAAGTGTGACTTGAAAACTGACAATCTACATGTAAATACCTAACAGCTTATCTGATCATGTACATGGTTAAATTTCATACAATAATTTTTCAAAAACATGATCTCTTGACTAGGTATTTTGTTAGTTTTCAGGTCTTTTCACCTGTATCTGTAGATAATATCCAATTATCAAGAATATATTGGTGAGATTTTTAGTTTGTTTTGTACACACACCCCCGGTGTATTCAAGACACTGCTATTCAATCTAAGTCTCAAACAAAAATAATGTGAACTGAAAAGTTTTCTTCTTCAAAGCAAACATTACTGCATTATAAAACCATGCATTATTATGTTTATGACTGTCTTTTGAAATGTTAAGTATTATCATTCATATTCTGATTTCATTACACAACAGAGACAGTCAAATAGCATAAAAAATGTTTTAATATCCATAGTTTAAGTTAAATAGCACCATTATTGTTTTGATTTCATTACAACATAGTGACCGTTTAACAGCATAAAATATGTTCCAATTTCCATGGTGACAGTTAAATAGCATCATTAATATTCTGATTTCATTATGCCATGGAATGGAGACAGTTATATTATACACACATTATGAAAATTAATTGTATATATAGCATTCATGAGCATTATTTATCATTCTATACTAACCAGGTAGATCATCGTCTGTATCAGAAATTGGAAGACTGTTAAATGAGGTAGCATCCTGACCTTGACCTTGGTATCTTGACATTGGTACCACTGTTCCCACTGGCATAGATTTGGCAAGCTTGTCTGCATGCTTATCTGTAGTACATATCAAAGCTCATGATATCAACACAATTTTGTTGAAACTGTCTATGAGTAAAGTATAATAATCCAGTAAAAATCATTAAATTCAAAACCGTCACTCATTTTGACTGTGTAAAGTATAAAGTTCAAAATTCTCTGTTTAATCTTTTCTCACTAAGGGTAAATCATGAAGTTTTTTAAGTTCTCACTTTTTTTGAGACTTGCAATACTCTTGTACAAAGATGATTTGTATGTTTACCAGGTTAATAAGATATAAAATTACTGACAAAATGATAGACATTTAGTGCACATAAAAATTATTTAGTGCACATAAAAATTATTAATACAAAGTCCACAAAATGCAAAGTTATATGCCATTGTTAGGCCTGGTTGCTATGGTGTTCATAATAGAGTCAAGTTTTAAGTGCTGCTTTTATTCTAAAAACTATATTGTGGATTCACTTTTAATTATGAGGCACCAATTTTGTTTGTTTCATGACTGCTACAAATTTCATGACCCATTTAAAATGATCCACCTGTGAAAAAAGATATGCTTCTCAAAGGCATTCAAATAATGTTGGCCATATATACCTGCTTACAAGTCCAACTGCAAACTGCACAAATCAAGATCTGCCTGAACATAATGCACTGGCATATCATTTGCAGCTTGATTCAACTTGTATGCAAGTAACAGGCATATCTACATAAATGTCATATTTTGCAAAATGATGAAAAACAATATCCATTAATGTAATGAATCCACAAATCACAATGTTTCAGGATATTATTACTCCCTGCAGTGTATTACTACTGACCTGCATAATGTTGCAGTATATTTTGGCAGTCCAGTATCCAAGGTGCCTTCTGAACAGAATCTGAGTCAGATGCCGAGTTTGATGGTGGTGGAGGGGGCAATGATGGTGCTATACTAGCCACACTCCGAGGTGGAGGGGCACTAAATGTCTGCAAGAAATCAAGATTATATGGAATGTTGTGACAATTTTCCAGTTCCTCTGCTGCACTGCCATAATTCCTGGCAGAATCGAAGTTGTTTAAGGTATTTAAAGAATCATGTGTGCTTGGTGTGTACGAGGCTGGTCGATTAGGCACTGGTGGTGGTTGTGGACTGGGTGGATTTTTACGATTTGGCTTTTTGGCGATGAACTTGTCTGATCCGAATCCATTGCTGTCACTCTTCAGGCTGTTCAGAAAAACTTCTGTTTCAGTGTTTGTTGCCCCTGCATTGACATTTCTGCGGCGTTGCTTTTCCCGCCTTCTCATTCTTACATATCGGACCAAGACAAATATGATAACAACAAAAAGCATCCCACCAATCACTCCTGCAAGAGATATTTAATAGTAAATATTGCTTTAAAGAAGAAATAAAACTTTGTCTATTTTAATCTATCCTCTTTGATGTACTTAAGGATTAACTGTCACAAAAATTAAATTAAAAATTAAACTAAAAACATAATTAATTTGCTGATCTAGAAGATCAATATACATTGTTCAAAAATAAGATCCTATGCACAATATAACACTTTGTAACATCTTAGATCTTCAAATCACACTATGTAATTGCTTCACATGTCCAGCAGATCAAACATTTTGACCAGCACATAATCTGACCAATCTGAAATGAGTCACAGGATCTCTCAAATACCATTATATCAAATTGCCTTTGATTTGTTTATCCACTGAATTGTCAAACAACTTAATGAAGTAAAATTAAATGGTGACTAGGTCTAGTTTACAGATTATTTCTCTGTTAATAAATGTATTGTCAACTAAACTCAATTCAATGGTGACTAGTTCTAGCTAACCTATTCTTTATCAGATAATCAACAAGTTTCGCTGACTGAGCCTGTTTGGTCATTATATTTTCCCAATTGTTTAAACACTCTAAAGTCAAAGAGGGCCATAAAAGCTATCTTATTAAAAACCTTCACATTGAACAACTGGACCTGGGTCTGTACTACAGACATTACATAGTTTTTAACTATATTGTGTCAACACATATTAATAGAACAAAATTTTATGAATCCTAGGCCAAAATTAAGACAGATAATGCAACAATATTTAATTCTTATTATCACATAGCAAGACTCTTCAAGTACAACTTCATCGGACGTTACCAAAAAATTACATCAATTTGGTGATACATATTTTCAAACTAGTAGATCAGCCGAATATCAATTAACAAAAAGACAAGAAAATAGAATACAATACTGTTGCTGGGTAAAATCCTACAGTAGTTTCTAAACAAAACAAGTACTTAAAAAAGGACTGATGCTTTCCTGTGAAAAAAGGATTTCCAGGAATTCAAGATAAGAGCATTTCTTCTTTTTAATTGTTGAGTGCTGAAACCAGTTCTTACACTCTTGAGTGACAAGATGTTCAAGCTAGCCATTGTGGCAGCCAAACAGACTGTAAGACCAGCACCTTTTCATTTTGGAAAAGATAGACACCATTAGTGAAAAACCCAATACCAATAAAACCATCGAGTTGGGAGAATTTACGACAAGAGTTACATTAAATTCATTGTAGCAGGTGTGCTGCATGTCTGCCTGGCATTATTTTCTGTTTGGATGGACTAGATATTGTAGGATGTTTATATGTGAAAACCCTATATCAAAGATGGCTATCTGCTCTGGTGTAATAGTACTAACAAGATGGCTTTTTATAGTCCGCATAATGGATGTTAAGTAGGCACAATTTCTTTTAGTGACAACCAAATGTTGATTTGACCCTTGTGATGGCATAACATAAAATAATTTTGAAGATGTAAACTATGTTGACCAGCTGGTACAATTTAATTTAGGACCAAATAGCCATCTGGTGAAAACACGTGATATTACTTGTTTCAAAAGAAATGGCAATAAAATTTTGTTAAAGAAGTCTGACATGGCATCTATGTTGGTCATCAGATTGGCACCATTTTCATTTAGAGCCAACTAGATTGGAACCATTTTAGTTCAGAACCAACTAGAAATTTTAACCCCATGATGATGATCTATTCAGGAGGAATAGTGATAAGATTTTTAAGATGGCGGCTATTGCTGCTATACTGTATACCGTATATCTGAAGAGCACCATTTTCATCTGGGACCTACAAAAACTTTATGGCATTGCCTCCAATCGTATTAGAAAGAGCAGTGATAAAAAACTTGTGCTAACAGATGGACACCAGATGAATGAAAATATAAATCAGGCTATTCCATAAGCGTTTCTGGTCTATAACCAGTGGAACTAAAAAAAAAAAATAGCTTTGAATAATTAGTCTGATAGTAAAACCAGTTAATCAGAGAAGGATATTACTAACACTAAAGCAGCGCCAACTCCAGAACTGAAAATGACATTTTTCTGGTACATTTATTATGACTCTATGGTATTATACAATGTAACAAAAAAAGCAAAAGTAGGATGTGTAAAATTAACCAAATAATTAATTTTCTTATAACACAAAGTTAAAACAAACATTATAAGTCCAAAAGTATAGTGTTCCAAATGAATTACAGGCCTTGAGTCTACTCATCTACCACTAAAACCTTGAATGTGCTGCTGTATCATAATTATATAATCCAGAATGTCTTTGACTGAATTCACAATAATCCCAAAATGGTGCTTTAGTTCAAAAAGTTAATAAGTGCTTTTTAATTTCAATGAATATTTTAAATAGATGAAGCTTCTAAAATTATAATGAACACAACTAAAGAACTGATAGGAAGGAATAATTTATCTCAAACTTGTTTACATCCCCACTTGACCGATGACCTTTCTTAAAGATACTCCATAATCTTAATGGAAATTACCCCAAAACCGTAAACAATTTTATTTCCTATAGTCATAACCAAGGTCTGGTCTTGATCTTAAACCCAAGTAAACAACCTTTTCATAGGTTACTAGCAAAACAAATACAAGAGAAATCAAATTAAATATATGTAACAATTTAGTAACTTTGTTTTTTAACAATTTATCCTCTTTGAAAACATTCATTTTCAGGAAATATATTCCAGTAGAAAGATATTACAATTTTGTGATCCTTGGCAAGTATGCATTCAAATAAATCCAATACTTGCCTACAATGACATAGATTTCACTCTGGTTGATGCCTGCCACATTTGATGTAATGACTGGTAATCGGATATCCTCACATTGGTGACCTCTATATTCATCAGTACAGTTACAGTAATACAGTCCCTCTATTGTGACCTGACAGATTCCACCATTCTGACAAGGATTGTCTCTGCATGTTGTCACCATCTGCTCACATCTTGTACCTGGTAACAAAAGATATCTTAGTAGGAAATAAGTCTTTTGTAATGAAAGTGCATGACCAGAAAATTCTATTAAAGTCCTGAGATTTTATTACATAATCCACCTACTGTTTAAAGCACTTGTAGAATCTGTTGATCCAAATATTCTATTCCAAGAGTAAAAGTACCAATATGAAAGCACATCTGATCTACAAAAATCTCCTTAACAGTATTGAGTGATGGGACCTGCATAATGACCATTTCTACTTTTTCAACATATAATGCTCTTCAAAAAGTGATTAATCACTGACTACCAGTCAAACTATTATCAAGTACATGTACCAATAAAATGCTGGGCATTATTACTGTTGGTAAGACTGTGTAATAGTGCCACACTCAAATGTGTCACAACTTTCAGGTCTGAGACCTACATAACTGTCACTGCATAATAAATACAAATTCAATAATCATATATTTAAAATTTCTCAACAAGAGTAGCATAAACCACACATTAATGCCCATTTCATGGCTTTTCTCTGCTAATGACTCTGACCTTTGATCTAGCTACTAACCTACTAAAATGTGTGGATCTGGATAAATCAAAATAAGAAAGTGAAATTGAAAGGATGGAAAAGGAAACAGGGCAATGACTTGCATTATCTTTTGCTGTGACCTTGACCTTGAGGAAACTATAACAGTGACTACACCAGACACAGTCAAGATATATAAAAGGCTGAAAAAATTATTTAATAAAATATTTTCACTGGTTTAGAAGTTTCACCCTGACTTTCACCCCTTAGGCGGGGTGGTTGGGTGTGTATATCGTAGGTGATAAACTGCTGTCTAGTCATTACCTATTTGCTTTATGGTACTCTTGGGCTTTAGCCATGGCAATTGTACATAATATGCTATCTACACAGGATTTATAAGTGGCGAAAGTTTCATTAAATTATCTTCAGTGGCTTTAAAGTTGTGCTCTGGACAAAGATGCAAGACACAGCATTAGTTTTTCTGCTGTGGCAGGGGGGGGGGCCTTGGCTAGGGTATGTGACACCTTCTGGGCACAATACAAACAAGGGAAAAGTTTTAAGAAAATCTTCCCAACTGTTATGGACTGGACAAGCAAATGTTAACAGATCGATAGATGGATTGATGTATAGGGATATACAATTTTGATTATATTTTACATGAATTCTTAAAATAATATTTATTCAAAGAAAGAAAAATGTGATAAATGAATGCTGTTGTAATAAGAAAGCAGATCTCTCTCTCTGCTCTTGTTAACAGTTCAACTGGCCATGTCTCACCTCCATAACCTGGTCTGCACATGCAAATGTATGAAGATGGTCCCTCAATGCAACTTCCTCCATGAATGCAAGGATTTGGAATACAAAACTGTCCATATTCACACCTCCGGCCCATATGTTCCTTTGTACATGTGCAGTGATACTCATTAGGAATACCCTTGATATTTGTGCATATACCTGAAGGCAAAAATATATATACATTCTACAACAGTTAATCTATTATAAAGATTAGACAATAAATGAAAGAAACAACCCTAAAAGTAAAGTTTATGTCACACAGGTATCAGGCCTTATAAACAAACTACAATGTAAACTTTTGATAATTAAAACTGACCTAAAACAAAAGAAATTCCTGTTTTATGCTTGAATGGAACTGTCATGCAGTTTGTGTGCAATAAAATACCCTTGTTATATTTATGATTAAGGGTTTTGTTGCCACACACAGTGTTACCTATGGTGTATGACTAGCCTTAGCATTTTCATAATAGTTATGTGTGTTCACTTTCTAAAACACACAAAGTACTACCATGACCATAGTATTCCCAAGTTCCCTGACTGTAGATTTTAACACATCCATCATGTTTTTCCTCTATATCATCAGAATGCAGGTGAGATTGTCAGAATGCAGTCCACTTTATGGAAGCAATCTTTAGCTGAAGAGGTATGCGAAAACATGAAACTCAATTGTTTCCTGCTATTTGTTCTATCTGATGAATTGTTTTGGAATTTACTCAAATTTTTTTTAAAAAAGTCAGGCATATGTCACATAATGTCATCCTACTGGATGGAATAAAAATTTGTTTCAGTCAGACATCTAAAAGATGGACAGGCGAGATCAATTATATGTTGTATGAAATTAATGAGAAACATCTGAATTTTTATAATCCAGAGTGATTACTCTTGTCATAGTCAGATTCATGTTTAAATGTGGATATTACAATAATAATCTTGTACTTCTGTTATGTGCATGCATTATGTATTTTACTATACTGACACTTAAATACGGGTCATTTTGCCATGGTTATGCATATACGACAAATGTGAAAGGGCATTCAGTTGCAGTTATAAAAAAAAAACTGTCACCATAATCATATAAAAAGGAGATCAGCTCTATTTCTAGCCCATCTTTATTTAACAAAGTAAAAGTCTTCAACACTTATCTGACACAAAAGTTACAATATAGTTTGCGGACAGACATAAAGACGGACATACAGAATGTGCACAGATGCCAGTAATCACTATCAATTACTCATAAAAAGGTGTCATGAAATGAAATATGAATTTTGTAGGAAAAGAAAACATGACTTACAGGTAAGTATTACAATTAAAACAATGGCATTACAGAATATGATGTCCTACAAGCAGACTGCTTTATGTTCAACCACTGAAAAACAAGTGGAAATTTTAACTTGCTGCATAATATTGATCCCCATCCAAAATGGCACAAGAAAGTGATACCTACATCTCATTATCTATTTCTTTCAAACCTGACTTACCATTATTAAAGCACGGACTTTCTTGACAAGGATCTGTATCAATCTCACACTTGGCCCCACGGTAGCGATCCAAACACTTGCAGATGTATGAATTCAAGCCCGTGTTCTCACACTTGCCATTATTCATACATGGAAAACTACTGCATACATCTAAAGAGAAATAAAGAGAAGGAGCTTGAACTATTTAGCATATAATTTAAGGGATCTAAGGTTTACAAAATATAAATCTTTGCATTTTTTTATCAATCACCAAAAGGTGGTGTATCATAAGATTACCTTAGACTGCAATATCCTAACTCACTCATCATTTGCTGTCAAGACATATCTTACAGGGCCTTTGTATACTTCTACATTCTCCTTCACAATTTTATTTTTATTTTAACTCTGAATTTAGATCTATGAAGAGGCTTGTCACTGGATTAAATATTCTTAATTTTCTAAGCACACTTCTTAAATGAGAGTCAAAAGTACTCAAATGCTGGAATATACCTCATAAAAAGAACAAAACCATTTTAAAATAGCAAATGCCCAGGTGAAAGAAAATTTGGTGAAACTGGGTGAACACAGTTGAAGAGATCGAAGTTTGTGATGGCAAGTAAAATTCTATCACTTGCCAAAATTTTATACAAATTATGAAGACAAAATCCAGATTATTGCAGGACTTCCTGAAATTTTCTATTCTTGACTAGTAGAAAAATTTAGGTCTATGCCTAATCTGGCAAAGACATTAAATTGATATGAAACATACTGTTGCCATGGATTGGGTAAGACATCAAATTGATATGAAACATACTGTTGCCATGGATTGGGTAAGACATTAAATTGATATGAAACATACTGTTGCCATGGATTGGATAAGACATTAAATTGATATGAAACATACTGTTGCCATGGATTGGGTAAGACATTAAATTGATATGAAACATACTGTTGCCATGGAATGGGTAAGACATTAAATTGATATGAAACATACTGTTGCCATGGATTGGACAAGACATTAAATTGATATGAAACATACTGTTGCCATGGAATGGGTAAGACATTAAATTGATATGAAATATACTGTTGCCATGGAATGGGTAAGACATTAAATTGATATGAAACATACTGTTGCCATGCATTGGATAAGACATTAAATTGATATGAAACATACTGTTGCCATGGATTGGGTACTCATCATCTTTGCACTGGAACTCAATTCTTGCAAATTCCTGCTCCAAAGCAGCTGCATTACTTCCTGATACTGGCAAGCGAATGTTGTAGATCCGTATATTCTCCATACATCCTTCAAAACCTTTCCGGATGTCACGATATCCATTTTGGTATACATCAACTTCTGCTCCAAAGTAAACATCTTTTGTATTCAAATCAAGGTTTTTATTGCTTCCTGGTGCTGTTGTGATGGCTGAATATTTTCCATCGAGAAAGATCTCAGCCTGTTTCCCATGTCTCTCTACAATGATTGTGTGCCATTCTCCATCACTAACAATGTAGGGTACTATGACTAATCCCTCACCACTTCCACAGTCAAATCTATACTGAATTCGTCCATGAACAAGCTAATGCAAAAAAGGAAATTCAAAATATTAAATACTTGGCTAAGATCTTCAAGAAATGAAGATGTGGCTAAAAATGTACACAAAAAACCCCAACATTTTATCAATACATAACTTAAGATGGATCAGCAAAAACCTAATAATTTATTCATTTTGATGAAGAAGAAAAAAACTGCTTTTCTTAGTGCTGTTTACATTGTTGCTGATTCTTCAGGATTTTGGACATATCCAGTCAATGAATGGCATAATTAAAGAATAAAAAGTTTGCTTTTGTTAATTTTTATCTTTTGCAGTCATTAAAAATATAAACATACAACTATAAACGGCTGAAATTCAACTTTTGTCATGAATCATAATTAGGGTTAAAAGATTTGACTCAACTACTTTTATTTAAGAGTGGTGGCTAATGTGGGGATATTTGTCCAACTGGACAAGTGACACTGAAGCAGATTCAACAAGTAGGATGAGGAAAACTGAGGCAGGACAAGTTCCAAACCACCTACTATGTTGACAAGTAGAAAACTGAAAATTTGTTAAGCCCTGTCAACCAAACTGAATTGTCTTGCCTGCCATGTGATATATGGTATACAAATTTCACTCAACTGTATGACACAATCTAAATAATGCTGATGTCAGTGCTCTGTTACAGGGAAAACAAAACTTGTATGATCTCAGTATCTACTGATATGTGTAGTTATGGTAGTGGTACCTCCAAAATGCTGTAGTCCTTATCCCCTTTAACATACATCAGATTGGCAGTCTCTTTCCTAGTTTTGATACTAAGCTGCAGACTCAGGCGATTCTCAATGGATTCCTGCAGTGTCCATCTGGCATAACTCTGACCAGAAAATGTCATTGGCTTGTCTCCTGAAATTAGAAGAATTTATATAAACATGTTGAGAATGTTTTTGATGACAGTTAGCTAGATAATGAAGATTGTTAAGTAATGCAATTTTTTCAACAGTTTAATTAGCTGTCTATTTTCCACACAACAGAAATCTAAAAGCTATGTTTAGAGATTTATTGAATCCAATTATAATGTTAAATTCCATAATAGTCAAGGTGATCTACTATAGTTACCATATTTATACTCACTTATTACATGAATCCAACTACAAAACAAATAGACCCTGATCTGCTGTCATGTAATGTACTGGCAGATCAGGGTCTATATTGTTTATTTTACTGAATACATACAAGAAACTACATATACACAGATCTGGGTAAGTACAGTTATCAGTTGGACTCTCTGAAAAAATTGTATTAAATTGGTCTAGTTTGAACTAGCCTTTGTATAATAAAGCTACAAGATAGCTCATCATATCCAAATACAGTATACCTCACCTTTCTGACAGCTGGCAGTAGTACACTTGTTGTCAATCTCCTTTTCACAACGTTTTCCAGTTTTCCCAGGTGGACACTCACAGCGGAACTTGACATCTGACAGTGGGAGACAAATTTTGTATTTGGGACAGGGATTTTGGCTGCAGCTGGTTAGATTCTTAAGACAAGTCTCACCTACAGGAAAGATAATGAACACACAAGATGATGAGGCTTATGTTTTATTCAGAATGGCTTAAGCTTTAATCAAAATCATTGTTACTGAAATTAATGAATATGGCCTTGGAGAAAATGAAGATATATGCTATCATTATGGTGGTAATGATAGTCCAGCAATTCTCTGAAAGCATCTTTTTTTTTTTCAGTTCAAGAACTCTTTCAAGTCTCACTGGCATCTACAACTTTCTAATGTCTGCTGACTCATTTCAAAACATTTTTTCCTGAAATCTGCTACTCTAACAAACAGTATGATGACACTATCTTTAAAAATTGTCCCATGTGAAAGAGGTTGCAGTCAGCAAAATAGTTTAAAATCAAATCTCACAAACAGAATTCAAGTAGAGAAACTTGCAATGAAAATGACATTAAAAACTGTTCAGCAAATATCTGATACTTGATCTGTGAAGGCAGTAAACCACTTTATGAACCAAAGAAAAAGGTCAACAAATTTACTTTAAATGTTTAATCCATGATGTTTCCCAACAGCAAAAGTTGTTGTACAATAATGTTTGCAATTCTTCGTTGTGTTTCTTTATGATGTTAGAAATTGATCAATTTCACTTGAATTGAAAACCCACAACATTCTGTCTCACAGTATCAAGCTTACTAACAAGTCATATTTATTTATTTATTCATTCCTTTTTCCTTTGTATTACATCTCCTAATGTCACAATTTATACAGTGGGACAGAACAGTTTGCATTTTGGATGTATGGAGTCTCAGATACATGTTTTTAAAACAATAAGTTGAATTGTCTTCAACTTCCTTTATTTGAATGATTTTGTGTCACATGTCAATTATATTAAGCTGATTTGGCATATTTACCATCTACATTATACCTTAAAACTAAATAAAAGATAAATAAACTTGGTCATGAAATTTATTTCTTTGCCTTGAATTATTTACTTTTATCTTTTTTAGTTTGTACCAGTAATCAAGCTGAAGTAAATATGTTACAATTAAAACCCCTTAAGATTCACTAAAACCTCTTGACAAGATATCACAAGATACAAAAAAACCTTGGTTGAAAAGTGTTGGAACCACTGATCAATGTGTTCATTACATCCTGGCCTCATTACATTATACAAGTTATTAGTCAATCTGTGTGTTCATCACTTCATGGTCTTTTTTACATTATACAAGTATATAATCAATGTATTCATCGCATCCTGGCCTCATTACATTATACAAGTTAATAGTCAATACCTGTGTTCATCACATCTTGGCCTTTTTAAATTATACAAGTTATTAGTCAATCTGTGTGTTCATCACATCTTGGCCTTTTTACATTATACAAGTTAATAATCTGTGTGTTCATCACTTTATGGCCTTTTTACATTATACAAGTTAATAATCTGTGTGTTCATCACTTTATGGCCTTTTTACATTATACAAGTTAATAATCTGTGTGTTCATCACTTTATGGCCTTTTTACATTATACAAGTTAATAATCTGTGTGTTCATCACATCTTGGCCTTTTTACATTAAACAAGTTAATAATCTGTGTGTTCATCATTTTATGGCCTTTTTACATTATACAAGTTAATAATCTGTGTTCATCACTTTATGGCCTTTTTACATTATACAAGTTAATAATCTGTGTGTTCATCACTTTATGGCCTTTTTACATTATACAAGTTAATAATCTGTGTTCATCACTTTATGGCCTTTTTACATTATACAAGTTAATAATCTGTGTGTTCATCACATCTTGGCCTTTTTACATTATACAAGTTAATAATCTGTGTGTTCATCATTTTATGGCCTTTTTACATTATACAAGTTAATAATCTGTGTTCATCACTTTATGGCCTTTTTACATTATACAAGTTAATAATCTGTGTGTTCATCACTTTATGGCCTTTTTACATTATACAAGTTAATAATCTGTGTGTTCATCACATCTTGGCCTTTTATACAAGTTAATAGTCAATCTGTGTGTTCATCGCAACCTGGCCTCATTACATTATTCAAGTTAATGATCTGTGTGTTCATCACATATTGGCCTTTTATACAAGTTAATAGTCAATCTGTGTGTTCATCGAATCCTGGCCTCATTATATTATTCAAGTTAATAATCTGTGTGTTTATCGCATCCTGGCCTCATTACATTATTCAAGTTAATAATCCGTTTGTGTGTTTATCACATCCTGGCCTCATTATATTATCAGAGTTATGGTCAAGTACACCTAAGATATGCAAACACTACATATCTATAAGTGGGATAATTACGAAACCTCAGTTGCAGTCATGTTCGTGTTGTTAGTAGACAACTTGAATTTTTATTTCTATGTTAAAATAGGTTACCATATAATAATGGGATTCTTGTAAGAAATCAATCATTGTAAACTGTGTTCCTTAACTAATATAAGTAGAGCCTAATTATCACTAGTAATAAAAACAGTCCGTTTAACTTAAATGTGCAATCAAATGATTTAGAATTTAATAGCAAAACCAGGAGGCAAAAGTTAAGCATTTTTTAAAGTCCACATCATGCAATGTCAGTTCTGATGTTAGATTCATATCTTTTTGTTGTTCTATGTATATCATAATTCAACAATTGTAATTAACGTATTAGCTTTGGACCCTGTGCTTTTCTCATCTGTAATATTAAATGATACTATTTTTATGCCTGATGTAATCACAATATTTTTATTTTCACAGATAAATCTGTTGCCTTAATAAGCATGATTATTTGGAATTGTGTATTCTTTTTCTCTCATGTAAGGCAATGACATCCTAATTACAATACAATGTTGTCTGGAGTATTTATTCTTATTACTTCTAATATTTCAAGTTTAATACCGTATTTTTTGTGCTGTACACTGCATAGCCTGGCTATTAAAAACCTCTTTAATGTTGGATACACTGCATAGCCTGGCTATTAAAAACCTCTTTAATGTTTGATACACTACATAGCCTGGCCATTAAAAACCTCTTTAATGTTTGATACACTGCATAGCCTGGCTATTAAAAACCTCTTTAATGTTTGATACACTGCATGGCCTGGCTATTAAAAACCTCTTTAATGTTTGATACACTGCATAGCCTGGCTATTAAAAACCTCTTTAATGTTTGATACACTGCATAGCCTGGCTATTAAAAACCTCTTTAATGTTTGATACACTGCATAGCCTGGCTATTAAAAACCTCTTTAATGTTTGATACACTGCATAGCCTGGCTATTTTCAAGGAAACACTTAAGGACTCATCTGAACATTATAATTCATATACATCTAGGTCTGGCTGACACAAAGCTGTCACTTACCTATGGACCCATCTGGACATTCACAATCGTATGTATATCTATGCTTGGCTGATACAAAGCTGCCACTTTCCATGAAAATAGGAACAAGACTGTCTTTATCGAACTCTACATAGCCTACACACTGTCCGCCTCCATCACACAGACCTGGCTCACAAATGTCACTGAAAATCTTCACAATTCGTACATTTAGGGCATCCTGTATGGAGTCTTTTGCTTGCTGAACCTTTTTCCTTAAGATAATCTGTTTCATGTATGAATCAGGGTTCCGCTTCACAGCAAACAAGACATCCAAGTAGCTGCTTGTTGATCGTCGAGCTCTGTTTTCTATCTCAGAGATAACGTCTGATTTCTGAATACTAATTATCTCCACATCTCGAGCACGAACACTTAATTCTCTCTTAAGTACACGTTGAAAATCTTTTCTATAGTTTTTGACAAAACTGTCTGGTGATAGGCTATCAAACTGTATTGTAATAGCATTGGTGATCATATCTTCAGTGACTGTGCTAACAGCTATATCAACTTTTCCATAAGTTGTATACTTTCCATCAGATATGCTGATATTTACAACATACTGCCCTGAATCAAGTCCAGCAAATGCAAGTATGCGTCCATCTTTTTTGTCAATGTCAAATAATCGCCTATTGGGAGAAACTACTTCATATGTAAGAGTGTCATGCACATCTGCATCAACTGCTTTGATTTGTCCAATGACACCACCTGGAAAATCATCAAGGTAAGAACTGATGGAGACTTCTAGATTATTAACCTCTGGTGCAAATGTACTCTCTTCTATGACAAAAACAGTGACATCCATGTCAGAGTAGAGTGCAGGGGCTCCATTGTCAAATACTCTCACTGTCAGTTGATATGTTGCTGTCAATCTGCGATTCAACTTACTTGCAGTTCTCAAGATACCCTCACCATCAACTCTGAATTCTCCACCTGCATTGCCCTTGACAATGTCAAAGGTGAAAGGTGGTCCATTAGGGTCAAGGTCATCATCATTGACAGTGAACTGTAGAATGTGGACACCAATATCTCTGTCCTCCTGGAAAAGTAAATAATTTACCAATGACTGCAAACAATGGGATAGAAACTGCAACTTCATATTACAAAGACACCTTGTGAGAACACACTTTGTTTTAATACAAATTTTGATAGAACTTGGTTGTACCATGGCTTCTGAAGTTTTACAACCTCTTTACTAAATTTCTGATTTTTTAACTGTGGCAATAAATGAATTTGATTTGTTAATCTGGGGAGATATGTTGTATTTTCTGAAATAAATTGTCCAAATACTTTTGTCTGTCTTTAAAACAAACAAAAAAAAATCCATTTCTGACTGTTCATTTCAAATAGGTCAACAGTCACTGCAGATTGTTAGCTCATTACTTCTTAAGGATATCAGATCATCAAAGAGCCAATAACTGCTAATCTAATTTGCACTGAACCATTAACAACAAAGTTAACAAAATTATGTTTTTGACTTCAATACAGAGTACAACTCTTGTTCATTGCAGTGCCAATACCATATTGATGCTTGTTCAACAACAAGCATATACTACATACTCCCCAGGCACCAAATAATGCTTGAAAAAAGTTTAAAACTTTAACAGACAAAAAGACATGGAAAAGTATGAAGCATAGCATTAAATTAAGCCAAATTATTCAAAACTGAATAAATTTACACACATTTTTACATCTTTTATCATGTGTCAATTAATGGTAGATATACTATGAACTCTGAAATTAAAACTTGATAGAAAATCTTTTGAAATTGTTCATTTCACTTTTACAAAAACTCTTTTGGACTATGGGAATATTATCTGGGATAACCGTACCCAGTATGAAAACAATGATATCGAGAAAATACACACTGAAGCAGGAAGAATTGCTTGTGGGATTACAAAATCTGTCATATACTACAATTTTGGAGCATACAAAAATGGGAAAGACTTTGAACAAGACACTACAAGCACAGAATCATAACATTTGTACAAGTGTGTCATGTCATGTCTCTTGGATACCTGCAATTCCTGGTTCACCCATGTGTCCAAAAGTATTAGAAAATCTGTGACAGAAGTAACTTTCAAATGCCTTTCATTACAGAATATTTATATCAAATTTGTTTCTACCAGTCATTTACAGAAGGAATCTTCTTTCTTTTGAGGATGAATATGCTGATGGGAGAGGAGAAGATTTTGAACCATCATTTGGAGAAGGCAAGTGAATGTTGTTAATAGTTTTGTCTTTTTTACTCACAGAAAAATAGTGTTCCTGTACCTGAAATAGTTCTTTTTCACCAATGAATTCTCAATAAAAAGAATAAAATTGCAAACAATACTAATTATTTATGACTAATGAAAATTAAAGTAACTTGTACATTTTAAACCTCTTTTCTTGTATCAATATGTGTCGATATTTGTATAAATTTGGCAAAGTTACGGATGCAAGGATGAATCATTTCCTGCATACTTTCTACAAATGAAATCATGACCATATAACTGTCTGATTACTGGGTTGACAGGAAATCCAAAACACATTTATTAATGTTTTTTATATTCAGTAATAATATGCCAAGGTTGCAAACAAATACAGTGACTCGTGAAGAAGAGAAAAGTGCATAACACTTTCCCTTTTTGACTCCAATTCTTTGTATGCTTTACATGTGGCACAACAAAATTTGTGCAAAATCTCTTGTTCAGATAATCAATATTTTCATTTGTAAAAGTTTCAAAAAAATGATACACTGAAGCCAATAAAAATGAAAAAATCAGCCACATAATGACATCAATACACATGAAACCATTTAGCAGGAATGCAGATAGTTATATATAGTCCCTTCTCTATATGGATCTGTCTGTGCAGACAATATTTATTCAACCAAGTTTTCCTTATTATATTGTACTTTTTTATAAAACATAGATCAAGGAGATTTTCAGAATATCTCTCCTTGAGTTTAAGCATCAAGGGCACAATAGTTGAACAGATCACACTTTTCCACAAAGCACACACTGATTTACTTTTCCAATATTTAAATACTAACAAAAAATCTTTAGCTGTAAATATCTTTTTCCTATCCTGAAAAAGAAGTTCCAAAGCAAGTAGTAAATTTATTCTATACATGTGTATGATAGTATTTAGGACAGCAACATGTACTTCATATTTTATATACCCAATTCAACATGATACCAAAAACCACTCTTGTGGCATAGTGGTTAGAGTGTCCGCTTAAGATGCAGGAGGTTGTGGGTTCTATCCCCGGTCGAGTCATACCAAAGACTTACAAAAATGGTACTAACAGATGCCTCGCTTGATGCTCAGCATTAAGAGGTTAGTGTTAGGACTGGTCGGCCTGGTGTCATGATAATGCAACTGGGTTGGACATCATGCTACATGTCTGCGGCATGATGCCCCAGCGCTAAACATCACTGTAAACTGCCACACTGCAGACATCGTAGTGATATGACTGAAAAATTTTAAAGCTACTTTAAAAATTATAATCACATCACATCACATGATACCAAATTTGTCCACCAAAAATATTTGGGCAAATTTTACAAGGTTAAAGATTATCCTGATATGCAGGCACTAATGAAGTATACACAATTTCCTTCAGTACATACATACATTCATTAAGAGTTGCTCCTTTCATGTATGTTGGGAGCTCGTCATTGAGGTTCATTTTTTAAGGTTAATTTAAGCAACAGTATTAAATAGAGAATAGATCAGCATTCAAACATGGTGATAAATTACAAGAAAATCATGATGTTCAAGGCAGGTTTTAGTAGAATCCTCATCATCATCTACTATGAGGATTGTTGGGATGAAGACGTGTCTTAACATTCACTATTCTCTTCAACACTTTGACCATGAAGTGTGCATAATACAGTCTGTGCATTACATCAACTACAAGGAGTGTGTACATGCATTACATCTAATATGAAGCTTTCAAATCTGTTGAAATGTTTGATTCAAATGCAGTCAAAATTTAGAAACTGACATGCTACAGAAGGAAGAAGAATAATGATGTCCTAATCAAAATAAATACAAGATGCAAGGCCTAGTAAAGCATTGAAATGACAAACTAACTTTCATGCCCAGCATATGATAACCAGTTGCATGCCTTGACCTGGATCAAAATACACTTTATGAATACCAGTATTTCTTCTATGACAAGTCTAAATGACATATCTTGTACATATTTGTAAAAAGAGTAAGACAGACTTATCTCTTGCAAATATTTTGTACAAGTGGGAATGTCATGCTGCTTATCTCCAAGCATGGGCTTGTCATTGGAGGAATGCTTGTAATTCATACTCTATTACAAATATTAAACTACTTTTTTATAATAATACAATTGTAGATCATAGAGGATCCTACATGTGAAATATGAAAACACTGACATAAAAACAAATACAACAAAGAAACAAGGGTACATGTCATGATCTGAAAATGTTTTTGAAGAAAAAAAAGAGAAACCTGAAGACAGAAAAAAATTGTTATGTGTACAAAATACATTGCTACTTGCCATTACATGCCTATGTTAGATTTTTCTTAGCATATAAATGCCAGTACCTAAAGTTATTCAGTGACACATTCCGTCATTGATTTTTCAATCTGAGTTACAATGGTTTAGTTTTCTAATATGCCAACAATTTCATAAGTTCAGAAACCAGGTAGAGTGCTGACTTTGGTATCATTCAACCAGGTAGAGTGCTGACCAATAACACACAAGATTTTAATGGTAGTTAAAACTCTTATATAAAACATTACTGTGTTAACTAAATTGACTAATCTAAAAGGAAATCACTTATCTATTCTACTATCTCAGACTTCATGCCATCATTATCAAATAAGAGGTCCAAGTGGGCTTGAGATTGCTCACCTGGCTCATAGCCAAATGCAAAAGAGAGTCAATAAGAATCTTCTTTAAAATGCCTTAAAATGCTATTGATCAATCATGTAAAAAAAATCTCTTTCAAAAGCTTGCTTTTAAAAATCTTCACACATATCTAATATAATATCATTTGTCCAAACAAGGCCCTTATTTCAGTATCATTTCTATCAAAGTTGGTCCTACTCTGTCAAGGATCTTTTTATGTAAAGTTGCTGGCATGTTTGTCTATTTTTAGTAAAGACAGTCATATCTGACTGAGCACCATTTATATAAATCTGAAATCCCTTCATGCCATGGTGATTTCTGTCCAATTTTGTAGAGTGGTTTTTTAGAAAGTGTCATTTCAAGACTTTCGTATTTTTAGTAGTAAGAATATATATACTTTATGATGGATCAACAGTTTATATCAAATAAACTCGTGATGACAGGGTGCTTTTTCTAACATTTGCACCAGTTCCGTTCTGCAGATTTTGAGAAAAATACATTGAAATGTATATCTATTGTTAGAATTAGCTGCCATATTTGAAGGTTGACTGGCATCATTTGCACAATAATTTCAAGCCCTTTTAAGCCAAGATGTTTCTGTGAAATTTTGCAAATTCTGTTGAGCAACTTGAGAAGCTGAACGGTTTATCTATTTTTAGTAATGGTGACCAAATCTGATGCAGGATCACCATCACTAATTGTTCATACTTGAAGGCCCCACAAACAAAGCTGCTTTCTGTCTAATTTCATCCAATTCTGTTCAGTAATCTTTGTAAACTTCTTTACATAGTTTTCTTCCTATTCTGTCAATGGCAGCCATATTGGTATCATTCAACTGGTAAAAGTTTAAAGCCCTTCATGTTTTTATCCCTTCCGTCATATTTGGTCAAATTCTGTTTCAAAGTAGTTATGAAATCATTTAGGATTTTTCTATTTTTTGGAATTGTTAGTATTTATAAATAAGCACTAATACAAACTTTAACAAGCAGAGAGTAAGATGCATGGCATCTTTCACAAAAAAATACATATCCTTGAAAAATATTAACTATAATTTTATTAACACAGATTTCAAGCTAAAAAAATTAAAAACAAAACTGAAAAGCAGGAGAGTCAACTCTTCAATCATTTTTTTTTAACCTGGAGGTTTCTTACAAACATGCAAGATATTAAACAATGCATCACAATTCCATCTTACTTACTTTTTTGAAATTCATCTGCATAAAGAATTGACAGATAAGTACACAAATAATTTTGTAAAATGAAGACAAATGCATGAATGTTTATTATAAGTTAGAATATCTTTCAGAACATGGAATAATTACATTTCTCAAATAGTTTTTGTGCTGTAGAAATTGTTCCATTTCATTAACTAAATAATGACTTTGTGAAATTTCTGAGTCACTAGCAATTTAAAGGATTTTACACATAATTAAATGATGAATCACCATTTTGAAAAAATATATTACACTGAGTGGATTCTTAACCTTAGAGCTGTTTAGTATTTTTTGAATATTTTACACAAAAAGTATACACGAGTTTCTCATTATGTAACAGCCACAACTGTTAACCGATTTTTTTTAATATAATTGTGCCAAAACATGATTCCCACACTCCTATCATCCATCAAGACATTAGATACATCTCTCTAACAGATACATCTCTAATAAATACAACTCTCTAACAGATACATCTCTCTAACAGATACATCTCTAATAAATACAGCTCTCTGATACAGCTCTAATGAATACAGCTCTCTAATAGATACAGCTCTTTAACAGATACATTTCTAATAGATACATACAGATACAGCTCTCTAACAGATACATCTCTCTAACAGATACAGCTCTCTAACAGATACATCTCTAATAGATACAGCTCTCTAACAGATATATCTCTCTCATAGATACATCTCTCTAACAGATACATCTCTCTAACCGATACAACTCATTTGAAAATCTCAGGTAAAACTCAACACAAAGATACATTAAAAAAGAACACTAGTAAATTGAATAATCATACAAAATACAGTGTTTTCTCAGGCTGGGAATTGTATATTTTTTCAACAAAATATTCATAAGTAAAAGGCCAACATGAACAAGATATTGTTTGCAAGTCATTAAAATGCTTGATTGTACCATGCAGGCAATGCAATAAGCATCTTACTGATCATGATTACTTACAGTTCTGACAGCAAGCAAATCATAATATAATTAACGACTGTTTCACATTTTCAGGTTAGCGGTGGTAATGACTAATGGTCTGATATAGATGCTTGTGCTATGTATTTAAGTATGATACAATTCAAATTAATAATGATGACAATTGTCTTATATAAATGCTAATACCATGTATTCATTATGTATCATAGCAATGACCAAATTTAAATTAATGACGATGAAGATTGGGAAATCTCAGTGATTGATACCAGCACCATTAGTAATACTTTGGCAAATCAAGTGTAAAGAACCCACAAGACAATGGAATAATGGCACTGCTTACATCCCGAATATAAAGGCTGGATTCAACACTGCCAAAATGAAATGAGATTAATATTTTTTATCATGCAGCAGTTTAAAACAGAACAACTATAAATTCCCCCTTGGTGACAAATGAGGGGATGGGAGGGGGGTCGGAATGATTTTTTTTTTAAAAAAAAGGATGTCAGAAATGGGGTTCAAATTAAACATTTTGGTGATCTATGATGCACAAATGAATAAACGTAAACACTGATCCATGTTAAAGCTACTGTATGTGTAGACACTGATTTCAATTGTAATGTATCTGTAGAAATATTGTCATAGATTAATATTAAAGCAAATTTATTAAAAAGGTAGGGCCTCTAGGAAGTGCAATGAGCTCCATAACCTCCAAAATGGGAAGCATGAGAACCTTTTTATTGGAAAGCTCTGAGGAAACACTGAAAATACTGATATTAGTGATTAAAACAAATTAAAGATAAACTAGGATAATAAGTGTTTGTGGTACACTTTGTTGAGGCAAACTCAATACCCCATTTTTATTTCTTACCATGTTGTTAAGGGGATGGAACAACTCACCTGTACAAAGACTGTATAGTTGTCTTGGCTGAAACGTGGTGGACAATCATTGGCGTCTAAAACTTCTATATTAACTGTTGTGTCCGTCTTAAAAAGCTCATTGGTTGCTCTTACATGGAGAACATAGGTTGAAATCTGAAAAAAATTAGCAGAGTATGAATCTATATATTCAACATCAAAATTTTTTAACTGGAATTATTTACACATGTACATCATTCTAGACTTTTCAACAAATCTTAAATTTATGGAATAACAATAGTTTTGCACACCCACAGGGTCTACACTAGTTGCTGTACTGAATCAGTTATTGCACAATTGGTAATTTTTCTAATTTCTTTGCAGAATTTCTGCTGCTTGAATTCACAAATTACAAGCAACATCACATTAATGCTCTCCTGTGCAAGCTCAAAACCGAGTCAAGAATAAACAGTTTTAGTGTAACTGGTTATATATGGCTAGTGGTGCAGATCCCATTATATTTCAAGTCTATGGCATATGCATATAACATCTGCTGACAGGTGAACCCATGCTGACAGGTGAGATGGCAGCAATCCGTAACAGTGATCACTTTAGACCACTCAGCCTCTTGGGGCTTCATGAATTTATGAAAAGGGTGTGTTGTGCTGTGTGCAAGAGCTAGTTTAATCTTGTAGGCTTTAATCCTGAAGCAAGTTATGTAGGTAATACAAAATATTTCTTTTTTTCTTTTTCTGCGTAAATACAATATATATATATATATATATATATATATATATATATATATATATATATATATATATATATATAAAACTCACAGATTGGTCACTTGTTAAAATAATTGTGTTTTGGACCATAATAAAATATATCAAATATTTACGTAGGAAAAGAAAATATCCTCTATTTTTACAAGTATTTAATAAAAAAATTATGAAACAAGTTGAATAATATATATATAAATAATATTATATACCACAAACTGCCTGCAGAGTAAGATAATGTATTAATAAATGAGTTTCACATATTTTACATCAAACAAGTATAGTTAAGGACTGTACTCGATGATGGTACTGTTCTGCCAAGTGCTACAGTATAATGTGATGAATGAATTTTATGATCTGATGTTATGACCTTGATGAAGGTGAGTATTATGCAATAAGAATATATCATCACTGTCTCTGAAAATCAGTATGATAAAATAGCTGACACATTTATGGACTTCATTAAACTGAAAGTAGGAGAATGAAACATTATAACACATGGAGCTAAAGTTCTGCATTTGGTGCTCAAATATTTGTGCATAAATTAGAAACTAACCGCTTCCCTGTCCAAAGGTGTGTTGACCAATAAAGCCCCATCTTCCTTGCCAATGACAAAGTTGTTCAGATGGTCTCCTGACTCAATACTGAAGGTAATAAGAGTGTTCTTCTTGGTGCTGTCAGCATCTGTAGCTACCAACTGAAAAATTGAAAGGATCTGACCATAGATCAATGTAAACATTCCTCAAAATTAGCTTCATAAGCTGCTGATTAAGGAGAGATTAAAAACAGCTAAGTACACTGACACTTTATGTGCTTAATTAGCTTTAAGTATCTAAAACATCTCCACTACATATATTTAACATTTGGTCCACATACAGAGAAAATGTATATAGCTAAAAGCAGCTAACAGCATTTTAAAGTATTTTTAAAAAATTGTTGGAACATTAATTAAGAAACAAATTTATTCTAAAGAATCAACTGTATGAAGACATTCTTGACATTTGGCAAAAAAGTGACATTCAGATAATCTGTAACCTTTAGCAAGACATGTACTGTCTTAATGTAATCAATAGGCATGGCTAACATTTCCACCATACCAACCTGAAGAAATTTGGTGCCGACTTTCAAGTCCTCTCTAACTTTGGCTGTGTATGCTGACTGTGAGAAAACTGGTGGATTATCATTGACATCTGTGACATTTATCTGTACAATGACTGTGTTGCTTAGTGGTTCTTCCCCATGGTCCATAGCTTGGATGGTAAGCATGAAAGAGGATGCGTCCTCATGGTCAAGAATATCATTGGTAAGGATAACACCTATAAAAAAATCAAAGCCTCATGTTACATTTATCATGCTGTATTAAGCATTCCATGCAGTGGCTTTTAGCTCTTTACCTCATACAAGTGCCTTTGAACATCTCTACACCATTCCCATGGAAGCACCTTTGGATGCCTCTACCTGATTCACATATAAACACCTTTGGATGCCTCTACCTGATTCACATATAAGCACCTTTGGATGCCTCTACCTGATTCACATATAAGCACCTTTGGATGCCTCTACCTGATTCACATATAAGCACCTTTGGATGCCTCTACCTGATTCACATATAAGCACCTTTGGATGCCTCTACCTGATTCACATATAAGCACCTTTTGAGGTCTCTACACCACTCTACAAATGCCTTTTGATGTTTGCTATAAATATCAGTCATTTTGAGTGGGATTTTGTAGCGCCACCTTTGGGGAAAATATTAGATAATACATTCATTGGTCTGAATGACCATTACTTCAGATCACGTGGTCACTGTTTATGCTCTGGTTGAAATCTGTTATTTAAAGTAACTGGGTCATATTTTCCACTCTCCAAAATGGAGGTTGCAGATTTCATTCAGTACTTACTCATGATTAGAATCACAACCATGAAAGCTTCAATAACTTAGGTAAAGGTTCTGATACTGATGTAGGTAGCCATTATATTTTATAAATTATCAAATTCATCTGATTTAGTGATGTAGATGCAAAGAACTTGTAAATTTCAAGTATGAGAAATGGCAGCTATGGTTGGTCATGCGGCTTCACTGACTGAACTGTGATTGAGTTCTCATAAGATTTTCAAGCAAATAAATTCTTCTGTGAAAAAAAATTATACAGTTATAATGATCTGATTTTACTCTTATGATGAATAAATGTTAAACTGCAAATGCATGACAAATTAACAAGTAAGCTGAAAAAGCCAACGAATGAATGATTAAACAGCAAACACAAGCACATGATAAAGCTGCAAATGAGGATAAATGCATGGTTTAGCTGCAAATACATAATAAATGCATGGTTTAACTACAAACACATATTAAAAGCATGGTTTAACTACAAACACATGACAAATACATGGTTTAGCACCAAAATAAACAGAAATGCATGGTTTGGCTGCAAAATCAAGACAAATGCATGGTTTAATTGCAAAAGAGCCCTAGGAGGCCAAATGGTATAAGGCACTCACCTTTATAAATCATGAACACAAGGGCACCTTTGTCTACACAAATTCATGTCTTGGCATAACAAAGATAGGTATGTGAGAAAGCCTGCCGATGGTTTTTCATGTATTCTTCCTCAACAAAATATACTGACTTCCAGGTATAGCATACCATATGCTGAAAAATGGTGTTAACCCTTTCCCTCATGGAGTATATGCCTTTATAGCCCTTCGATACACATGTAGCAAAGTTACACAGTGCAGTCTGCTACACATAGGCCTGTTAAGCAGTGAAGTGTAGGTTACATTTAACAGCAATTTTAACCATTTTATGTTTTTGGTACGCATATATTATGTATGGGCAGATTTTAAGAGTAAAATATGGTCGTTATAGCTGTATAATTATTTTTAACATAAGAAATTTGTATGTACTTTAAAATCTTGAAAAGAATTCATTCACTATCAAATCAGTGAAGCCTCATGATCAACCGCAGCAGCAATTTTTCAAAATCAAAATTTACAAGTTCTACATCACAAAATCAGTTGAATTTGATAATTTATAAAACTAATGGCTTCCTACATCAGTCTCAGAATCTTTACCATAGTTATTGAAGGTTTTATAGTTGTGATTCTACTCCAGCAAGTACTGAACGATATAGAAGACTGCCATTTTTTCGAATGGAGAATACAAGACTGTTACGACCTACATACTTGAAATAGGAGATTTTGACCAGAGCATCAACAGTGACCACATGATCTGATGTAATGGTCATTCTCACCAATGAATGTAGTATCTAATAGGGGGTTTTCCACGAAGGTGGCACTACAAAAACCCGATCAAAATGGCTGCTGTTTACAGAGTTGCCAAAAGATGCTTGTATGGGAATCGGATAAAGTGGCAAGAGGCACCTGTATGGGACTGCGGCAGAGGGTCAAAAGGCGCTTGTATGAAGTAAAGGGTTAAACCCCAGAAAACAAATATTAGCTGCAAAAGCAGAAAAAAATACATGGCTTAGTTGCAAGGCAGAAGCATAATGTACAAATCATTCAATACCCTGTCCACAGACGCCCTGAACAGAATCAAAAGCATCCTGAAATGGAAAGAAAAAAAAATTCAACATTTATCTTGCCATATTAGAAATCTTACCAGAATCCTGGTCAATTTTAAACTTTTTCTTGTCATTTCCAGCTACAATGGAGTATGTTATCTGTGCATTAATCCCCGTGTCAAGACTTGTAGCCCGCACTGTTAGCACACTCTTTCCAACTGGTGCATCTTCTGCTATAGCTGCTGTGTATGACGTTCTCTCAAACTCTGGTGGGTTGTCATTAACATCAAGGACTTTGACTGTCAGTATTGCCTCAGAAGTGAGATGTGGGGTACCCTGGTCAGTGGCCTGGATAGTAAGTGTGTACTGTGACTGTGTTTCGCGGTCTAGAGCTTTAGACACTTGGACAAGGCCACTTCTGGCATCAATTCTAAATGTGCCATTTCCATCTGCTTTCAGATAAAACAATATCTGACCATTGATACCTGTAATTAAGAAAGATGCACGCAAATGAAAACAAAAAACTATGCCACACTCATTACACATTATTAATGGTAACAGTAATTTTACTTCTATTACTGTTTTGAAAAATCATGCAGTAATGACAGCCTTGGAATAATGTACATATGGTAGAGTAGGGTTAATTTCATTGTCATAGACTGTATTTATCTTGATCAAAAAAGTAGTTGAGGGTAGGGTAAAATTAATTTTAATTATACAATTATTACCTGCCACTAATGTACAGCCAATTAATTTTCATGTTGAAAACTCACTGTCCATTCAATGTGACTACATTTTCCCACAGAGTGGAGAAAAAGTCAGAATGATCTTTTGCACTCCACTCTCTTATTTTTCACACCACTTTATATGTCACATGGTTATGTGCAGAAGGTAGATATCTGTCATCTTTTCACAGAAAATTATGAAAGACATCAGAGTGGGGTGGGAGAAGACATTTTATAGCAGCATGTAGGTATTTCATAATTAAAATTAGTTTTACCCCCTCCCCAAAAACCCCCTAAATTTTAATGGCAGCAATTACTTGTCCTGCAACATAGCTGAATTTGTCAGGTAGGTAGGCAGGTTGATGCTCACTCAAGTCAAACTGATCAAATAATACAGAGAAATTTGAGTTGCACTCACCATAGAGGAATAGGGCCATCAACAAAACGTTGATATCTCTCCAAGCCACATATTGTGCCATAATAATGGGATCCAGGAACACAAATATGAGATGAATTTCTACCACCCTAATGGGAGAGAGCAACCCACTGTTATGGTGTGGTGATCAACCTCCATAATGGGAGGGTGCTACCCTGTCATAATGTACTACTCCCCTATGAGAAGGGTGCAGCCAAATTGGCCATGCACAGCCTATCTAAATGCAGGGTGTAACCCACAAGAAACCAGAGAGAATCAGTGTCAATACACAAGGCTTAAATCTCACGTCTTTGTCTTGAAGAAGCTAGAGTGAGTTGGAACACTGGGTGTGAGGAAGCTTCACTCAATGGTTCACATGGGGCTTAGTTAATAACCATAATAAACAAAATTCCATCTTGGTGTTAGAAAGCAGAAGACAGGTCTCTGGAACCCAAAACACTAGACAAGAGCATGATGGAAGCTCAATATCCCTTGAGAGTGGATGCAAAACATCTTTTTGTCTTAAAAAGGAACATAAGGAAATTAGCAATGAAGTTACTGGGGACCCTACTGTACCAAATACATACGATTCTCCACCAGACATCATAAATCTTGGAAGCTGAAGCTTCCTGACCTGAATGATGCACTGGTAACTTGGCCCGAAAAGCTGTTCTGACAGAGAGAATGCTAGAGATGAGCCATTCATGAAGGTGGAGAATATATGAGCTGTTGTGGAGGAACCCATGGTGTAGTGACAGAGATCCCTTCTGTGAGATAGAGACCCTAAGTCATTTGATCAACAGGTCCAGGAAATTGATGGACCATGATTGCTGGAGCCACAATGGGGGTAATGAAAATGATCCACGCAGAGGAAGTTTTGACTCACTGCAGAACTTGTGATAGCAGTCAGAAAGGTGAGGAGACATAAATAGGCGATCCCACCAGAAGATGAATATATTGACTGCCAGTGCCCTCTCTCATATGGAACAGGAGAAACATAAAATGAAAGATTGTTGTTGAGCTTGGTCACAAACAGGTCAACCACTAGAGGTCTTCCCCAGTGGGTAAAACATAAACTTCATTACTGAGTAACAAAGAGACCATTCTGTGAGGATGGCTCAGTCTGTTCTAATAGTCTGTAGCTAATACATTTATCTTTCCCAGAATATGGTAAACTCAGGTTGTGTCATTTTGACAATGTTCTAGATCTCCACAAAAAGAAAAGGGGCATGTGTGCCTTCTTAACATTGTGGATATGTTATGACAAATGTGTTGTCTGAGGAGATCATGACACATTGACCCCTTATTATTTAGATGCACCCTTTCATTTGCATGCATTGATTATGTGCATGGTTCCCAAAACTGGAAATGATAACCCTCATTTACTAAGGAGAGGACCCACCTATCATCCATGATGTGTGAAGAAGCCTTTAAGAGGCCTGGGTGAGCACCTACTGGGATGTGTGTGATGGGGATGCATGGCAGTAGAAAAGTTAATTTTCTAGGGCTCTAGGGCTGTCCCCCCTTCACTTTCTGTGCCCAAATTCATGAGTAAACAGGGGAGGCAATAATGTCTGTCTACAACAGATTAAGCCACCTGGTGGATGATTTGATGGTTGGACACAAGCCACAGCATATATTCAACAGCAAGGGCAAGGTCCACTGTCCCTTGGGTGTATAATGGACCAAGGGCCATGAGGTTGAAGGCCTCACTTCAACTCACTATCGCAGTGCTCTATCTACCTAATAGGAAGGCTCAAACCATTGTTGCAGTACTTTACCTCCCAAATGGGAGTGAGCAATATGCAACTTGAGTTGTGCACACTGCTCTATACATGAGAAATGGGGAAGAAGATCAACTTCTCAGATGTTTAGACCCTCCTTTGGGATGTGCTTCACAGGTCACCAAAGATGTTTGTCCCAACATGCAAGAACCTGAACAAATTTTTTTTGGAAAATTCTGAACAAAAGGTGTAGGAAGGTTTCTCTTGCCAGCATACAAGACCAAATTCACAAGAAGTGCAATGATTTTTCTGACACAATCTGTGTGAGAATCCTAAGGGTACTTTCAGTGGCCCACCTCCCCCAACTGTTCTGACATTATCCTTTAAAAAAAAACTAATGAAATCAATTGCAGCCTTGAAACTTGCCTGGTTGTATGCAGTGTCATATCAAGGTTTCTCTTGCCAACATACAAGACCAAATTCACAAGAAGTGCAATGATTTTTCTGACACAATCTGTGTGAGAATCCTAAGGGTACTTTCAGTGGCCCACCTCCCCCAACTGTTCTTACATTATCCTTTAATAAAAAAACTAATGAAATCAATTGCAGCCTTGAAACTTGCCTGGTTGTATGCAGTGTCATATCACGTACACCTCTGTATATGCATTAAGACTACATGATACTGCATCGAAACTAACCTGGTTATATGCAGTGTCATACCCTATGCATACCTGTTTAAGCATTAAGAACACTGTATACATGAAGAGCTGACCGATTGAAAAATTGCCTGTAGTTTGATTGAAAAACGAGATAATTCACTTGTGAACTTGTTTATTAGAGCAATATTCAAATACATATGTAATGTCAATGTGTAGCTTGGGTAAACAAAAGAATACAATGTGAATTTGAAGATAGAGGAAATATTTCTGCAATGTTAGGCAGGGCCTATTGTTATTTTCCTTAGAACACAAGGACTCACCTTTACCACAGTGTTATAATATATGGAAAGAAAACAATTTCCTGAACATGAAGCAGGGTCGGTTGTTATTTTCCTTAGAACATAAGGACTTACCCGTACCACAGTGATTTGTATATATATAATGAATGTGTGTCCGACATAAAGATGGAACACAAAGTAGCTTTTAAAGCCCTAAAACGAACCTAATCTTAAAAGGGAAAAGACCATGAAATGGTTTTCATTGAAAATGGAACACCTAGAATGATTAACAACTTCAGAAGACATCTGTTTGCGGTAAGTTGCAATAGATGTAAATTTCTCTGGTGAATATTTTGGCAGATGACTACACAGTATGGTGTCCATGAAAAAGAAAATATCTACCCTTTGTATATAACTACATGACATAGACTGGTGTGCAAATTAAGAGAGTGGAGTGCAAAAGGTCATTTGGACTTTTTCTCTACTCTATGGGAGGATTTATTCACACTGAACAGATAGTGAGTTTTCAGCAATAGCCGTCAGGTAAGTAATTGCTATTAAAAATGTGTTTAAAGTTTAGACTTATTGTATTTTACTAATTATCACTCAGACAAGGATGTAATATATAGTTATTTTTTTTTAAAGATATAGTTTCTCTAATTGCTTCCATCAAGTATGCCACATTAGCTCTATGGCCAAAAGACGTAATTCTGCCTACTGAAAAGACCAAGCTAAAAAAAAAACAATCATCTTTCATATAATCTTCACTAAATAAACAAACAAAAATAAAATTTCATCTAAACAAGGTTAACTAAATTATACTTAGGTGGTCATACCTAGGTCTTGATCATTTGCAGAGACCCTGTATACAAGGGAATTAACTGGCACATCTTCCTTCACCATGACAATAGCTGTCGGGGTGTCAAACTCTGGAGCGTTGTCGTTGATATCACTAATGGAAATGTAAATGACTGTTGTGCACGATTTACCACCTCCATCCACAGCACTGGCAATTAGTTTATAAAATGACTGTTTCTCCCTGTCCAAACCACCTCTGCTGGTCAAAATACCTAAAACGATTCAAAGTAATACTGTATGCATATGGTTGGTTATTCTATTGTTTGTCTTTGTCAAATTGGTTCCTCTTACAGAAAGATTTGTAGCCATAAAGAGCGTTATTCACCCATAGGCAATTCACAGCTCCATAAATAAGCAAACTGCCATATCTACAATAACAAAACAGAAGAACTTGCTATATAATAGTGAAGTTATCTATCATTATTCTTTTGCATGAGCAGCAAAGGCCAACATAAATTACACAAGCTTCTGACCTTAATATTTAACCTTCCTAAAAAGACACAGCTGAACTAAAGACAATTTATTTTAAGAAAGCAACTGTCTTAAAAAAGTATGAAATTTGATTCTTTTGATGCTCAAGAGCTTGCATGATGGTTCTACTCTTGAGGTCCACCCTTTTATAAAACCACCTGACATGACACAAGAAAAAGAAAATCCCTCTTATCATAAGCCACACACACATTTTACAAGGAAACCTTTTCACTCAGAAGGGGCAGCATTATAAGGGAATCATTGCATTAAAATACCATATCAGAAACCACTTTTAGAGTGTCAAAAATCTTGTTTTAGCTACATAAAAAGAGCTCTCATATTTAACAAGTAACATGTACATGTACATACAGTGGTGAAAAAATATATAAATATATTGGTAAATTACCTTATATTAATATTCATACCACAGACCTGTTTACCCATAAATTTTCCTGTCAGTATTTTAAGCAATGCCTGTCAGTATTTTCAGACCGCAGTCAGTATTTTCACCACACAAATAGTAGATACTATCAATATGCTATAATTATCATTATGTAGTATTACACGACATAATGACTATACAATATTGTGTAAATAACTCTTAGTTTGCAAAGACGCTGGTATTCAGTTAATTCTGCGTTTCAAGGCACAAATATGCAGAAATTGAACACCACTGACTTAAACATCCTGTTCATATTATAGTGATAAAAACCACAAAAAAATACAACATAACCAAATTTATTGTTGTTTACCTCCGTTACTTTCTCTAAAAATTCTGTTTTCTCAGCTTCACACATATCCATAACATTTTAATTAAAGCCAATTCTCTATTTTACTTGGTTAAGGACGACTTGATATAAAACATTATGACATTGTTACCACCCATCCACTTAGAAAATAATAAGTTTATCTAGATAGGTGAAGGCAATCTTATTTATCTGATAAAATCTAGTATCATCTTTGTCAATATTTACTAGAATGGAAATAAGGTTAATAAATTATTTTTTATTGCTTCCGTTAACTTGTCAGCTGTACTCAATGACAAATTCATATTTGCGATCAACTCACATAGAATCGCCTCAGCACGTGTTATTTGTTTTTGAAGTATGTTTTGATCACTGACTTCCTTTCCTTTCATCTTTGACAAAACGTTTCTATTTCCATTCACTAATGATTTCAATTTTGTATGATTTCCCGATTCCACATGCCGTGAACAGTCATTCCTTCCACCATGTGCACAGGAAAAGTCTAAGTTGCAAACAGTGCAATGCACAAAATGTTCTTTTTTGGACGATGGTTTAAGGTATAGCCACAGAGTAGAATAAACTGGTAGAAAATGCTGCTTTCTGTGTTAGACTTTCCATTTTCATCATCAGTTTCGTGCCGAAACTTTCTTGTCGGCGGCATTTTCCTTTGTTTAAACGACCGGATGTTGAGAATGTCAAAATAAGTGACGTGGCACAAAATGCGGACCGAAGAGACGATACAACAAAACAAAACGGAAAGAAAAACGGCTTAAAAAATTAATTTTAAAAAGTAATAAATAAATGCAACCTCAAATCGTATTTTCAGTTCAATGACCGTATGACCGTACGGATGGGCTTTATTTCGTACAAATACGGTCAAATACGGTCGGGTAAACAGGTCTGATACCAGAACAAATTCTACCATATCAACATTTCAACCAACACTATTCACTCTAAATATTACTTGGTATTATATAAAAACATCATAATGACTCAAATATGTGGGTCAGTAAGGACTGACAGCATATCACTGTTGAATAAACTATAATCAAATTTGATTCTCAATAAGCTGGCATACTACACTTTGGATTTAACCCTTTCATCACTGTGGACCATAAAAGCGGTCGGGGGAAGTAAGTCCATAAACACTCTGGACAGATTTTTCTGTCTGGGGCAGTGTTCTTCTTTAAAATTATAGTACCTGACTAAATAACTTTTGGGGTACCTCTAATAACTTCCATCTTGTAATGTAGATGTTATATTTGGATGATCTCGTGAGTATACAACTAGAAATATTGAACAAAGTAGGAACTTTTAACGTGTTTTCCAAATGCTGAAATTTGTATCCAAAATGGCGGCGTTTGAAGATATTTAAAAGAGTTATCAGATGATTTTAATAATTTTGACCTGGTAAATTTGGATGAAAATGAGAGAAGACGTATGGAGAGACAATGGAATACACTTGTGGATGACAGTGATTACGACGAAGAGCACTTTGAAGGTTTTGAACCAGAGAAATTGTACACTCCACGTGGTTTTGTTTGGACGAAGCCGGAAAACCAAAGAGATTTGTTTCAGTTTTCTGACAGAATTGGGCACACCCAAGTGTTAGATGGCTCCAGGAAAGCTTCAGAATATTTTAAAATATTCTATTCAGATGAAATTTTTGAAAAAATTTTCCGTTTAACAAACTTAAATGTGAAGATCAAACGTGGTAGAGCGATATAGGTGTGTGGACAGATCTCACCTTGGAGATCATTTAGGTTCATTTTATAGAATTTTATATATTATGGACACCATGAAAGAAAGACATGTGCTACTACTGTGATTATTCACTAGTACATCTAGGGTCAATTGAACAAGTTTTGAGAACTTTCTATGTTTTCTAAGAGGTAATAAAATAATTTCTTGTATTTTACCTGTTGTATTATCTGTTTGTACCCGAATTTTAATAGTTCTAATAGATATGCACATTTTATTGAATTAGTCATAAAATATGATTTTTAACCTTGATTTTGACACCTAATCCAGCCAGATATCTTTAAAATTGGCAAAGTTATGTTGTTTCAAAGTCCACAAGTCATTTTGTTTACAACTCCTAAGTTACTTAGTGTTGAGGACTCTAAGCCTACAAAGTTACTTAGTGATGAAAGGGTTAAATACAAGAAAGATGGTGACATTAAGCCCTGCGTTGTAGATGAGAGGCCATTAATACTCTTGCCACATGCATCAGTAACAGTCAATTCTGAAAGACGGTCCTAATGTATATTAGATGCCACTGTTCCTCTTACTTAGCCAAACACACAATTCTTCTCATTTTTTTTTCTTCCAATGTTAGAACAAACACAACTAGTAGAAAATTATTTATTTATTTCAATAAATAACAGGAAATCAATATGGTAGCTGTCAAACAGGACAGCTTGGCAGCAGTATGTCTTGGCATGCACATCAGTACTATCATTTGGATGATACACATCACAATGCAATTTTGTTTTTAATACTCATATCTCTGTATACATGTATGGTGGAGTACATATTTAATACTCATCTCTGTACACATGTATGGTGGAGTACATTAACATTTAAATAAATTTTGTTCATATCTGCAAATACAGGAGACTGCTCTCACAGGAATCCACTTAAATAAATTTTACTTTCAAATTCAACCTTTATGAAAGAGACTTTTAAAAATGTTACCGGATTTCAAGTGTCCTTTATAGAAACGTTAGATTGTACAACAAACACAAATTTAGCAAATTTAAAGTTATAACCAATAAATCCATTGTAGCAAAATAATTATGCTTCCTGCACACTCACTTTACTGGTTTAGAGGTTGGTTAAACTGACGGAAAATGATATATGCCTTCTGTATGAAAGCACAAAATTAGTAAATACTTGGTAACTTTAGTCACAAATATATCGAAAAATTGCATCTTACTCGAATTTATCTATATGCGTTTTGTCCCACTACATTCTTGCCATTCTGCCATTTCACTGTGCTTTGTGTGCAAGGCAAAGCACACTGCCTGGAACCGAGACACACTCAGAGTTCTTATGCCTCCTACTGACAGTCAGTTGCCATGTGTATCTCTCTCATGGTGCAAGCACCTTGCCTTGCTGATTTGTTTCTAGTGCTTAAAGCAATGCTCTTTTTGTTCAACATTACCTCGAAATGCAAGCCAACTACACATACTTTATCTGGTGCTCAAACGAAGAAGCAGCAATAAACTCTCCAAGAAAATGTGGTTGTTCTGAACTTGAAAAAAATTATGTCAGTCTCAAACATGGTGTGCAAATATAACGCAAATGAATCAAGCATAACGCCATCAAAAGCACCTGCCTATCAATTGCAGTATGCTACTAGAATAAGTTCTTAGCCTTTACATGCAGTTCAAGAGGGAGAGGCTTCTAGTTCTAAGGAAAAAGAAAATATATCACAGGGTATATACAAAATGGGAATTCTAAGATTAATTCTGACAATATATGAATTTGTGTTTACATGCCCTTGTTTGGAATGTAACCCTCTCATAAGATAAGACATTACATTATAGTAGTGCTATGGACAAACCTGAGGTTGAATCAAGGGAGAACAAATCTGAGTTTTCTCCAATCAGCTGGTAATGTATCTGGGAGTTACGTGTGCCAGCCTCATCTGCATCAGTGGCCGTCATCCAGTGTATTATGTCAGATGAACTTGCAGCTTCTGACACAATCTTCTCATGGATAGCCTGCAAAAAAGCATGATAAACTATTTTTAATTGAAGTCAAGAAAATGGGTCAAAATCAATAAGGTACAGATCTTTATTACTTGTACAGAAAAAATTTCAATCTAACAGTCCAATGTATCATCAATCTTTCTTTGAACAAAAAATGGTGTTTACTTAAAACCTGCGAAAAAAAATATGTAGACCTGTTTTGCACTTTTTGTCTATTTTCCTCAGCCTCTTATGTATTTATAAAAAAATTGTTCTAAACAGAATTGCATTGTGAATTAAATTTGGAAATTTATAATTAAAATTAGAAGAGTGGATACATAGATGCTATTTGCTTGAAATGAGTGAATAATGGATACATTTCACTGTGAGTTTTTCAGCCCTGAGGTCAAATGTATCCATTATTCACTCATAGCAGGCAACTGTTTTTTTATTTATGCTCAAATGAATTGTACAGTATACCAGACTGAAGAATTTGCTAACTTTGCTGCAACAAAAGAAAGATCTAAAAGTTCAAGTGTACCTTGTTAAAGAGAAGATGAATCATTAGACTCTGACTTTTGGATAAATATATTTTAGGATGAAGTACAATGAAACCGATGATAGTACACATTTTATGACAGGCAGTAAATTAACTGTTGTTATGTTAAAAAGATTTTTATGGAGTTTTGTATTGGCTTGTATGTAATGTGTTGGTTCTCAAAAAATTATGAGGAGGAAGAGGAGGAGGAGGAGGAGGAGGAGGAGAGAGATAGAGAGAGAGAGAGAGAGAGAGAGAGAGAGAGAGAGACCCACCCCCTTTTTTTATTTGACCCCCAGTTCTGACACCAAGGGGTTGTTTTACCCTCAGTTTTACACTCCTGGGGGATACACTGGTAATAATGTTAGATAGGTCTATTGATGGCCAGTGAAAAATTATATTTTTTCACTCCAGTGAATTATCAAGATGATTTCTCTCAGGAAATCCAGTAAATCACATTATTAAAAAACTACATTAAGTGGACATTCTGAATCATTCTTCTAAAATGTACAAAATACATGTACTGGTAATGCAAATACAGAGGTCTGTAACAATAATACACTGCAAAGGACTCGTTTTAAATTCAACCATGGCAGAATTAAGTCGGTCAAGGAAATCCATTTTTACCTGGCCACAAACTGGACTGTTGTCATTGGCATCCAATATATCCACAACTACTGTTGCTGTGGAAACAAAAGCACCATCTGTTGCAGCCACTACCAGAGAATAACTAGCTGTGGTTTCCCGGTCTAATTCACGATTAACAAAAATTTCTCCATTCTTCTGTATCTGGAATCTTCCCAACTCATCTCCATCCATAATGAAATACATGACATCTCTGTTAACACCAATATCTTTATCCTCTGTTGACACAGACATGATGATGGTTCCCGGGTAAGCATCTTCATTGACTGCTGCCTGGTACTTTTTCCTTGTGAAAACTGGTGGGTTATCATTATGATCTGTTACAGTGACATAAACTACTGTGGAATTCTTCAAAGATTTAGCATCATCTGTATCCAAGACAAAAATGGTAATGTTATACTGGGATTTTGTTTCCCTATCCAAGGGAGATAATAAAGTTAGCATACCAGTAGCACTATCCAAACCAAACATATGAGAATGTTCCTGAATGTCATGTCCAAACACGTATTTTAACCTAGCAGCTTTGTCTTTGTCATGTGCTTTAACTTGGATGAGCTCTGTCCCAATTTCTGCATGTTCAGCCACAGTGATTGAGTATGATGATGATTCGAAAACTGGGCAGTTATCATTAATATCCAACAAATTTACAATAACTCTTGTCTCTCGAATTAGGGGTGGCACGGTTAATGTCTGAGCACGTACAGTTAGCACAAATGAACTGGTAGTTTCATGATTCAAATAATTTGCAACTTGGATTCGGCCCTTGCCATCAATAGCAAACATCGGCGGTGTATTGCTGCTCTTTGTCTGACCAGGTATGATCAAGTATTCCACAGAATCCTGACTATCTGCTGTTACTGTGGCAATCACCGTGCCAACAGGGTCACTCTCAAGTATAAAGTAAGAAAAGTTATCCTGAGAAAAGCTAGGTGGTCTATCATCTTTGAACATGACAAGGATTTCAACATTTACATTGCTTTCGAAATAAGGTTCTCCCATATCCACAGCTCTAACAAAGAACTGGAAAACTTCATTTTCTGAAGAAGAAAAAAAACAATAAAAATGTTTGAAAATGAAATCTTTCAAACAATGATAGCTTGGAGGATTGAACTGATCTACTGCAAACAGATTTCTATAAATAATTTTCATGTCAGTCTAGAGTATAACCTTCTTTATATGCTCCAAGAGAATTTATAATTTTTTTAACATTATATGAGGAATTACTATAGTGATTATTTTTTAAAGCATTATCTATTGTTTCATGAATACACTCCAGGAACAAATAACCAAGACAGATACCTACCATTTAACTAATAATTACTCTTGATTTGAGTCGCCTCCTATGATATTTTTACATAAAAGGGGAGTGGTTCTATATCATTTTCAAATACTAATTTTGGTAGACTATTTTTTGTTAACATTATCAGTAATTATATTCCTTACAAGACAATAGGTACTAAGCCCATTAAATACAGAAGGATCAAAATCCCTTTGAGGATAAGTGGCTTTTTATCAGTTTTTCGGAGACCTGCTGTTCTAAAAAAAAAAAAGCAAATAATTTGTGGCCAATGCATATTAAAATTTTTTTATAATAATATCAATAAATATTGCCATATATTCACATGCTTGGGCGTTAACTAAAATCATTTCTTATTACAGCTGTATCTGAATTAAAACTATTATCCAGAAAATGTTGAAAATATAGTTTCACTAAAATAAAATAGCTTTTTTTAGTTGCCATCGTATATACTGTCTGTGTGTGTATGTGCATGTGTATATGCATGTATATGCTTTATTTTAAGAGCACATCAACACAATCCAAGTGCCAATGCTGCAAAAATGACAAATGTACAAAATTGTCATTTTTCAATGCAAAGTAATGCCCTGACAAAATTGTCATTGTCAACTCAATCCTTTCTTAAAGACTGTAAATGAATGATATTTGCATCAATCAGTCACTATCCTCCTCAATCTCTTTATATCTGCTAAGGTCCTCTTTATTTCATTCACTCATATTTAAGCTGGAGTTGATCCTGAGAAGCTTGCCACATGGCTTAAGTTGATAAATTCAAGGGACTTCATTACTTAATGGATTTGCATAAAAGGACACAGAGTACAAAATGATCAAGAGTTATTCTTTGTGTGTTTTGTATGACTCATTGTCAATGTGTATAAGCCCCTTTTCAATTTTACACTGCTAAATGACATAATGGTGTAGCCTGATAAAACACTGCATGGCAATACTGATCTATCAAAAACTGTCAATTAACTGAGGTATTGCCGGCATGGGGATAATGAAGATTATTGGCAATTCTTACCCAAGTCTTCCACACTGTGTATCAAGGTTATAATCCCTGTATGTAGATTGATACTGAAGTATTTTGCAGCCTTAGAGCCAGGCGGATTGGACAATAAGTACTGAACTGCCCCATTTACTCCACTGTCTTGGTCGATGGCAGACACCTGTTAGGTAGGTTCATCAAATTTAAAAATAAATAACACAATGCACAGAAACCTACAATTATTTCTATTATTATGCTAACTTCCCAATTCAATCTTCAAATTTTTAAATTCAATAGATGTAGTATAGTTGTTTTTAATTGTAATAATAGCCTTTGAAAAGAAAGAAAAATTTTTATGCAAATCCCCTCCACTTTTCAAGACAGTAATTTGAGGATACTTGAGCAGCAATTTAAGTGCAAAGCAGTTCACTCCAAAGATGAAGAGTCCACTGATATCCAATTTGATATTTATTCTCCATTATGTTCACCCAATCTGTAATCTAAAGCAAGTGCACAATTAGCAAGGACACAACTTCTATCAAGTGACATTTAAAAAAGCTGTTCAGTAAACTGAATCTTAAAATGAAGATCAATTATCTTCGCTTGAATTTTCAGCAAAAGAATATTCAACCTGCTGATAGAGAAATGGCATAGAGATTTATGATTAAATAGACTGTACCTTTTATTGTATGTTACCAATAATTTTTGAATGAAGAGTAGGTAAACAGGCCTGGTCTTTCAACCTATGTTATATGTGATACAAGGTACAAACCTCAATTTTCTACAGACTCAGACATGGAATCCTACTAATCCAACAAAGACTATTATTAATCCTACAAAGTGAACCAAGACTATTATTAATCCTACTAATCAAACAAAGACTATTATTAATTCTACTAACTGAACAAAGACTATTATTAATCCTACTAATTAAACCAAGACTAGTATTAATCCTACTAATTGAACAAATACTATTATTAATCCTACTAATTAAACCATGACTATTATTAATCCTACAAAGTGAACCAAGACTATTATTAATCCTACTAATCAAACAAAGACTATTATTAATTCTACTAACTGAACAAAGACTATTATTAATCCTACTAATCAAACCAAGACTAGTATTAATCCTACTAATTGAACCAAGACTATTATTAATCATACTAATTGAACAAAGTATATTATGACAATGAAAAACAGTTATACTACTGGTAATATATAACTTATGTTGTTATTCAAATATCTTCTGAGCTAACATAATTTTTCAAGATTTAAAAAAAAAGAATTGGCAACAATGTCCTTCCAAATATGTTCACAGGATTAATTTAAAGGAGTGGTTAATAATACTATTAAACAGCATAATAAATTTCCTATAAACATAGTTATAATTAAAGACAAAAATCTATTCAAAAACAGTTAAAAAACTGACGTGGCAAAGCTCTACACAAATATGTACAAAATGAATGTAACTGATGAAGTCCAGAAAGTTCTTCACAAAAAAGTTACCTTCTCAATGACAAAATCAGTTCTCACCTGTAAAATGGCAGAGTTGATGGTAGTGTTGGGAAAGATGTTGGTCTTGTAAGACTGTGCCAAGAACATGGGAGCATTGTCATTAAGGTCCGTGATTGTTACATGGACTTTGGTAAAAGACATCCTACCTCCATTGTCTGTTACGGCCACGGGTATCTCATAGGAACTTTGTTCCTCACGATCAAGAACTTGTCTGGAGAAGATTTCACCTAAATTTAAAACAATATAAACAATAAATAAAAGCAAATGGAACTACAGAAAATGGCTGAGCAAATTTATGTCAATAATATACAATGTGGATAAAAAAAAAAAATCACAAAATACACACAATCACATGAAATATGATTTTTTTTTAAATGACATGACTTGCCTACCCTAATTTTAACACCAGTTCAATTGGAAACATTTTTTTTTCTTCTTGGCCTTATTTTTTTCCTCAAACAAAAAATTTTCATTAAAGTAATCAGATAAAACAATCAGAAAAGTCTAGCAGATTTATGTTCGTAGAAAAGACCAAAATTTCAAAACTTGACACGAATGTCTCAAAATGTGCCATAATTCCCTGGAATTGTATTCAGATCAAGTACAAATATTATTAACAAGATTTTCTTGACAGTCATATGCAAACATGTACATTAGATGGACAGGACTACATGTAGATTGATTCTGGAAAAGTCAATTCATACAGACTTACCTGAATCAGCATCCACTCTAAAGACTGCATTCAAGGTTTCACTTGGAATTGTATATGTGAGCATTCCATAAGTCCCTGCATCCTTATCGATGGCTGATACTGATGTAACCAGCATGCCCACTCCATAGTTTTCGGGAAACTCGGCTACATAGATGCTCTGGTCAAAAACTGGAGCATAGTTGTTACTGTTTCTAACGCTGATACCAACTTTGGCGTAACTTGTGAATACACCATCAGACACTGATACATTCAGATCATACACTGAATACAGCTGTGGCTTTCTGTACTCAGAAAGGGAGACAATTCCATTCAATGAATCTATATGGAAAGTCTGTTTGTCATTGCCACTTACAATTGAGTAATGAAAGTAGCCATTGCTACTGGTGTCAAGATCGTGAGCAGAAACCTTTGTAACCAACTGCCCTCTTGTGGCTAGATCACTTATTACACACTGATACAAGGGCAAGTCAAATATGGGAGCATTATCATTCAGGTCAGCTACTGTGAAATGAACGGGGACTGAAGAGGTCAAACTAGGGATTCCCTTATCCATGGCAACAACCTGAAAATTGAACTCTGACCTTTCATCATAATCTAGAAATAAATTTGTGGTGATTTCTCCAGTTTCTGAGTTGACAGTAAAATAGTTGATATCTTTGTCTCCAAACTTCTCTGAGAACAGACTGTATTGTACTTCCCCATTAATGCCTGTATCTCGGTCTTTGGCTGTTACCTTGGAAACCATAGTTCCTATGGTTGCAGCTTCTGATACTATGCCAACATATTTCAAACTGTCAAAAATTGGCTTGTTGTCATTTACATCCTAAATTAAAGAGAAAAATGTCTGAATTTCTAAAAATATGACAATGACAGCAAAAACAAGATGTCTACAAAAATAAGATGTCTAAAGACTTCATGCTGGTATATCACCCAAAATTCATCAATTACATAATCTGTGTATCATTTTACATCCTTTATTATATGCACTCTTTAATGTAAGTGTGAACTGTTTTCAATCTCACCATATGATGATTTGAGGAAAAATTGTATTTATTCCAACAAGTTTAACACCACATTAATGTACATTATCACAGGGCATGAAGGTGATGTAGATAAAATCAACCTCTTCTAGTCAGGACTGTGGCACAATGAATCCCAAAGTCCAATTTTTTTGGCCCCCAAACAAGTGTTGGTATTGATAGGGTGGGATTTCGAGTCTGATTTCACACATTCATACAAAACTGCAATTAAATGTGCTTCTGCAACATATGATTGTTAGACATTTACTGGTATTTGTCACAACTTTTGAATTACAGTTAGATGAAGGGATTTTCAGTGATCTGTACATCATTGTTGCTATTGAATGGCTAAATGTAACTTCACTGATTCAAAATTAATACTTTGTCACACTTTGTCATACCAATATAGATTTTGAGCTAAATTTTTCAGACCATGTTCATGCCTTCTACAAATTTAACTCTGGGTACATAGGACCAGTACTTTTAAAAACTCCCCATCTTCAGAACTTTAACTGGTCATCTAGATCTGCTTTCATAAACTTCTAACATTCTGAACTGGCAACAAGGACCAGCTAATACAATTTTTTTTGCTGAGCAGGCCAGACAGATTGGCAGCCAAGTACAAATTTGTAATACTCAGCACAAATGTTTTTTTCAACATTTTATAAAATGAAGTTGACAAATTTGTCATTTCATAAACATAAATTTAAAATCCACATATTTTACACCGAATTAATATTAGTTTTATTTCCATAACTAATTTTAGAATAAGAGATCCTAACTTAGTAGTTACTTGTGTCTCTGACAAAAAATTAATCATTTGTATGACTATCTTGCACTTTCTTTTTTTTTAGTCATTCTCCAAACCTTACCGTGACTTGAATGAGCACAATAGCTGATGTTGAGAGTCCAGAGAGAGTTTCCATGGCTTGTATGGTCAAGTTGTATGATGGAGTCATCTCAAAGTCCAGCTGTCCTTTCACAGTAATCACACCTGTAAAGAAAAAACAAGCATCTGTTGACATCAACTGCATACCAAAATGAATAAATATTACATAATTAAAATACTCAAATCACAAGTTTTTCTAGTATTCAATGATTTACTCAGTTACTCTTGTATGTTAGGTACCATTTTATTTCAGTTTATTTACAAAACAGTTCATTCCAAAATATATAGCATGTAAAGTCAAGATCACAGATTAGACTTTATAAGGCATTGCTGTAGACAGATTTTATAATATTAGTTAATAAAATTGTTCTCTTATTGTAGTGAGCAAGAATGATCAATGACTGTTGACTCAGTGCTGAGAAACAAGTTGTTTCAAAAAGTTGACCTGATGGCGAAGTATAAATGATAGTAGAATTAATAAGACTAATGTGTCTTTCAGGGAAGATAACCAATAGTGGATTCACAAGTTACACCAAAGTTGGTATCCATAAATAAAATCTTGTAATCCAGTCCAAAACAAAACTAGAGTCCATTTCATGAGAGTTGACTAAGAATATCAATCGAGTTCTTTAAGAAAATAATTAACAAAAGTCAATATGGTAACAAGAAGCCTTGAAAAATAGAGACCCATTACTTTGCCTAAATAAATGTATTAAAGTTTGGTTAGAACTATAGTCTGCTACACACAAAGGCAAACAGGAAATGAATTCCTGTACAAACTGTTACAATCTTTACAAGTGCTGGGGGTAAAAGTCTGAAAAGTATTATTGGTATGACTGGTATTAGGTTATAATGTGAAAGATTTCTCACACATATGAGTTGAATTAGTTAAAATAAATTCTGGTACTATACCAATTGTATCAATAGTTCCTTGAAAAAATTACCTGCAGTGACTTGCAAAAATGGCTGAATTGCATATGAATTTCTTCACACGCTTTTTGTCTGCTACAAAAAATACAACTAAAATTCCTTTATTTGTTCAAAATAATTGGACTCTTGTATAATCAAGTTACATCATTTTTCATCTGTTGAAATATTTTTTGCAGAAGTTAATGTACCTACTTGACCCTGCTGAACCATTCCCAACATTTTGTGAAAGAATTAAAAATTACTGTTAGTGACCAAATGTATGAAATCTGGCTCCAGAGAACACTAATTAAAAAAAAAGTTTTGCATCTACAACAAAGTTATAGTTACTTTGCATCCTAAATTACATTAAAAACCACATTATATAGCAATTTTACATCAACAATCTGTGTACCTATACTGGTTTATCCATTTTTGGTGATTGATTTACAAATTCCCCCTGATGCAATACAATGTATAGGAACTGAGCAATGGCATTGGCATTATGTAATCCATGACATATGAATAATCACTGGGTTGTGATCTTTTTTCCAAGAGCAAGTAAACATAAATTCTGCAGGGAAATACAAGTGTTAAATACTACAGTAACCATGCTTCCAATAAATACATTGATGCTGGTGGCCATGATGTTACAGTGACCAAATGTGGCTGCCAAGGTCTCTGAGGACAAAAAAGTCAACACACATCTCAAATATACCAGTGTTGTTCAAACTTTGTTATGCCAGTTTGGTGAAAATTGGTGTCTTGTGTGTGAATGGCATTATAATGAGGGAAATGCTGGTAAGACATGAATTCACAGAATCTGTGGGTAAAAAGTTTGATACCGATCCATCATAATAAGAGTTTTTCTTATACATAAAATTAACTTTTCTGGAACCATCAGGGGACAAATTTTATCTGGAGAATGTCTTCTGGTTGATCAAGTTCTGGTGAAAAAGTATTACATCATAGGTGTGACTGATGGTCATTTATGTATGGTCTTGTTGTGTACATATGATGTCAAAGGGTTTTAATAAGGCACACCTGCCAGACCTGGAGTCTATTCACACTTGTCCTGGCAGATTTACTTCTATCATCTTTAGTCAATACTGATAGACAATCATACAGGCATGAACAACAGAATACTTTTCATTAGACCATCATCAGTCTATATGACAAATCATTTATTGTCATGGTGGCACTCAGCAACAATTCCTACATTCATTTTTATTCTCCCTAACCTGGCTGGTGGTAGAGCCACCACAGATGATTCTGCAACAATATCTCTCCATTTTCTATCATCTACTGCTCTTTAGGACTTTGAAAAGTCAATGTGTGTTCACTCATTAATGTTATCTTCCCATCTCTTCTTCTATCTACCTTGTTTTTCCTCTCTTTTTACTGTGCCCTTATATATCATCTTGGACTGCCTGTGTGAACATGACATGTGATCTTAGTTTGTGTTTCTTTACAGTTGAAAGCAGAATATGGTCCAATTACACCCTGGATCCTATTAGAAATGTGGTCTAATATGAGATTTCCAGGATCCTTCAATAACATCTTATCTCTAAAGCATTATATTCATCTCTCTAGTTGTGCTGTCAGGGTCCATTTCTAACATGCATACAGGAATATGGACATGATGATGAAGTGCATAGCTTCATCTTGGACCCAGGCGTAATGTTCCTGTCCTTCCAAGCAAGCTTTAGTCTAGCTAATGCAGGTGCAATGCAATCCTGGATAGAACCTTAGGTTCTGAACCTTCATAAAAGGATATAACACTTAGATACAATAAGTTGGTCACTCTTATTTCCTTTTGGATGCCACTCAGGTAGTTTGTCTTGGTCTTCTCAGCACTGATCTCCATTCCTTAGTGATGCTCAGTTGACACCGTTCATTTAGATTTCCAGTTCTTATTTATCTCCTGATAAGCCATCAACATCATCAGTGAAGCATAGGCTGGTGATTGTTTTGCCTTCAACACAGACACAATCCTAATGATCTTCCTAGGTATTAGATATGATCCTTTCCAGATACATGTCAGAGTGGCTGAGAGAAGGCACCCTCTCTGATGCTGACTGTGGTTTTGAACCAATCTGCTATATTGCCATTGACAAAAACTGTGCAAGTCACCTTGTCATGCAGGTTTTCTATGGTTCTGATTAGTTCTGCATTTATGTTGTATATCCACATGGTAGCCCACATGGCTGCACGCCATATACCTTCTTGAAATCAATGAAGACATACATGTACGAGGTCCTGTTGATGCTATAGATATTTTTCACTGAGGATTCTAAGATCAAGATCTGTTCCATAATGCTGGGACCTGTTCTGAAACCTGTGTGTCAGTTACATTCTGTTGAAGAGGACCTTAACAATAACTTTAGGTGACTTATCAGACATATTGTTTGCTTGTTCTGGTACAGCTGTCTTGCTGGCTGTGCCTATTACTGCCATGTTCTTATTTTCTTTAATCTAAGAATGGCTTGAACCCAGGACCTCTTGCATACAAGGATGATGCTCTAATCACTACATCAATGGACCATAAAACAAACATTATTTCTTTATATTTCTCTGTCTCCTAATTACATTACTAGTATTTTTTAATTTAAAAAGATAATATAATTCTTCATAATATCATGGTAATTATGATTATTATATGCTCATTGATTTACATTGTGAGAATTGTTCAGTATTTCCCAATATTGCATGCTTCGTGCATATGCAAGTGGAAAAAGAAACTATTTTCTAAGGTAAACAAATTTTTAATGAATGAACTAAAGCAAATATTTCTTGGACTGCCACATACCAGCCAATGTTTCATAGATTGACACGTGCAAACTGCTTTGGCTCATTGTGTTAACTTTCTTGATACAATGTTTCAGATTTAGGCTAGCTATAGAACCATACAGGGTCTTCACAATAGCACCAAGTAAATTAGACATAAACTGTCTTCTTTAGCTGGTATAAAAAATGGCAAAAATATACTTACAATTTTACAGCCTGAATTTCCTCAAAATGTACTTTCTTAGTTCTGCAAATCCGAATTACATGAGCCATATCATGGGTTCTCAAGGTTGATCACAGTTCAAAATTGTACTGTAATTTCAAATATATTCCAAGTGCAATTACATCCTTCTTACTGCACTCAAAATGAAATAAACATTAAATTCCACAGCATCTTTTCGATAATTGCAATTGAAAGGCTTCATAATTTTCCCACATTATGATCTGAATCATTCAATGACAGAACATAAACACGCATGCTGATGTTAAAACATTTTAATATCATTAAATTGGCAGACGCTGCTGGAATCCAATAAAAGTTATTTCATGTTGATAAATCCAGACCATAATCGCAAAATTGCATTTAATCGACAAAAATACCAAAACATATTTTATTCCAGATGAAATGGAAAAGTTGTTGCAATGAGTATTCATTAACAATATTACTCCAAATTTCAATTTTAAGTAGACCAAATGCCATTTTCTTTCAAAACTTACAGCTAGCGCACACAAACTTCAAATTTGTCTGGGCAGAGTTACGTGCACCAGTTGTGTAATGATGCAGCTAAGCATGTATATTTAGTTTGGAAAATGGCATACATACATACATTCCTCCGTTACTTTGTTTATTGTAGTATATTTTTGTTTATATATTTAAGCATTGGGAAGAATAAGACAATGAGCATATAATAAAAAGGTTGCTGCATTTGTATAGGAAAATCTGAACTCGTTTTGTCAGATGGATATACTGCACTCCCAAGGTCATGCAGTATAATCATCCGAAAAACTCATTCATATTTTCCCATACAAATGCAGTAACCTATAATGATATTATTGTTGAGCTGTTTTTATCTGATTTTTGTTCTTATATTCTATGTTTTTTCATGATCATTAATTTCATGGACAGATACATTTCAGTAAAACTGGAGGGAGAGAAGTAGCTCATTTATTCAAGGTTCATCCATAATCCCAGGTTCAATACCAGCCAAGGTCATTTCCTCTGCATGATATAACCAATGTGTTGACAGTGCCCTTTAAATTGCCAACTAAATAAAAACCCTGCCTAATATATTGGGATGAAGTGAGTAAATATTTAACTGATTTATACAGCTGATAATACAGATATTGGATATACCTGTCTTTCAAAACCTTGGACTGGACACTTAAAACTGTTCATAAGAATACCACTAGCCATCTGCAAGGGAGTCCTAACACATGAGGGTACAAACAAAAGCTACTGATGCAGAAGGATGTATGTGACAATGCATCTAAAACTGTTGATACTGCCACTGACACTACTGGAAAAGTGAGACCCATTTCTCACTAAGACAAATATTCACTTTGCACTGTATATATTGCACACACTGTATATATTGCACACACCTACATAGGAATCTGCAACAAGAAACATTATATCTGATTGCATGAATGTAATAATTTAATGGTCAAGTGCAAATAAAAAAGCCAAACATGCAGTGAGCCATGCAGCATACAACAGTCCAGAGATAACTATATGAATTCCATATTTATTATACATGTACAATGTTTGATGTTGACATAAACTAAAGGTGTAGGTATGACTAATGTAGGTAGGGCATGTGTGCTACATACTGGTATGAATTTATAAGCATTAGAATGTGATTTAGTTGTTTTTATTCTTGTACAAATTTAGGATTGAGATTGGTTCATTAGTTCTGTTAGTAATATTTAGGACCAACCCTCAACTGCTACCAAATATACTATGTACTGTTTACAATTACAATTAAGCTTCATCATGTATCTATTTTCATTTTTTGCTATAAACTCTGCAATTTGATATTTATGCAAATTTTAATGGAAGACAGATGATGAAAAGAGCATTGCAGATTCGTTTGCTTAAAATCTGGAACTGAAAAATTCCAATTTCCTTACATTTTATTGCAGACTGAAATAAACTAGATAAAACTTGTAATGTCATTGTCGATTGTAACATATTTTAAATAATCTGTTTTGTGACTTGTGAGAGAACCTAACATCTTATATGCTGGCTTAATCATTGGACTGACTCTTTTCTTTCTTTTTGGCCACTCAGTGAAATATTAGTTTACAATTCTGGACAAACATTTTTTGGCTGTCCCAAAAATTTGTAGAAAATATGCAAGTAAGCAAATGGTAAAGTCACCCTGATTTAATTCAATATGGCTCATTCGAAAACATGTCTATCTAGTCTTCATTGAGTAAGAATTGTTGAAGAACATTTGATTTGTATGGCATGATGGAAAATCTTGTACTTTTATAGGTTTAAATGCAAGGATATATTTTAAACATGTGTTACAAAAAAAACCCGACGAAATATGAAAAACTTTTGGTCAATAATTTCTACATTTCATGCATAAATATTTAAGAAACACAGTATTTCTCCCATGATAAGACCATAGGATTAGCCAAAACATTTGCCAAAATGTGAGTGGTGGGCTTATAATTAGATATAAAGAAATCCTAGTTAAATATTTTCACCAGAATTCTGCTGATAATGGATGGTGGGCTTATCAATTAGGCATGTTCTGATCACTGAATAAACATTGTAATGTTGATCTTGGCCCATATTTATTATCCTTTATTTTGGTTTATTTAAAATCCTGTCTAAGAGTGACAAATGGATCAAATGAATGGTCCCTGAAATGTAGAGATGCTGCAAGGATTTGATCTAAAGGTGGGAGCTCCCCATTTGTCATCAAAATATGGGGGAGTAGGAAAAAGGAGTTGCAAGATGGAAATGGTGATAGTTTAATATCTATGGTATTCACACACCATCCTGTTTGTCTGTACCCCCCATACCAATATTAAAAACAAAAGGCATCAAAGATATTAAAAAATGCACAATACTTAAGTCATTTCATTCAATGGTTTATAAGTTCTAACTCGATTGTCACCAGGGGGTCCCAAACACTGTCAACTTGTTGGTGTTTGAAATCAAAAGGGAGTTTCTTCAGCAGCATATCACCATATTTGCATACACGAGTCTCTGTTTTCAAGCAACAAATGTAATGTAGTTCACCATCACTGATAAGCTCAATAATCCTGTACATTCTGGAGGTAGGACATTTTGAATGCACATATTAAAGAGTTCTTTTTATTTGTCCAATTTGCTTTAGAAATATTATAACCTGACACTGCAGATATTGGATGCAGATGACAGTTTTTACTCAAATGGACCATTCTAGAAAGCAGAAAAGGAGAGTTTACATATTGTTTACAAAGGAAGCCTTAATAAGCTCTGAAACATCATTAAGTCGACATCATCAGGTACCCCTTGGCAAAAGTCAGGTTAGAAATTATAAATCAATGAATGTAATGACAAAATTGTGTGTGTTCTATTATATCCTTGACACTGTTTTTTAAAACTGGTAGGGGAATATAAACAAGCATTGGTGTGTGGGAATATTAATACAATTCAATATCCATCATTTTCTTCTTACTCCAATGTTAGAGCTCTATTGAAATCAAAAACTTTCAAAGATGTACCTCAAGTTGTACAAGCAATATTATATTGATTGTTTCTTTGCTTAATCTGTTCCTTATCTCTGTATAAATATTGTTTGGAGAACACACCTTTCAGTCTGCTGTCTGATAGGACATGTACATAGCTAGCTTAGTCAGCTGCAAAAGGTTATGTACAATTTTCCACAGCTCACAGGTAATGTCTTTTGGATAATTCTTAGCCACATGAAGAATTTGTCACTAACATAAGCTCTGCCAAAGTATTTTTTTCATCAACCAGTGTGCTACTAACTACTATGCCAGATTTTTGGCCTGTTCCATTGCCAGATTTTTGGCCTGTTCCATTGCCAGATTTTTGGCCTGTTCCATTGCCAGATTTTTGGCCTGTTCCATTAAAGTTTCAAGTCCATAAATGCCACAGTTTGCTTTGTTCAAATGGAGGTATCTTGATCAAAAAGATCTTTATTTCTTAATTTCATTATTTTATTCTTATTTATTCAGTTTTTCTTAAACCTTAGTACATGTATATGGCTATACAGTTCTGTGACACCAAATTATGTAGATCTAATTTGTTTCTGAAAGAAAAAAAAATTGCACTCTACTTTTAAATTGTTTGTTTTAATTAGGCCTGGTATTATTCTGCCTTTTCTAAATTTAATTTTGAAATACAGCTGAAATGGGATTCTGACCTACATGCAATCCTTTTCAGTTCATCCAGTATGTCATCAGACATGACTTTAACACCATTTTCAGGTCCAAAATCAATCATTAATATCTCCATTAACACTTTTCTGGCTTCAATAATCGGACATAACTTTACATCACTATCATCAGCCAGTATTCTAAGATGAACATAGTGAAAAGCAGTTTTCTAGGTGGCCCACATTTTAAAGACATTTGCAAAACTCCCTTGATGCAAGGTTTAAAATATGACAGAATGATTATTCCTGGATACCATTCATGTCAAGCTGAAACCCAAGATGTGTAAACAGCTGCCTACCTGAACAAAAGCAAAGATACTGGTAATAGTTGTATCCAGAGATACAGTTTAAGGGTAAATGGTTACAAATAAAAATTCTACACTGCATACATTTTCATATGTGTGACATGAAAATTCTTTTAGGGAGTTCTTGTGCATCACTGTTAAGCAAGTGTATGTGTGCATAATTTGATTGTATGCCTTGGCAGCATCACAGTTTATATGCAAGCTACTGGCAATGTTAACCAGTAATATATTCTGTAACTTCATACAATATCAGGTGCTTTTTGACTGACAGTCTTATGAAACAGAAATCTATCAACAAAAAGACTAACACAAATACAGACTTGAATAAGGCTGCAAACATTTAACAAAATTTCTAAACATGTACACTTTATAGAATAAGCAAAACTAAGCCATTTAATGGAAATAATTCAATACTCAATCCAACTCTTGATCTGGCAATAAAACTTACAGCTAAAAGCTATTTAAAGGAAATCCACTGCCTTATCTTGCACAACTTGGGACCATTTTATCTGATGTCATTTACTTCTTAAGACAGGCCTTTATTGAATATATCTAATAATTTATGTATAACACCCTGCAGATCATCCTGATACTGTTCAATACTGCCACATATATGTATGCCTAGTTCAGGCCATTTACATACATAACTGCCACATATATGTATGCCTAGTTCAGGCCATTTACATACATAACTGCCACATATATGTATGTGGAGTTCAGGCCATTTATACAATACTGCCACATATATGTGGAGTTTATGCCATTTACACAATACTGCCACATATATGTATGTGGAGTTCAGGCCATTTACACATAACTGCCACATATATGTATGTGGAGTTCAGGCCATTTAAACACATAACTGCCACATATATGTATATGGAGTTCAGGCCATTTAACACACATAACTGCCACATATATGCATGTGGAGTTCGAGCCATTTACACAATACTGCCACATATATGTATGTGGAGTTCAGGCCATTTACACAATACTGCCACATATATGCATGTGGAGTTCAGGCCATTTACACATAACTGCCACATATATGTATGTGGAGTTCAGGCCATTTACACAATGCTGCCACATATATGTATGTGGAGTTCAAGCCATTTACACACATAACTGCTACAGCCTTAGAACAGAACCCAATATAAAATCCCTCAAGAACAATACAAATATAAAATGAAAAACGCCATAAATGTAATTTCCCTCAGAGGCATACATATTATGAAATTTGAATACCAATGAAAACATAATTTTTCACAAAACAATAAAGAGTAAAAGTGACTTAAATTAAAATTGAGAATGTCCTAACAGTTCTATGAGCCGAACCTTATTTTAACAAAAGTTACAGAAGGCTGAGTTTTCAGGCATTAAGTCTCATTAATAACTCCCTCACTGTATGAACCTTCATCATAAGGCCTGATCTCACCATACGGCAGTATATTCCATGGCTCCCATGGATGGTAGGATTTCGATTTAATGTAGCTTTAACAATTTTTCAGTCATATCGCTACAATGTTTGTAGTGTGGCAGTTTATAGTGATATCTAGTACTGGAGCACCATGCTTCAGACATGTAGCACAATGTCCCACCCAGTCACATTATCCTAACACCAGGCCAACCAGTCCTAACAATAACCTCCTAATGCTGATGTCAAGTGAAGCAGCTGTTAGTACTATTTTTTTTAAGTCTTTGGTATGACCTTCAACCTCCCACATTCAATGTGAATGCTCTAACCACTAGGCCATCAGAGCGGTACCCATTGTTAGTATTATAATATGGGAATACTGTAATGTTAATTCAGAAACCAGTTGCTAGTTTGAGCTATCAAACTTACATATGTACTTTTTCATTATCTCTGAACTTAAAGCTCATGCAAATATATCTAGTAAGCACCAAATATACCATAAAGCAAATTTTCAAAGAAATGTGCAAAATGTTTAAAGCAAATTCAAAATTAAACACAACTGTCAGTTAAACAATGGAACTGCAAAAAAAAAAGACTGAAAAGAAAAAAAATGAGAACTTCCCCGAAAAAAAGGCAGCCTAATAAGAATACAACTCAAAACTGTAATGAAAACATCCCCATTTTATAGTTTCTTTATCTGTGATTGATGAATTGCCAAAGAGATTACTGTTACTACTTGTAAGCAAAGTGTTGTATATAACAAATAGTACCAGACACATTTTATGTTGATGGTATACAATGACTGACACCTGATGGTAGCCTGGCAATTCATCAATTACCTGATTATAACAGCAATGATACATCATTATACTCTCTTAAATTAGCTCTTATGTGTACACAGAATATTTAAAGGATCAAAAGTATATGCATTAAACAGAACAGAATTTTTGCCTAGGTGACATTAACCAAAAAAGGTTTGAAAGTTAAATGTTACTGTGTAGGGCAGGAAAGATTATCAGTGCAACCAAAAATTAAAGACCCATCTGATATTTACTAAAAAAAAAAGATATCTGTAGAAACTGAAGATGTATCTGAGATTTACACAAGACTAAACCTCTACCAAGATCTAGCTTAAGTTTGCTTAACCAAGAAAGATCTACTGTTTGGTATGAGTTGAAATCTTTATGCAAGCTATATCATCCAACAATAAAGCTATATATGTGGTGAGTAATAAGCGATACAAGGAAAAAACAGGTCTTCAAGTTACTCACAAGGGCCCAAAACATCCATGGCTTTACATCAATGCAAGGGTTCATTGGAAAGGTAGAGAGAAAAAAAATGATAAAAAGAGGTAAGTAAATATTAACATGTACTTACATACATTAACTGACAGAAAACAAATGAATACTTATATACATTAACTGACAGAAAACAAATGAAGTCTTTTTATTTGGCTCAGTAAGTATCTAAACAAAAAAAAAATATACAATTAAAAAAATTTTTCTGGTTACTGAATTTAAATAAGTATGAAAATTACTAAAGTTGTTTTGAAGATAGCGTCAGTCCATGTCTTCAAAATAGGAACAAACTAAGATGTAATTTCAAGAAAATATGCTAGTAGTCTTCTTGCATAAATCAGCTGACCCTGACACTTACTAAGTGACACTTATCACCCATCATTCCTTAGAAGACCAATAGAGAATAACTTCCTGATATGTGTGACCACTCTGCAACTGAAGTCTGATCAGCATTCAAGTGGCCTTGTTGGGACTAAAAAGTGTGTGACCCAAATGCAACTGAAGTATGATCAATACTGAAGTGGCCTTGTTCAGATCAGAAATTGTGTGACTTTTATGCAACTAAAGTCTGATTAGTATTCAAGTGGACTTATTGAGACTAAAGAGTGTGTGACCAAAATGCAAGTGAAGTCTGATCAGTATTCAAGTGGCCTTGTTGTGACTAAAATGTGTGTGACCAAAATGTAACTGAAGTATGATCAATACTGAAGTGGCCTTGTTCAGATCAGAGACTGTGTGACAACTATGCAACTAAAGTCTGCTGAGTATTCAAGTGGCCTTGTTGGGACTAAAGAGTGTGTGACCAAAATGCAAGTGAAGTTTGATTAGTAATGAAGTGGCCTTGTTGGGACTAAACAGTGTGACCACTATTGTAAGTGAAGTCTGATCAATACTGAAGTGACCTTGTTGGAACTAAAAGAGTGTTTGGCCACTATGCAAGTGCAGTCTGATCTGTATTAAATTGCCTTATTGGACTGTAATGTGTGTGACTAACCAATACTCTGGAGAACCCGATTCATATAGGAAGATATGATCAGTTTACGGGAGTTCTAATTAAGTTTATATAACAAAAGTCAAAGGAAAACAAGACCAAGACTCTGCCAAAGTGGATGTGAACATTCAAGACCAAAAGGTGTTCATAAAAAAATCTGTACACTAGTTTTCAACACTTTCCTGTATGTTTCAAGGAAATGGACTTAATGTACACACAATATATCCTTGTTTAGTTGCTTGAAGGTTCAAGGAAATAGCCTTAATGTACATATAATATATCCTTGATTAGTTGCTTGAAATTTCAAGGAAATAGCCTTAATGTACACATAATGTATCCTTGTTTAGTTGCTAGAAGTATCAAGGAAATAGCCTTAATGTACACACAATATATCCTTGTTTAGTTATTTGAAGTTTCAAGGAAATGGACTTTATGTATACATAATATTCCCTTGTTTAGTTGCTTGAAGTTTCAAGGAAATGGACTTTATGTATAATGTACTGTTGTTTAGTTGCTTTAAGTTTCAAGGAACTGGCCTTATGTACACAAAATATACCCTTGTTTAGTTGCTAGAAGTTTTATGTACACATAATATACCCTTGTTTAGTATCTGCAGACTAAACTGCTGTAGAGAATCAGAGCTAGACATCAAAAGAAGACTGAATAGTGCAGTAGTTATGTGCTTGCTTTGCACCTCAATTGTCTTAGGTTCAATCTGAAGTTTGAAATTAATGTAAATATTATGTATTAGGGTCCAATGGAATCTCAGCACCATAATGGCTTTAAGGTGCCATCTAAAAGTTTAAACAAATGCAAAAATGAAGAATTGCATGTGTGGAAGATAAATCCTACAAAGCATAAACATACACATGAAAAGTTAAAATTCTTTAAAATGTATATGAAATAAAAAAATAAAAAGTACTAAAATCCATACAATATATATAAGACTTACTTGGCACATAATCAAGTTCCTTTATCAAATTCTAATAAAAGAATGTTCTGTCTCAAAAGGTGGAAGTTGACACACTGAACTCAAATGGTGCAAGCTGATACACTCAACAAGAATGTATTCCACTGTCAACAGACACAGGAAGAGCATGCAAAAAGTTCACTCTTCCAAAAGACAAGTCAGGTATTCATCTCCCACATGATAGCAACACTAATTTATTCACTACAAGGGATATCACTCTCCAATGATTGGTTGTACCTTACAGTGATTGTGGAGTTTTCATTGCATATATTTTGCCAAGTGTAGAGAATACACTGATTTAAACTATAATATAAGTCATATATGTTAAAGCTCCAATTCATTAAAACTTGATTGTTGTATCAAAAATAATTATACAGCACTCCGTTTCTAAAAGATCCAATCAGAATGCTTAATTATAGCAGTCCCTCACTACAAGACCTAAGTTGATTGCTTAATTATAACATGTTCTCACTATAAGACCCAATCAGAATGCTTAATTACAGCAATCTCTTACTGTAAGAACCAATCAGAATGCCTAATCATTGCAATCCCTCACTAAAAGACCTAATCAGAATGCTTGCACTCCCTCACTGTAAGACCCAATCAGAATGCTTAATTATAGTACTCCCATCACTATAACACCCAATAAGAAGGCCTAATTACTGCAATCCCTCACAATAAAATTTAATCAGAATGCTTAATTACAGCACTCTCCTACTATAAGACCCCCCTAAAAATGCCTATTACTGCAATTTCTCACTATAAGACCCAATCAGGATGTCCAATTATTGCAATTTCTCACTATAAGACCCAATCAGGATGTCCAATTATTGCAATTTCTCACTATAAGACCCAATCAGGAATTCCAGTTATTGCACTCCCACACCACAAGACACAATCAGGATGTCCAGTTATTGCAATCTCTCACTATAAGACCCAATCAGGATGTCCAATTATTGCAATTTCTCAATATAAGACCCAATCAGGATGTCAAATTATTGCAATTTCTCAATATAAGACCCAATCAGATGTCCAGTTATTGCAATTTCTCACTATAAGACCCAATCAGGATGTCCAATTATTGCAATTTCTCAATATAAGACTCAATCAGGATGTCCAGTTATTGCACTCCCACACTACAAGACCCAATCAGGATGTCTAGTTATTGCAATTTCTCACTATAAGACCCAATCAGTCTGTCCAATTATTGCAATCCCTTACTATAAGACCCAATCAGGATGTCCAGTTATTGCACTCCCACACTACAAGACCCAATCAGGATGTCCAGTTATTTCAATTTCTCACTATAAGACCCAATCAGGATGTCCAATTATTGCAATTTCTCACTATAAGACCCAATCAAGATGTATAGTTTTTGCACTCCCACACTACAAGACCCAATCAGAATGTCCAATTATTTCAATCCCTCACTATAAGACCCAACCAAAATGCCTAATTACTGCAATCCCTCACTATAATACCCAATCAGAATGCTTAATTTGGAGCTATAGACTTGTTTTATAAGCAAATCCATTTCCGATCAGATGGCAAAGAAATGTTTAGAATGAAGATCTACTGGTTCTTTTATTTTATAAGAATTACTTTTAAATGATAATTTCATCATCTTTCTTGGAGATCTCTGTCAAAGCAGAATTCTGCATAGGAGAAAAAGTATGGGCATTTTGAATTCTAACGGAAAGATAAAGAGGGTTATATTCACTCAGGACATGACACTGACAAAGCAAGACAATTTACAAAAGATGGATAAAAATGGACAAAAACAAACAACTTTCCAATGCAGGACAATAAAATAGTCTCCCAACACCATGTTGCACTGATCTTAAAAAAGGCAGAAAAAGCATACTATATTTTCAAACATCACAGTAAAGGTTAAGTAAAGAACTTAAATTTAAGAAACCTACCTATACTGAAGTCCATCCAAAAGTCCCTGTAAGGATCGCCATGTACAATAGAGTAAATCAACTTCTGATTGGTGGAGCTGATGGCTTCAACATCTACAACTATGGCTCCTGCTGGTGCATTTTCTGGTATTTCTGCTTTGTACACTTGCCTCTCAAACAAAGGGTAATATTTATTGATAATTTTCACAACCACTGTGGTCTGCACTGTATGTCTTGGTTGACCTGTGAGTATAAATAAAATAATGTGGCAAAAATATATTTCTGGTTTAAATTAATTAAAAATAAAAGATTTAAAGTAGCTTATCTCCAAAATGAATACTTTTTAACAAATCAAATTGCTTCTAAGCATGATTTACTGATTCTTTAACATTTGGCTTGGCTAAACTCTTGCCATCATCAAAGGAACAATTATGTCACAATCTGCAACTGACAGAAGTTGAACCACACTAATACCAAACTATCATTAAATCCATCAGTGAAACCTCCTTATCTTTCATTATCCTGTTCAAAACTATTCATTTTTTCTTTGCCTACTGATAAAATATTGTTTCTGTTATTAGGGAAAAACTCATTACACTGTTCAAAAAAGTTTTGTTTTTCTTCATTTACTGACAAACAGTTATTTCTGTTATCAGTGAAAACCTCATTATCAAGTACAAAATGAGTTCTTTTCTCTCTGTCTACTGACAAAATGTTAGTTCTGTTACCTAAACAAATAATCAGGAAAAGAATCTTGATTTGTAAAATGAGCATCAATCTGTGTACAGCATGGTCTGACTTCACCAGCTGCATGACCCTATTGTAGATCTGAGTTTTTGTTGCTCATTATTAATAAAGTACTTTAATCTGCCAATACATAATGGACTGGGGATATGTATGACCTACTAGCAGATCAGGGTTTATGCATCTCATTCATAATGCTGCATGTGGGGTTACACTGCTATTGTATATAGGCTGCCACTAATAATTCCACTTTTTGCCAAACTTTACCACACACAAATACTAGTATGTTTAATTATCTAATGTACAAAATTTTCCTTTGAGTTACTAAACTTTGCTGTAGGAAATACTTATATGTTTATTATCTAATGTACTAGAAAAAATATAATTGCCAAACTTTGCCATAGAAATACTGATATATTTATTTATCTAATGTACCAATCAATTAATTAACTAGCATTCTGTTTCATGATGATTCTTTTTTTCATTTGAATTTTTTTCTTTTCAATTGACAAGTCTGATATATTGTTAATTATGCAATTTGTGTTCCTTTGTTAAGAACATAAGTTTCTTGCAATACAAATATGTGACACTAGTGCCCATCAGGGACAAATATGCAAACAACCATACCATGCCCTGAACACTTTAGTTCCCCATTAAAAAGTTGAAGAAATAAATCTCTATCTAATAACTGTAATCACCTTTGGCAATACCTAGTGCTGACACAGGTGTTGATTCACACACAATGCAATGTCATTTACAGACTTATGTGACTTATATGCATCAATACATGTTTGTAAATTCACATCTAAAAAAGTGTATCAACCAAAACAAAACAAAATACAGAGATTGAAAAAAAATGAAGCCATAAATACTGATTTGCATTTTGGTTTTACTTCCATACTTGGTTACAAAGAGTTAGAGGTATCTGTAAAAGTTTAATTCATTATTCACTCAAACAGACATGGCCAGTTTGGAGCAAAATTGGGAATTTTCAGAACAAGCTGTTGTACTATTAACTACCTTCAAAAATCTACCGATTTCAAGGGATTCTAATTGTGAAGTATAGTACCTGTGTTTAGCTATGAGTTGTATAGCAAGGAACATGCTATATGCCTAAGCAACATGAACAAAACTCTGGAATTTTCTATTGCAGATAGAAAAGAGGTTTTAAAAAATACTGATATTCAAACTATCTGACCATGCATCAAAAGAGACACCTCAAGAATAAACAAAATTAAAGAAACAAAAGCACTAACCTCCATCACTGGCCTCTACTGAAAGAGTTATCTCTCTTCCCACATCTGACTCGACCAATGCTCTTGAGAGGAGAATTTTCCCTGTTGCAGAATCCATGGCAAATTTGTTATCAATATCTCCACGTTCTATAAGCTTGTATGATACATAGGCATTTCTACCAAAATCCCTATCAATTGCAGATACCTAAAATGTAAAAATTGTAAAATTTATTATATGGACCTTAGAATCTTTAATATTATAAAAATCAGGGCTGAGCAAATCCCATAGCCCGACGTCCTGGACTAGTCATTTTTGAAGTCCGCAAATAAAATTTTCTAAGTCGCTAGTCCAGGACAAGTGCTTTTAAAAAGGTTGTGCTAGTCCATATTCTGTGCTATAGTCATTATATCTACCTTTATTTGGCCAATCATGCCCTCTGGGCATACTGAATACTTGATTCTAGCCCCTCTTCCTGTATACATTTACATCCTGTTACTGCTTGACTGCATATTGGGCTAAGTGACCAACCAAATTATTGGCAAACCAAACATGTCAAACAAAAGAAAGCCAGTATAATCAATTAGCAGTGTTGTAAATATTACATGACTTTAATTTATATGTTCAAACTTTTCCCACTGCAACATTAGAAATGGTTAATTGTTGATATCATGGGACAGTTTGAACCTTAAAGTCATTGACATGTGTGTCATGAGATTTGTGTAGTGATGTGACTTGGAATGAAAATGGCAAGTTCCAAGTCAAATTTGATCAATGTTATTGTTTCAGCTTGTCTGTCAACAGATTAAAGCTATAATGAATGTTATACTCAAAATATCTGAGAAAATAAATCATATTCCTATCCATTTCATGCAGGTATATCTCAATGAAAGGTTGTTTAAGTTTGCTAGGCCGGTTAGTAAGCTGCTACCCTATGCCGATACCAAATGGCGACAAATTCCAACCTTTGTTAATGAATGGACTCTTGACCCTATACCCCACATAAATGTTCAAATATCCAAAATGGGGTGGCAAGGGTCAGAGTTAATTTGGACTAGCCACTCACTATGATTTTAATCCAGCGAGTCCGTGTAATTAAATTATTTTAGGTATTTTACTGACATCAGTGTTGGTTTATTTATGATCTGATTAAATGACAGTAATGATTTTTTAATTTATAATTGATTATATAGACGATTAACTTCACGTTAATGAGCAGTTTCAGTTTGTATTTAAAAAAGAAAATTGATGTTATGATCATTTTAGAAGTAGTTATCAAGCAAGCTGATATATAATACTCTGTGGATAAAATGAGTTTGCAAAACTATTTTCGTAAGGAAGGTAATAATGGCAATTTGAAGAAGATAAATTTGTTTGAAAATGGACGGATTAAACATAAGATGGACACTGAGTGTGCGGTAGCTATTTCTCCAAAGAGACATAAGGAACAATCCATGATGGCAAAAAAATGTCAAATATGACCCTACTAAGAGACAAATTTTCTGCCATTTTGGGTTGATTGTTATCCCTGGCTTGAATATATTGACTTGGAAGGAAAGATGTTTTGCAGTTACTGCAAACAATATCCAAAACTGGCACAGGTAAGAAATTCACCCACATGATGAACATTTCTGCAAATGGACCAGAGCTTGAGGACTTTAACCCAGACACAGCTATCAAATGCTGGCTTAGTGCTGGTGTATGTGGCAGATCTGTATATGGACATATTTTCAAATCATCAGCTAAAACATATATACATGAACCTGAAGAAGCTAAATGTATAACAATCAATGTTTTTTAAACAAAAACTTTTTTTTATAGAAATAATTATGTGGCATATTATTTTGTTTGCTTTTTCTATGGATTAAGTACATACACATCATCATATCTCGTTATGTGATTACCATTTTGGGACCAGTGAAAAGTAAGATGGGACTAGTGAAAAGAAAGGTGAGACTAGTGAATTTTCCAAAACCACTTTTCCTAGACTAGTGGTTTAAAAATAAAATTTGCTCAGCCCTGAAAAAAGAGTTTCCTTATTAAAATAAAATATGTAGTAGCTACATCCAAAATCTATATTTCTTTCCTTGCTTTCATTAACTCCCGATTTGAACATTTTAGACAATAAAGTGTTTCAAAATTGTGATTCTGAACAGATAAATTTTTTTAGAACTTCTATTCCTGATTATATAAATGTTACCATATTATGTTATCAGCCTGTACTTTGCCCCCCTGTCTCTATCACTTTTCAGTAAAACCTGATTTAGAAGCACTATTTCCTCCATCACTCTCTGGCATAATGGCTTCAAAAGAACTACTTTCTTTGGGTATCTAGTTTCTAATGGCTATTGAACATGAAACTCTGTGTAGACAATGGCTGAACTTCCCATACGAACAGCATGAAACCAAAAATGTATGTACAAGACATGGCTGCCCCATCATTATGACTGAACTGATGGGCATATTTCTAAAGAAAGAGGCTATAACTCAATCCTCAGAAAGGTTGAAAATCAAACCTGAACCTGAGCTTCTTAACATAAAAGTCTCCTGCCAGGTTTGGCTTCATCCATTAGGTCCTTCAAAGTACTGAACAACAATGAAATTCACAATGGACATGGCATGACATGGGTCTCACACAATATTCCCCCTTACAGACTTAAGGAGCATAAAAAAAGAAAAATACAGTTAATTCAATGGATATAACATCTCATACCTGTTTAACTGTTCCACCTAAATGTAGGTCCTTTAATGCCACTGCATGATAGGGCTGGTTGATAAACATGGGTGCATTATCATTTTCATCTTCCACTATAACCTCTACAATGGCATGTGCTTTTTTCCCAGTCTCTCCAGTGACCTCAACCACCAGTCTGTACAGGCTTAACTGCTCCCTGTCCAGAGGCTTTCCAGTAGTTTTTAGAACTCCAGATGTTCTTCCAATTATAAACTTTTCTTGACCATTTAGAAGCCTGAATGTGTACTGCTCATTTAATGCTCTCCCTGACACCTGAATGACTTCAAGCGTTCTAACTTCCGCATCATTTTCCTTGGCTGATACTTTATAGATATATTTTGAAAAAGTGATACCACTATCAATTGACTGTTGAACTGAAATGTTAAGTATAGACTGGCTTCTGAAAAGGCCATCTGTCACTTCAAGCACTAGATGATAGTCTCTAACAGCACTGATTTCACTCTGAACAAAAACCTCCCCTGTGTCTTGTTTGATACAGAATTTTCCATCCTCATTTCCACTTTTAATACTGTATTTCAGAATGGTATTGATACCAGAATCAGGATCTGTTGCAGACACTTGTGTAATGACAACATCTTGATATGTTGGAATCAAAACAATGGCAGAATATTCAGACTTGGAGAATTTTGGTGGAGTGTCATTTACATCATTAATATGTATGACTACCTTGGCTGGATTTAGTCCTCTTAATTGTGGTTTGCCCATATCACAGACCTCCACCGTAAATTCAAGAATATGAAACACTTCATGATCAAACTCACCCACAGTACGTATGGCTCCTGTGCTAGGATCTATTGTAACAAATTTCTTTGCATGTTCATCTCTGATTTCATATTTTAATAAAGCATTTTGTCCAGAATCCAGATCAACTGCTTTTACTACCAAAGCCGTTTTGTTGGCTGTCAAAACTACAGTTCCTGGTTTGGCAGTTTCACTAATATTACCAACATACAAAGACTGACTAAAATTTGGTGCATTATCATTTTCATCTATTACGTGTATCAAAAGTGTAGTATAGGTTGAGGCATGAATGATGCTAGTTGCAGAGATTGTCAAATTGTAAAACTGCATCTTCTCATAGTCAATGACAACACTGCTATGAACCACACCCGAGTTAGGATTTATGGCAAAATGGTTTCCTTCACTACCATGTATGATGCTGTAAACAACAGAGGACTGGCACTCTGCAGACAATGAGATGATGTTAGTGCCAATTGGTTGATTTTCTGGCACTTCTGCCATATATTCTGAGCTCAAAAACTTGGGTGGAGCATTGTTAGAGACTGTGACAGAGATCTTGGCTCTGGCTGTACTGCTAAGAGGAACCTGACCTTTGTCAGCTGCCATGACAACAAGCTCATATTCTGCTTTACTGCTCCTATCCAGTTCCTTAGCAACAGAAATTACTCCAAGGGTGCTTTCCATAGCAAACACACCTCCAATATTACCTGAAATTATACACAATTTTTTTTACAATGAAATTTATTTACTTAAATGCTAGGCTGAAAATAAGGTTATATTTTGAAGATATGTAAAAAGAAGAATTTGTTTTTTCATGCAAAAATCTTGCACTCACCCTAACCCCAACAAATATTTTTATTGTGACACCGACAGAAGGAAAGGAAAAGTCTGGCAAGGTGAGTACAACAACACATTGTTAAAAGTGTGACACAGAAGGTCTTCACATTTAAGGTCTGGATTTCAGTCTTCCTCTCACTCACTTGGAACCATTTGTTCATTTAAGTAGCATACAGAAAGATTCAGCTCTGTAGAAATTAGGACAGGTTTGAAATTTGTTGAAAAGAATGGCTAGAAGGCTAAATTTGGATCAAAATTTTTTTGTTGTAAAAACAGTGTAGTCAAAAAAAATGGGTCAGTCTCTCATCACCAAAAATTGAACAAATTTACTAAAATGACAATAAAATATAATCAAATCATGATAAATTGTATTTGTCTATCTTACAAAGTTTTGTTACATTGTGCTTATAAGATTTCTGTATAATAAAAGTTTTAAAATGTGTAAAAATAGGAACCAATGCAGTAATGGCCACATCTAAGAATGTCATCTACATCTTAGTAAAACTGTGCACACCAAATCCAAGCTATCTCAAGTAATTTTTTGCTTAAACACTGCAACAGGAATTTTGCATTAAAAATGCCAAGTCCTAAAAGTTCAAAAACATATTTAAACAACATGAAAAAAGATCAGTCAACAGAATTAAATCAGGCCTAGAAATTCTAAACCTTAAGCTTAATTTCTGAGCTTGATAATTTAATTTAACTCATCACAAATGAAGTTATTTTTTAAATGTCATTTCTGTTTGTCGAATAGTTAAAACCAGATATCAAACTCAAGCTATGATTTTAGGATGACCATGGGATTGATTTTGATTCAAAGTATATAAATATCAAATTTGGTTTGGTTGGTCTCAGTAGATTTTAAGTGTTTTTATTTAAAGTGTCATAAATGAACACACAAAACCCTGTCCAGCCCTTAAAGTACCAAATTTTTAGGTTGATCATTGTTTGTGTTGTTAATTGTGGTAGAACACATTTAGTTAAACACATGTACCATTAACAAGATTTATAGGGGAATGGTCCCATTTAGAATGCCATAATGTATGGATTGGCTTGCCAAAGACAGGAGCTATAGATTTATAATTAAGGGCTTAGTTTATTCAAACATAACAGGAACTGACTTCAAGTTATGCTTTTGTATGGACGCTGACAGTTTGATACATCATCCAGGAACCAGTTGGTAACTATTTGTTGACAGGCATAATGCACTGTTTTGATGCTGGAAAGCAGGAGTTTTATTGTAATTCTGATTGGTTACGCTATGATGGGGGCATAGTTTTACACAAAAAACTTTTCAGTTTAAATGTGCAAGTAGAGAATTTTTAAATTAGTCTACATTTTCTTCAAGAGAGACAGAAGAATAAGACCTGAAGGCTCTGAGAATTTTAAATGAGTGAAGTTCTTATACAATAAATTTTATCCAGGGAAAGGAATTGTCTGGGAAAATTGACAGACACATTCTGGAAGTAAGAGCTTGGAAAAACAAGGGCTGGGTAAGCGCTGGAGTCTACATTCAATGTATTAAGTCTTATAGACCCAAAGTGGGCACAAGGAAAGAAGACACCTACTAATTTGGAAAGAATGTCAAAGGGAAGGATACCTGAACTTGCCAGCGCTGGAGAGTCAAAAGGGAATAGTCACAGTGGAATTTGGACTGAAACCAAACTATCAGGTTATGAAAACTGTACCAGGCAATAACTTTGATATATTTAATGTGATCTAATGATGATTTAAATTCTATCATGTAATAGATCAGCTATTGGTCTCATTATTTCTTGTATTTGTAAATTTGTGTAAGAAGCTAAGTCAAAAGTAAAAAGTGTATTTTTCTATCGTATTGTACTATTATTATTTTTGTTTTGAACTGTATTACTAGATATTTTTTATTAAATTTTGTTTTTATTTGTAACAGGGGCTGGATTTATCCGTACTCTATACCTGCTCAGTTCTTTATTTCACCCAACATTTCTCAATTCTATTGCTATTTACTCATTATGGGCAAATCACGCTGTCTGCAATCACCCCTAGGCAATGATAACCAAACAGTGAACAATTACCCCAAACAAAGCTGGGAGGAGTGAAAAACAAAACAAAACCACCACACACTAATTAAGTCAAGGTCATACCTTGATTATATGACAGGTGGCTTGTATCTATTGTTACAAACTTCTATTTTTCAAGAAAAAATGATTTTTTGACCCTCATCCAGCATTCTGTTTTGCTCTTAAACTAGTGTATAGGTGGCGATCATCAGTTATTATGTACTTTTGAGAGAGTGATGTATGTAAGGTGAAGTTGTTTGCATTTTAAACATGCACAGTGGAGAGAATGTTGGCATACCTATATACTACTTTCATGAAATGTGGATGAAATTTCTTTGGATATTGTACTTTTGGAAATTTTAAATGATCTTAGGACACTGCTAACTAAAATGACTGCTCCCTTGTGCTCCAAAAATCAACCTAAATTTGTCTAAAGTACACTATTCTTGGCAGCTATTAAAATATGGAAAATGAATTTAGCCAAACTAGATAATACCAGCTTCTAAAAGTGCAATGACTGAATTACCAAATACAAAAAATGTAAAAAAAGTTATCGGCTCTTTTTTTTACAATTTACCTCTGAAGTTGAGAAGTGAAAATGAGCAAGTAGAGATAGCACTTTTTTGACAGATGCACATCTGCAATAAGGCCAAGCTGTATACTCTCTAACCCATATTACACCCATCAATCATACATCAAAATAAAGGGAATTAAAGGTTCTTTGAACAATACCTAAGATATACAAAGTCTCTTTTAAATAACCAGTATAACTAGTGAGGAAACCCGGGAAAACTCTATTTCTTTAAAATTTTAACCCTATGCTAAATACGAAACTGTAGAGCGCCAACTTAAAAATAAATATAAACATTTATGCAATTATTTTTCTTATTTTCATATTATTATGTATGATGTTCTGAGTAAAATGGTACATTAACAATGATTTTATTCTTGAAAATAAGCTAATTATGCTTATTTTTGCTCTAGCATACCTAATTTGCTATGAGGCATGTTTGGGTGAGTAGTGACCTTCATTATGGGGAAATTAGAAGTCTTTGAATATAGAAATAAAGTCAACTTAAATTGAAAAATGTTGCATTAAAAAAAAGAAATACATAGTGAAAATGTTTCATTTCATTTATTTGCAATAAAATTTTTAAAAAAATGATAACAAAGCAAATTTGCTTTCTTCCATATCAAAAAATTAGTTAATATTTTACCCTTTGACCTTTGACCTTTATGAACCTCACTTGTTATATCCCTTTTATAACTGTAAAATTTATTGTTGACATCTTAGGAATAAATATGGCTAGTTTCATGTTCCTGTCTATCAGCATAACATTGGTTGCTATGTTGACAAAATGCAATGCACATTTTTTAAATAGTTCACTTTTTATCATAAGGAGGGGGGGCTGTACCGGTTTAAGACTCTGATTCTAATAAATGCTGTTCTGAGGAGGAAAGTATAGGACAATTATTACAAAAAACTGTTTTGATGCTTGCGACTTAAATATTTCAGCCATACAATCAAAATTAAATCATACAATAATAATATCTATATACTCTTTATGGTGGCGCTCATCAGTTATTATGTACTTTTGAGAGAGTGATGTATGTAAGGTGAAGTTGTTTGCATTTTAAACATGCACAGTGGAGAGAATGTTGGCATACCTATATACTACTTTCATGAAATGTGGATGAAATTTCTTTGGATATTGTACTTTTGGAAATTTTAAATGATCTTAGGACACTGCTAACTAAAATGACTGCTCCCTTGTGCTCCAAAAATCAACCTGAATTTGTCTAAAGTACACTATTCTTGGCAGCTATTAAAATATTGAAAATGAATTTTGCCAAACTAGATAATACCAGCTTCTAAAAGTGCAATGACTGAATTACCAAATACATAAAATGTAAAAAAAAGTTATCGGCTCTTTTTTTTACAATTTACCTCTGAAGTTCGAGAAGTGAAAATGAGCAAGTAGAGATAGCACTTTTTTGACAGATGCACATCTGCAATAAGGCCAAGCTGTATACTCTCTAACCCATATTACACCCATCAATCATACATCAAAATAAAGGGAATTAAAGGTTCTTTGAACAATACCTAAGATATACAAAGTCTCTTTTAAATAACCAGTATAACTAGTGAGGAAACCCGGGAAAACTCTATTTCTTTAAAATTTTAACCCTATGCTAAATACGAAACTGTAGAGCGCCACCATAACTGTTGCCTTGAAAGAGATTTGTTGATTCGGGCTCCAAACAACACGTTATGTTGTGACCAGTTTGAGTTGAAGTTTTAATTTATTGAATTCAAATGATTCTTTATCCTGGAAATACATAAGTGTTCTGACAAAATTTTTGGACAAAGACATTCACTAGAATTTATACAGAATTTAAAAATGGAATAATATTTTCTGTGATTCAACAAGAAACTGTAGACACATCTACACTTTAAAGGTTACAACAAATGTTATAAATTTCCATTCTGGATTTCATCTGGATTTGAACTTAATTTCATTCAGGACATTTTTGGATTTTATTCATAAAACTGTTCTTTTTCTTAATTTTTCACTTTGTATTCTAGCTAAATAAATTATTTGTTAAATTTTACAAAGCTTGTTGTCTTCACTCTTTTCTGTCACTTACTGTAAGAGCCTAGACTTATACATTTTGAAAAGAACCTTTGTCCTCAATTTACAGAAAGGCTTTTAAAACTATGATGCTCAAGCTGCATTTGTACTTCTACAGTAAAGGTAAGTTTTAAGTCTTGTACATTATTGACATCAAGTTTTGCAAAATCATGAAGAAATACAACAAAATGAATGATTATATGCATGAAAGTTATTTGTAGGACAATATAATACAATTTAATGCATTTTTGATATGTGTATCAACATAATGGTCTTTTCATCTTTGGGTCTGTCTGTGGTAGTGTGGTCTCATTTTATACCAGCTGACATATTGTTTTTTGTTTTCCAGAATACAGATTACAGACATAGACTTATAATACTCTCTTATGCCATTATCACACATCTATCTGATCTGGATCTTTTGTCTGATTAACAGCTGATATTAATTAATAAATAAATATTTTGTTCTCTATGAAATAATGCCATTATAAATAAATTAATATATATATTAAGGTATCTGAAACTAGTATTTCATATCCACTGATATATAATTATTATGGTGAAACAATGCTCATGTGCCTTACACTGACAAGATTAACAATAACCAGCTGACAATATAATGCATTACTGATATGCATATCAACATAATGGCCTTTTCATCTTTAGGTCAGTGGTATGGTGTCTCATTTTTTGAGCTGACATTTTGGTGGCATTTCCAGTAAACAGATTACAGACTTCTAATATGCTCTTATGCCATTCTCATCCCTGACAGGACAAAAAAAATTCCAAACAGCCTATATCTCTGTTGTCAGTGATTTTATTTCCCTTTTAAGTTATTTCAGGCTACTCCATTCTATTAGATGCATTAGTTATTTTGGTCATTTTGAATATATGATTGCTTTTCATGTAAGGACAAATTTGGAAGGGATTATGGTGTTATCTTCAAAACAGAGGAAATGGTTCCTTCTGCAAGGAACATCTCTAGAACAATTGTGGCAGCAGAGATGACAAACAACAGAATCCATCATATTGTACTTATTGTAGATGCAAACTAACTGCACTTGTTCCAATCAGTGAATAAGAAACTACAGAGAACACTTATTTCTGCAAATTAAAACATGGTGACTCATGGGGACTAGAATCCATTTCTTCACCAATTCAATGCTAATGTTGTTTTATCTCATTGTCATGTTCAGCATCTGATTTAATTATCCATCATAAAAGGTGACAATTTAAACTTGTTCTTTAGGTATGATTTAGGCACTTTACCTATCACTGGTGCAAAGCTTATCTGTTGCATTGTATCTATTTCTATAGAGTTCTTGTGCAAGGATTAGGGTCTGCTATGCAGTGAATACATTCAGTTTTAATTTGTGGTTATTGTTTTACCTACAAATAACCAGAAATCAGAATTTAATTTAACATATTTCACTACCTGACACAATGAAAGTATAACTTTCAAATTCAAAGTCGAAACACTGTAAAAGTGATTATTAAATGGTTAGTAAAATATTCACATGAAGAACAAGTCTATAATGTCTCTTTATGCTGATATATGTATTCAGTGTGCTGAACTTACCAATGGGATAAAATAACTGACATGGAACTGGTGGGGTGGGTGCAGATTTAAACAGATTTTTAAGTTAGTCACCTTGTGTTATTTGCAGAAAGAGAGTGGGTGTTGTAAACATTTCTCTTTTCTAAACATACAGAAAATGTGTACATAGTGGGACCTCTGACAACTCTCTTAGACCAATTCTTGATCTAAAGAATAAAAAAACAAACAACTAATAATTATTCCAGACTGCTGAAGATTCAAGTAAATTTAAGGGGTATTATTTTGTTTTAAAGGGTATTATTTTGTACTGATTGTTCACCTCTTATATCAGCATGGAAAAAGTTCCAAAATATCAATATTAATCATTTCACCCCTAACTATATAAAAAAAAACTTTAAAGTGACATTAAGTTAAAGCACAAATCAATGCTATTGACATGAAGTTAAAGCACCAAGCAATGCTACTAATATTAAATTATAGCACTAAGCAATGCTACTAACATGAAGTTATAGCACAATGCAATGTTAATTAAATGAAGTTTAAGTTCAAGTAGCATCATGAAATCCAGAGTAGTTACCATTCCAAATGTTTTATTAACCACTTTGTGGAAATGTTAACATTTTCTTATACTAGTTACATTTATGGTTATTTTTCTTAAATCTATTTACCTTTAAAATGTTGTGGCCTTTGAAGATAATTTGAAGGGTATAATTTACAATATTTGAACACTTAAAATAAATGACTTCTTCAAAGTCAATGCAGAATTATGTATTAAGGTTTAAGTGCACATCTGCACAAGACTGGCTAAATGGTGCCAATTAAAAGCAAAGTCCTAAACATGTTATATAAAGAATTGCAAAAAAACTTTAGAAAGACAATCCCTTCAAAATAAATGTAAAGATCAAATCCAAGATAAAAGATTTCAAAATATAGGGTCCAGTGGCCTAGAAAGAACTTTTTTCTTGGACCCCTCAAAATAAAAACAGAGTTGTCTGATGGAAATTTTCCATGCCAACTGCAAGTGGAAGATAGGCAGGTTGTGCACTCTGGTTAAAGTTGACCCTTCATGAGGTATGAATAGGGCAGGTATGTGTGTGTCCTATCACAATATAGGTCATCTCTTAAGTTTGTTCTGTATGACACTTTCCACTCTCCAATTAAGTATGACATTAGAAAGCTAGTATGTGGTATTTCAAGTATTTTGCCATAAATATTGAACTGTCAATTCAATGAAGACAGGGACTCAAAATCTTGTCTATATTTCCAAATTGCTACAAACTTTACAATGTGGAATATTTTATTCCCTGATTTGGATTTCTTTACCCAATTCAGAGTATCTGGGACAATAGAGCTTAACAACTGAGATAGATCAGTAACAAAGATTTATACAAGTTGTATGTGTTTTTGGAGTTCATTAAAGTGTTATATGTAGGTCTGTAATGTCCATTGAGTAGGTCATATAACAGATAACTGGGTCAGATAACATTGACAAGACACCTAGCTAGCCAATGGAGCAGAAATTATGTGACCATCTCTACCTACTAGACCTTTAACCCCACCATTACCACATTCAAGTCAATAGGCAAATGATAGGAATCTGACACATGTAAGAGGAGACCACAAGATTTGAAAAAAATAATGTATACATTTCTCTTGACACTCCCTTGGGGTATAAATACTTCAACAAAAACAAAAGTATTAAATAAATGATGAAATAGTACTCTGTAGCTGGTAATATTGTTAGAACTGAATTTTTGATTCTATGATTTCATGCATGTTTTGTTATATCATTAAATTCAATGCTGTCAAAATACTGTTTAACTGTACCTACTTTAATCTTAGTACTTCAAATAAAGATATTTCACATCCTTTGAAACTATATACACCACTCCCTCGATAACTCATACACTACAGGGTCTATAAACATTGACTGCACTCTAAGTAAGGGCATGAGTTACCAAGGAACCTCCAAAACCTGAAAAAATTTGATTAGACATCTAGAAAACAGGGAGGTTGGGGGTTTTGTTAGGGAACTGGGTGATTTAATTACTAAATACTCATTTCACAATAACATTGATAACAATTTTTAATAACGTTCTTTTTCTAATGAAGTTGTTCATATTTCTGTTTAACATTTATTTTCAAAATGTTTAATATGTGAAATATCATGGTTTAAAAAATGGAATCCACACCTGACCCTGCATTATAATCGGGTTTGCAAGTTATCAGGGCTGAGTTATAGAGGGAGTGGTGTATAATTGATGACATTTTGAAGCATACCATATAAAATCATTCTGTAAAGTCCAACAGCAAACTGAACTGACCCAGATCTGCCATCAAATAATGTACTGGCAGCTCTGGGTCTGTGCAGTTTATTAAGAATAATCTGCAGAACAAACTGATGACCCATATAATTTGTTTGCATTCTGACCTGACTTATAGGTAGGTATATATGGTAGGTGTCTAATATTTTTCAAGGAACATTTCAAACAATCATTTGTCTGCATAGTTATCTCTCAGGTATAGAAACTAGTCTATAATTATGGACATTGCATAAACATATTCAATATATAAAATCAATCTTTTTCAAGGAAAGTATGTGGCTGCAAAATGTGTCACAAAATTTGTAAACTTTAAATAGAACCCTAATATGACCATACATGCTGATAGTCTAAGCTGTACCTTAATCCAACCATGCAGGCAAATAGTCTAAGCTGTACCTTAATACAACCATACAGGCCAATAGTCTAAGCTGTACCTTACTATGACCATGCAGGCAAATAGTCTAAGCTGTACCTTAATTCATCCATGCAGGTAAATAGTCTAAGCTGTACCTTAATAAGACCATACAGGCTGATAGTCTAAGCTGTACCTTAATACAACCATTCAAGCCAATAGTCTAAGCAGTACCTTAATACAACCATACATGCTAATAGTCTAAGCTGTACCTTAATACGACCATTCAAGCCAATAGTCTAAGCTGTACCTTAATATGACCATTCAAGCCAATAGTCTAAGCTGTACCTTAATATGACCATTCAAGCCAATAGTCTAAGCTGTACCTTAATATAACCATACAGGCTAATAGTCTAAGCTGTACCTTAATATGACCATACAGGCCAATAGTCTAAGCTGTACCTTATATGACAATTCAAGCCAATATTCTAAGCTGTACCCTAATACAACCAATCAGGCTAATAGTCTAAGCTGAACAGCAATATGACCGTTCAAGCCATTAGTCTAAGCTGAACCTTAATACAACCATACAAGCCAATAGTCTAAGCTGTACCTTAATATGACCATACAGGCCAATAGTCTAAGCTGTACCTTAATAGATCATACAGGCTATTAGTCTAATCTAATAGTCTACCTTAATGGACTATACAGGCTATTAGTCTTGAATGTACAGGCAAATTGAATAAGCTTTACCTTAATGTTTTATCATAATCTGTTTATGATGACATCTGGCCGAGTAATGTAAGCTGTGGAACATCAAATAGTCATGCTACCCAAAAAACTACACTCGACCAACAGTTGAAGGCAGGAACAGTAATGGCTAAAAATTTAGCCCAAAAGACAATTCTTGCTTTTTGTTTTACATGTATCCAGAAAAAATTATTTTGCTGACAACTTCAAAGAAAATTAATTACCTCTGAAGCACCAATTGTTCTGAATACTAAGCAAACCAAAAAACTAATGTCAGCCTCAATCAGCTGTTACTGTTATTGGGTTAAATGCCATTTTTCAGAAAAGATGAGCTATATATGGTGGCCAGTATAAATGGTGGAGGAAGAACTAAGGAAAAACCCAAAGAACCACTGATCCACAAGAAGCTACTGGCAAGTCTCAATCAGTGTTCTACAATTATCGGATGTTGCCACCACAAAAACAAATGATCCTCATTTGATTCTCCAAAGTTGTCTTTTAGTAGTTACTTCATTACCACATGGATTCATCATCAAACTAAGACAACTACAATCTTCAATAAAAACAAAACATCTGTCTTCAAAGTCAGTCAGAACTAAACTTAAAAAGAAAACAGAAATGGAATCTGATAGACTGCTGCATTTTCAAATGTGAATGGAACATGTTCATTTTTCAGTTAAAGCTTCCTTTTTTACAGAAAAATGTTTATGCTTGTGATTGCTATCAATGGCAGAATAAAACAAATTAAATTTTCAATCTTTTGAAACCAAAGATATTTAGCCAACAAGTTATTTGAACATGGGGCTTCTCTCAAAGATGATAAACCTTTTAACTGGTCCATATATTTTTATTTTCCTATCAATGGGTAGCCTAGGCAAGATGATAGGTGACTCCTGCTGACTAAATTCTAGGCAAATTCAAGTACATGTACATGTAGAATACAAACAACTACAGTCAGTGCTACTGGTGACAATATCATGGAGAAGTGTTTGTTGACAAGGGGATATAGATCAAATGTGAACTACCATTTTCTTTATACATCATTTCTGATTCTAATGGGATATGGCTAATATAATGAATTATACTCAGATTCATGGATTCTTCATGTACATGTACAGTACTTAATGCATTATGGACTCTACAGGATAAATATAAATTTTCAATATAAAAGTGTATTTCAGACTAATTTTGTCTTCATTTCATCAAAAGCACGTATTTTTAATTTGGTACATGCATCATATTCTTCAGCTAACTGGCTTGGTTGGTTATAACACAGTTCAGTACATAACACAGTTCTATGGACTCCAACCATCAGGTTATAATGGAGTCACACTGTATTAAATGTGAAATGTTTCATTATTCACAAGGCCATACATATAATACAACAGTCATAATACAAGTCATTTCAATTTGACTAATGGACTAGCTAGCTGATCCAAGGACCATAAAATAGCCACATTAGAGATCTAGCCCAGAGCATGTCCAATTTATTTATATACTTGTCACTGATAAGTATCCTGGTCACTGATAAATATGTGACAATTGGTCATTCCAAGGTGGAGTCATTACATTTAACAATGATCATTCCAAGGTAGAATCAATAAAACACTATGTGATCCTCTTGGTTTGCTTACAGGTTTATCATATTTTGTTTTTATTTCTTTTTCAGAGGAAAACAAAAATGTATGCCTTCACTTTCAAGACTGGCCAAAACCTGTACAAGTTTTATCTGGACTAAGATTTCTAATGAAACAGTGCTAATACTAATAATGATAATGTACTATGAATAACAACTACCTTGAGTCTAGATTGTCTCTATGAAGGTCCAACTCTATTATAAAACTGAAAAACACATTTAATAATGAAGCTTGAAAATTACACTCCATATAAACAGTTATAGTGAAGCAAAGTCATTCATGCATAGTAACTGATTTTCAAGCTTTATGACTTTGCTAATTCTGTAAAATATGAAGTTTAATCCTCATAATTAGTCATAAAAACTAAAACAAAACATGAGAAATAAAAAAAGCTTAGATTTCAAAAATGGTATACAATTTTGTGAAAGCATAAAAGGATAGATGAATCCAAAAGCAGATCCTTTTGGTTTTATCAAATAATTACTACAAGTTTTCTTCAACTCATGATGTAAAAATGCACTCTAAATCATGGCAACAACCACAAATTAAAAATATTATTTTTTGTATAAATGTTGGAAATCTTAAATCAATGAAAACTATAGTTCCTTGTTCTCATATCTTAAAGACATCTTTAAGTTGTTTTCATAATAAGAGACTTCACTTTATTTCACAACTTCTGAGCACACAAGTTGTGACTGGTATTTTTCTTGTCTCATTCTGGTTGTCTTGGTTCAGTTATCTCTGACCATCACACAATAGTTTCATCATAAAATAATACAGCATGATGCATTATATTGACATTATACTGTTAGACATGTTTACTAGTAAAGCAAAGCAGCTATGTGACAGAATAAAACTGAATTGTTTCCTCTATCTTCCTGGAAAAGTAAATGGGTGAGAAAAAATAATCAGTGAGACAAGATAATCCAAGTCTCAAAATAACATTGTTGTGGGGTGGGCATAAAACCAATTTTATAACAATGATTTTAACACAGTGGGGGGATTCCCTACGTAAATTTTCTCACAGGGGCATTTTCAATTTTTAAAGGTAAAAGTTTTTATATAAGAGAAAGTTTTATTAAACAACCCCTTATCAATTCGCATGAGACAACTTTCAAGAGAAGTTGTTTATTTTCATTATCATATCTTATGACAAATGGCACTATATCATACTGATTAGAATAGTATGCAACAGTAAAGACATTACCATCCCAAAATCTGCCATTGCACAACCCCGACCAAGTGTAGTTCAGTGATTTTAATAAGTAGATAATCCAAGAAAGCTTGCTGAATAAAAGGCACTTGGTAATGTCTTGATTATGGTGGTTGACAATGAACTCAAGACCTAGTATGATCAGATTTGCCCTTGGTAATATTATTGAATGTTACAGGTTTCCTTACACTTACTGTATATCAGATGTGTGTGATTTTCAAGTACTAGATAGAGAGATTTTTAGGTGTAGGAGAGAAGTCATTAAATTTAAGGGGGTTTGTGCAACTGTACATCTGGAGAAACACTAAAATATAACATCTTTATCCCCTTTGACCTTCTGTTTCCATTTAATTACGATAACAATTCCTTTTCTGGTTTGAGAGTAACGGTATTACTGTTTTATGGTAATTAAAGCTCTTTCTATGATGCTTTCATAACACCACCACTACTGTTGCAACAGTGAGAATCACATAATAAATTTTAATTAACTTAAGAAAAGCATTTCAAACAAACCTGACTGAATTGAGTATGATATCTGTGAATTATGTCCCTTATCTCTGTCCACTGCAGACACTTCCACTACAGATGTGCCAATGGCTGCCGTCTCAAAAATACGACCACTGAAGATTGATGAAAGAAATTCTGGTGGATGATCATTGTCATCCAGAATACTGATGGTGACACGTGTATAATTCCTATTCGGTTGTGTCCCTTGGTCTTGTACCATGACTGTCAAGTTATGCTCAGCAAGGACTTCTCTGTCTAGAGCACTCTTTACAAATATTTCACCTAAAAAAAATGCAAAGAATAAATGCTCAAAATTTCATTTTGGATAATAGGGGCTTTCTAAAGGCTTTCTGGTATAAACAAGACTTGTTATGCCTAAATAAATTTCTCCTCGTTACTGCTGGATATGATTTTAACAATATAAAACTTCTTTTACACTAAAAATCATTTTTAACATGAAAATACTCATTTATCATTTAGTGTCCAAAAATAAACATGTTTCTTACAAAGTTTAAGGGTTATTATCGTTATAAATAAAACTGTTCAAAACTGTAATGATTTTTATAATCAAGTGCCTTTACTGGATACCTGTATTCGGGTCGATCTTAAATAATGCCAGACTAGCTTTGGTATTGGCATAATCTGGGAATGTGTATAGCAGTCGGCTGTCCATGTCAGCATCTGTTGCCTCAACCTGAAGGATACTGGTCCCTAGTGGAGCACTTTCCAAGATGGAGGCTGCATAGCTGCTGTTCCTGAATAGAGGCCAGTTATCATTTTTGTCAAGGACTTTCACTACCACCTGAAAACAGAATTAGCACTTTTGTCAAAATTAATAAAACTCATACAATACAGTTTGCACTGAAAAAAAATGCTAGCCAGTAAACCTGAATATACTACCAGTTAAATAAGTATTGACTGAAATTTGGTGATGATTAAACATGCATATGTATCAATACTAAATGTAACTAAGTGTAAGGTGAAGATTTGTGGACAGGTTGTTGACAAAAGACAAAGTACAATAACTCTTAATCATTACATCCATTTGGCACCACCAGGCATCACTACTTATTAGCTCAGCAATATGCTAATGAAGATGCTCACAAGGCAGGGTGGTTGGGAAGAGTTTTTAGTAATGGGATTGGATAAGTATTCTCAGAGAAACTTAATTTACTTAAAAATTTGATTTCTCCTTTGAACATGTTCCCCAATTATGTTATGTTAGGAGAATAAGTAATTAGAGGAGGGGATACAGAGATTCCGACCTCTACCTTGGGTATGCTTCTATAGCTGAATTCCCCATTTGAATGACAACTCCTTCTCCTAATTACATAAGCAACATAGCCAAGGGTCACTTGACATGTGATCTTAACACATGTTTAAGAAGATGATTATTAAAATCTTCTTACCTACAAAATTTTACCAGTGAATCCAGCAAAGCTAATATGCTGTGTTGATTGATCCAGTTGGATCTGGTGGCTATCTGTCACTGGACCCAGCAGATTTAAGGTCCCTTTTATAACACCAAATCCCAAAGATGGAGCCTCAAAAAGGCTAAATCTGCATGCCAGCACACCCAAAGACACATCTGCCATGATGCTGGAATGTGAATGTGTCCAATATCATGGGGTGGCAGCCTTATAAAGAGGCTAGGGCCCAACTATTTCTCTTCAAGAAAAAGAGAAAAAGTCAGCCTGTTAAAAGATTGAGGCCTGCCGAGGGATGATGTTGTTAAGGCACCAACCCCTGATAAGCCTTCAGAGTGGAGAGTCTTCTTGCTCTCAAGATTATCTCCACAATCAAAGGTTAAAATTGTTTTGTTTTGCAAATCTGTACTAGTAAGCTGTGCAAATAGTAGAGGATGGTCCAGGCAAGGAAGGACCAACCATGACTGAATGCTGGAGAAGATTTGGGTTTGCCAGAATCTTCATGGGCATATATATTGCTATAACGAGTAGATCAGTAACCCAGGACATGTACGCGTGGCTATCAGAATCATCTTACAATTCTGATTCTGTAACTTCTTAATTATTTTCACATTCAGCACCTTGGTGGTGGTGGTGTAGCATGGGGGGATGCCCACAACCCCTCCTAAATGAATGACAGTGCATCCACAGCTATGGGTCTGGAACTGGAGAGACAAAGGTGGGTAGCATGCGATTCCACCGTATTGCCAAGACATCAATGATCAGATATCACTGAAGTGCTCAAATCCTAGGAGACCATTCCGTATGATGGACTCTACCATACTTTTGGATTGAGTCTTGGCCAAGACACAGAGTCTGCTGGGAATGTGTCTTGAGTCACATGTTGATATGGAGATTGCTGTACCAATGTAGAAACTGCCAAATCAGAATAAACTGGTCAAATGATTTGGTGCTTCCCTGTGATATATATGTCACCACCATAATGTTGTCAGACCTAATGAGAACCATTTTTGCCTCAGAGATGATTTGTTTCAAAAGTAAAGGCTGTTGATGACAACCTTCATTTCTACAATATTGACATGTAGAGGCTATTCATCTAACTCCCATGTGTCACTAACAGTAGTGAAAGTTGGCAACATATGGTCATTCCCACTATGCATAATGGCGTTAGTACCTATTATAGCTTGGGGCTTCTTCTGTGGAATTCCCATGGTCACCCAACATGTGTTGCCCCACTGATGAAGGAATGATTGAATCTTGGGTGTGATCATGAGTGTTATGGGGCTTCAAAACTGCATGAATAAAGCAAAAGATTACAAGAAATAAAGTCTTATTGGAAATGGAATCAAAAGAGTTTGATGATTCTGGTAAAGCAAATGCAAGAAAGCCACAACAGATTCTGGTTGATTAAGAACTCCACACCAAGATGGATAAAGTTCTCATGTGGACAGAGGTCTGACTTTCCCAGTTCACTAAAAAGCCTCCTCCTCATCATCATCAGTCCCATAGTCTGGTAGACCATTGAGGCACCGCACAAGACTGTACAACCAGCTTCCTTCATTCTTCTTGATTTTTTTGTCGAAGTAGAAGCAGCAGTGAGATCGCTGAAAAAGAGGAAGTCAGCAGGAATGGACAACATCCTTGCAGAACTGGTCCAAGCAGTGATTAGTGCCCTCACAAACATCTGCAAAAAGATCTGGCAAACTGGAGTATGGCCATCACCGTGGACCCAATCATAGATCATCACCCTCTACAAGAAAGGCAACTTGCAACAGTGTCAAAACCACTGTACAATCAGTCTTATAAGCCATCCAAGCAAAGTCCTGTTAAGGATACTGCTAAACAGACTAAAGCCACATGCTGAAAAGATCATTGTCAAGGAGCAGGCAGGTTTCACAGAAGAGTGCAGCACAACAGAGCAGATCTTCAACCTCAGAATATTGTTTGAGAAGTATCTCCAACACCAGCATTGATCTGTGCCATATTTTCATGGATTTCAAGTATAAATTTCACAGGGTATGACATGAGTCTGTCAGATCAAAACTGATAGCCCACTACTTTTTCATCGGATTAAACTCACCGTCTCCATCCTGAATTGGTTCAAGCAACTCCAGTCAGCTTGCTGTTTGCTTTCCAAAAAAGAAACAGCCCTGAGGATTGTGGCCTTTACACAATTATTTACATTTTCTATAATAATGATAACTAAAAATTTAAGCGCACTAGTTTTCATGTAATGAAATAAAGCTAAAACCTATTTCATGATTAAAATATAAAGTATTAGTACAAGGTATTTTAATACAAATCTGAAGACAAGCACTGCTGTACAACTTTAAACAAATAACAGAAATGATAAGAATTAGCCTTCTGAAAATTAATCACAGGCTTGAGACCTTGCTGTCTTTCCCCAGCAAAATGTATCCCTTTTAGTTACAATGATTCAAGCATTAGAATTGATGGTTCTATCATCAAGGATTTGCCTTAGAAATATAAAGAAGATTTAATGAAGCATCAAAATTTCTGCCAAACTGTTGGACAAAAAATATATAAAAAATCGTGACTAACAATAGATAATAGTGTTGCAAAAATGGAACTGGTAGACAGAAAACACAATGTCAAAACTACACTCTATTTTGTATCTGTTGTATTTACTCATTTCTAATAATGATACAACAATGAATACCCAACTGAAGAACTGTATCTTTGCCATTTGTAAATAAATTGAAAAAAATCATCTCCAATTTGTCAAAATGACACATCAAACCTGCCTAAACACTGTAGAATGGCAGGTGTCTGTTCTGTGATTAGGTAAAATGGTGCAAAAACTTTCAAGCCAGTTGTCACTCTCAATGTATCAAAAACTGCAGAAAAGTAGTGTCATTTTTTAACAATCAAACCAAAATGTATTTACACTCAGTTTCATACATCATCAATAAATGATAAAAAAGAATTATTAATATTAGTTTTATTACAGAGAGACTGTATGACAGAGCAGCAATGGCACTGAAAGACTGGTCTTGTCAATCCTGGTCTCTTGCTGTTGCAGTATTAGTGAAATCCCTGGTGGAATTAAAAAAATTCCAGAGGTATAGCATGGGAGTCATTTGAAATGCATTTCCTGTACTAATTTGTGTACTCTGAATTCCCAAGTCAGTTAATTATTCCAGCAGAAGCTAAAGAAGAAACTACAGTGCATCCATTATCAACAGCTACCAATTACAAATGGCTAGCACTGCTGTGGTTGACATACAATCAACTGTCTATAGTGTCCTCAATGGAAAGAATTTCACATAAAATCATAATTTAGCTTTGGTTTAGTTTGCTGTTTTATAGCACAACACATTAAGGTTATTTAGTGCCATGGCAACTGGAGTAAGTGTCTAAGTGCCTTGGCCAGGACAAAATATGGCAGCCACACTAAGCTGTTGTAGAATTTGAACCCACACTTTTTGGTCTGACCACTGAATCAATGTTTCAGGAACATGAGAGCAGACTTTATTTTTAATTAGACAACTGAAAAAGCTAAATTGGAGAAGTTTGTTCCTACCTAGAGCACAAATCACTGGTATATAACTGTCATGAGTATCACACATATTGGGATAGTTCTTTTTGTACTGAGTTACACAAAAAGTATATGGACATTTATGGATGAGGTCAACCTAAATGCATGAGCCAGTACAAACTGTATTGAATCTCATGCACTGTGATATCACAATAAAAACTACAAATATTGAAATAAAAAAATGGCACTAGCCAAAGTTGTCATGATTAGACCCAACATGCTCTTTTCTTGATCCAATTTACTATGAGGCCACCATTTTAAAAGTCCATAGCAATAAAAACATTGGGGGGGTAAATTTCTGGATGACAGTTATGGTGCAAAGCATTCAATAATCAGGACTGAATAGACTTTTAATAATGATATCAGTAATAAATTTTAGAATAATAACTATTGAATTTATGACATACAATTATGCCTATGTGAGCACATCAACATATACCATAGAAATGCCAACATCATCTATTCTTCTTCTTTTTTTTTTCTCTTTTGTACAATTTTCCTTTCCATGATGACTTCAGCACAAACATAGCTTAAATCTAGATAACTGCATGTCTGCCATGTGCAGTACATAATTCCTTTCAATTATGGGCATTCTGCACCTACCCACACCAGTACCTGGTAAATGCAATGCATAAATCCTCATAAATACACTACTACTATGGACAAAGGCCTATGAATAAAATATATTAAAATTGTTGAAAAATTCTTTTGTTTTTAGCACAAAACTGACCATTTCTAAAGGGTTTCTGATTTAACGGACCTTTATAGCTTTGAAACCATTAGAAAGTGTATAACACAGAAGCTGTTGAAAGTTCCACTCAAACAAAGCCATGCCAAAACAAGGTTATTTACAGAGATGCATTTATAAATACTAATTACTTTTCACAAAAAAAGTCAGTCAACAAGCTTAAACACCAAAAAAGAATTTTAGATGTCTCACAAACAAAATGTCCACCAGGTGTCAGTCAAATACAGCTTGGATGTTTTGGGTAAACTTTAATTGCTATGCAAGAGACTTAAGAGAAATCACTGTTAGAACATTATTATTAACATTGTAGCCAAACTCTTGAATAAAACTGTAGATGGTGTATAGATCTGCAGCTTTTCATTCCAAACTAATTCCATACTACAAAAGTGTTGTCAGGTCTCATGTTAAATGTGTGTGTGTGTGTATGTGTGTACATACAAACAGACACACAGAGCCATTTATAGGCACTTGTTGCAGAGTTGTATAGCAAGTCTTACTGGTGATAAATTGCCCTCTATACCCAAGACCCCATATATCACCCATCAAAGATCTAGTGTTACAAGGAGGCTTTGTCCAGTATCTTCTTAAAGTGCTGTCAGTGACTGAAACAAGATTAAAGGAAAACAAGATGATGGTTAATGAGACCATCCACATAAGCCATGAGGTTTATTGTTGGTATATCATTTGTGAGAGAGGGAAAATATCTTCCACATCATTATTCTACATTCTTTTAGTCCTTTTAAATCAGTATTCCATACCCACCTTACACTAGACTAAATCAATCAAATTCCACTACTGGCCAAGAATAACATGCCCAGGCTGTTGATCATAAAAACAGACAACAAAAAATAAGTGCACTGTCTGTGGAAAAAACACAAGTCTCAAAACTGATGTTTGCTTTTCTAAAGTTTGTTCTATACCATATATTATGACTAGTTTGACTATTCCTCAAACAATGTCATTCTGATATTTTGCTTGCTTCCATTCTTTCTATATTTCTTTTATTCCCCATTGACTTGTAATATTTTTCTACACATGGATGATTAGCATGGACATCCATACTTTAGAAACCAGCTGTATCATGATCCAAAGTTTTAACAAGTGCTTATCAAAAGTACATAAAACTTTTACTTACTGTACATGCTTGCTTATAAGTTGGGTCAAACTAAACAGACTCGGCTCTGCCACTGCACAATGTGCCAACAGATCAGGGTCTATTTTGTATGTAGATGGACTGACTGACAAGCAATTACATTAAGCATTTTTTTTAGCAATAAGCATACATTTGTATTATCCAGATATTACAGTACCATAGGATGAAAACAAACATTCCTAGGTAGACATCTTCTCCATTATTCCTTATACTGATTTCATGACATAACTTAAGGTAAACACATTTTTCTTATTTTCTATTCCTGTTAAGAGTATTAGTTTGCTATTTCAATAAATTTGTAATTGTTCTTATTTTTGACTCTTTTGAAAAACAAAAGTAAAAACTGAAAATTGACACAAAAAACAATGAAGAGCTGTTTGAAACATAATATCCAGACAAGGTGAATCAATTAAGGACCTACCCATTTCACTTTATACGAGATTCACCAGGAGAACTCAGCTATTAATCCAAAGTTTTATGATTTCAACCAAGATGACAACTACTTGTTACTCTTGGAGCTCATGAAATATGATCCCCAATCCAAGGAAGCCATAAAACAGCAAAATGTCTCTTCACACTTGCTATGAGTTTTGTTGGATCAAACTATGTACAAATTATTATCCTGCCTTATAAGAGCTCTTTATAACCAGACCACTTAGTGTCCAAGGCTGTATAATACACAGATTTAACCACACAACTTGACAACAAATATTTCTTTTGTAGCAGTGGCATGGATGAAGCAAAGATAATCTAAATCTGTGATTACTTGTCAAAGTGTAATTCTGAAGTTTATCTTAATTTTCCTTTGTGGTTTTGTGTGAAATCAAACACTCATTATTGAGTGTACTTCTCACAAAGCTCAAGTATTATAATCATCTCAACTAAACTATTTCAAATAACATCCAATATGTTCCCAGTAACATCCATAAGGCAACCTCCAAAAATGATTTCAGTCACCTGACCATCCCTGTTTCTCATTGCCAACCCTAGCACTTTATCCCCCAATATTTTATTTTTTTTTAAATCACAAAAAATAACATTTCATACATGTTTCTAAAAAAAATAAAACCAACCTGTCTACCCTAAATAAAAACATGCAATAATTTTTGCCTATCTAGTAGAATCAAACCAATTTTACAGGAGTCACACATTTTGTTTCACTATAATTTTATGTGGTCCACAGCTTCTTTCATTGCAATTTGACAGGAACAACATAGCTTGTTTCATTGCAATTCTACAGGAGCAACGTAGCTTGTTTCACTACAATTTTACTGGGGCCACTTCTTTCATTGCAATTTTACAGGAGCCACATAGATTGTTTCACTACAATTTTATATGGTCCACAGCTTCTTTCACTGTAATTTTACAGGAGCTGCACAGCTTCTGTTTCAATACAACTGCTAAATCATAACACAGATAATAGCTTCCAAAAATAAAAGATATTTTACCATGTAAAGGATATTAGGAAAAACCTGAACTGCAGAAAACATGAGTTTAATTAATTTTGTATGGCTGAGTAATAAAAAAGGGGGAAGATAGGACCAGGGCTCTCTAACATTGTTGAACACATACAAATGGTGCTCTCTATCATATTCAGGCAAAATAATGATTATTAGGCAGGAGTTAATGTAAACTGAGACAGAAGAAAACAAGAGTCCCATGCAGGTACTGACACTAATGAGTGAAAATAATTCCTTGAACTCAAGATATGACCATCATTACAATCCTCCAAGTGTTGAACAATCTCTGACATTCTTCAATAATAACAAGGTTTTCAAATTGGCTGTTTTGGTGAATACATTGGATTTCAGATCAGTTCAAAGCAGACATCAACAGAAGACTTCTAGTCAAAAGCCCCATGTCATAATGATCATACATTTTCATTTAGGACCAACTAGGTTTCATAAGTCGTCTTTCGGTGAAAACTCTTACTCATATAACCATTTATTCAGGAAAATTACTGAAAAGATTTTCAAATTAGACAAGTCAGCCTTATTAGACATCTGTCTGCTCAATGTCATATTCAAACTAGAAATCAGATGAAGCCTTCTGTTGAAAACACCAGTCAATATGACCTTTCATTTTGAAGGAATAGTGTAAGATTTTCAAGAGAGCCAATGTGTTATCTATGCTGGATCTCAAACAGGTGCCATTTTCATTTAAGATCAATTTAATAGCATGAATACCTTTGGTGAAAACTTCATGTTGATATGCTCGTACATATATATATATATATATATATATATATATATATATATATATATATATATATATATTCTCAGGAAAGGTAACAATAAAAAGATTTTCAAGATCGCACTCTCTGGCTGCCATACTAGTTGTTGGATCAGCAAACATTTTCCTTTACGATTACCTGGACTTTGTTAAAAAAAAGTCAATATCAAAATAAATCTTTCAGTGAAAATCTCATTTTAATATGACCATTGACTAAAAACAAATAGTGATCAAAATGATTTTCAATGTGGCCACTGTGTATGCCTGTTCAGCAACATTTCTATTTAGGAGTTGGACCATTGGAAGAACGAGTGTGAAGTTTCTTGGCAATCCTTCAATTTTGGAGGAGCAGCAATAAGAAACATGCTAATGAATAGATGAAAATCCATCCCATAGATTCTACAGTAGAGCTATTACAAATACATGTTCTTTATTTATAGTCCAAGCAAATCATCCAAACATATGAATATAAACCTATCATTAGGAGATACAGTTCCTAATACTAATCTGCATCAATAGCTCCAAAAAGCTTTATAATGCATGTACTATCTGGTTTATTGTTCCCTTGATAAAAATTTTAAACAGATCTGCAGCTTTGTTTTGTTATCCAAGATAAATTTATTTACTGTTGCAAATGCATTTTGTACCTATTTTGTTCAATAACTGCCACTTCACACACGAAACTTGATTTGGTAATGGAAACACTGTTTTTAAAAATGAGATCCTAACTCACTTTTGTGTGAAGCAAATTACAATAAATTAAAATATGTCAGCATCATTAAATTTCCATGAATTTTTTACTGCACCTGTTGCCACATAAAATTTGTCTGAATTCATAATGGATAAAATTTCAGTCTTGTTTTCTATTTTAAAAAGGACTATTGTGTCAATGAACATGCCATCAAGGACAAGAGGCCAGGGTAACTCACTTGGAAGAATGCTGGACTGGTAATCCAAGGGTCTGAAGTTTAATACCAACACAGGACTGCCTACTTCATTGCCTTGGTATGTCTTTGACAAAAGTACTTCTCATTTCTTTGCATGATAATAATGTCATAAAAGTACAGTTAAAACCAACATTTCACACACATGATATAATCAATAATATGCTAACCATGCTGTTAAAATTAAGTCAGGTACAATAAGAATTCCAGTGAATGTAGTTTCTTGCCTGGTCCAAGAGTTTCATAAAAACTAATTGCAAAATCAATAAGTAATTACTGATGCATGAAAAACATGACATGGTGCCATCACTTTGTCAGTGATATGCATGACTCTTCACAGTGATTACACCAATACAGTTCCATGACAACAGAGAAACTGACCTAAATACAAACACTTAACAGGCTTTTCTCAGGTACAAAACTATTGAAAGGACATGCATGTCCCCAGCAGCCAGTTTTGAAAATCCAACTACAAAACACATTTTGTCTGACTGCCAAGGAAATAACTACATTTACACAAAAGAGTGCCATTTTTCAAACTATTAAACAAATTTGGTCACATACATAGTTAATCCTAATTCACTGAATACCTGAAACTCCCCCACCAAGTTGCTAAATGAATCATGGATAGAAGTTTACGCTGCTTAATATAGCTAATAAAAGATAATCAATTTCCTATTTTGACACCTTTTTCTTATTTTTCAACATGGCCACTCCTGTCCACATCTTATGTCAACTAAGTTCACATCATTATGGTTGACATTATTATTAATTATGTCTAAACCATCAGGATCTGTGAAATTAAACACATGTCAAACTTTTGTTTAGCTATGACCCAAAAGGCCAATACAATATGCAACAACAGATGTGATTGGTCTGATTATTTAAACTTCCCATATTCCTGTAACTACAGTCAACCAGCAAAAACAACTGTCACATCCTCAAAAGAAAGTGCCAATTTCTTCAACAAACTAGTTAGAAAAAGTAATAATAGCTCTTAGGCATCAAGGTTCTCAAGCCATATATGAAAGTTACTAAAGTTACCACTACTGGTGTTACTGTTTTAACACAGACAGTCATGTTTCTTGAGTAAGACTGTGAATACATTATCATATAATAAGTAACTCACCTGTGAATTACTTAAGTCTCTTACTAACAGTAATCACCCAGCACTTAAAATAGAGAATGAGAATTATATTGTATTAACTCAGGCATGCTGCTGTAGGTACCAAGTGACAATTTTATGATTGGATTTGTCACTGGAAAATAAATAAATCACATTACATTTTTTTTAACATAATTATCTGTAAAATAATACTTTTGGTTGCCCTACCAAGTTTTCACAATGGGAAATAATTGCCAGACATTTAACTTTTTTGTTGTCCCAGACCATCAGACAATGTATTTTTTTTACTGCTGCTTCTATGTTAATAACAATGACAATGTTGGAAATGTGCTTCACATGTGAGATCTCATCCCCAAGTTTGAAAAACTTACATTGCAGGTGTTTGTGTAGATTCCATCAGTGACTTGGAGAGTGAGGTTGTAGAAACTTATCATCTCCCAGTCCAGTCTGCCTGCCAGAATTAGATTCCCAGCCTCCGGACCAATGGCAAACTGACCAAGGCTGTCACCATCTAAAAAGTCAAAATAAAAATCTTAAGCAGAACATTTATGTGTTTAAAGATTCCAAACAGGAGAGTTAAAAACTGACATATTTGTCAGAAAATATTACAATACATCAACAAACTGACTGATAATAAATTATCTCTTTCAAACAACTGTTTAGCCAACAGATGCTAGCATGTGCACCAGTCTACAAATTAAGTCACCTGCCCAACAGACACACTAATAACACATACAAATGGTACAAAATTTGCTCAAAGCTTTTATACACTGAAAGACCAAATCATAAACATTTCCTTATCCTGAAAACTTACTTAAAAAACTAACTTTTGTAAAAAAATTTATGTTATAGATTAAAACAGAACTATTCAACTCTAATTAATCCAAGGTAGTGCCATCATAAACTGAACTAATCTAAAGCACTCCTACCAAAGCATTCCCATCATAAAATCTTCCAAAGGGCTCTGTTGAACTGTTATATCTTGCCCATTTATCCAACATAAAACTACAAATAATTGCTGAAATAGCAGGAATAAGCTCATTCTTCTCATTTCTGTCAATATTATCTTGAAACCTTAATCAGCAGTTTGTAGTTTAACTTGTTTTATAACCAAAATGTTTTCTACACATACATAAAATGAGGGGTTTATTTCTCTGAAGACAGTTTATCACAGATATTTATAGAGGTATTTATTGCTGTATAGCAAAGCACTCTACTCTTTGATATGCCTAAAAGTAAATCTAGCCTGACTTCATCTCTGTGAAACACCTGCTCTGAGTTTTCAACATACCTGAGCTAGCAGAATTAATCAAGTGTTAACATCTAAATTATGCATTTAAACTCTAAGCAAAATTACAAGAGCATCAACCTTAAAACAGTATACCCCAACATTTTTCCTGGATGAAATATTTCAAGGACTTTGTTTGAAAGTCACGAAAAATATTTATTGCTTTCACTGGTTTACATGATGAAAAAAGGGAGGAAAATGTATGAAATGGCCATGCAAGTGGAAGACACCATTTTTTTGTTTGGTTTTGGTGTTTTATGTCACAGCAACCTACATAGGGTTTTTATTTTACTGCCAAGGCACTGTAGTAAATTGCCTTGCCCAAGAAAAACTGGACTGATCTGTGATAATATTCACCCTCTCAACTGTTATATTCGCAAAAAAAAAAGCACGACTTTATAGTCAAATCTCAGCAAAAAAACCCTAACATTTAATGGAAGAGAGGTTTCTCCAGAATATTAACTCAGAAAGGGAATTCCCACTGGCATTTTCTTAATTTGGTGATTTTCAGTGATTAGGGCAAGATATTTTTACATGAAAACATTAGCCATGGAAAGACCTCCTTACGCTGTGTTTCAAAAAACTTGCTGGTGATAAATAACTCCTAATGAATACAGATGAAATATACAGCTAATCTTCATTATTTGCAAAATGTTTGTTGTTATTTGTTATGGGGTTTAAAGCCATTTTCAGCACAAGATAGGCAATACATGGCGGCCAGCATAACTGGTGGAGGAAGAACACATGAAATCATGGGAAAGTACTACTGACCAATGAGAAGCTACAGGCAAGTTTTTTTATAGACCAATATTAGCTAAACCTGATAATCAAACCTACACAGGTAAGATGGCAGTGTTCTGGAATGTTGAGCACTTTAGATCACTCATTCACTTGGGGGGCCCACTACAATGTTAGTAACAATATTTGATGCTGTATTTCTTAATGCATTGTTTTTGGAAAATATGAACGAGTTTTTCTGAAAAAAATTTCAACACAACCTTGTGGAGTGAAGTATTTTTCTGAACAAAATGTGTTCATATTTTCCCATACAAATGCTGTAAACTTTATTACATGATCATTTTGTTACCTATGTTATCCTTAATAATAAAAGATATTACAAGAAATAATGTAACTGAATTTATGCTTTATTCCAAAATAAATTCACCTCAGATTCATATTCGCAATATTATTAATGCGCACAAAGCTATGTCAAGCAACCTTTAAACTTAGTCACATGTTCTATATCAGTTTAAAAAAAATATTTCTTGTTTTGGTCCACTTAAAATTGAAAAAAATCATATTGTGAATGAACATTTATGGATTTGGTTTCCATGCTGATTCAACTCAATTCCTGTTTTCAGATTATAATGGACTGGATTACTGGGTCAATTAAAGTGCAGTAAGGAGAATGCACTGGGAGAATGCACTTCAGCTGGAAATGTAGGCTACTTAAAATACCAGTACAGCTTCCCTGTATATCAGTTTTCGCAGGACATGTTGCTCAGATTTGAAGAAATAATAAAGTACATTTTGAAGAAATTCAAGACACATAAATATATTTATAACCAGCTAAATAATGTTTATGCCCTGTCACTTGCATCTCCTTGGAAGAACCCCAGCTACAACTGTATCATAGTGTCTTCTATTGCTAGCCTATCATTGTATCAAAATGCTTGTATGAGGAAAATTGAAAAGTAGCTGTTGTGTGAAACTCCATTTGCCCAGTAGAAATAATACTTGCTTGTCATCTTGGATTATAAGCCCTTAGGTTTCCTATCAAAATCTTCAGTTACATTTTTTTCTCAAATCTAGCATTTTGACTTCTGAAATGATACATCTCTGATATAATATGCTTTTCTATATTTTTTCAGTCTTAATCATTCTATTTGCAATTCTATTTGAATATTCTCCTAAATAACTATTTCAATGATCAGAACGGTATTTTCAATTACTGCATCTCTCATGTCTGTTGTTGACATTGCAAATTTCATGTTCAATCAGTTGCTTCTTTGAAAGTTTCAATTCTGACTTAGTGAACTTAACCAAAATTTCAATTTCTGACTTAGTGAACTCATCCACATTGTTAATTTTATCATCTATATTTTTAAATGGATGAAACTACTGCTTTGGTTCATTCACAAACCAATTTAATCAACCAAAACTTAAATCATCTATCTACACAAGTGTACATAGTTTGTTTACAAAGTAGTTCCTAACAGCCTACACTATACATCTTTAGGCACACGTGTTGTGCACGTGTGCAATATAAAGGTGTTCAGCATAGTAAAATACTGCACAATTCTGATAATGGAAAATTAATAGAAACAAAACAAAAAATGAGCATATAATAAACATTAAAACTGCATTATCCTGCAAACAAAAAGTAAATATGATCCCAAAATCATTAGGTTTCTTACAAACTCAGAGTGCAAGCCACCCATACAGTTTAGTTTTTAACTGTGATCTAGAATTTAGTTACTGAGCAGAAATTGTTTTTTGCAATGGCAGTGACCTTGCTTTTTGATATTTTGGTCCTAAAATAAAAAGGTTTTTTTCCAACACAAAATGCAAGCCATTCACAAAGTTAGGTATTGTACATGGTGCAAATCTAAAACTAATGAGCAAAAAGAAAAATAAAGATAACAAAAGTACAATTGGACATCTGTACATGTATGGACAATGTCATAACATTATATTCTGATTTTTGTGTGCATGTAATCACTGCAATAACCTTATGATGATGCCTACACAACAGGAATAATAAAAGGCACAACATCATTGAAACTTCGCACATTTGTCTCACCTATGATTTGCAGGAAAGGCACCAAAAAAGTCAGAATGAATCCTTACCTATAATTGAATACCAAAGTTTGTCTTCATCTGGGTCCTCTGCCTGCACTATGTCTAGCAAAGAACCCACCTTGTCATCTTCCAGCACACTAACTGTTATGGAAGGGGAGATAAATTTGGGTGCATTATGAGATCTCTTCAGGCGCTCTACAACCTCCACTATAACCTGAGCTGTAGATTTCCTGCTGTTTGGTTCACCTAGGTCAACTGCTCGCACCTGAGAATAAACAGCATTATAATCTATTGTCATCGGCTTTTAAAATGTGGAATTAAAATCCACTCAACACAAGTACTTCAAAATTTATGCAATTCCAACAGTTGAAAATCAGCAATTTTTAAACTGGAACAGTAATTTCTTTCAAAATGATTTTGCTATTTCTGTCATATCAAAAGTTCTGATCCAGGTTTTGAAAGTTAATTTCTAACAATGCCAACATGATCTAAGCTGTGTTCATTACATTGTATACCTGTTTATAAAAACCTATGACATTATCTTGATGGAAAATGAGGCAGTTCAAGAACATATCATGTCAACCATAATACAAATATCATTAATAAGAGAAAGAGTACCATAAAGTAATACATTACATGCCTGCCAATGCAACACCATTGTATTTACTTTAAAATCCTCTTTCATTGTTTGGATGCCCAGGTACTAAACAAAGACTCATTTAACTGGTATAATATGCCCTCATCTCTGTGACTTTGTCTTTTGACTGTGGACCCCAAAAACATTTGGTATCTTCCTTGCTTGATATGTAAGCCAGCCAAAAATAAAATTCCCAAACCGCAAGTTACAAATAAAGTATGGACTAAGCATATTGCATAGAAGCGACTTCTTGGAGTCACTGTGACCTCACTTTTGATCTTTTGAATCAAATCTTAATAAGTGTCTTCCTTTGTTAAATGCAAGCCATCTACAAAAATTTGTCAAAGTGAAAGACCAAATATCACCCAGAAATTCTTGTTCTCCCTCTTTTCATCTCAATGACCTTGACCCACTGATCCAAAATCAATAGTTGCCTTCTTTGTCTCAAATGCAAGCTATCCACAAAGTTTGGTCATGGTTCTGTCATAGGATTGGTTCTGTCATAGGATAAGAGTTGTTTTGTGCAAACCATTTTCCTTCAATGACCAAGATCTATGATTTAGTTCAAAAGACAGTGGGTGTCTTTCTCATCTCAAAGTTTAGTCAAGGCATCTGGTACAGAATACATATTTGTGTAAATCAATTTTCCTTCTTGCAGCCATATTCTTCAGAACCAATTAGTTGTCATAAAAAGCCTTCAGGTGAATGCCCTATGTCTATACGACTACCCATTCAGAAGTAGTTATAAGTTTCTCAAGATGGCCAATAAGGTGGCCATACTGTATGTCTAAGCAGCAGCATTTTCATTTAAGACAAACTAGATTATGGGATGAAAATGTGTGCAATGTTTCACAGACGTTCGTTTAGATAATTAGAATTAATAACAGATTTGTGCCAGTAGATGACTAGTTACTAACTGAACAAAAATTACCATCAAGTTATGGACTGTTCCTTTGATCAAGTCATTGGTTGCAGATATGATGCCAGTCTTTCTGTCAATTTGAAAGACTGAATGGTTTCCCCTCAAACTGAATCTGATTGTCCCATTGTCACCATCATCTGCATCAGAAGCCAGAACAGAAAAAACAGGAATGTCTCTGCCATTCCAAACTGCCTCTAGGACTTGAACACGGTACTTTTGTTCACTAAATAGCGGCTTGTTGTCATTGATGTCTTCCACCCTGATGATAACTCTGGCTCTGTTACACAAGTTAGGCTCACCACTGTCACACACTGTCACCTAGAAAGATATAAATGCGACTGAATAATTATAACATCTTTTATGCATCACAAAATTACTAGTTGACACAGACTCTTCTCAATAGGTGAATGAGAAGTCACTCAGAGTTGAGTTTGTAACATTTTTTATCTTGGTCATATTGTCTTATATCAAGTATCTTGTAACATTCTGTTCATGTCATAATATGGTGAGATGCATTGAATGACATGACATTCCACAAAAAAATGTTTGCAATTAAGCAAGTCAATGTGCGGGAGTCATAGAATGAGATTATTCTTTGCAAGATGAAAATTGAAAGGGTGAGACAAATAATGTAGGTGGTATACATTGATACAAGGACGTCTTATGTTATGTTACCATTAAAAAAATTTCATCCAGATGATCTCTGAATAACTTGTCCAGACAAGTTATTTTAGTTTTTTTAGGCATTATGGATAATCATTGTTCAACTGCATATTAACAACTCTGTTTTACGGCATATAAACAAATCTATCCAAGTAAATACACTGGATAATCAGTGTCCTACTGTATATTAAAAATCTGTCTGCACAAAAAAGCTGGACAATCAGTGTTTTATTATATATATATTCACAAATCTGTCCAAGCAAACAATATTGATAATCATTGTCCAACTGTATATGAACAAATTTGTCCAAGCAAACAAGCTGGATAATCAGTGTACTACTGTATATGAACAAATCTGTCCAAGCAAACAATGTGAATAATCAGTGTTTTACTTTATAGGACAAATCTGTCCAAGATGACAATGTGAATAATCAGTGTTCTACTGTATATTAACAATTCGAACAAGCAAACAATGTAAATAATCAGTGTTCTACTGTATATTTACAATTCCGAACAAGCAAACAATATGCATAATCAGTGTTCTACTGTATATTAACAATCTTGAACAAGCAAACAATATGCATAATCAGTGTTCTACTGTATATTAACAATCTTGAACAAGCAAATTATATGCATAATCAGTGTTCTACTGTGTATAAACAAATTTGTTACAGGTATTAATCTTTCTTTTCTAGAAACTTCATCCATGCCCCCATTTCCTTAATGATCATAGCAAATTCAAGCAGATTTCTCCACATGTACAATTTATAATATGTAAGTGAGCAAACATTTTTTGTGTCTGCAGATGTCAATCATATTACCTTGTTTTGGGAATTATCTTCAATATGGTATTTGATCAGACTTTCAAGGCTCAGAACATTTCTGATGTGGGGGATTTATATTCATTGACAGAAAGACATGCTATCTTTTTAAACTATGAAATATTTGTTTGTTGCATTTCTTATTTAAATTTGCAGTAGAGATTTGTGTTTTTCATTTGATAAAACTGCCAGTCAGTATACAACAGATGGCCTTTCTTGCCCAGAGGTTGGCAAACTGACAATCACATTACCTCTAGTTTGACAAATGTGCTAATGAAAAGTAAATACCTATGAAACCAGCCATCAATTTACCTATAAAAAATGTAATTCTCAGCACACAAAATGAAGTAAACAAAGAATAACAAGTAGAGCTGAATTAAAAATTTATTCAAAAGAAATATGGCAGGAAGGGTGTAAAATCACCTAATTCAACCTGCAGAGAACTAAAAAAAAAATTGCCAATGAAAAGCATTTTGTTTCCAGGTTGGCAGTCTTCTCAAAGTGGTTCATTCATTATACTGAAATCATTCAAGGTGACTACTCAAGGTCATCCATACAGTCAACATATCTGACTCAATTGCTTATAATTACTGATAAAATTATTATGGCAGTGAACAAACACTTGAATTAAATGACAAATAATATTACTTAACTATCTTTCTTTGCTAAAGTTAGACAAGTGGTTCTAAAATGGTATTTAATAAAACTGAAAGACACTCTGAAACACTGACTGTCTGTTAAAACATCTTCAAGTGTTAGTGTTGGGTGGACATCTGAGGTAACACACTTAAGACTGAGGATTATTGACAATTTCAGATTTCACTTCTATTTCAAGTAACATAACACAGTTGCTTTTATGCCCAACGGAGTGTTTTATATAGTTTTGGATGGATGCAATCTACATCAAAGATTATTCATGGATTATTGCCCTCTATCTTAGGCAATACCATTCTCTGTATATGTTGAATGGTGGGGTATAACAACCAGCTGTATGCCAGAACACTACACTCCACCAAAAATCTCCTACAAGGACAATAACATCTACATGAAGTTTGTAAAATGACACAATCTGGATCTATGCAATTGCTGGATTTATGACAATGTCATGAAACTGAATCAAAAACTCAACTGAATGAATGAAAATTTCCCATTGTATTTTTAAGACCCGATTTATTTCTTCTTTGAATCCTTTATACATTTTGAAATAGCCACTCAACCCTGTCAAATGAAGAACATCCCACCAATCCACATCCACCAAATAATTTTCATTTCTAGAAAATACCCTGAGTCATGTGACTTCTTACAACATGAGTTCAAGGCAAGGCAATAATGACTGCTGCAAAACAAGTGTAATAGCCAGGGCCAAAATGTGTACTGTTTTAAGTCTCTCAAAGGAACTGATGTTCTACTGACTGAATAGAATTTGCAGGCAGGACTATTTCTTCCTTTTAAATATTGAACCCATCTATGATATTCTTCAGCAACAAGGTTTTCATATTACAGCTGTGGAGGACATATTAGATGTCAACATGGCATAATTTTTTTTCTAGGACCATCAAAAGTCTTTTGGTGGAAACCCCATCCTGATATGACTATCCATTTTGGGGGGAAAAAATTAATAAGATCTTCAAGATGGATGCCATGGTGACCATACTCAGCATCAAATTGGCATTGTATAGTACCATTTATACATCAGAAGTTTTTGAGATGAAGCACAATGTTTATAAGACCAGTCATCTAGGAGAATTAGTGATAACAAGATTTTCATGATGGGCAATGTGACAGTCATATAATTAGTGGACCATTGAGTACCAGTGATATAAAGATGATTACCATTGATATAAAAACCAACTAGACATTACAAGATTAGTCTTTCATCCAAAACCCCATGCTAATATGGCCACTCATTCAAAAGATTTTAAACAGAAAGGCAAATATGCCAACTATCTGGATCCATTAGGGGAAAAAAATCAGACAGGACATGGTGAAGTCCTTATGAACTGACAATGTGAATACTGAACACTAAAATGTCAGTATTCCACCATTGTTGTTTTTGGACATATATGTGTATGTGGGCTGCTGCATTTAACTGCAAAATAAAAATCATAGAAAAGCTGTCTTATTATTAAGACACATGCCATAAAAGTTCACACTTGCTCAATAGTAAATTTTTTAAATTAAGTGCATTTTATGTATTTTTGATTATGCTGGGATAAATATACAAAGCAAGAAATCATTGAAAAATAAATACAGTGGCCATAAGAATAATAATAAGTACAGCAAAAAGTCCATCCCCAACATAATTCTACTATCAAATTAATTAGGAAAACTTAAACTCCTACCATTCCAGACAGAAATTGATTCTGTTATATAACATTTATCATGGATTAGCTCTGTACTACTACACTTGATCAATAAATGTCATTAAACATTCAGTGTGGTTCAATATTTATGTCTCCCATATAAAACTCCTGTTCTCTATTCATAATAGAATGCATATATTTTTGCAAAGTTACTTATGATGAGTAAAAGACTTGTGTCAAAGATTTGCCTCACAAAATTTTGAATTATTTTAATTTAGTTCTTTGATTTACAAATCTTTACTATTAAATTGTTAGCGTTAGACAGTCAGCACTTTAAATAAGCTCATGCTTTCTACTGAAGCCCCACAATTATACATTTGTAATTACATTAGATAAATTTTCTGAAAATAGATGTTTTAAAACAAATTAGGAACCTAATGATGAAATATTTTCTGCCTTTAATAAAGTTATTTAATACTTTCTTAACTTAAAAAGATGCTTACATATTTCCTTAAGTCAACTAATATATAAAATTTATTTGATTTAGGAAACAGACTTGTATAAAAATTGTTGACAGAGAGGAAAATCTGTATGATTCTCAAAGCTTTAATTTTGACATGGACAATAAGTTACAACTGGCACTGTATATTTAATCCAAACAGCAAATTGATGGAGGGTTGGTTCTCTCCCACATTCATCTGACTTATTGCTGTAACTGATCTATTCTATCCATCTTGTCCCTGTCATTTGGGGGCCATACCAAGATGGAGAGTCCCTTTGCTTTAATTGATTCATCCTTTCTTGTCTGGTAGTCATTTAGGTTCCATGATCAATCAATATAACCTGTCTGACCTTAAACTGGACACAAACCAATCTCTTGGTGGTCCTGACCCCTGCTATAGGAGTGCTATAGGAGTTAGGAGTGATTGTCTGGGAGCTTTATTAGGCTGATTAAGGGCTAGAGAATAAAAAAAGACATCCTGTCAAACTGTCAAACTCTCAAACTGAGTAACAACAAAATCCCCACCTAGCCTTAGCTTCAGCCTAAGTCCAGTAAATATTTTAGATGGGTAAAATGATATCCATTCCTTTCGTGGATCAAAGACCAAATCTGACGAATACAGTCACTGATAAAAAAAAAAATCTCTAGGCATCTCCAAAGGTCAAAGCAGTATAACTATGGAATCTTTCAACCTCTTTATCAAAGGGCACAGACTTACCTTCTATGGGCAGATGCCTACTCAACTGACAGATAATAACAGATTCTTTAACAGTTAAGATTAATTAAAATAACAGTGAGAAGGCTTCATGGTTACTCCCTTAGTTATACACCAACCCATAATGTCAACCATACCAGAATGTCATGATATCTAAAAGAATGTATGAATTTACCATGTTGGAGCTGACTGGGGCAACTTCATATGTTTTTAAATAAAAGTATCTTTCTCCTAGCAGAACGGGATTTCATCCATTAATAATTTATAATGTTAAATTCATTTATAAGATATCACTCAAATCACACACACACACCACTCAAATCACACACACACACACACACACACACACACACTAGGATCATTATATAAGTAAAACTTTAGATTTCTTCCCAAATGTGTTTTATTAAAGGTAAAACTTATTTTATTTATGTAATATTCATCCACCACTACTGTTTTGCTTTCTTTTTCATGCCAGAAAAACCACTGTCCATTTTATTTGAATACATTCTCTTCCAGAGTATTGTTAATAGGACATAATCCACTTGCAGAGAATAAGCATAGATCATCTTTTACAAAGATGACTATTGCACCAGAACATCAGAGTGGGGTGGGAGAAGGGCATTCAACAATACTGATGAGCAAGTATTGTATAACTAAAATTAGTCCCCCCCCCATTCCTCCTGGGAACAAAGCCTGCATTTTAATAGCCTCAATAGCTTACCCATTTTAAGTATGGAGAGTTGGTTGATGTTCTGTTAAACTGATCAAAAAGAGAGAAATGGAACATACAAACTGTTGATGAACCATGTTATGGAATAATGTTGTTTCCTGGGACCACATGTGCCACACAGATGGGACCCAGAGAAATAAATGCCTGCACATTGTTGTGTCAACAAGCAGTGGTAAAATGAGAAGGTAGCAAGAGAATGCCAAAATGCTGCCTTCATTGCATCCTCCAAGACTGGCACTATTTTCATTTTTTTTTTTTTTTGTTGGCCTTATCACTTCTAGGTCTGCAGTGTGGCAGTTTAAAGTCTTCTCTAGCACTGGGGCATCATGCCATAGACATAAAGCATGATATCCAACCCAGCCCCATTATCCTGACACCAGACCAACCAGTACTAACACTAACATCTCAATGATGTGTGCCTAGTAAGGCAGCTGTTAGTACAATTTTTTGTAAATCTTTGATATCACTCAGCTGGGGTTCGAACTTGCAACCTCACCCTTCCGAGGCAGATGCTCTAACCACTAGGTTGCTACTCATACTGCAGGCATTTTCTAACTTACCAACAGCAGCATGAAAACCATATGTTGCTGAAACCTGAACCAGATACATGGATAAACATCTGTAAAGTTTCATGGCAATTCTCAAAGTAGTTGAGGAATAGTTGTGACATCAAAATTTATGCTAACTGAAAAACAACAGACAACAAACAAAAGACAATCCCAAAAGCTTTTCTTGTCTATAACCATCTGAGTTACAAATCTTTGCATTTTTTAAGTCACTTGTTTGTTTACATTAGCAGAGAAATAAACTGACATAATCCAATTTAGCCCAAAAATGCTAATAGGACAAATGCTTGGACAGGTCTATATTTCCTCACATATCAACTTGGTAATAAAAACCTGAATGTGACCCTATCAGCTGTTTAATTCTCAGTATGTGTCTTTACTTGTCAAAAGTTCAAACAGCTCAACATCTTAAGTATCATCCATACTGTTTTATCTGCTTTCACATTTTTTAAATGCCCTCAATTACATGCTGTTTGATCATGATTACTGAACAATTTTACCATTGATAAAAGCCTACACTAATACAAAAAGAATTGGAGCTGGCCAAAGCAAACATTAGTGGAACCAAAAGAAATACTGATAGCCAAAATTAAGGAAGAAAATTAAGATTTCAAGAAGGTACAAACATGATTAATTGAATGACACTGGGCTTTTGGCTTACAGAAGGATTTAAATGTAATACAGGTTTTAATACTAGCTCAGCACATATATCAGAGTGGGTGGCCCAGATGCCATAAGCAAAATCTGCATTGCATACTCATGCTCCAATGGCTAAACCAAACAGCATGGTTTACTTAGGAACAATGACTTTAAGAATTCACTTAGCAGAATGAATTTTTTAAAGTTAATTACAGTGGAAGCTATTGCAAATAAACTCAGGAAGACAAAATACTAAGTTTTGTCCAAATATATTTTGCATGTATTTAATAAATGATGACCCATACCTTGATACATTCTATGATACATATTGATGCATATAAAGAATAAAACGGCAACTGTCTTATAGTTATATATGACTGTTGAAGGTTAAACATTTTAATATTATAATTAAATGTGATTAGTACCTCAGAGATCTCAGAAACGATTAATTTTGTGTATTTGGATGCAAATTTTTGATTTGGGATGCAGGAAATCAACTACACAGAGTTCTCCGCATGCACATTGTTGCATGGAGGAAACTTTTGGGGCAAAATAAAATATGTTCTAATCACTATGAAAAATAAAGCAATGCTTTTATTTGTATTTGTTGACTTCTTTGATCAAAGGTCAAGGGCTTGCTTTGATAAAGGTGCATGTGTTATTGAAAGTGCCACTAAAGGCTCAGTTTGAGGTTCCCTTTGAGGACACAACAAATACCCATTTGCAGCAATATCAAATGAATTGTATAACATTGACACAATTTTTAAAAAATTTCCTTAGTATATTTCAGGGCTTTAAAGGTAATCAGTTTTCAATGAAGTTGCAGCAAAACTATTTTTCTAGGTTTTTAATGTGTTTTTTTTTTTAATTGCTATCATGTGGTCCACTGTAGTCATTTCACATTGCCACCCTCAGAGGCAATTAGTTGTAGCTGGTCATTTGCTCCGCTAGTTTAAGTGGGTTATGACCTAGCAATTAACTGTTAGGGTGGTTTGTCCATACAAAATAAGGATTTATTTAGGTAACAATTGATTTCAGTGCATTTTTATAACCTAATTTGTGGCTTCTGGTCCTGGAGTGTAGGAACGTGTGATTGCTTATGAAATGTTGTTGTTGTTGTTGGGTTTAATGCCATTTTTCAACACAAGATAGACTATACATGGTGGCCAGGATAAATGGTGGAGGAAGAACCCAGGAAAACCCTGGAAAGAATCACCAACCCACTATGTATGTATGTATGTATGTATGTATGTATGTATGTATGTATGTATGTATGTATGTATGTATGTATGTATGTATGTATGTATGTATGTATGTATGTGTGTGTGTGTGTGTGTGTGTGTGTGTGTGTGTATGTATGTATGTATGTATGTATGTATGTATGTATGTATGTATGTATGTATGTATGTATGTATGTATGCATGCATGTATGTGTATATGTATGTGTGTATATATGTATGCATGTGTGTGTATGTACGTATGTTTGCATGTGTATGCATGTGTGTATGTGTGTATGTAGTGTGTATGTATATATGTAGGTAGGTAGGTATGATGCAAATATGTATGTATGTATGTATGTATGTATGTATGTATGTATGTATGTATGTATGTATGTATGTATGTATGTATGTATGTATGTATGTATGTATGTATGTATGTATGTATGTATGTATGTATGTGTAGGTAGGTAGGTAGGTAGATATATATGTAGGTAGGTAGGTAAGTTAGTAGGTAGGTAGGTATGTAGGCAGGTAGGTATGAATTATGTTATGTTATTGTTGTAGGGTTTAACACCATTTTCAGCACAAGATAGGCTATACATGGTGGCCAGGAAAAAGAAAAAATGGTGGAGGAAGAACCCAGGAAAACCCTGGAAAGAATCACCAACCCACTGTATGTATGTAGGTATGTAGGCATGTATGTAGGTATGTAGGCATGTATGTAGGTATGCATGCATGCATGTACAATGGTAGGTATGTTTGTATATACATATGTATAGGGTTTAACAATACATCATGATCCTGGATAGAAAGCTGCAACTCATACTTAAGTTTTAAAAGTACAAAAACACAATATTTGCAAAGAACAATAAAAAGCAGCAAAAAAACACATGCACTCAACAACCACAACAAACAGCATAGACTGATTCATCCATCCCATAATGTGCTAGCAGTTGGGACCTTCACTGCACAAGTGCAATGGACAGCATTGATGTAATTGGAAAGGACCTTCACTGCACAAGTGGAATGGACAGCATTGATGTAAATGGAAAGGACCTTCACTGCACAAGTGGAATGGACAGCATTGATGTAATGGAAAGGACCTTCACTGCACAAGTTGAATGGACAGCATTGATGTAATGGAAAGACCTTCACTGCACAAGTGGAATGGACAGCATTGATGTAATGGAAAGGACCTTCACTGCACAAGTTGAATGGACAGCTTTGATGTAATGGAAAGGACAGCACTGATGTAAGTGCAAGTGGAATGGACAGCATCAATGTAATTGGAAGTGGGATGGATAACATTAAGTGGAATGGACTGAATTGATGTAAATGTAAGGGTAATGGACAGCACTGAGTGTTTATCCTGTCTGCAGTTGGATGTGAATTATGCAATAGTAAAACCTGAACAAGCAGACTAGTCTGACAAGTTGGCAATCAAAGTAGTTATGGATGGCATCCATTACACTGTTATAGTTTTTCTCCACAAAACATGGTATTTGTCTTGGGTGGTCACAGATACATAGGGAATTTGCAGGTAAAGCAGACTGACACAAATTCTTAGCCTACATATTTAATATAAACTCATGTATAACCATTGCTGCCTGTCCCCACTCTGTGTGTGTGTGTGTGTGTGTGTGTGTGTGTGTGTGTGTGTGTGTGTGTGTGTGTAAAGAAGTTTAGTGGAAGTGGAATGGGCAGCATCAATGTACTTGGAAGTGGAATGGGCAGCACTGATGTAAGTGGAATGGACAACAATGATGTAATGGAATGAATTGAATTAATGTAAGTGAACTGATATAAGTGAAGGTCTTGACTGCTAGCACAGATATCAGTCTATTTGAAAAAAACTGGAAAACATTATAATTATATAATACATAAGCAACCAAAAAAAAACAGCAGCAGAAAAGCAACACAACAACAGAGCAAGGAAGTCAAGAAAGGAAGTATTCTAAATTCAAACAGCAGAAACAACATTAATACACATATAGCACCTCCCAAAACATCAGTAACCCAAAGAGTCAACGTAAATAGGAATTTTGAAAAGTCCAACAAGAATCAATGTGATGAACAACAGCAAAATAAAAACTTGATTCTTCAGGACAATGACAGAAGACATAAAACAGGGGGGAATGAGAAATAGTGACCATGAGAAAGATATTGACAAACTTGGTAAAGATTCTACAAGGTCTAACAGAGGTGATGTCCCAAGACAAAAGAATAGGAAGTTCTAAAGATTCAAGAGTAGAAGAGAGTGGAAGAAAAGAAAGGAAGTGAAGAAAACAAATTAAGAGAGGTAAAGAAACTGTTAAACCTCTCATGTAGAAGATTAATGGATAATTACTATATTGCTAGACAAAGGCCTAAAACTCTGTCCCAAACCGAAATCACAATAGAATTAAATTAGCTGAAGAAATTTTTAACTTTACTGGATGCTTAAAATTAAAGGAATTTTATAATTTTATAATAATTTTTCTAAGGATGAAATTAAGTCTTTCTATAATCTAATGAAAGACAACAGTATAGTGATTAAAAAGGCTGATGAATCAAACACTATTATTATGAATCAAGAAAATTATGTTAAAGAAGTTAAAAGTCAATTAAATAAAGAAAAATACTACCAACATATTAACAAAGACCCGTCAATAGAATATATTAATGAAAACCCATCAATAGAAATTAAATTGAAACTTACATTAATGAGATTGCTAACAATAATTATTCCATATATAAAGAATTTGATACTTTCCCTCTTAACATATGTACACCTCAATTCTACATATTACCCAAAATTGGCAAAGTCCTGATCATAATTTACCTTTAAATTATCAGGTTGTAATTCATATACTGAAAACCTATCCAAATTTAATGATAGTGTTTTACAACCTTTGATGAAATCACTTCCTTCATACATTAAAGATTTTACTGATTTCATTAAAAAGTTGAAGTCTATTCCACAGCTATCTGATAACTCAGTCTTGGTATCATTAGATGTACCATCACTGTATACCAACATTCTGCATACAGATGGTATTGGTATCATTAGATGTACCATCACTGTATACCAACATTCTGCATACAGATGGTATTGGTATCATTAAATGTACCATCACTGTATACCAACATTCTGCATACAGATGGTATTGGTATCATTAGATGTACCATCACTGAATACCAACATTCTGCATACAGTGGTATTGGTATCATTAGATGTACCATCACTGTATACCAACATTCTGCATACAGTGGTATTGGTATCATTAGATGTAGCATCACTGTATACCAACATTCTGCATACAGATGGTATTGGTATCATTAGATGTAGCATCACTGTATACCAACATTCTGCATACAGGTGGTATTGAAGCTGTAAATATTTTCTTGATAACAATACTAATAATAGCACAATGTCTAGTGAAGATACTTGTAAAATAATAAAACCTATATTGGAAAATAATTATTTTCAATTTAATCATAAAAATTACATTCAAATAATGGGTTCAGCAATGGGTATCCTATGGCTCCTTCATATCCTCTTTTTTGTCTAGTGAAGATATTTGTAAAATAATAAAACCTATCTTGGAAAATAATTATTTTCAATTTACTCATAAAAGTTACATTCAAATAATGGGTACAGCAATGGGTAGTACTATGGCTCCTTCATACGCTTCTCTTTTCATAGGAAAATTAGAAAAAGATTTACTTAAAAAAGAAATGTTTAATCCATCTGTTTGGTTTTGATTATTAGATGACATATTTATGATCTGGAACCATTCAACTGAAGAACTGGAAAAATTCATTGATGCTTAAGTCATTTTCATCTGTTGATTAAATTTACTTTTACTGCATCATATTTCATTTTTAAATGCAAATGTTATTAAAAATATTTATAACACTATTTCTACAATATTTATATCATGGAAACTAATAACCACCAGTATGTGGAATATTCTTTCTGTCATCCCATGTCATGAAAAAAATGGTATACCATATAGCCAGGCCAAATGATATCAATGCATTATTTCTGAATATTGTCAATTACAAAATTCGTTGAATGATTTAAAAACGCATTTCCAAAACAAAAATTATCCTACACATATCATTGATTCTGCGCTGAACAAAACCCGTAATCTTACTCAACATGATGCTTTAAACACAACAAATTGTACATTAGTGAAAAATATAATTCCTTTCACACTACAACATAATTTTTCGTTACCTAATATAGGTCTTATAATTTATAAATATTGGAGTCTCCTAAATTTATCAAATAAAAGCAGCATAAAATCAATTTACAACAATAAACCAATTCTTGCTTATAGAAGACCCAAAAATTTGCAACATTTTTTAATTAGAACTAAACAGGCAGAAAATAAAAAAAGACAATTCTCATCATCTAAATGTAATAGACAACGCTGCTCTCAATGACCAAAAATGAGAAAGTACTTCTTTCATTAGCGCCAATACAAGAGATATTTTCTCTACGTTATAACACTGTATCAACTGGGGTGTGTGTGTGTGTGTGTGTGTGTGTGTGTGTGTGTGTGTGTGTGTGTTATCATAATATATCTTTTTTATTTCATTATTTTACTGATTCAGGTTTCATTAGAGACTCTTGTATCTTTTAGACCTTGTCATATACATAACTATTATGATGAAGCATAGTATTTATGACATTACATAATGACATAATTGTTATTTTAGAACATAAATACCTCATCTTTCTTTTAAAACATTTTGTGTATGAAGTAGCATGTATTAAATGTGAAACTAGTTGCATGGAATTAACAGGGTTTGTGTTGGGTTTTTTTATTCTATGTATGTATGTATGTATAAATGTATGTATGGGTGCACATATATATATGTGTGTGTGTGTGTGTGTGTGTGTGTGTGTGTGTGTGTGTGTGTATAAAATAACTGTATTTGAGGTGTAAAGGCCAAGATTGTCAGAGTTGTGTATAAAATATATATTTCTTTAAATCTGTATACAAGTTTATGTTGTTAATCTTAACTTTGTCTTGTCTATAATATCATCTACATCTAGAAGTTTATTATGAGTATTCTAAATTGTCAATTAATTAATATGTATAAACACATATGCTGCCATATGAAAAAAGTCCATAATTCTTTAAGGGCAGTGATCTGTAATGATTCTGCTTGTATGTTTTAGACTACAGGACATTTCTTGAAATCTGGATTCTTAGTCATGTAACTATGGATAGGACTAGAAAATAGGAAACAGTTAATCACATCAAATGTAACCACAACAGAATCATAATTAGTTTATCTAGTTCATTTGTCAAACATATCTAAACATGCTGAGTGTTTAAAGTACCAGTTAATGGTCAATATTCTTTACTCTTTCACTTCAAATGGCTACACTTGTGACCATATATCATTTGAAACTGATTTGAGTAAAATGAAAATTTAATAGGTCACCTCTTCCTTATTTAATAAATGAACAAAAAACAGCAAACATTTGTCAAGTACTTTGTTAGGTTAACAATCACTACTCTAATACAGTTCAACTTCTTCAGACTGGACCTTCTGTAAAATGGAATCCTCTGCAGACTGGCAATGTTGATCTAAATATTAATTAAATCTCTCACATTTGGCCACCTCTACAAAATGGCCAAAAATGTTGACCATAATCAATGGTTTAAAATATTTTACTGTACAGCAGGTATCCTATGGTATGTATGCCAAACTCTTTGGAAAGGCATACATTATGAGAAAAAGCACAGATCATCATTTACAAGGATAATTAAATTAAAAAGACAAATATGCCACATGGCACTCTACAAGTGAGTGGACCTGGCGTGGCAGTTCCAAAAGGCTGCTGATGGCTGCTTTACAGCATAACCTTGTCTAGAAAGATACCTCTTGTGACAAAAACAAACATGGTCTCTCAAGACAGGTGGTCTTTCATGACAGGTCATGCCAATATATGTATATAATCAATAATCAGTGAAAAAGAATATATAATAGTACTGTCATAAAATCAAACAACTTAAGTTACCATGCTACTTCAATAATCTTATTAATTCCTGTCTGGAATGGTTTCTTCTTTTTTGGAGAAATAGAAAAACTACATTTTTTATTTAATCAGTCAAGGAAACAATTTGCAATGGTAATCAAAATTACATCATACACATTTCATACAAGTACCTAACAAGTAAATTGAATCCATTTGTTATCTTAGTAAGAACAAAAAGTATGTTCATACCCTCTTTGCACCTCAGGATAATCTAATTACAACAACATGCATGCAGAAGGAGAATATTAATCAGGAATTCCAACTAGATGAATGATGGAAATCCTCTAGTCTTTCCACTGTTTAAGTGTTTTGATGAAGCAATAATATTATCTATGTGTGTGTGTGTGTGTGTGTGTATATATATATATATATATATATATATATATATATATATATATATATATATATATATATATAATACAATGCTCATACATGTTTGGGTTACCTTCAACAGCCTCATTATGCTCACTCCAACACTGATAGACAAACCAATACCCTGCTGTTGCTCAACAATTGATGTTGTTGTTGTTGTTGGGCTTAATACCATTTTTCAGCACATGATAGGCTATTCATGGTGGCCAGTATTAATGGTGGAGGAAGAAACAGAATGAAACTAGAAATTACCTCCCCCCAAGAACCACCGACCCCACCAACCCCACAAGAAGCTACTGGCAAGCTTTCTCACATATCCACATTAGCCAAATCCTAGACTCTAACTCACCCAGACCGGTGAGATGGCAGTGATGTAACAGACAGGTAATGGACAGTCGGTGCCACTGGGCCACTCAACAATTAATTTCAAAGATTAAATGTGGTACACCATAATCTGAGATGGGTCTAGTAAGTGTACTGCATGAAGAATCCAGACAATGGCTGGCAGGAGAGATTCATTCAGCATTTGACTGTCATCTGTTTCAAACAGTAACCTCTAACTGATTGCAAGTCAGACATGACATAATCTAATTTCAATTTCTGATGCTAATTAAAAAAAATAATTTTTTAATGAAGAAATGATAAAAATAAAATTATGAATATTTATCACCCACCAAATGTACACAAGTGCTGCATGCACATTTAATATCACAAATCTTGCCATATCAATTTAGTGCAGACCATATCATTCAAATTCCTTGTCAAAGGAAATTCAAAGACATGCCTTTTTAGATGCTGAAGTTTGCACCATTTCAACTTTCAATGTACAAATGTGAAAGGTAAAACTAAAAGAAAACAACAAATCTATTTCATCATCTCTGCACATAATAGCATTTTCTCATCAGTATATAATAATCTATTATCCTTTTTTTTCTTTTGTGTGGTCATTTAATGGTTAATTTTTTTTATCTTCTGAAAAATTTATGGCAAAACCAAATAGTCAAAACAATGAATGAACATACAAATGTATATATCTGGCATATACAGCTGTTTCAATGATCTCTTGATTTATCCCTCCTTTGCTTCCATTTCTCACCTAGCTATTCAGCCATTCCTAAAATCCCAGAATGTGCAAGTAATTCACAAAACACTTTCATGAGAGCTGGTGAACACATGAACAACTATTAAGACACAATCAAATATCAAATTACATGTAATAGATTTCTCAGCTGGCAGCTTTTTTTTCTTTCATGCCCTTTTTATGTTTTCCTACAAAGACACTATCTTGCTTTAGTAAATATAGAACCAATATAAAATGCAAATATGCTTTGATATGGTGTTTTATGGCACAGCAACACAAGTAGGTTATTTAGGAACTGGAGTAAAGTGCATACAACAAAAAGAGGCACATTGGTAGCTGGGCCTGGTAGAATCTGAAAACCAGCATCCTTTCAATCACAAGTCTGGCACAAGAAACCACTAGACAAACACAGCTCCTGATTACAAGAAAAGAAAAGAGACCAAATAAGCCTCCATTAAGTTTCAAAACTATTGAAAGTCCTAAAAAAAAAATTAAAAAAATATGATGTAAGTATCAGAAAGAATTGCAATGATGCAAACCAAAGAACCAAATGTCTCACCAGATAAGCATAACATTTATCTCAGAATAAAGCAATACTCACCATAAATTGTGATAAATGTGGGATCTGATGTAACTGATGATTAAAAACATTGTTATTGGCAAGAGACTGTGCACAACTTTAAATGACATTTATATGTGACAATTTATTACACATATAACTACAGAACCATTCTACCAATCAATACTGAGGAAAGGGAATACATAAAAGGTAATGAAAGGTGTAAAAGGTACAAGTTAATAAGTATTGTACATCTGACTGCTTTTTAATGATTTGCATCCTATATAATTTCAGGACCAGAAAATAAAATGAGAATGATTATAGTATTTAACTAACTTAACTGGAATGCTGTTATAATGATGGGTCTTATGATGGGGGATATGAGTGTGTGTGTGTGTGTGTGTGTGTGTGTGTGTGTGTGTGTGTGTGTGTATAACACAAATTAATAATGGTGGAAATACAAAACAGTTTCCTAAAGTTTTAAAGTACACAAGCTCTTTGTCTGGTAAGAAAGAGCTCAATAATAAACACTAAACACACAAGTCAGACAAATTCTTGATTTCTACATATCAAAATGACTTGATGGTGGGGGTGTCTAAAAGCAAGATTTAAAAAAGATGAAATAAAAAAAACTTGAAAAACTGTCTTAAAACTGATGAACTATGTCTATCTTGTGTTTCTGTCAGCCAAACAAAGTTGTATAACAAGAATGTTCCTGTTGCAGAGACCCAAAATGTATATTTCTAACTTGTAGAACAAACCTTGAAGAATCTTGATATTGGTTGTAATAAGACACATCTCTATCATGCCATTATAACCTCAGGTATAACCTAAATAAATTTATAAATTATAATGGACAAATCCAATACCCATTTCATAGAGACAGGCAATTCTATCTTTAACTGTTCATTAAAAAAATGGGGATTTTTGATCAGTAATTTCTATGCATATCCTGAATATAACACTAGCTAAGATCACCACCTGACAAATGGATTTCTTTCATTTGTTTTCTTTTCATATAAAACAAAAGAAATTATAATTTGATCTCACATAATACAGATGATAAAAGATAATTCTGTCCAAGTGTAGCATTGTATCCCCTACCATCTGACAGTGAGGCACAAGAAAATGATTTTAGTAACTTCAGCTTCCATGTGATATAGTTAACTATGGCAAACTAAATGACCAACACCAGAAAGTAAAATTTGGAAAGTAATGGTGCCAGACAGGTTTATAAGATTCAACAAGGCTTAGTTTGGCTTATGTGACTGTCATTTATAAATGTCATTCTTTGGCTGCATTAGCACAATTTTTCAAATCAATACTGTCAACTTCAGTTTCATCCTTCATACAGTCCATACCTAGCCTGGGCTCCAGGTGGCTCAGTGTGGCACTCATCTTTATAGATCACTCACACATCTCAGTGTGGGTTTGAGTTCAACCAACACAGGTATTTGAGAAAGTTTGCCAGTAGTTTCCCATGGCAAAGGCGGGTTCTTCATGGGATCTTCTTGTACCAAACACACCATTTGCAGTGTGCTGAAAAATGGCATTAGACCTACAAAACCATACCAAGCTGACATTTCCTTTTCTTGTTGGCAGAATTACATACTTTCAGTTAGTATCTTAAACTTCTCTTTAAAATACATAACTGTTCAATCTTCAAATAATAACTAACTCTGGAAGAAAAATTCAGTAACACTCCAACAGTTTCCATGAATTCCTTCTTTTTAACTATCAAGTGTTGAAACCATCTTTGACATTTTTAAATAATAACATGATTTTCAAATCAGCTGCTGAGTTACACAAACTGAATGTCAGTGTGGCACCATTTGTATTTGTGACAAAGTGGACATTATTTTCAGAAGAAGCTGCAATAAACAGATTTTATTAGAACCAACTAGAAAAAATAAGTTTGCAATGTTTATGGAAATGTTTACATGTGGACATGGAATACAATAATCAAAGTGATGCCATCTAATCAAACTGATGAGACTCAACCCCTCCTTAATATCAGTATGTTAGGCTGACAGATGACCGCTATTTTTATGTTTGACAATGTGAATCCTGCTAAAATTGTGATTTTATAACTTCTTTTACCAATTTGACCTCTTACTACAGGATTCAGTTTGCAAGTCATGTCTTTTTAAAATATATTTGACAATTTAGGTGAAACAGTAATACAATTGTGAAGGTTAGGTATATTATGACAAAATCAATAATGTAAGCAGACAGTGCATGAACATGGCAATTAGCTTACAAAGTACTACAGAGGGTGATCTCAAACAATGAATTTATTGCGATTACCTAAGAGCACCTGCTTTAACAATTTAGTTTGTTTTTTTTAAAAACAGTGTCATTAACACTGACTGTAAAATACTTCCCTAATATAGGACTTTTAAAAATCATACAAGTGAAAAAGTATGTGGGAAATATTTCCTTGATTGTTCAAATGAACAAACAATGAGATGAATATATCTACATGGAAATGGGAGAAATTAAAGGAAAAATACTGGATTTGGTGAAAACTTTTATTTTAGGACATGGGAGCTTTATACAAAATATAATATAGAAAAATAACAAATTAGAGTTGTTACAAATGTTCACTTTAATACAATTCTGATCAAGGTTATATTATCCATGGTGACTTTTAATGAATGGTGCAATATATGTATACTTGTGACTTTTACTTAAGTTATAATGCTTGTAAAGTGACTTTTACCTAAAGTTATAATACTTGGGAAGTGACTTTCACTTAAATGTATAACACTTGTAAAGTAACTTTTATTTAAATTTATAATACTTGTAAAGTGACGTTACTTAAATTTATAATACTTGTAGTGACTTTTACTAGCTCATTCAGTAAATTTCTAAAGTTTAAGATCTTGCGATAAACTTTATAAGTGAAATATAAGCTAAAAATTTCAAATAAATGGACAATTTGTGGGTTTCCACTTAAAAGTTCTATACTTCTGGTGACTTGGGAGGCAAACAGACTTGACAGCATCAAGCTACTCTCAACTTTGGTTTACATCCAACAATCGTTTGTAAGTCAAGCTAGGTAGGAAAAAGGACATTCTGGGTTAAATTTTTTTGTACAGGATATTGTGGAATGTTGAAATATAAAGCTACATGCCAAATTTGGTTGACATCCAACTATCCTCATCAACTCAAAGCTGCATAATAAATCTGGTTAAAATCCAATAATTCCTAGTGAAGTTATCTTGTGGAAAACCAATCTGCAGGCAGATGAATAACTAGATGAATAATTGGATTGATGACAGATGGACAATACAATGACATGGATAATAAAACCTTGATAAACTGCTCACTATGGCTTGGTTTGGTCTTGTGGGTTCAATGCAATTTGTCAAGACATGATATACCCATGAGAAGCTACTAACTATCAATCTGGGGAACCCACATTGACAGAGTAGAGATTTGAACACAAAGAGGTGAGAGGTCACTGACCTGGAAAAGTGTTTATCTTAGACCACTAAGCTACCTCTCTGTTCACCCTGTACTTGTTAAGTAATATACAGACTTTTTGTTCATCATGAGGAGTGGAAAGTTAAATGCATGGAATCAGTCATGGATTAACTGCCTCAGAATCATTCTGGCCACTGGCAGTACCCATCTGTGGCTGAAAAAGGCTGATACAGTGTATTCTGAACAATCAATAGGAAAATACCCCCTCACCCAACCTTCGAAAAGATTTTTGGTTGACCCTTTGCTGTCTGATGTTGTGGACATAATGTCTGAACAACAGCAGACAGATGGAGGAAAGCTACACAGGTTCAGTACATCTGATCAATATGAACATCGCCATGAACCCAATGTAGTTGAGAATGTCTGGGGACCAATTATGGGCAACCAATGAAAGAAAGACATATACATAACCACATACATAACCAAAAATAGGTCTATTCAGACAGAGCAGAAGTAAGTTACAAGTTTTCACACACACACACACACCCAAAAAAAACTATCAACTAGAGTAAATTGTTAAAATACATGGATCAATAGATAACCACCAACCCCTCATGCACTGTGCATGACTATAATGATACAACTGTGAAATAGACCTCAGGATGTGCATGAGAGCAAGACACTGAAAATGGACATATGTGCATTTTAAAGATTAAAAATCAATGTGGTTCAATCTGCTAAGTTGCTTGCACCCTGTGTGCTTGGGGATACAAAATAGGTCTGATGCATCTATGGGGGGAAGGGTGACTAATTGAGGCACAATCTGCAATGGCCCAGAGACTACATGCCAAACTCCAAACTGAAAGGGTAGCATTGATCATTAGGAGTCAGAAAATGTGGTGTGTACCAAGGTAATACACTTTAATTACATTGGCACTAAATAATCTATGTTTATTGCAGCACCTTAAAACACTAAATTGAACCCAAAGTGTCCATTGCTTCTTGTTTTCTCTAAAAAGGTACTAAATATTAAAGATTAGGGGTTTTCTTCAAAAGAAGTCAATACATTTTATCACATAAGCAAGGATATGGTTACACTGTATAGCTGCAGATAAAATGAGTTCAAATGCACTGAGACTACTGCATCTATAAATTATGCTCTTTTACTGATATTTTTTTACTTCTACAATTAGTTACAAGTCTATTCCTTCCACTCTTTTCTTTATGATGTAAAAAACACAAACAAGTTAGATAGACAACTGCATGTTACATCTTATTTGTTGCCTCAAACTATCTGCTCTTGGTATAACATAACTGCAAAACAAAATATGCATCCACTACTAATTGAAAACAGCACATTTTCTTAAGAAGCTAGTTGTAAGGCTTTTTGTTACAACTGGTCTTTTATTATCAGAAGCATTTCTGCATTGTAAGTCTATGCACACAATCTTCTGCACTATCACACAGGAGCTTGTGCTCCATTAAGCAACCAACACTCCTTAATGATAAGGTTTGGAACATCTGTAACAACATGCTACTGCAGTTGCATGATTGATGTATATGCTGCATCTTGCAAATTGAAATTGCATTTGCAAAGTTCAGAAAGTGATTATCAGCATGCTTTGATATGCAATATTGGATGGTTTAAATTCACTTTATGGACACATTCCACTATCTATAGCTTGGAAAAAAATTATTGTGAACCTTAACATAAATTAGACATCATAGAACAGAGGATGGAAATGCCTGCCTGCTGATCCATTAATTTACATCATAAAGTGTGGCTTTAAAAATCACTTATCTTGCATATATCCTGCAGGAAGTTGTCCATGCCTGTCATAGAACCTATTCTAAATATAGAACTTTGATTACACATGTAACCCACCCTGATGACACATAGAATGAACTCTGATGAAAGCATACTCTGGTAACACACATAATCTACCCTGAGGACATGTAAAATGAACTCTGATAAAAAAAATACTCTGGTGACAAACAACAAAAAGTATTCATTTTAATTCCTAGATGAATTTTACTATAGGGTAAAACCTATCTTGAGCAGTCACTGCTAGAGTAACCACCTGTCATTTACAACCTCACACAGAAAACAATCAGCTATCATGGTTTTCTGTGAAACAAAAATGCATTTTGACACTAGTATGAATGACCAATTCAAAAGAACAAATTAACACTGCTGCCATTTATTTAACTCATTGTAACCACAACCACTTAGGAGTGCTTGCAAAGTGCAGATTGTTCTGAAATGACACTGCTATGCATGGCCACATCACAAAAATTTAAATACCACTGACCTGTACTTAATCTATTCAAACCCTGACCATTTATGAGAGTTGTCTGTATTTTGAAGGGAAAAAAAATTAAAATAATATAGTCTAGGCTAAACTATAGGCCACTAACTGCAATTGTAGGTTGCCTTATGCCACAGACCATAAACCAGGCTAAACTACAGGCTACTAACCTCAATTGTAGGTTGTCAGGTGCTACAGACTGTAAGCCATGTTAAACTACAGGCCACTAACCACAGTCATATGTTACAGACTGTAAACCATGTTCAACTACAGGCCACTAACCACAGTCATATGCTACAGACCGAAAACCATGTTAAACTACAGGCCACTAACTGCATTCATATGCTACAGACCATAAACCATGTTAAACTACAGGCCACTAACTGCAGTCATATGCTACACACCGTAAACCATGTCTTTAACATGGCGATCTACAATTTCATATTTAGCATAGGGAAAGAATTTTAAAGAAAAAGAGTTTCCCTGGGTTTCCTCACTAGTTACACTGGCTATTTAAAAGAGATTTTGTATATCTTAGGTATTGTTCAAAGAACCTTTAATTCCCTTTTTTTTATGTATGATTGATGGGTGTAATATGGGTTAGAGAGTATACAGCTTGGCCTTACTCCAGATGTGCACCTTTCCAAAAAGTGCTAGCTCTACTTGCTCATTTTCACTTCTGGAACTTCAGAGGTAAATTGTAAAAAATAGAGCCAATAACTTTTTTTTATATTTTATGTATTTGGTAATTCATTCATTGCACTTTTAGAAGCTGGTATTGCCTAGTTTGGCAAAATTCATTTTCCATATTTTAATAGCTGCCAAGAATAGTGTACTTTAGACAAATTCAGGTTGATTTTTGGAGCACAAGGGAGCAGTCATTTTAGTTAGCAGTGTCCTAAGATCATTTAAAATTTCCAAAAGTACAATATCCAAATAAATTTCAGCCATATTACATGAAAGTAGTATATAGGTATGCTAACATTCTCTCCACTATGCATGTTTAAAATGCAAATAACTTCAACTTACATACATCACTCTCTCAAAAGTACATAATAACTGTTGAGGCCACCAAACTACAGGCCACTAACTGCAGTCATATGCTACAGACCATAAACCATGTTAAACTACAGGCCACTAACTGCAGTCATATGCTACATACCATAAACCATTTTAAACTACAAGCCACTAACTGCAGTCATATGCTACAGACCATAAACCATGTTAAACTACAGGCCACCCACTAACTGCAGTCATATGCTACAGACCATAAACCATTTTAAACTACAGGCCACTAACTGCAGTCATATGCTACAGACCATAAACCATTTTAAACTACAGGCCACTAACTGCAGTCATATGCTACAGACCATAAACCATTTTAAACTACAGGCCACTAACTGCAGTCATATGCTACAGACCATAAACCATTTTAAACTACAGGCCACCACTACCTGCAGTCATATGCTACAGACCATAAACCATTTTAAACTACAGGCCACTAACTGCAGTCATATGCTATAGACCATAAACCATGTTAAACTACAGGCCACTAACTGCAGTCATATGCTATAGACCATAAACCAGGTTAATCTACAGGCCACTAACCTCAAATGTTAGATCTAAGTCCTCTAAATCCCCATTATGATTGATTCTTTAACATGAGCAGTCACAGATGCAATCAATAATTCAAAAGTTTATATTGTGTATTTACCTTTGGTGAAAAATGCAAAAGCTCAAAAATGCCTCATTAAGAACCCTTTCATAAACTTTTTTTTTGTTGATGCATTTGAATGTAATTTGTTGTTGGAGTTAATCAGTGAGTGATGCATGGGGGAAAATAACAAGTAATTATTATTTTTTAGATTTGTTATTTTAGAATGTTTATGTTTATTATTTTATGTTACTGTTATTAAAAGTAAGTCATCTTCTGTTGACTGTGGTGCATACCTATTACAACTTCTGCTTAATCTGGTTATTGCCAATATTGGTATTGCCTTTAAATATTTTCTTTCTGGATGGGAAATTGTTTTTTTATTTCATTCATTGGTATATGTTTATATTGTATGTATACCCAAAGCCTAATTCACACAGAGGATGAGTAAGTGTTATCAAAAGTAACTGCATTTCTTTATGCTACATTTGATGAGGTCAGAGGATGGACAGGTCAAGTTAACTTATTGACAGGATAAATAATTATTACCGTACTCATTTTGCAATTCATATGCTAACTTACATGTACACATCTTCAAATATAATTGTAAGTGTTTTATGACAGATTTATATCTTTATTGCTATACAAAATTACTGAGATGAAACAATTGCAATATTCTGACAAGAATAATGAATAACCATTAAAATGAATGCACAGTAATTGCAGATATTTTCCCTTCTTAAACTTGCTTTGTTTTGATATTTTAATAAAAGTAATTAAAAAAGAATTTAAAATAACACAAACTCCTTACAATGAGAATTAAATCTGAAAAATGATACTTAATATTCACCCCCATTCATTACTAATCAACCCCAACAACAATGAAGCCCTTTCAAAAGGGTCTCACTGAGGCATTATTGGGGTTTTGCATTTTTCACAAAAGATAAATACACAATACAAATCTTTGAACTGACTTTGTAGATCTGTGACAACTGTTTAAAAAAAAGCAATACTTAATCATAATGGGGACTTCACAACTAAGACACTACAATGGTGGTCAGTGACCTGTAGTTTCTGTAGCATATTAACAGGTACCTGCAAACTAGACTACTGGTTATTCTACTGGGTTTGGGGGGGGGTGTTTTTTGTAAGCATCAACACTCTCATGCATGCTAGGATCTTAAGAGGATTAAATAAAAGTCAGTGGCATTTAACTCCTATCTTTGCAATGCAGCCATGCATAACAATGATGTTTCTGAAAAATCTGCATTTTGCTGACAATCCAAAGTGGTTGTGATACCAACAAATTAAATAAACAGCAGTGTTCATTTATTCTTGCTAAATGGTCATTACCAGCAATGTCAAAATGCATTTTTTGCCAGAAAATTGTGGTTACTGGTTGCATTTCACTTGTGGGTGTCATGACAGTGCATTTATATATTAAAATTGATTGTGCATGGTGATTATGATAAAAATGACTGTTGCACAGAGGTTGTTAAAGAAAGGTTTTACTGTACAAATGAAAGTTATCTTGTACCAGAGTTAGAGTCTCTGTATATCTTTAAAATGGCACTTGTACTGAAATCTTCACAGTGCTAAAAACAGACCATGACATCACTATGTAAAGCTGCTGCCATATTGTTTTCAGACAAAGCATGAGAGACATAGTAACTAACATGTAGTGGTACACAATTTTATATGGCAAAAAAAAAGTTGTTTTTGTTTAAACTTCTCTCACTATGCAATGATTTCATACATTCAAATATACAGTATAAATTTGTTCAGTAATAATTTTGTACATTTTATAACTTTGTCATCCTTTTCTTCTGTTTTCAAATTTATGTTGAGTAAAACTCTTGTATGTACATGTTAAAGTGTGTGTGTGTGTGTTTCTATTTTGTTTAAAAATGTGTTATGATTTTAAGGGTGGATGTCATCATTAGGGATAGCAATTTTTGCATTGCTGTTTCCATCAATACATGCATACAATTATACTTCATGACATGATATGTAATTGTATATATCTTTTAATTAAGGAAATATAATATCTATGTAGTATAATCAACCAGTGCTGCTCTTTTCAACACCATAACTGTAATAAAAATAATGCATTTTTATAAGTTCTAAACTGTCATTTAAAACCATGATTTGTTTGTAACAGAGACAATGACATAAAGATACAAATTTCCCTACTCTTTTCTGAACTTTGTTACTGATTAACACATTAGTATCAGAAAAGGTTAATAAAATCACTAATGCACAAACAACAACCCCCAAAAAAACAAACTCTGATACATTGTTTTCTAATTTATGGAATATATATACAATATTTCGAGATTCTACATGCATAACATCACATCAACTAAACAGTGTAATCATGCACTAAACAAAATATAAGAAACTGTCACTCTCCTAACTACATATCTCTCTATTTATATGTTAAAACAACATGAATCACATATAAGATAACTTCCACATTTTTAAAGGGGTGGGGTGGCATTGGGAGATAAGCTCCATGCTTCCTATATCAGAAACTAACTATATACCTTTCATTCAATATACCTGAAATTTTGAAATTTTCATCTCAAAATATTCAGGATATATCTGTCCAGGATATATCTGTCCATGGTGAAATGCAAGCAATTTTGGTATTATACTGTTCTAGAAAGATGCATCAAATTTAATTCTACAATATATACAGTCTTAAGCACCACTGTAACTAAATATTGGAATGCACATCTATATTCAGATGAACAAATCTAACACCTGGCACATGGTTTTCAGCAACAATAACATGGAAAAGAACACAAAATGCCATTACACCAATTTGCCTTTGGATTTACCTTTGCCTTGTCTGATTGGCTACTCTTAGAAACTGATACAACTTTGTTTGATGTTTCACAGAGGCAAAATGTAGAAGTGGCATAGAAAACAAAATAGCCAAGCTGCCGTCCATCTGAAACCACAATTTATCCACCTGAGTGCAAAAATGCTATACCTGTCTGGTGAAATTAGCCAGGACAAAACAACTGTCCATCTAATGGCAGCTAATAGTCCCAGCTCCTGCTGCTAGAAGATAACAACTACCTAGGGACCTGTGCAAGTGCTATCTATCTGCAGTAGGAGATGTTGCCAAGCTCAGGTTAATATTTAATAGCATTGGGAGATAACCTCCATGCTTCCAAGATCAGAAACTAACTATATACCTTTCATTCAATATACCTGAAATTTTTACTTCTATACATTACCAAATTCTCAGGTTGCACAAGCTCTCAAAAAAAGACAAAAAGTACATGCATTTTAATATCTTTATTCAGATACCAACTTAAGTTTTGTTTGTAAGTAGAGTAATTTGCATTTATTTTCAAAAATGCCATACAAAGATCATACAAAAAACTGTTTATTTACAGTGTACATGTGTGCAGTAAAATAACTGCCAAGAAATGAAATGAAATCAATCACTTGATAACAAATTGTAAGAAGGTCTAAATTCCTGGAAAAAGACCATCATTTTCAATTGATAAATAATAGATTTGACATTGTCAGATACATTTCAGAACAATTACCATGAAATAGGACTTTCAATATTTCATTTTTCAACATATGTAAATAATCAATTTACTTCTCCTGGGATTTAAAAAAAAATTGAAGAAAATTATGAAGTAAAACTTTTTAACATCACTTCCTCTATGAGTAAGCACAAAACTGAAACAAGAAAACTTGTAAACAAGTGGTATAATTGTACATCTTCATGCTGATTCTGACCTTGTTTTTGTAAACAGATACATTCCTTTAGACCTCTGGCCTTATATTTGTAAGCAAACATATCCTGTATTAAATTTTATAGTAACCCTGGAAACTCTCTTGTTCTACCCATCCTTTTTTAATTCCAATATACTGCAATCCCTTTCCAACTGGATGAGGCGGATACACCTTTCAGCCATTTTGAACAATAAAAGTGCATTCATTATGGCTCATTTAGACTGGCCTTCTCAAGTTTGCCCTAGGTTTGTTTTGCTTGTTTATTTCCATAACATATAGTCTTTCACACACTGCTTCTTTCCATTGTCTACACTGACCTGATACATGTGATCCATATGACCTCAACAAACTTGGAAAAGCACTAGTCTTCATCTAAATTTGCACAGGTATTTTAATATTTGTACAGTACCAGCTTTCCAAATAAATATATAAAGGTTTGTAAAAAATGATTTTTTTTCCCTGCAATAGTACTCTGAAAAAGCTAAGTAATATTTCAAAGTTTAAGACACTGATAACTCCAGCATAATGTGTATATAAGTAACAATTGGTTTAGTTTGATCTATGGGATTAAATCACCATTTTTCAGTACACAATAGGCTATATATGGCAGCCAGTATATTTGGTGGAGGAAGAACCAAGGGAAAATCCTAGGAAATATCCACTGACCCATGGGAAGATACAGACAAGTTGGAGAGTTGACTCAAACCCACCTGGAGAGAGGTGAGATATAAGAAAACTGTACAGGTGAGTGTCTTGTACTACTGAGCCACCAATGGCCCCCAACCAGTAAAATCCTGATTTTGTCAGCATGAATATCAATCAACTGAAATAATCCTGTCTCCAGTTGTTTTAATGTTACTGAACCAAAACAGTTACTGATGACAAAAAAAAAATGGACTGACAGTCAGGTATAACAAAAAGATAGTAATTCTCCCATTAAAAGACCAGGGAGTCAACATAAACAATTTGTCATAGTAGAGAGTGGGCTTATTATTTCATAAAAAATATCATTAAATAACTTTAGGCACATGTGTAAAAATGAAGATAAGCTTATCATCAGGCAAGGACTGATCACTGAATTAATACAGTGAGTGAAATTTCTCTACTGTGAAGAGGCTTGATGTTCTTCACATCATAGTAATACTATGAGTCAAGCAGAATCAAGTGTCTTGTCCCAGGATACACAACAGTAACTGATCTGAGCCAATGGCCTGGACCAACATCTTATCACTGACCCAATGCAGCTACCTTATTGCTAAGAGAGAAGGCAGCAAAGTACTTTAACACTTTATGGTGCTGTAAATTGTGGTTTAGATTATATGTTATGAGTGTTGCCACATGCTCACCATATGCCTCCAGTTCATATGCATTCATGCTGAGAGGATGATGGAGAATATTAGGTTACAGTATTTTTTTAAGAAAAAATGAATATCTCAATCTTTGTTTGGTGTGGGTTGTTTCCAGCATGTGATGGTCTTCTGAAATTGTTAAAGAAGGTATCAACCATAAATTGGAACAAACAAACAAGTGATCAAATTACCTTCTATGATTTTCTTAAATTGGCCTAAAGAACTATTGCAATCACATTGTTGAGTGAGTGAGTGAGTGAGAGAGAGAGAGAGAGGGGGGGGAGAGACCATACAGGTAAGATTTATAAAATGAGTGGTAAATAAACAATATTTTCTGTTGCACTGACATTTTGTTAATTTCAAGTTAAACAAGTTCACTCCTGTCTTATCTTTCTAAAATCATAACAGATTAATAGATGTTTAATTACAAGTCAGTACATCAATGACTAGTCAGTCCTGTGGCATTGAAAAGTAAGGAGCCTTGCCCTTGGACAAAACCATGACAACCTACAGTGGCTGGCATGGACACATAATGAATTTGTGATTCATTGATTTGAAGCACAGAAAACTTGCCAATGAGCCATCATGGCTCCCAGTTGTAGCAGTAGTGATTTGGTGGTTAATGTACCAGAATTGCATCTGAATGGGTTTGGTTCAAATCCAGCCAATGGATCAATCAGCCCAGATCAGCTATCAAGGTGTGTCCTTGGACAAGACTGATTGCCATGTCACAAAGTTACTTGGATTACAATGCCATAAAACAACCAGATCAAACTATTACATATATGTAATTTAATTACATGTGTGTTAGCTTTAAATTTTTTATTTTATTTTTTTTTCATTACATGTTATTGTAATAACTTTATTCACTGGATTTAACATATTTTTTTTTAAAATTCAGTTTAGTTATAGTAAATATCAGTGCTGCTACATTGTATTTTTAGCTGACCTTTGTTCAGAATTTGTAAACAGTGAAAATAATTAGTCATAATCAAGGTCAATCTTGACTTGCACCAGATCTGTTGCAAACAACCATTACTGTTTTTAATTATTGAATGGTATAATAAGATTCATTCCATATAATCAACCTGTAAATAGCTTTCATACTAACTGACATATTACTCTACTGCATTGTTCAAACTAAGTGACCACGTGGCCCTGTCACATGATCTAAATTGTGCTAAAAAACTACTTTTTAGTGTTGTCAGTCAGTTGTAAATTGATACCTCTGGTATTTTTGTGTTCTGACCAGTTGAGTTAAATTTTCTATTTGAAATAATTTATTCACCCTGGAAAATACTTGTGTTCAAAGTTCTTGGAGCAAGACATTGAAAATTATTCAGACTTCTAAAGCCAGAATATTATTCTCGATTCATAAAATTTGACAAAGAACTGTTGACACAACAGCGCTAAACTGGATATACAAGATTTCATTGCCTTCTATCTTGGAACTACATCAGGATTCAAACTTTGATTTATTTAGAATTTTTCAGTTGATAGGACTTATATTATTCATTCTAGTATTAAGTTTTGGGTTAGCTTCACTAACCATATGTCCTTCATATTTTTATCTTGTTTACTAAGGGAAAAAAATATTTTTGTTACATTTACAAAGCTTGTTTGCTTTACTCTTTTCTTTGTTACTTTGTACAAGCCTTGACAGGTAACAATCCAAATCTACTTGTAGCCAAGTAAACCTAACTCGAAACCTACTTAAAGCTGCATAAACCTAACAAACTAACAGACTTGTAGCCAAGAAAACCAAACTAGTAATCCACTTAAAGCTGAGTAAACTTAACTTGTAGCCAAGTAAATCTAAAAGCAACCCACTTAAAGCTTAGTAATCCTTACTAACATGAAGCCAAGTAAACCTGACAATCTAACTTGTAGCCAAGCAACCTTTCAACCTTATTAACTTGTAGCCAAATAACCTGTAACAACCTAACTTGTAGCCAAACAACCTTTCAACCTTATTAACTTGTAGCCAAATAACCTGTAACAACCTAAATTGTAGCCAAGTAACCCAACAACCTAACCAACTTGTAGTCAAATAAACCTAACAAGCAACTGACTTGTACTTCATGGAGATATATAGCAATACTGAAACTGGTTTGAAAACAAAATATAGTGCAAAAAAAATTTCATTATCTTTTTAAGAATGTATCATCTCAATTTCTACTTTTACTCTCATAGTTCCATAGAATTAATTCTTCCTTGCTAATGTTTCTATTAATAGCAATATCAATGATTTTTTGCCCAAAAGAAGTATAAAAGATGAATTTTTTATAAAAACAATCATGAAAGTATCATAAAAAGATTATGAAATATTTAATCTTAAATTCTGTCTCAGTCTTGCAAGTTTAATAAATTCACTGCTAGTGTGAATACAGGACAAATATAAATTCCTGTTGTTGATCCATGGTGAACTGAGAAAAAAATCAACACTAACAAAACAGATAAATGAATCTCATTCTGGAAAAATGCCTATCTAAAAAGCTAAAAATGTGTTTTTGAGCACATTTTCTCCATTATTTTTCTGCTTCATTGCACATTTATCTGTAATGATATTTTGTTGGATAACTGAGGTAAAACAGGATCAGCAACAGAATAAAATCTTCAGTCACTGAAGGCATTCCAGGAACAAAAACTAAACACCAATCAATTTGCTTTGGCTGCTATAACAATTCCCAGGTCTGGCAATCCTTGAGGGGAGAAATGAATATTCTGACCAGACTTCCTTTCATGTTTGTTCAGACCAATAATTCTAGCATAAATCAACACCTGGCTTGATTATGAACAGTCTATTCTGTAATTAAGAGGAAGGGATGGACAGTTGGGATGAATCAAACTAAAAAGCAGTCTATGAATATTATTTACATATCTAGACATGGGGAAATAGTCATATAAATGATATTTCTGCCTTTCAGCAAGTTACACTTAGGTTATTAACTATAACAATTCAAATCTCTGAAAACTGATCAAGACCAAAATTGACAACTGAAACAAAAGAGAAAAAAAAAGATAAAGCATTTAAATCTAATTTACAATAAATATTACAATCATAAGGCAAAACACTGAAAACCCTTAGACCTAACTCAAAAAGACATTGCAATTTATCCCACAGAACAATAAGTATACTTTCCCAATTTATTAGACAAACATTTCCTTGATAATCACCATAAAAAGATTGACAATTTTTTCAGTGAAAGTTCAATGAAACAATACTGGTGATAAAAAAGGCCAAGATTCTAAACTGTGTATGATATGTAATGAAAAGCATAAATGGCTTATTTGACATTTGATCTGGTCCAACTGCCATGTGAGCAGTTCATGCTATATATAGAACAGCATGGGTGGCTCATTTGACATTTGATCTAACTGCCATGTGACCAGTTTCAGCTATATAATGAACAGCAAAGGTTGCTCATTTGACATTTGATCTCACCTATTACTGCCATGTGACCTGTTTATATTCTATGTAATGAGCAGTACAGGAGGCCCATTTTAAATCTGATCTTATCCAAAGGCCATGTGGACTGTTTATACTATATTAATGAACAGCAGTGTGGCTCATTTACAATTTATCTTGTCTAACTGCATGTGATCTGTTTATGTTATCTAATGAACAGCACAGGTGGCTCATTTGGCATTTGATCTGGTCTAACTGACATGTTATTTATTTATGCTATATAAGGAACAGCACAGGAGGCTCATTTGACATTTGATTTGTCCAACTGCCAATGTGTTCCATGTAAGGAACAGATGACTCATGACATTTGATCTGTTTAACTGACATGTTATTTATGCTATAAAATGAAGAACACGTAGCTCATTTGACATTTGATCTCATCCAACTACCATGAGAGCTGCAGTTATAGCTGAATTAGAAGAGCACTGGACTAGAAATCTATGGGTCATATTTTTGATACTCTCCCAAACCAGCAGATATTGGCTGCCTTGATGAGTCTCTGGGAAGAGCACTTTTTTCACATTTCTGTAGTGAGACATTTTACTGATAGATGCCATAATTTGTCTAAGGAATCAATTGATATGTAGATGCCACTTTGGTCAATGGGTCAATTGGATTGGTATGCAATTCTAAGACCCTTACCTGGAATACTGCTACATCCTTCTATTATAATGATGAAATTCTGTTTTTCTTTAATGCTCTTGACCTCAAAGACTACAATAGGATGCCAATCATGTCTTAAAAAGTCTGTCATAAAAGTTTCATAATCTTGTATACAAAAGAAGTGAAATAAATTATGCATTTAAACAAAATTATATGAAAAGATTGAAAGCTGGTCATATGTATTTACTTGATTATGAACAAAAGCCCAACAGAAATGCATGTCCTCCATCTCAGTCAATCCATTTACCATTCACATCTTTCTGTTAGGAATTAAATTTTCCAAAATTGAAAATTTGTGCATATTAAGTTCTTTGCCAATAATATTCTGGTACACGTTTGAAGTCCTGTGTCAATAATATTATGGTATACAAAGTCCCATGTCAATAACATTTTGGTACACATCTGAAGTCCTGTGTCAATAATATTCTGGTACACAATCATAATAACTGCCTGGTTTAATTAAAGCATGGCAATACATCAACCAAAACTGCCCATTTTTCTGAATTTTAATGTCTACAAGACAAAGCAATTACTATTTCAGATGGAATTTTAAATAACACAATTTGCTGTCTCAATTAAGGAAAGAACTATAACTATGAATCTATTGATTGTACTGACGAGACAGTACAGCAGAACTAGTGATGAAGAATCTGACTGAGATCAGAAATGAGACAATGGCTTTGCTTGTTTCAATCTCAGCGATAACAGTACAGCAATGAATCGCTCATCTATATTCCATTTATCCAAATACATGGAGATCAAAATTGCTATTTAGGCCAATTTTCATCTAAGTTTTTCCATAAACAAGTTTTCTTTCAATTTAGATTTAGTTATCCTTACAAATGGGAGTAGAAATGAGTCTCTGGATTAATGTGATCATGTGTGTGTGTGTGTGTGTGTGTGTGTGTGTGTGTGTGTGTGTGTGTGTGTGTGTGTAGATAGATAGATAGATATATATATATATATATATATATATATATATATATATATATATATATATATATATCTACACACACACACATACATATACATATACACACTACATGCTTTATCTGAAATCCACTATCCATCCAGCTGCAGTTTATTACTAAATTTTGGCAAATATTCACAATAATCTAGTTGTCTGGTGATAACCCCACCCTGCAGTAAACTGTTCCCATAGTCTATTCAAGGGAAAACACTGTAAAAGCTGATCAGCAATGGAGTGGAATGACAAGACACAAGATGGGTGCTAGTGTTCAGCCATTTCAATATGTGGTTCTTCACACTAATATTGAATATATTTACTCAATTTTGATAGGTTAGTGATAGTAAATGTTGAAACTCTGGATATGGCCAAAATCTCCAATTTAAATTACTATATGAGAAAGGGCATGATGTTAACAACAATAAACATGCATAGTTGCAGATTCCATCTTACTGTGATTGCTGGTCATCTACAATTTGCCACCATTTCAAATAATGAGCATTATTATCTTTCTCATAGCAGTTCTAACATTAAGAAAGAAAAATGTAAGGTGCCTTATCATAATTTGGCCCTATAAATGAGCAACTGAAAGATCTGATGGAAACACACAGCTTAGTTTGTATATTGTTAGCCTTATAATGCAAGAGTCATGGATTCAATCCCTGCCCAGGCCAGTCTGGGTCGCCTGCCTCAATATCACTGGGAAATGCACTTACTTAGCTCACATTCCTTGGCATGATCAATTCAAAAATGTATTTTTTTAAAAAGTGAGGTTCAAAAACAAAAAAAAAACTTAAACACAATTTTTTACATAATTTTCATGCTAAATATAAGTGTTGTTAATACAGCGAGTCTACCCTGTATTACTCTTATTTAGTTACTTCATTATACTGCCTGTAAATGACCATTTTGCCTTTACCAATCACTGACATCTCACCTGTCAGAGTCCAGGATTCAAGTCTTGGGCTCAGCCAATGTTAGTATGCAAGAAAGCCAGTAGCTTTCCATAGGTCAGAGGTTCTTACCAGGGTCTGCTCACATCATGTGCTGAAAACAAAAAAGTGTTAAACCCACAACAGCCAACCATGAGGTTGATGATGTGTCTGAAAGCAAGATTGCCATGGTTATAAACACATTCCTCATTAATACTAACAGAGTTCAAACTTTTCAACTCCAGCAGCCAATTTCAACGACTTTTTCAAGACTTTCCTCAAGTATAGACATGAAAATGGAAAATCATATATGGAATTCTAAGTGATACAAACCAAACAACTTCAAACACCAGAGATTAGCAAAAGAAGAAGGCAAGTTTGTATATGAACTGATATTGCTTTTACACCGGCAACCATACGGCAAAAAATGATACTAAATATTATTCAGGGACTTTAATATTTACCCTTTCAGTATGCACATTGGCTTTGTCACTGGTCAAAATACTGCTGAAAATGGCCAATATAATTGTACCAACTTAATAGTCAACAGTACAAAAACCAATGGGAAAATACAAATAATTTCAACATGCAGATGTAAAATATCAATTTTTCAGTTCAATGATACTTTTTCATTTTCTTTTTGAGTATGTTTGATTTTAAAAGTTTTATCTTCAAGCAAGATTTGATGGTGTACTGACAGTAAATTTAAAACACTTAAAAGCATACATGCTAACCCGCCAAGAGGTGCAAGCTTAATTATTGCAAATATTAGAGGCACAAAGCATAATTTGAGCATAAAAGACTAATCTATATATAGTATTACATGCCAGAATTACAGCAGATATGAAATAAATGCATTTTTTAACAACCTGGTTGTGGGGCTGGTCAAAATTCTTTTCACAAAGGGCAAAATTAGTATTGAACCAGAACACAAACACAAAGTGTACATAAAAGTTATTTATATTCAGCAGTTACTTTAACTGTTCTGCATGTTTAATTAACACTGCATCATCATAAACAGGAATTCTGCAAATTGAGCATTATCATGTGCTCTGAAAGCTACATTACATTAATTCTTCTCTTAAAGTTTGAATAGCAGTGTTTGTCCTTTTCTATGATCTGATATATATTGAAGTTTGAAAATATCTGCTCCAACATTTATGTTATTTAACCTCTACTCTACAACCTGCACTATAAAGTGTTTTGCTTAATACCAATGCCATTTTCTTTAAAATTAAAGACTGGTCTGCTATCTAACTACCCTATCAACATTATGAATCTGGTGGGCAAGTTCATATTATAAGAAAACCTGTTTTTTTGGAAATGCAAAAAGCCCCTCTGAGGGATTGGAGCTCTACAATTTCCAGGAATCCATGAAAAGACCAGTTCTACTTTTCAACTTTTGAGTGTTGAAACCATCTCAGATATTTTTGAGCAATAAAAAGATTCTCAACATGGCCAATTGGTAACAATCTTGGACATTGATAAGCACCATTTTCATTTAGGATCAACATGATGATTAGTGTTTTGGTGAAAACCCAATATCAATATGACTTTCTATTTAGAATACCTAGTGAATACATTTTCATTATGGTTGCCACAGTAGCCATAGCAACTGTTAAATCATTAGCATTTACAACCAACTACACATGATAAGAAGATTTCCAGGGAAACCCCGATGACAATATGGTCATCAATTCAGGAGGACTAGCAAAGGCAAGATTTTTCAAGATAACCATGATGTGGGCCCTACTGGAGACTAGATCAACACTATTTTTGGGCAAATAACCTTCACAATTTTTTTTTTCTGGCATGGTGTTTTATTGCACAGTAAGACCAGTTGGTTATTTAAACCAAAGAGATTTGGAGTGAAGTGTCTAGCACTGCATCTTCTGACTTCACAAAAAAGGTGAATTCCCCCTCCCACAAGACCTTCCAATTAAGTGCAATAGTGATAAAAAGATTAAATGTTGCAACCTGAATGCCCAAAGTGCCAATTTCTACACGTCTGGCAATATATGTGTGAAAACTGACAATATAGGTGAACAGAGGTATATAATATGTCTCATATAATATGTCTCTCCAAAGTACAACCAATGTCCAAGATCAGCAAGTTATCTGCCACAGTGACCATACTGGACATCATATGGACACAGTTTTCACTTAGAAACCTCTTTAGAAGTCTTTTGGTGAACATGTCAAAATGACCATTCTTGAGGAAAAGTAGCAATAAATTTCACAACTGAATCAGACTTCACATAAGCACCATACCAACTGAATCAGACTTCACACATAAGCACCATACCAACTGAATCAGACTTCACATAAGCACTATAGCAACTGAATCAGACTTCAAATAAGCACCATACCAACTGAATCAGACTTCACATAAGCACCATACCAATTGAATCAGACTTCAAATAAGCACCATACCAACTGAAAAAGACTTCAAATAAGCACCATACCAACTGAAAAAGACTTCAAAAAAACACCATACCAATTGAATTAGACTTCAAATAAGCACCATACCAACTGAACCTGGAGGTGATTGTGTGCATCAAGTTCACTCATAATCCTCCAAGTAGTTTAAAAGGGTATGGTAATAATGAATGTGTGCCAAACTACAAATAACAGGTCATCCCATAATCTCTTCTGGTTAATGGACAGTAGAGCTAATAAACATTCCACTGAAGTACAGTAATACATTAAATCCATGCTTAAGCATAAGGAAGTCTAGTTTTATTTCAATGTGTTCTTTTTTTTTAAAATCATTTAACAGTATCAGCCTGACAACATCTATAGATTTTTCTGCATTATGCAGACTTTTCATCAGATACAGGCATGCAAACTGATAATCCACAAGTGTGAATTTGTTCAGGACTGAATTACATTGTGAAACTTATTTTCTTTCAGATTTTTCATGTACAGTTCTTCTTTCAAAAACTAAAAATGCTGCAAGCTATGTGGCAAATTATAGAAAATATCAGAAATGAGGACAGGAAGACTTTTTTGGTGCTTTCTGTACAAAAATTTTACCATTTTTCCAGCAATGAAGATTAAACTAGTGAACTGAGCATAGAACATGGATCATTGTGGTTACCCTGCTGATTGATGTAAAAGTAAATTTTAATATGCAACATCCAAGTTTAAATCTTATCAAACATCAATAACATCAACTCAACATAAATACCCTAAATCTTGTTAAAGCAATAATCTATCCAACATATATTATGAATATATTTAATTTGTATTGATATACATTTTCAAGTGGTATTTTCTGCACCAAAATTGAGACACTTTCTTCAGCACTTGTAGGGGGGAAGGGGCACCTTGTTTCCACCTAAGGATTGTTTTTTTTAATCTTCAACTTCATGGTTTATAGTAACCACAATTGATATTGATAAAAACACACTCCAACCCACACACAAAAATAAAACAATTCACTGAGTTAAGTTTGTATTTTAAATTGGCATTAAATGTATTAAGTCCATGACTAATAAAATGCATTCAAGAGAGTTCTCCCTTGCAAACAAAGTAATTTTGTCTTTGAAATGATAAAATAAAATGGTTAATTAAAGCAACATTTGTTTCAAAATTTATCCTGAGCAATCTCCTGCATGCTTAAACATCAAATATCTTATAAGAATGTGATCATGACAAGAAATGTAAAATCAATTTCCCAACTTGTAAAATCAATTAAACAAACATTTTAACATATTAAATTAAAGTTCCATCAAACTCTTCCACTTGGTTGAACAACTTAATGCAACACACAGGCAGATAATGCAAACAGGATGAAGAGAACTGCAGAAACATTTATATTTAAACTTAAATGGTTCCATCTTAGACCTAAATGACCCATGGGAGAATACTTGCTCTTGGATCTTAATTATATTTCTTTCCAATACTATACAATGTTTTATAAAATGTGTCACCTGTCACACAGTCTGGTAGAAATGTTTACCCCTATACCCCTAGAGACCATGATACAGGATTTAACACATCCATAAAAAAAAATGTAAAAATGTTTTCTTCCATACTGAAAAATCCTTCTCAGCATCTTGGCTATCTGGTAGTGAAGGATGCAAGTGGGCTTGTATTGAACCAGAACCAATTAGTTTATTTCTGGTATGCAGTTCATGACTAACACAAGAAGAGCCAGATATTTATTGAGTTGCTTGATTTAAGTCTGCTATAACACAAGAACTGAAGCTATACAATGTCACAGCATCTTTAATTTGTTTCCATCTTCCTTTGTCAATAAAAATTAGAGGGTGAACATGCCTGTCTCCTGGCTACTGGATTACATTTTCCAAATAACCCAAGTTTCAAATAAATTAAATTTAAACTGAAAACATTTAGCAAACACTTCATTAAAATGATGTAGTATTTGTTTGATCATTGATATTGATCGAATTCTATTTTATCAGAGAACATGTTTGGTCAACCTCATCAGAATTGTGCATCTTACACAACAGTCTCAAAAACAACCAATTTTGACCAACTGCCCAAGCAAAATTATCCTTCATCATTAACAATGTTCTTTACACTGCTTCCTCTTTGATCCCATTAAATCCCAACAAAATCCCTCACTAAATTCCATATATACTTGATTTCAAGTCAAGACAAGCTACATACTGCACAGACCTAAATAGATCTACCAATGTATATGGCCCAGATTAAATTTCTTAAGAAATCACAAACAATATAAACCCAGAACTGTTGATACATTATGTAATGGATGATCTGATCTATTTTGTTTGACAGCTAGATCTATCTTGATTTTTCATTTTGTCCAAACATGGGACTCAAATTTGAATCAGGAAAATGGCTTATAAATGCTTGGAAGAAAATCAAGCAATCTTGACAGAAAAATTAAGACCTTGCTTAATTAAAGATTAAAAGCAACAGGCATTCCTATCCTATCAAAAGATAAAACCACATGAATAGCTCTTGGACATTAATTATTCAATACAGATGTGTTCCCTGCTGTAGAATTTCCAGACCTACCATACACCTACTGATGAACAAAATGGTATACAGATTGGAAACCACATGTTAAAATAAACTCAATGAACCTTTTCAGTGCCAATATAGTTCCATAAACACATCTTCAAACCTCATTAATTCTGAATATAGATGAATGATCAGAACATTGCTATACATCTAAATACTCCAATAAAATCTCTTTATTTTCCTGGAATAAATTTTATCATGTAAATAATTTCATTTCTACACCTTTCATATTTTTCAAAATGGGTAATTCACCACAGCCAGATATGTTACATCTTTAAAGATGTTAAGTAAATGATTTTAACCTCTTGAATGTCAAAATACACAGATCAGTACACTAGATAATAAATTAATTTTAATTTTAAGCTGTATAATTTCTAAAATCTTGATCAGTTTTTAACCTAATATGTAGGAGGCAGAAGGATTAAATTCTAAAGAGGATCATGTGTAATATTCTGTAAATCCCTAAAAACAAAAAGCTGCAGATATTAAACTGAATGGAAGACTATATAAACTTCCATAAGAACTATATAAACTTCAATCATGTCCTTTAATTAGGTCAATAATTGAAATCCATAAGTTATAAAATAGATCAGTAGGTCCAGGTTTGGAAAGTCATAAAAACATAAATGGTAGAAAGACTGGTTTCAATTACTGCAAACTAGTAAAAGATAGCCCCCTGTTACATACAACTAACTATACCTACATCAAGTAGAAGCACTTAGCAGGAGCCTCTATACAAAGGCTATTAACTGAAACCCACTAACAGATATAAAAGATTTACCTATCTTAATAACAGGGTATAAAGTGAAATACATCTTTTATATTAGAATTTGTAATGTTTATGATCCCTTTAGCTATGTTATTTAGTTCTGACCAAATATTCAGACTTTCAACATGGCAAATGTAAAAATTATTACAAAAAAGCTCTCCTTGGATATTAACCCCCCTCCCAAGTTCAAGATAATAAATCAAAACACAACAAGCTAGACCCATCTATGGTAACTCTTTCTTACCTGGGTAATTATCTCCTCTCTATTAATTCAATTTACTATAATCTCCAGGAAATCCCATTCATATAAGCATATAACTCCTAATCATGCAATCTGGAGCAATCTCAAGGCCAAACCTTCTTTACTTTGGGAGATAAAATGGTGATGGGCTAATCAAGAAAAGGAAATCCAGACCAAAAGCAGTTTTCAGAGACTATATAATGTAGCACTGCTCACTGTAGGATCCTTCATTATAACAGTTCCTGTTATAAGGCAAGTAGCAAGTCACTTCTCAAAAAATATTTTACTTTAAATTTCAAACAATATCTGACACTGCAAAATATACCATTTCTTTTCTAGCTTAACTTAGGTCAATACTGATTAACCAACTTAAAATACAAATTAAACATCAAATGTGTGTGGTGTGTGTGTGTGTGTGTGTGTGTGTGTGAGAGAGAGAGAGAGAGAGAGAGAGAGAGAGAGAGAGAGAGAGAGAGAGAGAGAGAGAGAGAGAGAGAGAGAGAGAGAGAGAGAGAGAGAGAGAGAGAGAGAGAGTCTTAATGTAACTTATAATAATTTCCCAGTCACATTGCTATGGTGCCTGCTGTGTGGAAGTTTATAGTGATGTCCTGCACTGGGGCAGACATGTTGCATGATATCCCACCCAGTCACATTATCCTAACACCAGGACCACCAGCCTCAACACTAACCTAATAATCCTGAGCCCTAGTGTGACAGCTGCTAGTACCCTTTTTAAAAGTCATACTTGGCCAGGCAACTTGTGTTTGTATTTCTGGGCCTCTGCATTATGGTTTTGCTTATCCAGTGCAAATCTGTTCAATCATTTACTGTCTGCTTGTGGAAAAGTTTTATTTATCTCTTTCTTCCATCACTATCCTGGAACATCAATATATTTTCCCTACACTGTCAATGGTTCCATACCAATCCAATTCTCAATATTATATGTGTGTGTGCATGCACATGTGAAGACAACATAAAAGTAATTTTTCTTTAAATGGTCGCTATTCTTGCAAAAATGTTACCAAAATATTGTTAAAAATGTTGCTTTTATAATCCTGATATCTGACATTTTTCAAGTTTGTGCCTTCAATATATTTAAATAGGTTGTGGATTTAATAAATTCATTTTTATTGTTTTAAATGCTTAAAGTGCTTGTCTAAAAAAATGTCATCACTGAAATTAAAGCAAATACTATTTTTTCTCTAAATACCAATCACTAATAACTGATCTTGCCATTCTTCCTTCTTTTCTACACTTTCATTCTGCCAGTATCTTAACAACTGCTGCAACTTCCATTAGATACCTGACTTGACAACTAAGTAAATACACAACCCAGGCAGTTTGTTATATTCTACACCATTTCCAACTCTTTCTCTTTGATCCACAACTGTAACACAGAAACAAAACCCATCATGCACCTGTTTCTTTTGGCATGCAGCCTTCAGGAATGCACCTCTACACTAAACCATACTAACCATCATGGGATACAGTTCATCTCAATTTTTGTGATTCTTCCCATAAAAACTCAGAAGGTGCACAGATGCCAAATTAATTATCCCTTTCTTAACAGGAAGGAAAAGGAATTCCCACTTATAGCCATTCTAACAAGACACCTTTGTTTTGCTAGAAAATGAAATGAAATGTTAGGCAATGTGAATGTAAAATGAAAATGCCACAAGAGTATTAAACATATTTCACAAGTACTAAAAAGGAATTAATTCTCTTCCATGTACATACTAAGATGACTGGAAACAATTAACAGACTAGCAGTTACTTAAATAAAAAGTTTCATTTTGAAAATTTACAAATAACTGCAGCTATTTTTGAAATCTTCCAACAATTTTCATTCTAGTGAAATCTGGAGCTGAAAAGAAGTTACAAATCTAGAAAACAGAGGGATTTCTTCAGTCATATGAAAAAGCTATTATTTGCAAGATGACTAGGATAGGCATAATAAAATAATGTTACAAATCAGTTGCAGTATCAAGTTCTGTTATGAAATTTCTTCCCTCCCCACCCACAAACATTTACTAAAAGGAAAAAATATACTGATCAAATGGGTGTGCATAAATTTTATTTCCAAATACCATTTAAATAAGCATTGAAAATAATTTACCTTTTTATACATCTGCCATTCACAATTTTTAATATTTTAATAAGTGAAATTAAACATTACTTCTCAGTTTAGGTAATTACATTAGTGTTGTAATTTCAAATCTCTTTTTTCTGTACCATTCAAATGACCATGTACAACAGCCCTAACAACTCAATGTTCACCAATGCTGACAAACTGTCTTTTCAATATAGGTAATTTCTATTTTTGGAAACTGTGGCATTTTGATTCTATCAAATCTGCATTGCAAGACAACTATTATTCAGTTTACCCCAGAATTTGAGACAAGAAACAAAAACAATATTAAATCTTTCCAGATAAAACCTTTTATTTTTGTGCAGTTTTGTTGGTAATATTTGGTCTCCCTAATTTTAGGAATATAAAATTTTTTCCTTATTTTATGGTATCCAAACAGATGCACTAATTCTTGATTCTGACAAGTAATTTTGTTTATAGCTGAGGAGAATCAACACTTAAATGCAAGGAATATTCTTTTCTGGCAGAATAAAAGATATGGCATGGAATTCTGAATGACATCATGTGATCAGCCATTTTATGTGGCAACTGTTGCAGACCATGTGTGCAACTTCTCCTACTTTGAGATGCAAAATGCTATAAAAATGGTCTTAAAACTATCCCATGGAGAACTTAATATAGATTTGAGAAAACAGTCTATATCTGTAAATATTAGTCAAAGGTATGGGAGGAAAAAAATTACATAAAAGAATCTCTAACCTCCAGTGAATGGACATCTTTCTTTTCACGATCTAATGTCCCATTAGTTGTGATCACTCCTGAAAAAAAAGAATTGAGAGTTCTTACTTTAGTAAACAGCTTTATAAACAAGAGAGCTTTCTGGAATAAATTTGATGTAACCAAAAAGCTGTTAACTTCCAAAATTCAAAATTAAAGATACAATGGTCAAGCCTAGTTTCATATTCAAGCACACACAATATTAATGAATAGCATAACTCGCATTTGAAAACAATCCTTAAGTGAAATGAATAAGAATACATATAAGATATGAAAAGCATAAAGCAAAATTCTTTATAAAATTCATCTGTAATAAGACCTAGGACAATCTTGTATTCAGAATATTATGCAATGACTTTTCAGCACAGTTTATCACTGAAATACCCAAGATATGTACAACTGGAGTACAATGCAACAAAGAAATACCCAAGTTATGTGCTGCAGGGGTACAGTGTATAAATGAAATACTCAATACTTGTACTGAAATACCCTAGATGTGTACAGCAGTGGTACAGTGTATCAATGAAATACTCAATACTTGTACAGCAGTGGTTCAGCACATTACTGAAATATCCTAGATGTGTACAGCAGGCATATAGCGCATCACTGAATCTGTATAGCATCTATACAGTTTATTACTGAAATACCCAAAGACTTGTACAGCAGAGCTACAGCATATCCCTGAAATATCTAAGAAATGACTACAGCAGCAGTATAGTACATTAATGAACTACCCAAGGTATAGTGCATTAATGAACTACCCAAGGCATAAACAGCAGCAGTACAGTGTATCACTGAAATACATGTACAGGAGCAGCAGTGTCTCTGAAACTCTGAAAAGTGTTAAAGCATTAAACAAATGTGTAGGAGTAATGTGTATGGATAATGCATAGGAGTAAGTCAACACGTATCATGGGTAACTGAGTAAATGAATGCATGTTGGTAACTGAATGTGTATTGGTTACTCAATGGATCTGAGAAAAACAATGATGGTATATTCTTGAACAAAACTGTCCAATTAATGACTTTAAAACTGTTAAATGGGCAAAATTCAATAGATTCAATGTGCAAAAGGGGATTCCACTCTAATTATGCAACACAAGGGAATTTGATTAGACACTTAATAATTTTACAGAATGTTTTGTAGCTGCAGTTATGAACAGCATTAATAAACAACTATTGACAATACAAAAATTTTTGTCAGTACAGCAGAAACAACACTGAATTAATAAAATTCACTAACTATTAAAGGTAGCTGAAGAAGTTACTTGATATACCAAAATAACCCTACAATACACTTTTTTTTAAAAACAAAAGGTGTATTTATTTATCAATCATCTAAGCTTTAACTCTGGGTTATATGCAAAATAGACTTGAAAAAGGTGACTATGCCTCCCTACTGTTAATGTCCTTCAAACCACCAATCACTGTCATGCACTCACATTCTTTGGCAACTCTGAGTTTACCACAAGTACAAGGGAAGACTTTTGCTTAGTCTGTTCTGGCAGCTTGAAATAGCAATCATTTTGGTGTCTATGTAACAGTCCATTCATACATCTGTCCACAAACGAGATTAACCAAGATACATGTATCAAAAGTTTCTTAGCTCAAAACAAAGTTCAAAATCAAAAGGATGGCATGGGCTCTTGTATAGAAGAAATAGAATTTAAACTTACTTTGGACCTAGTGAACTTTAAATCTGATTTCAATTTCACTCTCTTTCAATAAACTCGGTATGGGATATAGTACAAACTTTGCATGGGATTTATTGATTGCCACTGAAGATGTCTTTAAAAAAATACAAAACCTACACACACTAGTCAGCCTTGCAGTAGGTCCACTACTATTCACTTACTTCTGTGAAATACTTTGCTATAATTTTTTTCTCTAACAAACTACCCAGTAGAAATCAATGATTGACATTCTAAATTAGGAATACTTTACTTTGGTTTAGTGTTTTAAGGCCAAGCAACATAAAACTGGAGTAAACCACTTTGTCCACAGATGTACAATAGCCATACTGGGTTGATCCAACGTACAATCTGAACCCACACTTTTAGTTGCAAGTCCAGAATGCATTTCAATAAGCTTTGCAAGTCCATGAATGCTTGCCACATTTTAACATGTCAGAAATCAAAATATGACCAATTGCAACATCTTCACTAGCAAAGGTTAAAATATTTTAACCTATCTACACTTTGGTGGATTAATTTGATATTTCAGCTCTTTAGTTCTGTGATTTTCAATGGATGGAACAGCAAGTCCTTACATCCAATAAAAATTAAGTTGTTCAAATTTGAACACTGTTCCTTCATCATCAAGACTAAGGGAGCACACAACTGTAATGGACTAAAAACTAACCAATTTTCCACTTGATTGTCCATGTTTACACAAATACATCATTTCCCTCGAATACACATCATATCTTCTCTCTGGTATATAGTTGCACTTTCAATGTTAAACTTATCTTTAGTCAACTGCATCCACCATTTTTGGATGATGCAAAAGTTACACACTATAGGTTAGTTGTCATTACATACTAAAGGACCAAATCATGAAATCCAACAGATATAGTAGTAGCTAAGACAAAGCACCTGATTGCTATGCCAAGGTGTGGGTAGGAAAATAATGAACCCATGACCCTTGGATAACAATTCTGAGACTCTATAATTTACTGCAACTCCCTTTTAACAACAGAACCAAACAGTATCTTGTGAATAAACCAATAAATACCAGTATATCCACTTCTACTACATATATTATGACATCACTTGTACTTTATTAAACTAATATCCACTACTACATATATTATGACATTACTTGTACTTTATTTAACTAATGTTAAATCACACATGCAACTGTGACTACTTCTTTAATAGATTACTAGCCACTGACATGAACTCAGCATAACTTTTGTTTTTATGTGTAATTAAGTTATACAATTTTTCTAAATTTCATTGTATTTGGATAAATTTATCAAGCAATGATTTGTTCATTTGATTCTGTATTATTACCTTTGCTGGTTAAACCTAAAGAAGATCTTAATCACTCTTCCTTAATTGACCATATATTTACTACATCGGACAAGTTCTGTACAGGTCCTGATAAGTAGGAACTTTTCAGGGCACAATTATAATAAGCATCAGAAAAGATTATGTGTATACCACCTTATCATCATTAAATATAGTTTCTATTATTATTTATTTATTATACAAAATAACTGTCATTGCTTTGTAACACACGTTTTACATCTCTGTGATACAAGGTTTGATACCTAATTCTGGGATTCACCAGAGATGTGGTAACTTGGTTATTATTTATGAAGGAGGATCCAAGTTGAGTGAGATTTTTGTGCCATAAGTTACTTGCCAGCCTGAATAGGGTAAAGTGTGTAAATAGCAGAGAGTAGATCCAAAATTTAGTATATTTACAACAGTCACTTAAGACAGAGATCCAACTAAACCATGGTGACAAATAATATATATACAAAAAAAGAAATACCCATTAAACTTTATAAACATACTAAAACTGTTTATTAGTCTGGTGCGTGACTGCTATTGCAAGACCTCAAAACAGGTTACTATCAAAACTGGGTTACAGATATAAAGGAACAAATCTTTTTTCGTTTCCACCTCCCAAAAATGAAATGAAATTTGTTTCCTGTTACTAGTAATCAGCCCATTAACCTCCAGAAAGTAATAATTCCTACAAACCTCCATACAGGAACAACTTGCCTACATATAAACCTCAACACAGTACTAATCTGTATATTATTAGAAACCTCAATAAAGAAATAATTGCTATAAACCTCACTACCGTAATAATCTGCATACATATAAACCTCCATACAGAAACAATTTACATGCATATAAACCTCCATACAGTAATAATTTGCATACATATAAACCTCAATATAGTAATAATTTCTATAAACCTCAATACAGTAGTAATTGCTATAAACCTCAATACAGTAATAATTGCTATAAACCTCCATATATTAATAATTTACATACATACAAACTTCCACACAATTTGCATACTTGCAAATCTAAAAAAAGTAATAATTTGCTCCCAATTCAGCTACAAAGTCAGATAATTTTGCCCATTTCTTGAATCATCATTTGTAAATCTCATGAATAAAAATGAAAGTGCACATGAAATTAATCATTCACTTAATAATAATGAGGACTTTATATAGTGCCTAATCTTTAGAAGCTCTAAGCAACGAGCTTATACAAGAATATGAAAAACAAACCATATATAATGATATGATTACAAAAAATTAAAAACAAACACCACAAAATTTGAAGCAGAAAACAAGCTGTAAATTTTTAAGGTAAGGATACCTTAAAAAGAATACATTATTAGGTCATTATGACTGTTCTTACAGTTGAAATAGATGGGTTTTTAAGGGTACTCTTGAATGAGATCACTGTGTCATTGTGTCTAAGTGCAGTGTGCAATTGTTCGACTGTTGCTTGGCCTTGCTTGGCCCTGGTATGCAAAAGAATGTTGTCCATAAGATTTCAACTAGATAGTGGGAATATTGAGAGTACAAGTGTCCTAAGAAGATGGTAAGTATCTTGCAGGTGTATACACATGGGTGAGGTCAGATAGGTATGTTGGACTGGAGCATAAAAAGACAAACAGAGAACAAATTTTGTGTTTAATTCTGGGTCATATGGATAACCAGTGTAGGGTACATAGCAGCCAAGAGGCATGCTCTGATTGTGGTACTTTAAGGATTAGATATTGAGATGAACCAGGCAGAATGGAATTACAATAGTCCAGTCTTGAAAGTACTAAGGAACACAAGTGTTTTTGTGGCATCAACTAACAGATACTTGATAATGGTGCTGATGGTCTCAGCTCAAGATATGCAGCCTTGTACATGTTCATGACATGTTGATGCAATGAGAGAGTATTGTCAAGAGTAACACAGAGGTTTCCTACTGATTATTTGAATTTAATGTTGATGTTGCTAATTTTTATTGTTTGAGGTAAAGGATGTGAATGAGAAAGTCTTTGTTTTGTAAAAAGGATGGCGTCAGTTTTATTATCATTGATCTGCAGCTTGTTGCATGTCATCCATGACTTCACATCAGAAATGCACTTCTCAAAGTTTGAGTAAACACACAAAATATTTCACTTTTTATACTTTGCTCACTGAATGAAAACAAATTTGTTGAGTGCACCTATAATATAAAAGCATTCATTGACCTGAAACTATGGGTAGGTGTATTTCAACTTTAGGAAATATAAAACTTCACTTTCTCTGCTTATCCACATGGTAAAATGATAGACAATGGGGTGACTATTTCACCTGGGGAAAACCTAGGGTAGTCAATGATGTGTGTGTATATATATATATATATATATATATATATATATATATATATATATATATATATATATATATATATATATATATATATTTCTTTATTCCAGGAGTTATAATCTCTTCCTTTAAGGTCTTTTCTTCCTTATGTTAAGGCAATCTGCCATATGTTACCCCACTAGGCATCCACCCTTCAGAGATTCATGATTTTCTAAAATGGGAGTTAACCAAATTATGGCAGATCCTAACCTGAATCTGCCATCTTCACAATGGAGTGGACTTGTGCTGGTATATAAAGCCAAATCATCCAAGAGTGGCTTCTCATTTAATAATAAAAATCCTCATGTTAGTGTAAAATGTTCACACAATGAGTGTAAACTGTTCAGACAAATCTGGTCAGGACTGTTGATAAAGTCAAGTTAAAAAGGCTCTGTGTAGAAAGTGGTCTTACAAGTTGAAGGAATTGTGCTGGGGAGGAGAGGTTCCCCGATTTATTTCCCATTTTAATAACCAACTTCTGGCAAATTGTGAGCTATCAAAATTACTAAATAAGAGTTTTTGCACAATAAATTATAATAAATGCAGTCATACAAAATATATTCATTTTTAAACACAGAAGGATTAACATATAAACCACCTTGTGATGTGCCAAGCCAACTTCTCATTTTTTTGGCACCAGAACAGAGTTTGATTGTTTGGTGTTTAATACCACATCAACAGTGTTTAATACCACATCAACACACAACAGGTTATATCATGCCATGACAGTGAATGATATAGCCTAGAGAATGATATGATGGCCTACCTGGCCTGATTTGATCAAGATTCAAACCAGTACCTTTCTGGTCAAAGTCTGGCATATTAACCACCAAACATTATAGCTATTTAATCACAATGAATAAAAAACTATGCACTGATTTTCTGAGCTGCATGGATATTGGTTACAATGATATTGTTATATCCTGGTCCTTGCAAAATTTGTAAACCTGATGCCAGAAAAATAGCAAATACAACAATGAACTTTGACCAATAGTAAAAAAAATTTTATTTATGTTTCCAGTTTCATAGCATGAAAACCAGCTTGTCAGAATTGTAGAGCTCTAAACAGAAACACTAATTTAATGACATCACACTATAAGGAGTGAAATATTATCCCCATTTGTTTACAACTGTTATGGTGGTCTAATTTCATAGCCCAATATATTGGCCACCCTTTCAAACAGTATAAAAATTACAAGCATCCTGTCTACCTACACAGGTTTACCTAAAATTCTTTGTTTCCAAAACAAATTAATTACACTCTATGGAATGTTTCAATCCCAGTTTCTGACACCATGTTCCCATTATGGTTCAGAAACAGAAATATTTACTTTGCTGGTTTACTAATTTGGAATAGAAAAAGCAACAAATAATTTTACTACAAGTACCTAACCTGCATTGCATATAGTTTTATTCTCCTGAAGTTTGTTAAAATGCAAAAACAAAATGTGTCAAAAGGGTCAGTCCCTAAAAATATTGCTATAATGGTCTGAAAATCCAATTATGTTACCTACATCTAAAGACAAATATATATGTAGTTTCATTTATTTAGAGTGAGTTTTTTTGCTCAACTGTACCATGCAGCAAGGTTTTTATTTTTAAAAATATATAAAAAAAATTCATAAAGCTATTTTAAAATATCTTAAAAATGTTTAAAATTTGGTCTCAAAATAGAACATGGTCATCAAGGACAAAATGTCTGTTATCAATAATGAGTGGCTTTTGGAATCTTGCAAAAAGAGCTTCTTGGGACTGTTGGTGGTCCAATATAAAGGACCAAATAATATTTGTACACTACTTAATACTTGAGGTCAGTGGTTCTTTCCTGGGTTTTCCATGGTTCTTCCTCCACCATTAATACTGGCCGCCATGTATAGCCTATCTTGTGCTGAAAATACTGTTAAACCCTACAACAACAACAACTTACTACTTGACACTGAATAAAAGTCTGGATCATATAGCATTTGACTTGACCACATGAAGACCATTCCCCTTTGATATGACAAGTGTTTAACAATTGGTCTTTTCAAAAACACTTTCTCCAACACAACCTCACACATTCCGATTAAATTCAAACCAAATCTGATCAGACCCTTTGAAAATTGGCCTTGTGAACTTGACAAACTTTGGCATAATTCAAAATTTGATTAATCATCTGCAGTTCTTTCATGACTACCAGAAATGGGGAATAAATGAGGAATACTGAACCTTAAGCTCAAACAATGGCCAACTCTGAACAATACTAAATTAATCCATCTTGTCTGACCTGGTGATTGCCCTAGTGTCCTCAGGAATTTTTCTCAGGGTCACTTAATCTATAAGTCTGAGCCCCTCTGAAGTTTTGTTTTGTAATTTAATACAAAAATATGTGTTTCTGGTTTTCTGGTCTACTGGCCATCCATGTTTTCATTGCCAACCCTAGTACTTCCCCACCTGGGGTAAAAATAAAAATTTAATTCTTGAAATTGATTTTCATTGATTCTTATTAGCTGGTTTACCCCAGTAAGTATGTATGTATATGTGTATATATCTATATATGTATATGTATGTGTGTGTGTGTTTATATATATAAACAGACAGACAGGGAGAGTTTATATGTTTTTATAAAAAAACTATCTACCCTAATTTTAAACAGTACCATAGAAAACACCATATTGTTTTTTGTTTTCCTTATAAGTTGTTTTCCTTAGTATTACTTTCTGGGTACCTAAATTTATTTAGCAGCATTTTGGCCAATGATGTGTTAACATGCCTTTAAACCCTACACATACATACATGCATAGCATAAATACATACATATACATGTAGGTGTACATACAGAAAATGCCATCTCTGATGTGATCAAAGACTTGGTTAACATTAATGCCTACCACAGTTTTAAATGAAAAAATTCAATTTTTTAATATTATATAGGCATTAATCTGCACATTTTCATCTCAAAACATGGTCATATTTGTAAGAATCAACTTTACTCAATATTTGTTGTGTAAAACATAAACATAGTAGTTGGAAATGTTCTTGAAATTTAACATAAAACAAAGTTACAAAATTCCTAAGAATTCTTTTTCTCTAAGTTTTTTTCTGCAAGTCATGACACAAATTATCAAAATTTCAGGCCAGGATAATATGCAGTTTTTTGGTTTCAAGTTGAAATTCATTCTCAGCTAATCAACCAGGGAAAAACAACTCAATTATTAGGGACTGAAGGCAGGAAGGGGGGGTCTTTATAATCATCTAATCAAGATAACCTTATTTCATCAATATTAAAAAGATTGTTAACCTGATGATGAATAAAGTTAACATTTCTTGCAAATCAGAGCATACAAATTTGTTCAAGCATTTTGTCATACATAAATTTTCTTTCAAGCAAATCCAACTCCTTCCTCCTCCATTAAATGATTTGTCTTTTAAATACCTCCATTGCTTGGGCTAAAATACTGGACTCAAGCTGCTATCTCCAGGCATGATTTCAAGCTTGTGGTCAAGTTTAATGTTCAATAAAATTTTCAAGAATATGACACCAACTCCACTAATTTGGTGTCATCTAATATAAAGTGCTAAAATACAACTACTTATACCTTAACCCATTAACCCCTAGATGTTTATGTAGTTATCGCCTGAAATACAAGAGATATTTCTGAATACATTATAATACATCGACTTCCAAGACATTTTTGATTAACTTAATGCCTATTTGTGTTAGAAACGTTGATTTTTATTGGCTCTTTCGCCTCATCCATACTGAGCATGAGCTCAGGGTAAAAATTGGAGTTCTTTTTATTTTGCTTAACGGACCCATCATTTTCCTGTTGAGACCAACCACTCTTCATTATAAATGCCCATCTTATCCTACTTTTTGCAAAAGTTCACGTGTGCAATTTAGACTGGTCTGTCTTAGATCTGATGCTAAAAAGTCTAAAATCCAGACACAAAACCGGATCATGACCTCTGGCTAATTTCGGCAGGAAAAAAACTCGGATCCCAAATGTGATGTATTTTCCCTCTGTATTTTGTGCAACTAGAACATCCACATTATTTGGTATCATCTTCGTAAAGCTAGAATCTGTCTAACTTTTTAACACTAGTGAGCTCAGAAGTAGGCTACCACCTCCTGCCCTGTAAATGCTGTGCTATGGTTAATGAGTTAAGGCATCCATCTTCCAGACAATCCAATAAATTCACTTGACCTGCATACTTAGATCATAAATATACTAAGTTTTCCTTTTCTGCCTTAAGGAGTTGTAGATACTTGATAGCTGCTGAATAACATGGCATGATGATGACAACAAGAAAGAAAGGTTAATTAACCTAATATTTTGAGTCATCGAATTCAAGTGAACAATTTATACAGTTGACAAAAGGAAAACAGACAATAAATATTGAATAACTATGTGAAAACACAAAGAAAAAAAACAATTACAAGAACGTTCAAGGCTATCACAATTATTACCAATTCTTTCAATTACTTTGAATTGTTAGTAGTTACAGTCACAACAATAATTTACATGTAGTCCAAATATGTCATTGAGATGATGGTAAGAAATCATGGAACTGATATTCAAGTTAAAGAACACAACTTTATGTTTCTTTTTTGTTAACACAAAAAATCCAACTTCCCACTACCCATCAGTGTAGATGGGTTATAACTAGGAACACAAATTTGTCAATGAAAGTGGTAATATCTACTATTAACTGTCTACACTACTCAATAAAAGTATATAAATATAAGGCAATGTGCACTTTTACACTTGTAAGGACCTAGCATAAGGCTGTGGAGAATAATAAAATACTGCCATTCCTAACAAACAACACTCAAAGTTGTTTATAATCAAGGCAATTTTGTTAGCCATACCTACAGGTATGTCTTGATGACACTTTTATCTTCCAGAAGGTACCAGTATGGATAGGACCTGAAAACATTATCAGTGTGGACAACAGACATTAAAGAATTTACTCCATTCAGAGCCTGGGAACTGGGAAAATTCCTGAAGGCCATTATGAAATTTATCTCAGTTGTCAAGACATTAGATGGTAAAGGATAATAAAGTGGAATATAAGTGCATTTAACCACTGTCATGTTGCCATCATCCTCAAGAGGTAGTATTCAAGTGTCACAATGTCAACACTTGTAGTGGATGTAATATCCAGGATATGAAAGTGTCAACTGTCTTTGTCAAAAAGAAATGACTGCTCTTTCCAAATTAAGTACTTTCATTACCACAGTTCCATGTTAATAAGCAACAATAAATTTAATAAAGCTAGAACTTTCTTCCTAATCTATATTAAGCCAAAGTTACATTTCAAGCTTATAACTGAAATTTAATTTTTTTTCTTCAAATTTACTGCAAATATTCATTTAAATAAATCCCTATTAATCCACCAATCTGCCTAGTTCTGGACACAATATCTCTGGTAACCCCAATATATTTTAAAATCTGCAAACATGTCACCAGTAAACTAATCTGCAAAAAGGTTACATGTAAATAATTCTACAACAGATCACCTGTATATTCTTCAGAGAATAGGATGAATTTTCATGGCAATACAAAAGAACATGTCAATACCTTGAAATGGATCCTGTGACAAAAAAACTGGTGTGGGATATAAAAGCTGATGTTAATTTCGAAATCTGATATGAAATAAATAATCTGCACTGAGTTCCTGTAACAAAAAATTTGGTGTACTATGCATAGAGGCTGATATTAATTTTTAACACTGACATTAAATGAATATACTGCATGGGTCCTTAATAAACAAATCAATCTGCTGGTCAAACATGTCAAAGGAAATTTTGAACAATGACATAAATGAATATTGAAGTACAAGTCCTGTGACAAATAAATCACTGTGCTGTGTATACAGGCTAAAGTTAATTTTGATAAATGACAAATTAATATACTGCACAGATTCTGAGACAGATAAATTTGAGTGTTATGCATACATGTCAATGTTAATTTCAAACACTGACATCAAATGAATATACTGCCCAGGTCCTGTGACAAACAGGTCTACATTATTTTCAAACACCTACATCATATTATTAATTATAATTTATTGAAATATTCATTATATGATCCATCAAGAAGATAATTGAGTTTACAGGTTTGCCTTCAAGGAATGACACAAGGCCAAGCACTATCTTCAAATGAAGCCAATCTTGTGGGGCCTAAAAAAATAATGAATGCATTGTGACAGCCTATCTGGTTCTGTTAGGTGAATTTTACCTGGGGAAGGAAGATACAGATCATGTCAGTGACATCATGAACAATGAACAATCTGGTCTATCTAGTTGTCCAAAGGCTAATACAAAACCAATGAGATAAAAATTTTACCAAGTATACTTTGACAACTTCTTTACATCCATCAGACTGGTACTAAGTTTATTCAGACTGGTACTAAGTTTATTCAGACAAAATATCTATGCTAGTGGCACCTGAGGAAAAAAAAAATTAAAGGTTTCTCAGAGAAATTTAAATACCATGGAGCAAGTAGATGATCTTACTGGACACTCAAAAGATGGAAAGCTGACCGACACACTATGGAAGGATAAGAAACTAGTCATAATTCTATCCACAGCAACAGACCCAACCATCAACCGTATTTCCAAATAGACAAAGAACGAAGCAACAGTTCAACAGGTCAACAGAGGGCAGTCACAAACTACCAGGAGTTCTACAGAAGTGTTGACATGTGACAAACTCAGGCCCAAATATCCAGTTAGAAGAGCATCTAAGAAATAATGGTTATACAGGCTTCAATTTATTGTTAATATCAGCACTGTATAACAATAGAGAGTCATCCCAAGGGTGATGAAAAAAGGAACAGATTTAAACAGATTTTCAAATCAATTTGGCCAAGCAGCTGACAATGGCCAATATTTACACACACAGACTGCAGACACTATAAAATCAACCTGCAAATACTGCACCAAGCATGGAGAAAAGAGAAGAAAGGAAACCAGACTTGGCTGTGTCATTTGCAATGTCCATGTCACAGCATGTTTCATCAAAGTATTGTCGATGGTTGGTGGTAGATACATGTTGCTCATACAGCCTTGATTTTCTTATTGTCATGTTTTGTTTGGGTTTTTGTTTACCTTGATGTACATAAAACATCTGAGAACTAGTTAGTGGGTAATTATATTCAAGAACAGCTCTTCAATGAATGCAGCATGATATTTTGATAAAATACCTGTAAAACTAGTTCTATTTACCCTATGCTTAACCACAACACTAATAACAAATAACAATAATACACTCTAAAATATATATTTGCCTTTCATATGCCCAGGTAGGAAAGCAGGGCAAGTGAATGAACAACTTGAAAAAATGTTTTTGTGAAACTGTGCTTGAAATTTCTATAATTAGTAACAGTTAAAGTGTAAATATTTTCAAGCTCTCAGTGTATAATAGCCTCAAAATGTTTATGTTTAATTTCAATGTTGCTGATAATAACATTACCTTAAATATTCATTGACACTAAACTGAAGCAATCTATATATGAATATCATATGGGAGGTAGAGGTAAGATGGTTTGATATGGCAAGCAAAGGGTTAAGGCTGCAAATATTTCACATTTAAATATCTGTTTGGATTACTACTTGTAAACAATCTGTAAATATGCAGATGTGTCATTGTCACTGATGCAGAAACTATTCATTCCTGATAAATCAATTATTTGTCCACATATCTGAATAGATCACTGATTACATGTAATTGGATTTTCTGTTAATTTATTTTTTAAGATGCATGTAATTTTCAAATCAAATGCAACATTGCCATGAAAAACAGAAGTTGGTTGTTGCCCATTAAACAGCATTAGTGATCAGGCTGATTTACATATAATGCTGACATAAAATTCTTTAAATTATAGTCCTGTTAACAATGCCTTTGATTAAGAATAGTTTATTAAAAATGGCATTTTAAGTTTGTAAGCCAACAAATTGTTTTTAAGTCATTGTAATGAAAGAAATTCTGTCAACATCAAATTCTACATAATCCAAGCAAACATCCCTTCATAAAACACTGCTTTTCAATGACTCACTACATTACTGCATCAGTCTAATATTACTTAATATACCAAGAACCAGATTTTGCTAAATTTCCAAACTTGACATGTTGTGGCTAAAAATGTACATGGTCCAAAATTAAGTAACTATAGAGGTACTCTGAGACGAATTTCAATTTGAAGAAAAGACAGTCTAAATCAGGGCTATCGCCCAGAGTCAATTGTACCAAACACAGTACTTTATACACCTGATAAATAGTATTATTATACTTCTTTATGCAAAACCTCTATTTCGCTGATCAGATACTTTACATCTGACTCTGAAATCAAAAGATGTCTTTCTTCTCTCAAGTTCTATCCATCCTCAATATTGGGTCAAGAAAAAGAAACTGCAAAAACCATTTTTCTTATGTCATTCTTGGTGACCATGACCCTTGTGCTCTTGACCCAAAATCAGTAGGTACCTTTCTCAGGTCAAATGCAAGATATCCACAAAGTTTGGCCTTATATGACATTGATCTCAGTGTTGATGGCCACAAAGTTTGGCCTTATATGACATTGATCTCAGTGTTGATGGCCGAACTTGCAACATACAGGTATTGTCAATTATATCATGCCAGGGAAATGATAGTCTTTCCCAAGGTCATAACAAAGCAGTTGACCAGGGAGGTACTAAACTTGTAATCTTTGGATTACAAGCTGAGCTACTGCAGCTCCCAGTCTGAGGGAAGGATGCAAATTATTCTATGGAAATCATTTTCCTTCTTGGAGTACACATTACCTTGACCACTGACTTTTACCTGGGTATCAACAGATATCTTCTTATCTCAAATGCAAACAATTTACAAAATTTTGTCAAAGTATGTTGTATAGAACAAAAGCAGTTTTAAGGACATCATTTATACCTGCAACCTTCACTTTTAAACTTTTGAACTTAAAAAAAAATAGATATCTTTACTGTCTCAAAAGCACACAAGTTACAATGTTTAGTCAAAGTAAGTGATAATAAATTCAAAACTATGCAGAAACCATTGTTCTCAGAACCAGTGACCCTGACTCTGACCTCAAAATAAAGTGTCTATTGTGTCAAACACAAGTCATTTACATGGTTTTTGGTCAAGTCATCAGAGATAAAGTCAAGCTATTGTCTGAAACAGTTTTTCATCTTTCAGTCCCTGTGCCTAGACCTTTGCCCTTCTAAGCCTAAAATCAATAGGTTTATTTCTGGCTCCTGATGCAAGTGGCTTACAGAAAGTTGGGTCAAGGTATGTCATGTTCTTTTAAGCTAGGTGGCAGGATGTATAAATGTGGAGTGTTTCAACACATTTGATGTAAACATCACCACTGGCCAGTGTCACCAGAAACTCAGCTCTCAGATCCAATCTTGTAACTTGCATCCATGTGTTATACATTGGTCAGAGATCAAAAGAAAGCCTTGGGTAAATGGAGTGTGTTCTACCCTCTACCAGCCATGTAGAAAGACAAATGAGAAACCCTGACAGCTCAGTTTATTGGGTCAAGACCAACAACATCCAATAGGAATTCAACCAGAGAGTGGACCTAAATATTAGATTTGAAACATATTAGGACTTTGGGCCAAAAATTAGTTAGTATACCTGGGCAGATTTCAGTAATGCATCACACTGTCATGAAATATACTCTGAGAGATGCCCAGATGTAAATTGGCAGGAGACGCGAGACAAAGAATTGTGAACAAAGAAAGAAAGCTTCAGAAGGTAGTTATTTGCTTGATTTTTGCAAAACATTATGGCTTCATAATTGTAAGTATTGATATTATGTTGACTCAATTACTGGGATTGTTTTAGTATGTAGAATTACTTTGTGCCCTTAAGAAATGATCATGAATAATTCATGAACTGGCATGAACAGTTCTTGAATGATTCATGAACTTTGTTCATGAACCATTCATGAATGTGCAAGAACTGAAAATGGTCAATTCTGTCAATGTCTAAGTGTTTCATTTTAAGAGACATGAATTTGAGTTACATAGAGAATTATGTATATAGCTAGTTCATCAGAATTAATATTATGAGTCGTTGATAGGTTACTCCTTGATAGGTTACTCGTAGTAACCAGTTCCTTAAGTAATGTGTATGTTAGTGTTCAGAGTTACAATAGATGTTTGAATATCAGAGCATAGACATTTGAATATTTGTATATTTTGGATGAGATGTGATGTAAAGATATGCATCTAATTATTGTGATATTATCAGTATAATCAAATTATAAGTATGCACTTATATGAATCAATTATCGTTGAATGTATTAGTCACTGATATTGTGCTTTTATGATGTTGTTTTATTATGTTATTATATTTTGTTTTACCTTACAAGAATGTATGTGTATTTCAGTGTGAATGGATGCATGACATGAAATTTGATATCCTTATCTGATGATAAGCTATCTGGGTAATGTGAGGTTTGAGAGCAGAGAAAAAAAATAGTGTACCATCCTTGTGTTTTACAGGAAGCTTTTGGGGGACAACTTCCAGTGCGAGGTAGATGCCCCAAGTCTCTAAGAGAGAGAGAGAGACTGAAGTGAGACTGTCGGTACAGTTGGAGTCAGCAAGTTGGAGTTGACGGATAGACAAGGGAAATAGAGGCAAGTAGTCTGGGAGGAATGAAAAGAGTAGGCGAAGGAACCTAGAGGGAATTAGGAGAGACGAAGAGGAATCAGGAGATGATAAAAAGCCTAGGACAGGGCGAAACTTTCACACTAAAATTTGTGTGATGAGATAGGCTCAAAGGGGTCAAGCGAAAGAGGAGCATTTGAGAAATTTGAGTGATTGACTATTAGTTGTTAATTAAATTGTTGTTATTGAATTTCATCCTTTGTACCTTTTATCATTTTAACCATCAGCATCACTGACTGGGGGCTCAGAGCTATACACCAAACATTCACTCACCCAACTTCTAAACCATAATCAAGCCTGGGTGAGTCTTCTGCCATAATCTAAATAAATATTGGAAGCACCCAACCCCAATTCAATACAACCAAACCATCCAGAGGGGGATAACAACCCCTTAACAAGGTATATGGCTGAGAACTTCAGTTATTGTGCTGAGACAAATAGGAAAACAGATCCAACATCACAACCTGATACATGAGGTTGTATGAAAAAATAATGGCACAGAACCTGACATTTCTTTGTAACAGATTAGCTGATTATTCTTGTCATCCAAAGAGAAGTTCACTGAACACTAATAATCAAAATAAAATGTTTTCTTTGCACAGCTGACAGGAAGACTGCCATGAGAAAAATGAGTAATACTGAAATCTCACTTAAAATAAATGACATCTTCATTACTGCCAAATTTAACAATGTAGACTACCATCATACCTAAATCAGGCAGACTTCTCTTCATCCCTGTCCTTGCCAAAGTGATGCATGGTGTCAGTAATTCCTCTTCTTTTTACTGAACAAACTGCTCTCTTCATAGCTTCAACTAAGTCTTAAAACTAACCTATGAACTGCTTAATATCCATCCATCTTTTTGGAACCTGGTTGAGACTTTCTATTCATGTTAAAGAATTAGATGTAATCTGTTAGCTGGACAAGCTATATAAGAGCAATCTCAGACATAGGATGACCTTGACTGATCTAAGTCATTAATCTGGTTGATGGATTTACCTTGAGAAATATAAGCTGAAATGAAAAAGACTCCCACTCTGAACATAGCTAACAGCTAGTCTTTTTCCTGTATCACACTCCATGTTATTTGTATCACTGTCCAAGCTAGTACCTACATGAAGCACCATGAACAAATGTGATCACTTTTTTCAGCTCTTTGCATAAATGGGATACATAAATGCTTAAATACATTGTAGTCTGCTTATCAGAATCAAGTTGTTGTTGTTGTTGTTGTTATGGAGACTATAACTGGTGGAGGAAGAACCTGGGAAAAACCTGGAAAGAACCACCAACCCAAGAGAACCTACTGTCAGGCCTTCAAATGTACCCACATTGACCGAGCCTGAGATTTGAACCCAAGTTGACAGAGGTGTGATTTCATTGATCTGCAATGATGAATGCTTTAGATCACTAAGGGCCCCACAGAATCAAGTGAAAAATGAGTTACAAGTCATTACCAAAAACATCATGCTTAAATTAGAGCACTTTATTGGCATTCATTAACACAACAAAATAAGCAACAGATCATGCACAATTTCTAGGGGTGGAATATGCTCAACATATTACTCAAAGTATGGGAATTTTACTCAAGGTATGGGAATTTGTTAAATTTAGGGGAACACTAGTAGTTTAAGATAGGAGAATGTCCCTTGGGCTATGCTTTATATATAGGACTCACAGGACTAATTTAGTTTACATAGTAAACCTATGCAAACACCATGATATATTAAAAATTCAATATGATCAAACCTATATTTATCAGTACAGATGCATCCTGGATTACAGCTTCTGTGTAGAGAAAACCATATGAGCCACTGCATTTTCTGGATCTACAAACATGTGCTTTTAATTCCACACCAGAGTTCATCTGCTACTTTCAGTAAGGAGCTTTCAAACTCAAGTCTGTTAAAGGACTAAAATTCCATCAATACAATTAGGATAAGCCCTTAAAAGATTCTTTTCACTAAAATCAAAGTTCATTACCAACCTATCCTGACCAGCCAAACCCATATACATGTATGCTCTATTTTATCTTCATCCATTCCCAGACAGGTTTCAATATTTCCATACCATTAGCACCTTAAGTCCTTCAATAATAAATGAATCAATTATCTTAACAGGTGGCATGAGCAACATGTAATTTACAAATTTACAGAAAAGAATTTTCCACCAACAAAATTTAACATTCTTTTGTATAAAATTAAATAGTTAACTTTGGTCTAAATGAAAAGATATGAAATAATGCCTTCAATAAAATGTATCAATAATGCATCAATATTTCTCAATCTACTTAAAATTAAGATTTAAATGACTTCCATTTGCAATCCATTAATATTTTTTCATCATCATGAAAAAAAAAAACAAAAACAATATGCATATAAAAGTCTTGTAATGTTTGTAATATTCATATATATCCAAGTTATGCCTTAAGAACAGTTTGTTCTTGTCACTTAATGCAGACCAATAACAGAGACAACTTGTGTGCCCAGTCTTTGGAAAGATAATGGATTAAAACAAACATTTGTGGCCAGCAAAATAAAAAGGTTTAAAATTTAGGTCTCAGGAAGGAAAGGTGGTTACACAATCATAAATGCACTGAATACTTAAGTTAGATTTGAAAAATTATTCTGGCATTTACAAGTGTTGTCTTCAACAATCCTTTTAACTTCTTGTTTGAACAGGTGCTTGTTTTCTTTCTGAAAGCTTGCCTGTTTGATTTAGCCTATGCATTCCATCATCAACAAGTTGACAAGCAACATAAAGACTAGATTTCTGTATGACCTATAAACTCCCAGTCAATTATGAAAAGGAAAAAATACAATCCCTAGAAGTATTTTCTTACTTTTTTCAGTTTCATCAAAACTGTTGAGATCAAAAAAGTTGGCACTAAATTAGTTTTATTAGATTCTTTAAGTACCAAGCAGAGAGCACAATAACTACAGCTGGATAATTCTGGCAACATTGCATTATGATAAAGAGCACACTACTTAACTATAATATGATACATATCAAGGTTGAAGCATTAAATTTAATTTAACTTCAATGTTACATGTTTTTAGCTCTTTAAAAAAAAACAAAGTTGTCATTAAGCTTAACCATTTCTGTATAAAATTCTAAATGATGAAATGAAAGTGAAGAAATTAATAACTGATCATTATTTCCTCTACATTTACAACTGTTCAAAATTTGTCCATGCTCCAACTATTGTATAGTATCTTTAAATTTAACAAAACTATCTTTAAGTATAAGTATTGCTTCTCAAAAGTACTAATTAGACTATTTGTTAACGAATTATCAAGTAATTTTTAGTTAAACAACCAATTAATCCATTGATTTATGCCTATTAACTTCTTTAACCTCCAATCTGCCATTCCTGCTTTATCAGACATTTCTGGTTTCAAACAGCCCACCTCTCCAACTTTTTCAAAATAAAATGTGCACAAAATAAACAAATAAATAATGGATAATCATTTGCAAACTATAAACCAATGTTGCACAATATTAGGATCACAAGGGCAGATTTTGTATGACCACCATATCTGGCATAGAAAAAACATTTTAGAATGAGAAAGGAAAAATATATATATATATATATATTATGCATTTTTAAAATAAATGAGATAATCTTATTTGCTTTGATAGCAATGACACCTTAACTTTGTCACCTGCACTGTACTAACTCATTTTCCCAGGACACTTGCATTATTGCAATAATAAAACTTGCATGCTAAAAGAAAATAATGAAAACATTAACATGTTTGAATATGTGATATAAGGTGCATCTTGGAATTTTCTGTTTTGTATCTTTCCCTAATTTAACTTCATTATTGTACACTCATTATCTACCCGCAATTATTAAATAAAAATCCATATTTTCTTAATTACATTTCTTTTCAAATTAATAAATCATTCATTCCAAGACAAATTATGGATTTGCATAAATATGCAGTCTCTTTTGTCATTAACTGAACTTCAAAATTAAATTAAATCTTCATCACAGTACAGAATCCACACACTGATGGCAAACTCTTAACACTGCAACGTGGCTGACCTTGAAAGTTTTCAATATCAGATACATGTAATTTTAAAATATATATTTATTGCCATCTTAAAGTTTTTAATGTATTTTGCAACTATGCTAACAAAACAGACATGGATGAACATCCACTAGGAAAAGTTGTTGGTCTTACTGAAGAAAAATCATGCCCAGGAGAAGCACACATGGTTGAGATATCAGGGACATCAAACATACAATTGCAGGGAAACATGAGATCTTGTATTTATTATTAAATTGTATCCAATTCCTAACTCTAAAAGTTAGGGTATACAACTATATACAATATTTTCAGGCTGTATATCAACCTGCAATATGTTTAGGCTGTATATTTATATGCAATTTTTTCAGGCTGTGTGTGTGTGTGTGTGTGTGTGTGTACACATCTACATACAATATTTTCAGTGTGTACATATGTATAAAATATTTTCTGAGTGTACATCTAAATACTATTTTTTCAGGGAAAAATTTTCCCTATAAATAAACATTTTGATGTTACTAAATGTCTTAGAGAATTTTTAAACAAATAAGAGCAATATTATAACTGAAGATTAGTCAATGAAATCATGAGGTAATGCAGTTTCAAATCCATGCTGGGCAATGTGCAGTTTGCCTGTGGCAATATTTAAAAGCATAGTAATATCTCTTATGAAGGCAGTCATGAACTTCACTGGTGCATTTAAGATATGTATTTGCAATACAAGTTGATGCCCCCAAAAATACACAAGTATATTCTTACCATTAGCAAATAAGTAAACCTCTAGAGATTTGGGACATGGAAGTTTCTAAGAAAAGCACTGTGAAGTGACCTCCTATTTGAGGAACAACAGTGCAAAGAATGCAGAAAGTCATTTAGTATTATGGGATATATTAAAAAAAACATCAACATGACCCTATAGTAATGACTAATACCAGTCTGACCTGTAGGTCAAAACAAGGGTTGACCTCTAGACAGGTATAGAAGTCAAGGCTCTGATAACTCTTTAATATGTCAATGCCAAGGAGCAGAGATTACTGGGATCCCAATGTAATTTAATGTGATGTCTACCCAGGACTAATACAATGTGTTCTTGTACAAAAGTTTCTTTCAGAAATCCAACTCAAGTAATAACACAATATAAACTGATTAGCTGACAAATCTGTGAGGCTGAAAAGAAAGTCATGAATTTTTTTATGCAATGTATCATGAACATTGGCATTCCATTTTGAATGCTGGGATGAAAAATCATTCAAGAAAAAATGTGCTTAGACAGGAAATTATTTATTGTCACCGTCCAGGTTATCAAGATATATAAACTTGGGTATTAATACCACATCTGACCGGTAAACATCACCACAAGCTGTGTTAATGAATATGCAAGTCACCAGCCAGCCAGACTATTGAATAACTGCAGTCAACAGCTAGTAATATTCACACCCAGGTGTTAAACATTGGTTCAGGGATCAAAGGAAGTCCACAGGGTGAGGGTGAACAGTTCTACCTGCCATGTAGACTGACAAGCAAGAAAACATTGTCCACTAAGTTTGATTGGGACAGTCAACAGTGACATCCTTTCAAAATTAAGACAGAGGGTGGGATTAAATCTAAGATCTGAATTATACCTAAAAACTTGTAAAAATTATCAGTAGATCTTGCAGTTTTAAGCAAAAGGATATTTTAAGAAAGCCACTGTAATTTGCCAGGAAAAGTTTCAAAAAGAAAGCTTTTCAGGGAACAGAACTTCTGGTGCAGTTTCAAAGTCCTGAGTCTCTAAGAGGGAGACAAAAGTGATGACAGTGCTGTTAGAGTTGACAATGTGTAGTTAACATATAGACACAGAAAGGAAGGAGGAGGAAAGTAGTCTGGAGGAGGCAATAGATGAGAAGTTGGAAGGAGTCAGAGAGACGAGAGGAAATTAGTAGATAGAGAGGAATACACAGATGAGCAGAACACAAGGATAGGTGGACAGTTCTCACTAGAATCAAATGATGTGATAGGCTTAGTAAAGGGTCAAGCGGAAGAATAGTATTTGGGAAATTTAAATTATTGACCATTTAATTCCTATTAAATTGTTATTATTGAACCTCACCGTTTATGCATCTTTAATCATTTGCTGACTGGAGGCTCAGAGCTGTACCTCTAACTTTCACTAAATCAACTTCCAAATCAAAATCAAGAACTGGGTGGGACTGCTACAATAATTTAAATAAATATTGAAATAAATATTAGAAGCCATCCACTCCAAATCCCCTACAACCAAAACCTCACAGTGGGGGCAACTTTTGCATTTATCAATAAACATTCCTTGCTATTTCTTTCATAGAAAGTACTTTCCCATACATGTACAGACATATCTGTGTTTAATTTTAATGATGATAAATTCTAGGATTCATAATTATTTTTGTTTCTCCATTCTTGTTTGTGGGGTTGACTCAAAGGATCAAGTTATTTTTGGTATTACTTTAAGAATGAAGCAACTTTCTAAAATCCAAAGGACAAGCAATTTATTCATAACCATTACTATACTGCAGTGATATAGGTGCTATTTAAAGCCTTATAAACTGAGACTAAATGTATTACTCATTCATTTTGCAAATAATGATTTCCAAATTTAACCAGTACCATATTAATCTGAAGATATAACTATGTTTGATAATAAGCCCACTCCTAATTTTACAAACTACTTGTAGATATTTACTAAGGACATCTTTGTCTAATAATAAGCCCACAGCCTGCTTTTTGACAAATTTATCCGACTGGTCCTTTGGTCTTATCATGGGAGAAATGTTGCTATAAGCCATTTCTCATGAAGCAATGGTCTTATAGAAATTGCTTATATTTAGTTCTTTTGTACAGTTAATTAAGAATGAAACTGAAACAAAATAAGAATCTTTGGTTCAAACTGGTAGAAGCACAAGTTCCAGCTAACAACAAAATACTTGTCAATGGTTTTGCAAGTTCTCCAAAGTATATAAAGAAAAAATTAAGGTCCTAATCTCATGAAAAAGATTACTATGGGGCCAACTACTTGGACTGTTAAATACTACATTCATATACCTAAATTGTACCCTTGTTTATTTAAACTTGCATATGAACTGATGGCAAATTTGAACCTGTGCTCTACTATGACTCAAATGATTTTATCAAATCTACTTAAATGTCATGTGAAATGTGTTTGTCAGGAAATGTGCAGCATTTAATGACACCTCATCACAATAGTGAATATAGGATACCAACTTAATGTAAACATATAAAAATATCAAACTGAATAAATGTACAAAATACTTATAAATAATTGAAAATGTGAAGAACAAGAAAATAAAATATAAAAGGTAAAGATGTTAAATTTCTGTAAAAAGTATATAAAATAAAAGAACATAAAATAAGACCTTAATATGCATCCTACTCTATACATCAACTCTTTCAAGAGGACACCTGTATACACATCAAGGACAAACATATTGCATGATTTACCTATGCATACTGAACATCTAGATGTGTGATTACACTAGCATAAATCAGGATATGTGGCAAAAAGCTTATCTGAGCATAAAAAGAGCAATCTATATATTACATGCCATAACTACAGAAAAGTGTTTGAAAGTATATATTTATTGTATTTAATGTACATTTATTTTATGCTGCTTACCAGGATCTACAGCTAAAATGTTTGTCACAAATCAGCTAAATATATGTGGATTGGTAATTAATACAATAAAATAGAGTTAAAAGAAATGGATAAATTATTTATGCATAACAACCTTCATGCCTACTGTAACTTTTGTGAATAGTAATCCACACATGTTGACTGTAGTAATATCCTGACCTATATTGGCTCATCACTTAACAACAGTCCAGTGCAACAGGTTTCTAAGTTTAACAAAATCCATCATTCTCTGACATTTTTCTGTCACATATCATCCAACTGTCACATTGATACAGTTCATTTTTTTTTATAACATCTGGTGCCATTTCTTTTCAATTTACAGTATGCTGTATCAAAATAGAATGAATTTATAAAAAGTGGTTTCACATTCAAAAATACTTTGTTTTCTTTTCCAACAAAATTAAAAAATTTAAAAAATTACCATATTTACACTGGTCAATTTTTATTAGATTTTTTTTCAGTATTATTAGATAACATAGATTTCCCTTGTATTTAAATATTTCAGTGAAAAATTTCATTCCGTATCGATGTCCAGTTGTCCATTACTTCACTTTTTCCTAACATGGTAAAAGAAGTGCATATTATGGTAATCAAGTTTATGTTTGCCTTTGCCAATAAAAAATGTCTGCTTTGGGTTACACTGGTCAATTTTTATTAGATTTTTTTCAGTATTATTAGATAACATAGATTTCCCTTTTATTTAAATATTTCAGTGAAAAATTTCATTCTGTATCGATGTCCATTTGTCCATTACTTCACTTTTTCCTAACATGGTAAAAGAAGTGCATATTATGGTAATCAAGTTTATGTTTGCCTTTGCCAATAAAAAATGCTTTGGGTTTCCCCCGTAATTAAAAAAAAAGGTCTAGTAAAAAATGTGTAAAACAGCCATGACTTGAACAGTTATACCTTACTCCAGGGTCACAAACTGGAGGCAAAAATGATATTAGTTAAGCCCAACATTTATATTGTGCTTTCTTTTATTTCAAAAATAAATTTTGTCAAATATTTCTTAATCACTACTTACTTTTGCTGTCGACAAAAGTACAGGATCTCAAAACAAGCTCATTTAAGTCACCAGAAAAATGCCACAAGAACCATGAACCATGATAGGCACACATGAACCATGAACCATGGATAGGCAGAACCATAGATAGGCTCAAAGTTGGGACAGTCTAGCTTTAAAGATTCTTAATAAGTCTGACCAGAAAAAAGAAGTGTCCTTTTTTATTTTTACATAACCCATGTATGACAAGTAAATTGTAAGCCCCTGTGATGATGAATCAATGCTAAATGAACCTCAAACTGTAATCTTTATTCTCAATTTGAACTTGGAATACTTATATTTTAAATGACTACCCATTTGCTCATTTTATTACCCAGGTTATTATTAACAGGTGAATACTCATTGGCATCTTTAGAAAACACATCATGTCAATAGCATAGGCATTAATTTACTTTCACATGAGCAAATGAATGGCAGAGTCCCTGATCTACATGTACTTACAATCAGCATTGTGCTGCAGTTAAATGTTGTACATGAGTAGTTATGTAACATTTAATGTCCACATTTTGATATTGGCTTTAAAATGTTATTAGTATGAAGAGGTATGATGAAAATCCAAGGATACCCACAATAAAGAAAAGAACACTGTCGTTGTTATTAATATGTGAATATATAATGCAGGTGCATATATAAAATTAAAGCAGTGACAGTTTGGCCAGGATGAATTTCAGCCTGAAAAAAAAGCAATAGCCCTTTTATACAGTTCTGCAATAACAGCACACTGAATAAGAGACATTAATCTCAAATGAAATGCATAATAATCAATCTAGAATAAGAGACATTAATCTCAAATGAAATGCATAATAATCAATCTAGTGACAGAATATAAATCATCACACCTATTATTGCATAACTTTATATTTAAAATTGAAATTTTTTTCTTTTCCCATGACTACCAATTGTAATATACCTAAAATTTCAAATTAATCAGTTGTAAAGGCTGAATTTATGGCTATTTAAATTTGTATTTATTGTAATGTGACCATCAGATAGGTATTAGAACATAAAGTCTGAATGCAGAAATCAATTCAGTATGTAAAGCACTAAGAATGCATTATTATTCTAAATGAACAACAAGTGTTAACATGAACAGGTATGCATTTCATAATAACTATAATTGTTTATCTCTGACATCACTACTGCACTGCTTGTAAGGACCCCAGATATAAAATAAAATGTAAAATGCACCATTTTAAAGTATTACTTTGTATTTCTCAATGAAATACCACAACACTTTATCATGTGACTTGACTCTTCAAATGATAGAATCTATCTTCATTAAATGGACTCCAACCTACCTTTCTTGGCATGTATGGGAAAGTTCTCTCCATGAATGGAGATGAATAAACTACAGGGAAAAAAATACTATGCAGGAAATACTATAGACATATGGAGATTTAAAAATGTGAGCATAATAAATTATGCCTGTTTCTGAGCTACAACATTGAATTCACCACCTACATGCACCCATTAATTAGTCACTAGTCTCCTACTTAGGCACGGAGAAACTCTTGAGTTAATCTTGAAAACATCTTAATGACAAACTAAGAATCAATGGGAAAAGTTTGGGGGTTTTTTTTCCACATCTTACAACAGGTAGCAAGAAATGCTCTTCCTAAGTAATCCCATGTGCCTAAAAAAACAGTCATAAATAGTACATTATATATCTGCCTTGTGGTAAATACATTTAGTATTCAAGAAGTATAATCTTGTATGTACAAGCCCCTTTCATTGAACATCTACTTCACCTTCTTGTATGTAAAACCCTCATTCACTGGTTACCTACTTCACCTTATTGTATGTAAAACCCTCATTCACTGGTTACATAATTTACCTTCTTGCATGTAAAATCCTCATTCACTGGTTACCTACTTCACCTTTTTGTATGTAAAACCCTCATTCACTGGTTACCTACTTCACCTTCTTGTATGTAAAACTCTCATTCACAGTTTACCTACTTCACCTTCTTGTAAGTAAAACCCTCATTCACTGGTTATCTACTTTACCTTCTTGTATGTAAATCTCTCATTCACTGGTTATCTACTTTGCCTCCTTGCATGTAAAACCCTCATTCACTGGTTACATAATTCACCTTCTTGTATGTAAAATCCTCATTCATAGTTTACCTACTTCACCTTCTTGAATGTAAAACCCTCATTTACTGGTTACCTACTTTACCTTCTTGTATGTAAATCTCTCATTCACTGGTTACCTACTTCACCTTCTTGTATGTAAAACTTTCATTCATTCTGGCCTTTTTTACTTTGTTAATGAGGGATAACTCTATCCAGAGGTTTCCTACAGAGCCTCAAATTCGATTTCTCACAAGCAAAATTGGACCAACAAAAGTTTGGACAAGCAATACCCCTAAACTATTTCCCAAAGTATACACTCTTAATTTCCCTGACCAATCGGAAATAACTGTTCATAGAATATTCTCCAAATAATCATGTCTATCATCAGATTTCACTGGCCTAAAATATGAAAAGTCAAGTAAGTCAAATATTTGATGTCAAATGTTATTGAAGTTTAACATAACACTTTTATGCTTCAGAGATGAAATAAAGAAATAATCAGTGAACTTTCTCAAGACCTTTCTGACTTGACTATGTTAACTTCAAAGCACAATTTATTTAACCTTAAGTTTTAATAAGCCTTCAAAATTTGACACATGACTGGCTGCATGTCTGAGACTCCTTGGTTGAGTCAATTCATTAGGAGACAATCTGCATTGGGAATTGGTTAAAATCTAATGATCACTGCTTAGTATATCACACTCAATCAACTATATTGTAAGTGACCTCTACTTCTTGTCTGCTAGGGAGGGTTCATTGAAGAAGTTCCACTCAACAATAAAGTCAAAAACAAATGTTTAATGACAGTATCACAACTAAAAAATTTGAAACCTGTCAGCAGTACAAAATATTATTTGGGGTAAGACAAATATACTTCTGCAAGGAAACACTTGATGCTTGCACTCTTGTATTGTAACAATTATATACTGACAATTTTTTATGTATTGTTCCTGGATCATTTCAATAAAATGTCTCAGCACATAACAGTATGTTTCAATGTTAAATAAATGAAATAATGATTGGAAATTATAGAGTGACCCAAACAGATTAGAGTTGAAGATTTGGTTTGTATTTGTTAATCCAGGTTACCATTGTAGTGGGAGATAACTGCATGACTATTAGGAAGATTAATTTACTTACTCAAGCATTTCCAACCTAATTTTCAAAAATGCTTGCCTCTGTATACTGTTAAAACATGGATATTCAAATGTTTACAGTATTGCTATTTTACTAGCTTTTCACCTAAATGATGACCAAATACTTCATAGTATTATTATTACTTTGCCAGTCCTATACCTGACCTGCCTACCCTGATGAATCCATCTCAGTAAGGCAGCTGAATTTTTTTGATAAGTTTGACCAAATTTCAGTAAGGTGTGAAAATTATCATAAACTGCTATTGTAACGCTAGTTCTACCAATTTAATGCCTAACTATCGCCCCTGTGTAGCATGTTTTCATGTGTAACACAGTCAAATTTTCAGGAATATCACACACAACTGACAACCAATAACAACACTTTTCTACAAAGTAAAGTTATGTTTTTGTCAGACTTTACTTTCTCTGATGTATTATCTCTAATAAATTTAAATTCCCATAAACAAAATGGACCTGTTTTCAAGTTTTGTTGACCTACATTTCAGTTGGCTGGAAAGCATTGAAAGCCAGAATATCTTATTCAGGTTAAGTTGAAATACTATTCTTTAATGAAACGAATAAACATATTATATATACAACATTTTGTTGTGTTCAAGAAACATATCCTCCACACGAACCTACTTGATCATACTTGAACCTACTTGATCATACTTCGGCATAGCTCAACTACCATCACATTGCAACAAATTCAAATGTATATCAAAGGAACATGAAAATGCATCCATTGTCTAAGTGTCATATTTTGATTCCACCAGGATAAAGACAGCACAGTAAGTATATTAATTACACATAAATTTGTGGCAGTGTGTCATTATAAGCTGCCAAGTGTGTGAAATATTCCGGAAAAATTGACTACTCATTCCAATGTCAACAACATCAACTGCCTACTGTAATGCTGATATTGGGTAGTAAGACAAAGCACTTAAACAAATACATGTGCTCTGTCTTACATTGTAGGACTATTGTAAAGCTCCTAAACATAATTAATAGTTTGGTATTCAAAACATGTAGTGAAAATAAACATTATGTTCAACTGAAGAGATTGTAAAGTATGCATAGACTTTATTTACCACCAGTACAGTTGCACAAACTTTAGTTCCAAACCCTATGCAGCTCAATGGCTTGTTGCTGTCTCTCAACTTAATGTAATTCTTATCTTTTTCCATTACACATGACGAAATCATACTTAAATTGGCATGTCATGTCAAAAAAATAGTAAATGTGTCCATTCCAGCTTTTTTTCACAAGAATCTTAATATTCCTTTTTATTTTTGGTATTATTATCACTTTTCAATAAGCTTATTGTCCCTTTCGTTTTAAACATGACTTGCTTGCTGAATGCCATTTTTTTTAAAAATTCTATAATGAACACTTGGATAATGCAGACACTTCGCATAAACAAATAGGGGCAGTATAAAGCATCTGAGGTGTTGCTGTAAAGTTAGTTTGGTTCCCTGACAAATTTCACCAATTCTAATTGAAACCCATATCCAAATCACATGCAGTTAAACAAATTTTCAGGATGTGATGTGCCAATAGTCTCAAACATGCTCATCTGCCAAGTCTAATAAATGATGTATCACTATGATATAATCCACAATGTCCTTGAATGAATTTCCAATAATTCCAACATAGTGATTTAGTCCTAAATGGATGAATAATTTAAATAAATTCATCTTAACTGAAGATAACAAAAATTTATTTTACCAAGAATGACATTAAGATATGGAATGAGTAATTTTGTTTTCAATACCTTTATATAAAAGAACCTACGACACAATAACAGAACCAGGATAATGGTCATTTTCCCATCAAATTTACAAACAAAATCCCTTCTAGAAATTTCCAAAGTCAAAAGGCCACATAAATATTGTTTACTGCCAAGCAATAATGATCTTAAAATGTAATCTAAAATCACAGACAAGAATTATTATGTAATATGTTATTTATAAAAAAGATATTAGGTAAACCCAACTCCTACCACTAATTATAAACAAAGGTCAATTATAGAATTAAATAGACACTGCATTTAATCATTTACAGAAGCCAACATACAATTCAAATTAAATATACATAACAGTTTATACCAAAGTATTAAAAATTATAAATGTTTTATGAAAACATTTGACCATCCCAAGTATCTTTAACTATTTTGATTTTAATCAATAATCACACCAATCATCTACTCAATGCTATACTGTATTCAATATGAGTAGTGAGCATAAAAATAAATGGTCTGTAACTGTTTCATGACAATATTAACCTGAAACTGTAAGAATTTATATCATAAATAAGTAAATTAAAATACAAGGCCTTTTTCCAAGTGCTATACCATCTGAAGGTGACTTCAAGTTGTTTATATCAATGTTGTCTTGTTCAAAATATGTACCATATTTGCAGTGTAAAATGCAGAACCTTATCTGACATCACATACTTGTGTAAAAGATCTATCACTACTCTCTGTTCTTCTCACGATTTAAAAAAAAAAAATAATAATAGTCTGTTTGTTTGTATGGTGTTTGGCAAAGGATATTCTTGCATTGTCAATTGGACAAGTGCCTTGCCCAGAATGCACAATGGCAGCCCATGGTGTCATTCTAACAGTAAAATCTGAACCTGCACTAATCAGGTCACAAGTCTAGCACACCAACTTCACAGCCACCTTAGTTTCTATACAGTGAATAAGCCACAGGATGAATTGATGTTATGTCCCATTGTAATCTGCACAGATGCTGTTTTTCCTTGTATCTAGCTTAAACAAGCATAAATATGATATGGTAGTAACACTGCAGTTACCCACAGGCTGCAGATAAATATATTTACAGTTTACTGAGGTGTGAAAATTATTTTGGGGCTGAAACCAGGCTGTCCTATATCTCTGGCAATCTTCACTATTGGTGAGGTCAGATACCAAACAAATATGAATAAATTTCCTTAGGGCATACTACTGAACAGCAATGTGGTTGAAGATTACCAGAACATTGGTTTAGAACTAGGGTATTGAAAATGTTCTAAGCAAACCACACATGTTGACCTTTGCAACAGAGGTCAGGATATTGTTCATTTTTTTTCTATCTTCATATGAATTTGGAGAGTCTGACAAAAGGCCAGAACATTTCATGGAGTAATATCATTTGATTAATTTACAATACTGACAATGACATATACTAAAATCACAAAACTAGTCTTCCATTATCTTTTAGAATGGAAGACAAGACCTGAACATTTTGTTTCTGACTCTAATTATTCACCTGATATTGCAAAGGAAGGAGACTGTGTCAAATCAACTTCCAAGTTTTGGGAACACAGTAAAATACAGGGTTCAAATTAATGTACTAGTAGTAATAATAACAAAATCAAGATAATATTGCTTACTTTGGATACCTTGATTTGTCATATGCATATTGTCAATGACAACAGTACAATAAACTTGTTATTCAAGAATAGACAATATAAATATGATGAAGACTAAAATAATTTCAACTATGGTAACAGTAGTTCTATGCTTGCAACCACTGTACAAAACACAGCATACTGCATATTATGTGTGAGATGGGTTTTTTTTAGAGCTCAAATGAAACTGCAAACTGTGGAAGAGTGAACTGTAAACTCTCCAGGAAGGTCCAGTATTTCACAAAAGGCAAGATCAGCGGGCCTACTTTCTTCATATTAAAACATGCTAAGGGGTTGAGACAAAATTTGGTAAACAGTTTGGAATGGACTTAACATGTGACATAGACCTTTACAGAAGAAATAAAAACAGCTTAGATCCTTCTGTTCCTTTTCCTCAGAAACACTTGTCCAAAGTGATTCATGCTCAGCTGTTAAAGGTGGGTAGACTAAACACAGGTTTAAGTTTCAACTGCATGTAAACATCCTTAAACCAAAAAGACAAATCCAACACAATCATGATCACTCCTATCAAACATAATTACCACTCATTCCAGAAGTACCATGGAAACAGCATTTATGTAGTAATAATGAAAAAGTACATTAAACAAAACTGACAAAATTTGAGAATTTTCATCTTGTCTACAATTGAAACTGCTTAAAACTACAAAAAAAATTCCAATATTATCTTTAAATCCCTCCTCAATTTTGGGACAGCTACACTATATCTTACTTGCCAAATCAAATTTTCAACATGTCCAAGGTTATCTATAAAATGAAAATGATTTCCATCTCTTGAAAGGGAGACAAATGAACAACAATGATCAAAATGCACATAGTATCCATATACAAAATGTGTGAACTACCATAATGGTATGAAAACCTATTCAGATCAATTACATATAAATAGAAATACATGTATGTCCAACAAATTTTACTTATCAATTACAAGTGGTTTTAGCCAAACATCATAAATACTCTGACATTAAAAAATAACTAGTTTTGCAATCTGGATATATTGGGTAGTATGGAAATAGGGTTTATGCCTTGTTTAATGGGTCCCAGGCAACCCATTCTCACATGCAACACCCATGACAAGCCTTCCACCCTGGTGACCCATAGATGTTTGGTTACTTTTTTGTCATGTAGTAGCTAGAGATGTAAACAGCCATGTAAAGCAATTGTGCCAATCATGGGGCTCTGTCTTGTATGGAGTAGCAATAACAAATATTTTCAAGATGGTTGCCATGATGGAGCTACCGAGTTTCAGATCTAATATGATCAGCTTGACAACATAATAAGTCTTTTTGCGAAAAGCCCCTTATGACTACACCATCCATTCAGGAGTAATGGCACCAATTTTCAAGATGGCTGCTGTGGTAGCCATATTGAATGTCTAGGTAGCACAATTTTCATTCAGGAGCTACTAGACCGGTGTGTGTGTGTGTGTGTGTGTGTGTGTGTGTGTGTGTGTGTGTGTGTGTGTGTGTGTGTCACATGCATGCAGGTGGGTGCATGCATGTGTGCATGAGTGTGCATACATGTTTTTAAGTTTCATGTCTATCCTCCATTTATATTCTACAGAGTAGCAATAACTTGTGCTAATTGATGGAGAAATGCCAATGGTCAACAGGCCATCTCAAACTCTTCTGGTCTAAGACGAATATAGCCAAAAAAGCAGGTAACATCAAAAGAGTGGTTTTAAGGTATGATGGTTATATATTCAATCACCTATTTTTGAGTGCATGTCCCTTAGTTTAAATGCAAATGCAACTTCTTTCTGCCAGCTTAAAAAATGTTATGTCCTGTCTGTGTGTGTCCAGTCTCTGATTTGATTTTTAACCTAGCTTTTACAATTTTTTGGCATATCGTGGCATGGCATATCGTTGTTATAACCATAACGTCTGCAGTGATGCAGTTTATAATGATGTCTAGTGCTAAGGCATCATGCTGCAGGCATGTAGCGGGTCCCACCCAGTCTCATTATCCTGACACCAAATCGACCAGTCCTAACAATGTGGAGTGCTAAGTACAATTTTACAAGTCTTGGGTATGACTTGGGCAGGGTTCATACATTCCGCATCTGAGGAGGACACTGTACCCACAGAGGCACTGGAAAAGTCCTTCAGAAATTGTAATGAAAATTGTAAAAAAAATTTAGAATAGTGTTTCCAGAAATGTGATGACTGAATATTTAGACAAAAGACAGGAATGATTACCTTGGGTAGACTTAGCACAAGATTTTTCCATTAGCCTGCAGGATTATGTAACATGGAAATAAACTTGCTCTGCAGTAAATCAACTGGTTCTCCCAATCAAATTTCATAATGAATTCAAAATGGTCTGCAGCTATCAGTATTAACTGGCCCTCTTTAAAACCAACAGATCATTTGCAAGTGGGTGAATCGAACCCTGAATAATGCTAAGAAGGTTTACAAAGAAAAGTTTAAAAAATGTTGATAATTTAAAAATTGCTTTAATGACCCAAAATTCTAAGGAAAGCATCTACATTGGGATATAAACATAATATCAAAATTGTACTTGTCCGTGATGAATGTGTTTTGTGCAGTTTTGCAAACAAGCTGGACAGATGGAAGGGCATAAAGATGATCCTGATTCATGCAGTAAGGGCTAAATAAGATAACCCATGTCATTTGTTTGCTGACATTAATGAAAATGCCTCCAAGCAACATCAACCAAATATTGTTCCTTGCAGAAGACAGGTCAAGTTTTAAAAGATCTGTATTATACTTTCAAAAAAAAACTATTTTGTATTCTCCCATCTCTTCAATTAATCCTTACATATTAGAGATTTATTTCATGAGATATCTGTGTGCCAATGGGAGGTCTTGGATCATGCTGCTATGTAATCATTTCTTATCAAGGAGATAAAAAGTCTTGTTTTGAATCCCAGACACAAGCACTTCAGACTTGTCAAACTCATTACATTGTCTGATGTGTGTATCAGCTTCTGTTCTTTTCTTTCAATAGCATTTTCCAGCTTTTTATCTTTCAATAGTATTTTCCAACTTTTTATCTTTAAATAGTATTTTCCAGATATTTTATTATTATTATTTTTTAACTATTATAGGATATGTCTCTTAATTTACTTTACCAATTTAAGTTCCTATATACAGTACTTCTTTCTTAAATACAATTTTTCTGAATTTTGTTATCGGTCTTATAATGTATATTATTAAATAAAACATAATTTTCTCACATATGTTTCAGGAAGTACAATGCCAAAGTTATCTATGAACCAACCATTTCATGAGGTTGGAGAGCTTATTTTAGTCTAAATTCCAACCCAACAAATCCTGCAAAATATTCTTGCTCCAATGTATTTTTTAAAATAAAAAAGAACTGCACAGCACCCAATAAACATAATGGTCAATACCTTAATTAAAAGACAGGTACATGTATGAACAGCAACTTTTAATTTAATTAGTGATGTATTCTTTTGCAAACCAAAATGAACTTTTTCATATCATAGCAAAGAATCATGGGAAAACACCACAAATAATATTACATAAGTGGCTCTACTCAAATCTAATGTTTTCAATTATCAGAATAACATTGAACATCATGTTGTGGTACAATTATGATCTTTTAATGTCTTTTTAAACAAGCCTTTATTTTTCCCCCTAATCTCATACACGTTTCATCTCCAGCCATCTCCTGTATTCAGACTTAATTCTGACCACTCTCAGTACTGTCATTGTTGATAAGTTTATCCATATTTTATACAGAATAGCAATGCTATTTATTATAGATAAAATCTAATATTTAATATTATATTTTGTGATCTTGGGAAATAAATATGGACTTTATATTAAAAACATACTTGTGATTGTCAGCTATAAATGAATATAATTTTGTTTTAAAAACTTTCTCCAGCATTTTGACCGACAAATGTAATTGTGTCCTTACATCTTTTATTCACAAGAATCTGAATATTCCTTTTTATTCTTCTGTGTTGATTATTAATACTCTTTTAGAGGCTTATTTTTCCTTTGGTCTCAACATACATCTCTTTTGGGATGCCATTTTTACAAAATTCTATAATCAATAATTTGATCATGCAAATGCTTTGCATGAACAAATAGTTGCAGTTTAAAGCATGAGGTGCTGCTGTACAAGTTAGTCTGGTTCACTAATTTCACTAATTCTAATATGAACCCTGGATCCAAAAAAAAAACACAGATGAACCAAATATCTAGATTTTTTGGCAACAATAATTTTTCTGTATTTCTTGCTTGTATGTCATAAGTCCATATTTTATGGGTAATTTTCGTAAGACTTACTGCAAAATCAAAGAGTGGGTGGGTGTGACCTAGGCATCCAGCTCAATGAAAATCACTCAGACACAGATGTATTCAGAAATAATCCCAAAAATCTTTTCTATCCCCACCCACCCTATTTCAGGCAAAAATGAAAGAATCTGCAGGAGTAAATGAGTTAACATGTAAAATTATCCAATCCAGACTGAATTAAAGTACAACAGTGCCCATTTATATCAGCAGTCAAGATAATCAAAATCTTAAGGAAAATACTTAAGTACAATTATTTACAAAGTATTAATAAACCATGCACATTTTGGTCATTTTGCACCATAAATCCAGGCCTAAAATACATACCAGAATAAAATGTGGCCTTCACTGCTATTTGATAATACCATGTGTGTGTATCTGTGTGTGCATTTGTGCACATGCATGCATGTGTGTATGGAAAATTCATCACAATGCTCACTCTATCAAGCTGTTTAAAGTAAATTTCTAAAAATGTAATGACAAAAAAGCAACAATAAATGTGTCATTTTTAGTCCAGTATTTGAAGTGCTTAGTACACTATACATACTAATCATTAGAATATATATGATGTTTTAAAAGAAAAAAACTACCTGCCCACCCAATTTTAAAATCAGTGCAACAGGAAACATTGGGGGGGAAGGGGGGGATAGCATTACCAGTTATTGCAGTGACCATGTATATGAACCCAGTCTACATTATCCAAATGTGTATCTTTCCTCTCTCCTTGGAATGTTTATTAATAATAGGATTATTAATCTATTAGCTTATGACTAGTATAAATAACTTCAGGTACAAGTACAGGTGAGCTTTATTTTGGAGGTATCAGGAGTAAGGCTACACAGGTACAGGAACAGTTAATGCTCTTTACATCGATGTACTTGAGGTGGTGATGTGTGGGTGGGAAAGAGAAACCTCATCATTATTACCAGCTTGCTGTAACTCCTTTATTCAATGTAAACCAAGTTACTTCAGAAAAACAGATGAATGAAATAAACCAATCAAAATCCCTATCTTTAATTCTGTTTGTAAAATAAAATCTGTATACTATTTTGTGCAATGATGGACATAACCCTTTCATTGTTCATGATTATACTCTCTGGACCTCAAATGGTTTACAAGAAGTAACAAATCTTTTCATGAAACAGCATCTTCAGAGTACCAAAGCACCATAAAGTTTACAGGCACTTAAAATTGCTAAATACAAGATGAACTTGAATATTCCATCTTTTGATCATGGTGATTAACCTTATCAACCAATATGCAATGGGGGGGGTGAGGGTTGCAAGTAAGTGTTAAAATTAAGTCTAAACAAGAATGCTGAAAATGGTATTGATAAACATGTACCTGTCTTGCAAAGTTTCAGCCCCTGATATATACTTGGGCAATATTTCCTGACAAATACTCAAACCATTACAAAGTTATGAGCCAAAGAAGCAAATGTTAACAGATGGATGGACTGTACAGATGAATAGACTGATAAACAAACAATGCTACAAGATCATACACTCAACCAGTATTGCACCATGAGTGACTATATGGGACATTTTATGGTCTAAAACTAGATTTGATAAATGTCCATACCTTGACAAGTACAAGGAGGCAATGGTAAATGAAATGTGCCCCTTACAATACATCCCAAGTGCAATACTGCCCAACTTTTGAAATATGTCCTATGTCCTACTATCTTTCAAAACAGGAGTTTGATTTTGAATACCTTGTAAAAAAAAATGTTCTGTCAGCACAGAAAACTGCAACTATGGCAATGAAAGATTTATGAAAGGTTCAAGTTTAATTTCTAACAATAGATGTGTCATCTTTGTAAGCTGGCCTACTTAAATTACAAGATAACAGACACACTTTATAAAGTCTCAGTAGGCCATGTAAAAGGAAATGTTATAAGGAACATCATTTTCTTCTCATCTATCACTATATGCAAACCATTATTGGTACAATTGTATGACATCAACAGATATTATTTGAACATATTCAAAATTTGACCCCTGTGTTCAAAAACAGGGTAGCTTGTACTGGCTATTTATACTTTAGTGATTTCAGATGTATAAAGATGAGAATATTTAAGCAGTAAATTTGGACAATATTTGCAATCAAGACTGATAAATTTCACCATACTAATACATTTTCTCCACAACATGGTATTTGGTTGATTTACTTCCCCTAATTTTTTCCAAGGTAATTATAACACCAATAAAATTAGTTCAACTATATTTAAATGGTTGGAACCATTATCTGGTACATGTGGGATGATCAAACATAGCAGTTACTTTCACCTTGCTTTCTTTCCAAAATTCAAACATATTTCTTTTCTTTGCTAGATTCTGTAAAAATCTGGACCATACTTGTCACATTTCTCAGTCCCCTATCATAAAATATATAAACTGGGGTACTACTACTGTGTTTGATGTGTAAACATGCTACAAGCTGTGCTAATGGATTATGCAAGACACCAGCACCCAGATTATAGAATAGCAGCCAGTCAAAGGGCTTGTAGTCCTCACACCCAAGTGTTAAAACATTGGCCCAGGGATCAAAAGGAAGCTCATAGGATGAAGGGGCATGTTCTCACCCACCAGGTAGATAGACCATTGAGAAGAAATTGTCCTCTGAGTTTGATTGGGACATCCCCAGTAACATCCAATCAGAATTAAGATAAAAGGTGGGCTTAAATCTTAGATTGAATTATTGCTAACAACTTTCAGAAATTTATTAGTATACCAGAACAGATTAGAAGTACATCTTGCTGCTCAAGAATTAAGTATACTCCAAGAGAAGCCACTCATAATTGGGCAAGAATCAAAGGACTAGAATTGTATGATAAGGAAAGGCTTAACCAAGGTCAGTAAGCCATTTGCTAGATTTTTGCAAAACATTCGGACATCATAATTGTAAGCATTTGTAGCATGTATACTAAATTACTGGAATTGTTTTAGTATGTAGAATTAACTTGTAGTGTTTCATTTATAAGCATATTTGAGACACGAATGTGAGTTTAGGTAGTGAAGTATGTAGATTACTAGTCCATGGAGTTAATACTAATATTGTAATTCAATTCACTTGTTGATTACCTTTATCATTATCTTAGATTTTATGCATGTCTGAATTGGGATTTAAGAAAATGATTGATGTATGTATGATTAGTTACAATAGATGTGCAAATATATCTGAGCATGGATATTTGAATATTTGTATATTTGGTATAAGTTGAGTTGTAAAGATATGATAGTTGTTTATTGGTTTGTGTAATGGAACTATGAGTATGTACTGATGTGAAGCAATTTATTGTTGTATGTGTAAGAGTAATTCATACCCGCTTTTATTGTTGTGTTTAACGCTTTTATTATGTTGTGTTTAAGGTACAAGTATGTAAGCATATTCCAGTATGTAAGCATATTCCGTGTGAATGAATGTGTGACTGGTGAAATTTAATAGCCTTATCTGATGATAGGCTGTGTGTAGTGTGAGATGTGAGTGCTATGAAATATTGTACCATCCTTGTGTTTTTACAGGAAGCTTTTCAGGGGACAAAACTTCTGGTGCAAGTTAGTAGTCCCGAGTCTCTAAGAGGGAGACAAAGTAAAACTGACAATGCAGTCGGAGTCGACAATGCAGAGTTGAAATAGGAAAGAGGGATTGAAGGGGAGGAGGAGGAAAGCATACAGGAGGAAATAGAGGATAAGAAGGAACTTGGAGGGAGTCAGGGAGGAAGAGAAGGAATTAGGAGATAGAGAACAATACACAGCTGAGTAGAACACAAGGACAGGTGTAAATCTCTCACACTATGAATCAAATGATGTGATAGACTACAAAGGGGTCGAGTGGAAGAAGTGTATTTGGGAAATTTGAATTAATGATCTTTTAATTGTTATTAAATTATTATTGAACTTAACTCTTTTTTTTTTTCCATTTAATCGTCAGCATTGCTGACAGAGGTCTTGGAACTGTCACTAAATCAACTTCTAACCAAAACCAAGCCTGGGTGGGACTTCCACAATAAATAAATATTGGAAGCACCCCACCCCAATCTCCCACTACTAAACCTCACGGGGATCCTTTACAATATCTATATTTTAGAGTTTTTAATATGAAGATATTACAACAGTACTCATTTCATAAGAAAATTATTAAACAGGATTACAAAATGTTATGTCTTACAGGTGTTGTCATGGAATGAAGATTATTTAATTTTTGAAAGACAAATTCACATATGCCACATGGATATGTGAAAAAGCTTGCCAGTAGCTTCTAGTGGGTGTGTTTCTTATTTGTGATTTCCAAGTTTCTTCCTCCACCATTAATACTGGCTGCCATGTATAGCCTATTGTGTGCTAAAAATTGGCATTAGGCCACACAACAACAACAACAACAACAACAACACATATGCCAAGTGAACACAAAATGAAAACAACTAAAATGCCTCAACTCATTACACCCCTGTGCTGCCTTTATGGGTCACAAGGTTGTACATCCGAACAGTGGCATCAAAGTCATTTAAGAAACACCAAAGTGGGTGGTATTACAGAAAAGTAGACAGATGAAGCTGTACAATGCTATCAATATCCTACTCACCTTACGAAATACAGGAAGAAAAAAAAAATTGAGGCCCAATTTTGTTTACACCAAAATTTGATAGTAGTCAGAACTGGATTTTGTCTCTGGATGTTTTGCTTTAAGGCCTGATATCTAAGGCAGACCAGTCTAAACTGCACCTGGACAGGTGAATCTATGCAATAAAGTTGAAGTTTGAGATTTGGAGTAAAAAGAAGCCAAGACACAAAAATGATGGCTCCAATAAGTAAAAAACAAAAATAATAAAGAACTATAATTTTGGCCCTTCTGCACATATACATGAGTGAAATAATCAATAGAAAATGTTTTTAACATGACTAGGCATTCAGCAAAATGAAAATCTCTTGGAAGCAAATGTATTTGGATGTATTCAGAAGTAACCTCCAAAATGCATTCCAACTCCCATTTCAGGCAAAAATGAAAAAAAAAAACAGGGCTTAATGAGTTAAGCTTGTTGTACAACAATTTGGAGAGTGAAAACATGTTCAGTCCTAACAATTTTTAATTGTGTCAATAAAATCTATCAACATACCTGTTTCTTTGTTTATCTGAAAAATTCCATCATCATTCCATTTTGTGATGTCAAAGGTCAACATCTGACCTAGATTCTTGTCAAGGTCATAGGCTTTGACCTCTGCCACAATTCCCATAATAATATGTTCCTCCTTCACACTGGCATAGTAGATTGGTTGCTCTGGTGTTGGGATGTTGTCATTCACATCCTTGATCTCAATGAGCACTTCTAAGTGGGAGTGAAGAGGGACCAGACCATGGTCCTGGGCATAGACTGTAAGCCAGTAGTGTGTGGCAGTCTCTCTGTCCAGTACCTGGTTGGTTCTTATGGTACCTGAAATGTTAAACAGAATCTATATTAGTAGCTCCTAAGAAAGTTTTATTACAATAGTGTACAGTATTAATAACTTTTTACATGCAACAAGAAACTTTTTGTAGTTTGTGATCTTCAAAACAAGGTTGGTATAAAGGAAATATTCTACCCTGAGGCAACCAAAATGTTTGGACGCTTTTAAACTTTATTTTATTCAGCATGAAGTGGGCCCATTTCCAGTTTGTGTAGTATGGACAGTTGATATGATTTAACTGTTTCAAATTTTCTAGTCTTGTACATAGTCTTGCTGAACAGAATCCACAAGGTTCTGCTTCTGCAAAAAATAAAAATAAAGACAATCTTTATTGCACACTCGATGGACATTAATCAGTTTGTTTAACAGGTCTAGATAAGCTATGATGAGCATTTACATTACTTACATGACTTTTAGTTTTATAATTTGAAAATGCAGACAATTTTAGAAACAAGACAGTAAGTAGATTAAGTGGCTTTAATATGCAATAGTAACTTGTATACAGTTGTAAAAGAAATAAGCATTTTATCTTGAACTCAGACAATCTTTGTCAGCCCTTACACCTAATGTACATTTTATATTTAGAGGTCGAGGTTAAGTGAGCAGAGTCTGATCAGATGTGTAACAATCAATTACAGTTTTTAAATCAACTTCTTAACAACTCATTGGTGATATATCAAAGGTTTAGTTAACATAAGAAACACCCATTTTGTGCATTGGAAGCCAATAAAAGAAATATGATATGATGTCTCCTGTGAAGTCTGTTAGGCTGACAGAAACTCAAATGGTTACAGGGAGCTTTTTGAATTTGAATATATTGTAGTAAAATTAAAACATTAAAGAAATCTGTAGCGTAAACATTTGCTCGTTTCCTCTACCTGACAATTTCTCAATGTATCTCTCCCCACCAAACACAAGATTTACCAGTCCCCATTAAACATCTCATTCCAGCATTTCAAGCATTGATTTTGGTGCAATGAAACATGCATTCCATTCAACATCAGAAGTTGATAGTCCTGTTTTGACTGAGATGGATGTATTAGCAACATGAATGGAGCAATTTCCACCACTACCATTTGTAATGGAGCAAAATTTTCTGTTGATCTGTGCAGGAAACATTTAGTTGGACATATGTAAAATTAATTAGATTTATGGAGACCTGTGCACATTTAAATCACCATAATGCATGGATTGGTACAGTCTCTGTCATGAGTTTAGCATATTCAATTAAGGCTACATTTGTTTAAACTGAGCAAGATAGGTCAACTTCTGATCTGTATGGAAAACTGTCATTTCTGAAAGTTACCAGGAATTAGAGTGTAATCAATGGCTGTCAGACAAATTGCATTGTCTGAGCCTAGTTCTGGCAGGAAAAACATTTTACATTTATTTGCATTGGACATGCCATGAAAGGGGGTGTGGTTTCACATGAAAACTCAGTTTAAATGTGCTAACAGCAAATTTGGAAATTAGTCTACTTTTTTCTACAAGAGAAAATGAACACAAGTGATTTAAAAAGTAAATTCACTCATAAAATCATCCAGGGGAAACGACTGTCTGAAAAAAATTGAGGCACAATTCTGTAAAGTAAGAGTTTGAAACCACAAGGTAATTGCAAAAATATTACATAATCTGTTGATACTACTATAACTTGTTGTTTTTTTTTTTTGCTTGTATTTGCAGGATTTGTTTGATTAAATTAATAGATCAATTTTCTTGATATGGTATAACTATGTTGAGTTCATTTATCTGAGTCCGCAGAGATATTTTTCTTTATATATACATTGACGGCTCATTTGAAGGTATAGTCGATTATTCTAGATGATATGAGATAATGTATCTCGTTTCTACCCTGGTTTCTCTTCACAGCGTATTAATTTTTCGCCTTTAGTCAAATATGACGTCTATTTTAGTACATTGAGACAAAGTGCTACTACATAGTGGAGTTAAATGCTGTGAGGAGATTGCCTCTGCTCTGTAAAAGAACGTCGTGTAGATGGAAAAGGAGGGGATAAACAGAATTAAGAAAGCTAAAGGAATTTATGTGCAAAATAATGGAAAAGGACTATGATACAGATTCTGAATGGTAATTATAACATGATATGGTAACGACAAAAAACGGAAATGGACTAGAGCCAAGCAGTTTTACTAAAACTACAGAAAGTCTTGCAAGTAGAACATAAATAATTATAAGAATGTATGATAGACAATTGGTTTAAAGTGAAGAAAATATAGATTAGAACTTGTTGCAGAAACGAGAGATACTTATACTAAGAGGATAGTTATAATTATGACTGTAGACCTACAGACAGATACTAGACAATCTTGACTGCTCACTTTTCTTTGACTATCTTTGCTACGGCTGTTAAATATTTTAATAAATAAATTCCAACATCATACAAATTTAAGTTTTGGGAAATATTAGTGCCATGAATTTTCATAAGGTGAAATGCAGAATTAAATAGGGTAGTATCAATTTGTTGTAAATATAACTTACGGTCATTAACTATTTTTGCTATAGCCATAGACTTTATGATGAAATTACTAATGAGATTTAATCTTTAAATAATTTATATGTATCTATTTGCTATAACTTGCATCAATAACTATTTCTATTTTTGCTATAGCTATTAACTTTATAATGTGCATAGATTTAGAAATACTAAAATTTTAAATTCAAAAACGTTCCTAGAAAATACCACTGCATTAATTTAAGTGATTAATATAATTTTTCATAATGTGAAATGAAGAATTAAACTTTAAAAAATTTAGATTATCTATTTGCTATAACAAGAACTTGCATCAATAATTAGGATTTTCTAAATTGTATATGATGTGAACTTATTTGAAGTGGGGAAACATGAAACATGCAGCACGTGCACATTGTGCACACATACAGGTTGTGTGTGCACTGTGGCACAAAATCCTATATATCTAAATTTTTGTGACTAGCAGCTCATGTTATTTTATCTAGATTAGTTTAAAAACTAAAATTTCTACATCTCTTTTTTTAAAACATATTACGGGGAAAAAACTGAATATTAAAAAGATAAAAATAACAAATTTGAATAGCTCAAAATTAATAAAATCAAAATTAAATTTTTTAAAAAAGTAACAACTACAAATACATATTGAAGAAACATGAATACATAAAAACCCTTCAAATTTTCGATCTGGGGGGGGCGCCCTCATATAATGTAATTCTGAGAGGGACCATGCCAATAAACTTATTTTATGTAGGAAATTGTATATCTAAAATTTCATGCCTTATTTTAGTTGAGATTATGAGAATCCATGTGAATTCTCTGATCTTTTATGAGATCATGTATGATAACGACCTTCTTGTGTGTATTTGTTATAAATACCACAGTGTAATGAATTTCATTCATTCATTTGTATAATTGAGATGAGTCTGGAACTAATGTCTCGGTGTGGAGCTGAAATAGCCATTAGCAGGACCATTAATTTTGTGAAACTATGTTTGTTACAGTCTGTCACAACAAATTAGACTAGATAGCTGTGACATCTGTTTGAATTCTGATAGAACCATATCTGACATAACAAGAGGGATGGGTAGTGATCTATTCCCCCAGTATAATGAGATGGAGATTTAGGTTGCTCCTGTTAATATTTTTGGAAGGTGAGATGGCTTCACAAGATATATTAACCTGACAGGACAGTATGTCCCATGTAATTTACAAATCCAAAACGGACACACACAAAGTTGGAATGGCCAAAAGTGACATAATACCTAAGAATTTGGAAAAAGATGGGAAAAGTGGAGAAGACCCTGACTTACCGACACAAGAAAGTCAAAAGAAACAGTTGATGTGGAATTTGGACTGAGTTTAAGACTTATAACTTGTTAAGTTATAAATCGTTACAAGGCAGTGTTTTTCAATCTTTCACTCAATTTGATAATGAATTCATTTAAATATCTAACAGATCAGCTATTGATATAATCATATTTGTATTTGAAATTATTTGAATAAGTTAATTAAAAAAAAGAAGTGTTATCTTTCAAAATGTAACACATTATCACAATTGTTATGAATTTTATTGTTATGAATTTTTATTAGATTTTGTCTTTATTTATAATGGGGGCTCATGTTATTCAGTTCAATATATCTTCTCAGATCTTTATTTATTCCACCCGAATGTTTCACACTTTATATTGATATTTACTCATTAACTCATTAACCCCTGGTGCTCCAATAACTCTCACACTTTTCCTCCCTCATCTCCTGAGCCTCATTAGTGAGGCAGAGTTTACCTAGCTTGTATCCCAGGCCAAGTTTGAGAGGCAGTATTTGGCATGGCTTATTTCCCCCCCGCAGGACGAGTTAAGTCCTCGCAAACCATTGGCTAATTTCAAGCCATTTCCTAATTATGCAGGCTTTTGAACCAATAAAATTTTAGTTTACATAGAGTGAACATGGCTGAAGACAGAAAAAAATTGATTTTGATAGCAGAAATAGTAAAGATATTTAGATCCAAAAATGATACAAATTGACAGGAATCAGCCAGTTGAAGCAGACTTTTTTTTATCGGTTGAGATTGATAATGACATCAAAATAGCCTTTGATGATAACAGGAACCTGACGAGTTCAAATTTTATTGTTTTATTAGGTTTTAAATTTTCAGTAAGAATTCTAAGGAAGAAAGGTAAATCAATAGCAAGGAAAATATTTGCATCTTTGAAGGGTATTCACAGGAGGTTATATTTACAAAAGAGATGACAAATGGAATTTGTGTACATAAAATATAATTATTTTATGTGTTAATCATTGTGTGTTTATTCCTAATGGATTTTATGGATTATTTATGGCAAGAGAAATAAATTGATAAGTACATCATTTATTTTCATCTTTATGCAGTTTTTTTTCTGCATGTAGTATGAAATTTATACTATTATGTCATAATTTTATTGAGAAATGTGTCAAATTTTAGCCTAATTAAAGGAATATAATAAAATAATAACAAATTTACTGCAAGTAAATCCTCTGCAAAAATATGCAAGCCTAGTGCTGTGAGTACTTCTCAGGGATACAGGCACTGGTAAGACTAACACTGGTCTAGGTGATCTCTGCAAGTATGCAGTAGGGGACTGCCTAGCTATTTGGCTCAGGGGTTAATAAGTTAAAAGCAAATTACACCATCAATGATTACCTCTAGATAATGATTTAAACCAGTCTGATTGCTGGAAAAGGTCTAGTGTAACTGATATTATTCATTACAAACTAAACATTTAATTTAAACCAAATGACTGACAGGCATGAAAAAGTGTGTCCATCAGAACTGAAAACTGGCCATTATGGATGCATTTGGATGTATGGGTTAGTGCCACCCATTCAGATTGCTTAAACTTCAAGATTTTCTACTTGCCTTGAACTCTTCTTGTAATGTATCTATGAGAACAAATGTTTTTTTTTTTTTTTAATTTATATTCTGAAAAGAAAATTCTTTGCAAATACAGTTTCCCTTTATACAAAATAATGCATCTGAGATACAAAATCAAAACTGATTCACAGGTCTTGTTGATGTGCACTTCCTCTTTTTTACACCACTTGACCCAAGTTCAGACATTATGTAACAGATCAACTAATGCCCTAGTCCAGTCCATTAAAATCAAATTGACACACTCCAAGATTTATATTTGAAGGACACAGTTATGTATATGTAAATTTGTTATTTATTTGTTAGTTGCCCAAGGGCCACACCACCTTTGTTATCTCTCAGAACACCTTTTGATGTCAATCATTTTATAGGCCATGGTATACAGCTTGGTAGGCCACCTGCCGTTTGGTCCCCTGCATTACATGTTATTGTAATGATAACTTTGTCTACTGGATTTGATTTTTTTTTTTTTTTTATAAATTCAGTTCAGTTTTGTTTGACCTGATAAACAATCGTAGTAAAAACACTGTATCTAGTTGGTGACCTTGAGTTAGAACTAGTAAGTCTTTGGTAAAGCTTTTGGGGGTTTTTTTCTCAGAGTAAGAATCATTGATTTCAGTAAAGGCTTTACTAAATACATTATGTGATGTTAGCATACAACAAATTTCTATGCATTTCTAGAAAATGTGACCCTCATAAGGGAATATGTTTTGTGTCTTAACCCATTTTATTTAGAATATAACTATGGGGTAATACCTCATTCTATCCTGAATTCACATGTGGTCATAGTCTCCCATTTTATCCAGAAAACAACTACAGTGGTACTCAACGACTTATGTGTATGTGTATGTGTTTAGGTCTCTAGAAACACTGTTATACATTACAAATATTTGTGTTATTCTTCAACAACAATTGAAATGGTTCAAGCATACATGTGCAGTAAAAAAAAATTTTTTAAAAATATGGTTGGAAAAAAAATTGTTGGCTTGAAAATCTATCAATAAAATGGACGAAAACTTGGATGTTAACATGGATATGACAGTGAGGGTAGCAACATTGAAGTGGAAATTTGGATGATTCCGATGATAATATTGGCTTAAATGATGGATTAGAATTGAATAAAGTTGATGAAAGAGATGATGCATGGCTTCATGCACTTTTTGACAGAGATGCGGAGAATGAAGCTAACTTTGAAGGCTTTCAAGAGGAATGGATCCAGGATGATTTTTCCACCTCGGTTGCAGCCACAATTTAAATTAAAGTAATATTGTTATTACTGACACACTAATGATGTTGCTCCAGGTGTTTTGTTGTGCAAGTTTAGTAAAATTATTCTAACTTTTGAACCAACAGTGCTAGAAACTTCAAAGTTGGACCAAAATACTAAAAATAGAATTATCTTTCTTTTTATTCACATACTATTTGGAACATTTCACTCATCTTTATGGACAAAAGATTCACTGAACATCATGGTAACTTTTTAAATTTTTTTTCAAGTCATATTTTAAAATGCAGTTGTTAGCATTGTTCATTGGTAAATGATAACAAAACATATCACTGTGTTGCAAATTCCATTAGCTTTTCTGAGATACATAGTTTTAGAAATAACAATATTACAACATTTTTAGTAAACATGGTGAAGATCATCACAATTTCTGCCACTGCTGCTGTGTGATGCTCCATTTTACCACAATATATTTAGAATTGTTTCTCAGGAATCAGGCACTGCGGTTGAAGATAAAATGGGTAAATTTACTGTATAACTGTTTTCTTCAGAGGAAGCAGCCAGTTGGCTTTAAATCTTTAACACTTTAAAATGTTTTGTTGTGACCAGTTTGAGTTAATTATTTTATTTTACTGAATTAGTGATTCTTTCCCTGGAAAATATTAATGCTTGTTCTAAATTCCTAGACAAGACATTTATCAAAATTTATTGGAATTCCAAACTGGAATATTATTTTCTGTGATTCAACAAAGAACTGTTGACACATCACTACAACACTGACTATTGACACCATCGCCTTCCATCTTGAATTTCATCGGGAAATGAACTGTGATTCATTCTGTACTTTTCATTGATAGGACTTCTAGTATTTAATTACCAGATTAATTTTAGATTTGATTCATAAACCATAAGTCCTTTTTCTCATTTTAATCTTGTTTTGCTAAGGAAATAAATTATTTGTTAAATTTTACAAAGCTTGTTGTCTTTATTTTTTTTCTTGTTACTTTTTGTACAAGCCTAGATGCATAACACCACCAGGAAGAGATTATGTTCTCTTCACATGTTGGTTCACCAATCAAATCACAACTTTCATATTTCTGGTCATTCATAACACATACTTAACTAATGAAAATCTCCCTAACATGAACCTGTAATGCTTTATCTGATAAAATACAAAAACAAAAAGTGAACTATAATCCAAAGGTGAAAAAAGTATGAACTTTTATTGGTGTCTTATCTACATGTAGGACTGTATAGATTTTATTTTAATTGGATTGGATCTAGTCAAACATAGCTAGCTGTGCACTGAATGGTTTACAGGTGGAGCTTGAGATTTTCTAGCTGATTCACAGCTACTGTGAACAGTTGGGAGTTTGGGATCTGTCCATTAATCTGGGTAAGCTGTTTCCCTGTATGATCACTATGAAAAGACTTGGGCCAAAAGTCTCTGTCCATTTATTACAGCTTTCATGGTAACAACAAAAGTTCACTGTTTCTTTTAGTTCAAGAATAAACCCATATAAATTGCAAAATATTTTGCAAAAAATATTAATAAAATGCCATTCTGGAGCTTATTACAGGTGGTATTTATCCTTTACAAATGTCTAAATACCAGAGTCCCACTACATTTTATGACACCCTAGAAACTATTCAGTATTAGGTTTCCACCTACAGAACTCTTGGCTGCTCCTTATTCAAATATCAATATCTGTATTAAAACCATGGTCATTTGGCTAGCCTCAAAATACAACTGTACACCTTGCTTGACATAGATAACACTAAACTTTTCTACCTTATCTAAAAATCTGACAGGCTGCTGGCTTTGACAGATTGAAGGATTAGAAAATAACAGGTCTACAATACCCTATACACCCATGTTGCTGTTCACTGGAGTCATGAAAGTCACCTACATTATAAATGAGGGAACACTATGTTCCAAATAGAGCAATTATAATAGTCCATAAAAACACACAAACAGGTTATTGAATTATGCAATTAAATTATAATTGGTTTTCATTTGCCATCAAGTGAAATAATTAAATAAAAAACTTGAATTGGGTCCATGACCATACCTGTTGTAAGAGTGGTGGCATACTGAGACACTTTACAATGAGGGACAACTGTAACTCCAAAGGTTTCTGTACACAAAATCCAAGCATGATGGCATAAGGAGTTAAGTGTAGTTGGAGAAGGCAGAAAGGAATCTATATTAAAAGAGCATCACTTCAGAGTTTTCTTCTCAAATTTATTACTTGTTTAAAGGAAAATGATTGCTGTCATTCTAACAATAAAATATAAAGTAAGTATTTAAAAAATACAAGAAGTTAGTTCACATTACTTTTGTTTAAATTTACAAGATGAAAAACTTGGTGCATGGGACAGGGACTTATTTGTCATATAAAGTACTGTGACATGTAAATACAAAAGTATTGTGGGCAAGTGTGTCTGTTGGGATGCTTGTTTTATTAGAAGCACTTTCAACCTGATATTGACTATATGATGTCAAGGAAATTGAAACTAAGCTCCTTTCTCAAGGAGAAACAGAGGCAGATAACCCGGAGGCTGGTCTAGTTGGGCATCAAACCCACAACCTCTAGATTACAAGTCTGACATTCAACTATATGAACTACCCTAGTTCTCTAGTCTGCTAGAACTAGTACCTCTTTAAAGAGAACAGGACTGATTTTATGGCACTTTCATTGCTCTGATAAAAATCAAAATATCAGGTATCAATAAATAATCATGCCTGTCATTCTAACTTGCACTAATTCAACTTAAGTAATGCCAAAGTAAAAACCTAAAAGCATTAATTTGTATCAGGACTGAGCAAATCCCATAGCCCATGTCCTGGACTAGTAATTTTTGAAGTCAGGCAAGTAATATTTTAGAAGTCACTAGTCCCAGACAAGTGCTTTTTTAAAAAAAGTCTGGCTAGTCCTTATTTTCCTGCTTTAATCATTATAGATCTACCTTTATTTGGCCAATCGTGCCCTCTGGACTATTGAATGCTTGATTCTAGCCCCTCTTCTTGTATACATTTACACCCAGTTAGTGCTTGCCTGCATTTTGGGCTAAGCAGCAAATCAAAACATGTCAAACTAAAGAAAGCCAGTAGGATCAATTAGCAGTGTTGTACTTGAATTTGTCGCCTTGAGTTGGCTCAATCTAGCTCATAAGGAGCCACTCACTATGATTTTAATAATTTTATGAGTGTAATTAAATTATTTGATAGGTATTTATTTGATTTATATTTTCTAACCTGAATGGCCATAACACCAGAAGTTTTCAATATAATAGGACATGCTTGAGACCCATTTACAGTTCTTGGACCAGTCCAATTTCAACAAAGGGGTGTACCCCCCACAAAAGATTCACATGCATATGTTGTCTGCTTCCAATATTTACAGTGTCAAATAAAGCAAAGAAAAAAAAAATGACAAAACAATTTGCCTTTCACCTGGATTTAACAAGCCTTTCATTAATATGTTTGTGTGCAAAGGAATATAATTCCAAACTGAACATTATGGTAATTTATGAATTATCCTGCAGTTACCCAATAGGAATAGGATGAATTATGTTATTATGTTGTCTGATGGAAATAAACTGCCCTATAGTGTACAGAATATGGGCTGTGTTAGTATCAAAAGTCTGTTAAGCATGAAAGGTGCAAGGGGTGCCAGTATTCCTGTCATTCTGGTCAGAAATTATAAATCAATGATTCAATTTACTTAGTCCATTGCACTTTTTATCACATTAAATGTTTCAGTTATTGAAATCAGTAGGGGGTACAAATAAACAGTGACGTTGGTAATGAGCATTTGAATTTAAAAGATAAAATTGATGTTATAATCACTTTAAAAGTAGTTACCAAGCAAGCTGATAGAAACTCTGTGGATAAAATTAATTTGTTAAACTATTTTCGTAAGGAATATAATAACGGCAATTTTGAGAATGTAAATTTGTTTGAAAATGGAGGGATAAAACCTAAGACTGAGTGTGCAACTGAGTGTACTGAGTGCAACTGAGTGTGCGGTAACTATTTCTCCAAAGAGACATAAACAACAATCAGTAATGGCAAAAAAAATGTCAAATATGACACTACTAAGAGTCAGAGAAATTTTCAGCCACATTGGGTTGCTTGTTATCCCTGGCTTGAATATATGACTTAAAAAGACTGATGTTTTGCAGTTGCTGCAAACAATATCCAAAACTGGCACAGGTAGGAAATTCTCCCAGATGAACACTTCTACGAATGGACCAGGAGCTTGAGGACTTTAACTAAGACCTAGCTTTCAACTGCTGGCTTAGTGCTGGTACAGGTGGCAGACATATACATGAACATAATTTTCAAAATCCATCAGCTAAAACATATATACACAACCTGAAGAAGCCAAATGAATAACTAATGTTTTTGAAAATTAAATATTTTTAAGAAATAATTGTGTTGTATATTATTTTGTTTTTCTGTGGATTACATACATTTAATCAAATCTGGCAAGTGATAACAATTTGGAGACCAGTGAAAAGTAAGGTGTGACTAGAAGAGTAAGGTGGGACTAGAAAAGAGTAAGCTGGGACTAATGAATTGTCTGAAACCACTTGTCCTGCACTAGTGGTTAAAAAATATTTGCTCTGCCCTGAGTATATATAAATTTTATCTTATCTGTGTCCCTCCTATACTGTAATCATCTTGCATTGTGCAGTTGTGAAATGATGACCATTCTTCTGGTAGGTTACTTCAATGTGACACATTATGAAACCTTTTTTTTTTTTGGTATTGCCTACTGCCAACAAAAAAGTTGTGATTAACCAAAACTGTTCAATGACATGACAGATCTATGAAGAAACTGACTGAGTTCAACATACCAATGACACAAACCAAACTTCTCACATTAGTATATTTCTAACCTTTTTTTTCTCTTCTTGCAATGCATCTTCATGATCTATAACACAAATACAAGCAAAGTTGTGTAGATATGCTGTACATTTAAGTATAATGAAAATTGAAAAAGTACATCAGTCCCTCAATATAAGGTGCAATATTATAACATGGGTTTTCTGTAAGGTGAGTACTGTAAAATATGACAGTGATTAGGGAAATAGTAAAATTATATGTATTGTATACTTAAATACAAGGCAATTTCATGATGTAGTTTATTTTCTATGACTACAATGAATAGCATTATAATGAGAGAATGCTCTATCATCTACTTCACTCAAAGGCAGTATACTCTGGCTCCCACAGAAAATCTTTTAATAAGGAGGTACTTCTGTATCTTGTGTTACCATTAGTCTTAAAAAGAGAACTTGTACACAAGTGCATATGGCTGGTTTCAACACACAAACAAACTGTTGTGGACTTCTCCAATATTTAAGACCATTTGACAGGCAGGCTAATAATAAATCATAAAGGTTATACAATACAGCTCTACCTGACACCATTATCACAACACCCACCACTGTACCTGGTAAAGACCTCCACTATGGCTTGTAATTGAAGTTTTAGATAAGGGCAATATTCACAATAAGGACCTGGATCTGTCTTGTTCTTGCATTAGGAATCAATAAATGAAGGTCAATGCTGGTCAAGTCAAACATTTTGGTTTCTTAACAAAATACAACTATTAATTTTGGCAAAAGAAAACATTTTACACACACACACACACACACACACATACACATGCATGCACACACACAAACCACATCTTAAACATTTATTTTATCTTGTGGACTACATGTTTACATTTATTTGAAAGAGTTTGTCTTTCTAATGGTGTTGAAATTTCTACCTTTACATTTCTGAACTAAACTTCTAATCAGCAATATTTAGCCATGATTGTGCAGTTTGTCCAATACATGTACACATTTGATATTTATTCTTGCTTCAAATAAAGATAAAAAAGAATAAGACATACAGTGTAGCACTTAGCCAGCCCTACTTGATCTATATCATTCAGAATACTAACCAATTTGGACCATAAACAAGGTTTTGAACCTTGTACACTAATACAGCAAACCTTCATAAACCTGATATTGTTCCAATGAAAATCTCTGTTGTCTAATATGTAGAGATATCCAGTTTTGAGAGACCTGATTTAACACTGAAATTATGTGTGGGTGACCTATTGCCATCCACCTGGTTTTTATCTGCCAAACAGTGTGCCTTACAGGTACAAAAATCCATATCTGGCTCACCCAGGGGAAGAATTTGCATAGTCCTCTGGGACCAAACAAAGCTACTGAAAAAGGTCAATTAAAGAGAGACTGGTTTAAAAAATTTCACTCTAATGCTAAATCCCAAAAGAACTAACTCGGCTTTTACACTTTTGAATAACTATGTTCTTGATCAAAGAAATAAAATATTACCTCACCTTACATTCATGCTGTCATTAAAAAGTGTATAAAGATATGAATGAGTCTGTTCAGAGTCGAACATACAAAATGGAGAGACAATTTTTACATCAACAAAAATGAAAAGCATATCCTGGCTGCATTGGATACACTGATTCATAACAAGTCTTTTGGATAATTATTATGAGGTACTAGTTATGAACAATGATGCACCTTAAAATAAACTTTTAAGTCTAGGAAAGGACATGAATGACAAACTTTTCCCCGATGAATACTAGTAGAATAGGACAAAATAAACTAAGTTCTGGGTACAATTCTTTTACTCTCCAAGGCTTGATTTCCCTATTCAAACTGCACTTATAGGAAAGATTCTTTTTCCCATCACACATCATTTATTTGTGGCAAAAACATTGCAGAAAATGTACACAATTACTGAACTGTAACATATGCAGCAATAAAGCAAAGTAAATGACATCACCTAGGCAGTATTGCACCCTGAACACAGGATTGGAGGTTTCCTGCAACTTTTTGTTGAATATCTCTCCAAACATCCACCCATCCCATACACTCCTGAATGATGTTATTGTTGGGCTTAACACCATTTTTCAGCACACGATAGGCTATTCATGGTGGCCAGTATTAATGGTGGAAGAAGAAAACCACCCTGGAAAGAACCACCAACTCAAAGAACCACCGACCCACGAAAAGCTACTGGCAAGCTTTCTCACATATCCACACTTGCCCTAGACTCCAACACAGAGGTGAGATGGCAGTGATCCATACGGACATAGCTTTAGACCACTTTGCCAGTCGGGGCCCCACTCCTGAATGAGATTCTTCAACAGAAAAGAATTTTAAAATATTGATACAACTTATTTTAGTGATGTCTATCAATGTCTATATGCTCTGTTAGTGAAGTCCAAGGCTGCTATTGGTGAAAAAAATGTAAGATGCCAATTAATATCCATTTTAAAACTTTATCAGGCAAGGAACATGGTGCTACAAGTGATAAAGACTGTAAAATGCCAATTAATATTCATTACAATCCAATATATCTGGCAATGTCTAAAGGTGCTACAAGAAATAAAAAATGTACAATGCCAATTAATATCCTTTCTAATACAATATTCATGTAACTGGCAATGTCCAAAAAGTGATAAAAACTGTAAAATGCCAATTAATATCTGTTCTAATAAAATATATCTGGCAATGAAAACATTCAAGGTTTGTGGTAGTTGACTGAGGAATAGTGTAAATAATGTAATTTATTCACATCACAACTACAAGATTTTTATTTTGATGGATGAACAAAAATAGACAAAATTTGCTCATATACACAATTTATCATTAAAACTGACTGAGTAATTAATTTGAAGGGAGAAGGAATTTGGATAAAATGGATAAATACTGGTGGTTGATAATTAGTGAACACAGTTAAATGACAAGATCTAGAATGGAAAATTCCATGCTTTATTCATTTCATGTTAACCACATATTCCAACATGTTAGTTTCCTAAGCACATGATAAAACATTACATCATTACAAATGTCCAAGGAAAACATGACAGTTCAGTAGTAAAATATTAAAGTAAATAAGATTATCTCATTTATTTATTGCTACTAATACATTACATATTCTTTTCCTTTCTTCCTTTAAAATGTTGAGCATCCCAAAATTTGAAGGTGTGGGACTCAGACCCTTACCCTTGTGATCCTAGGTACAGCAATGCATAGATCAGGGTTCAGCAACCTATTTTACATAGTGTGCCACTTTTTTTCAGAATAATTACAAAATAAATGAGCATGTGCCACCAGCAAGAGAGTAACACTTAAAATTGGCATTATTGGCTGCCATTTGTATGCCACACAAAACCTCTTATTTGCCACCCTGTGGCATGCATGCCAACCCTGGGCATAGTTACTACATTAACTTACCTAACCATAAGGTGTAGACTTTATCAAGCCCAGGGATAATATCTCCCACAGGAACATACCAAGATAACTCTGGCTGGTGGGCAACAATAAAACTGCCAGTGCTGTTCACATTTACAAATTTGCTGTATTAATGTTAAGTCAAGCAGATTGCTGATATTTGCTTCCCAAAATGCTTTGATTAGCATTCAACTTGGTCAATATATTTATTTAATTTATGTATAGAAGTTTCTCATCACAGTACAAAGCAGGCAACAGGACAAAAGGGCATCATAGTCAGTAGTGTTTTTGAACCTGTCAAAAGTTATTAGAGGACAAAACAAGGTAGGCTACATGTAAATGTCAAAAGGTCATCTGACAGTCTTTACAGGCTTTGAACCTCTTCAGAGTTAAATACAAATCAAAACAGGCTACAAGTCAGTGGGCACATAAGTGTAGTGTGTTTTTGAACCTCATAACATAATTGTTTGAGGACAAAGCCAGGTAGGCTACATGACAAAAGGGAACCACCTAACAGGTATTACGTGCCTTGTAATATGTGTTAGACATTTATATACTGAGAATGATGCATGTCTTTACACTATAGACACCAACACAGTAAAAGATAATTTCTTTAGTATTTGTTTGAGGAAATATTTTTTTTCTTAGTTTTCATCTCAAGCCAAGTTTTATGTGTTCCCAAATATAAATAATGAGCCAGTTGACCAGGTTCTACACTGTCAGGATGAATACCTACATAGAAGAAGAAAAAAGCCTTAAACTTCATTTTCCTGCACATGATGTAATGGTAGACATGCATCACACCACTCAAGCTTCTACAAAATAGGTATTAATTAAATTCCACTAAAATAGCATCATTCTAGATATATAGTGGATCATTCACAATCTCAGTTATTTGTGTAAATAATGTAAAAATTGCTATTTGTTTGCTTTTATCTAGATCTACTTAAAATAAAACACTAAGTTATCCCATTCTGCCACGGAAGAAACTATCCAAAGAAAGCAGCCTGTGTTTGATTCCAAGTGTTGGGACAAGCAATTGTCAGTTGCTGTCCATTACTTAGCTCCCAACTATACCATAGGTCTGCAGGATGACCTACAACAATTTTGTAGTAATTATTGTGATTATGCATTTTTATTACAATTCAGGTTGTAAGGATGTTACCACCTGGGTCATCAAGATTGCTTTCAATAATTACTAAACAAGAGCCTGTCAAAATGCTACTGCTTGAAAAGAATTTCCAGGAATTTAATCTAGAACCAATTTGGCTTTTTATTTGTTAAGTGTTAAAACTTTCTCCAAAATATTTTTGAGCAACAAGATTATTAAATCAGGCAGTGTGGCAACCATATTGAATGTAAGATCTGTACCATTCACATTCAGGACTGATTAGATATAAGAAAACTTCTGGTGAAAATAAATATCACTAGGACCATCCATTCAGGAGAATGTGTCAAGATTTACAAAGTTCATTGTGGCAGTCATATAGTCTGATAGTAGTTTTAATTTAGAACCTAGTACAGTAGACATTATAATTAGTTTTCTGGTGAAAACCCATGTCAATATGATTTTTCATTTAAGGAAAAGTAGCAATGACAATAATTTTTAAGCTTGTTGCCGTGGTGCCCATAGTGGATGTTAAATCTGCACCATTTTCATTTATTACCAAACCTGCAGTATATGAAGTTATCTGGTGAAAAACCAATGATATAGGTATAGAAGGTATAGCAGTAAGAGTTTCAACATGGCCACTGTGGTGACCATATTGGATATCATCAGATCAGTACCATTTTATTTAAGCCCAAATTGATACAACAGGTTCTCCAGTGAAAACTCCAAGTCTATATTACTCTCCCAAACTGAAGGAGCAGCAATAAAATTGTCAAGATGGTTACAGTAGTGGCCATGGATATCAGATTGGCATCATTTTCATTCAGGACCAACCAGACATCACATCAAGTCTTTCAGTGAAAACACCATGCTGATATGACCATACTTTCAGAAGGACTAGCAATCACAGAATTTGTATAATGGCCAGTCAAGCCAAATAGTCAAGCAGTATCATTCTCATTTTAGGACCAAGCTAGAATAAGCAATAACAAGGTTTTGAAGATACTCAAAGTAGTCAGCAGTTAGAACAATGTTGTGCTCATGGACCTGTCAGCCATTACATAAGCTCTGCTGGTATATGACTAGGAGATCTAAAATCTTAGATATTATTTGCCTTACTAAATACCACTGGCACAATCCACAAGCAAAAATCCTATATGCCCAATTTATTGTTGATACAGGAAACAGGAAAGATAGCAAGATCAAAACAATACATAGGAATGGATTATCAGTTGAGGTAAAATCTTTAGGAATATCAGAACAATGGAGGAAGCAAATTCTAATACACTTGTGCCATATTTTACCAAATGATAAGTGCTTATTTTTGCACACAAAAAACTGGAATCACCATGTGCACTTATTTACCACATATACACTATCATATCACAAGATATCTCATCCTATGTTGGGCTATTCTGGAATTACCATTTACAAATTCCTTGTTTAATTTAATATGGATGCAGGTGAAGTGTTTTGTTTGTTAGTCACTTAATTTTACAGTATCTGTTAATTAATCAGACCTCTGGGTCCTAAGTTCAATAGTAGTTAAAGGACATTTATTGTCCAAAATATATTTTATGTGGGTTTTTTATGCACTATAAAGTTGGCCACAATTTGCAAAAGTACAGAAAGGTAACCTGATTTTCTAGTCTCTGTTAAAAATACTGAGAGAAATAGCATTTTAATGAATGTGATGTCTAACATTTTTATGTAAGAAAGAAATAACATCCAGACAATTTATAATTATAAAATTTAGAATTAACTCTGTTTTGATGGTCATTAAGTAAAAAATAGGGTTATTTTGGTCACCCAAAACATTGTTATTATTCTTATTTACTCTACAAGGAATCATATGGAAAACAGTTAAAAACTTAAACTTGCAGCTGAACTGCATGCCTAATGGCATATTACTGTATTTCACTATAAATTTCAAATTTTGTTTTCAGGCAGGCCACAACAAAGTGTACATTAACAAAATCTCTTTACAGACAGCAATAATCTAATTAATTCCACTCTGTTAGATTGGTGCACCAATAAACTGGTATACATCAAAATTACACACCAATAACTGACAATAACTTAACAATCATTCCTAGATGTTTCCACTGAATAAGCAATTTTAACAAGGCATCAAAGGCTTGCATGGTCATTAAATATTATGTTTAATGAACTTAATAAATTAATTAATAAAATGCTGTTTTCAGTATGAATCAATCAATCAGAAACAACAGGAAAGTATGGCAAATGAACTATGTAAATCACCATGATATTCCTAAGTCATATCAAACATTAAAATGTTCAATCCAAGCAATCAAGAAAGGTAACTGTGTATGGTTCTTCCTTTTAAAATGAATATATAGCTGCATGTTACAAAATCAAATTCTTATAAACCTAAGGAGTGGTGGTCAAAACTAAAGATATATAACAACAAAATAACATCAGTTTCAAGGTTATGCTGTAAACAAGGAGCTGGTTGATGGGCACATGGATGAAAATTGTAACAGCTATAAAAGTATCCCTATTGGCAGTTAAAACCAATGTATAAGTTTGCTTAGTCAGCAACTAATATTTTTATGTCAAATCAGTATCTGTGCCAATCCAAACAGTTAAATATTTTTTCTGAATAAATCAAAAAAAAAACTATTAGTGTGGCTCAGATTTCTGTCCATCCATCTGACAGGTTGGTAATGCTGTTTAGCATGTGCTGCTCAAACTTCACACATTATATCTACTCCAGTACAAGTTGACCATACACCATAATCCAATCATCCATCATAAACTACTATTAAAGCAGATTGGTTCTATATTATTCTACCTGTAATTTTAAGATATATCTTGACAAACTGATATGTGGTCTACATAGTTTTTAATTCTAAAAACTCATTACATAAGTGACTGAATGCACAAATCAAAGATTACTGAGAGAGAGAGAGAGAGAGAGAGAGAGAGAGAGAGAGAGAGAGAGAGAGAGAGAGAGAGAGAGAGAGAGAGAGAGAGAGAGAGAGAGAGGGGGGGGGTCATTAAAAAAAAGAATGGCCTGGATTAAGGATTCTTAAGTATACACCTCTATGCTGCTGGCCATAACAATTTACCTAGATGTGTCACTGTGTAGTTAGTATGCAACAGCAGATGCAGATCAAAACCTTTCACTGTTAGGTAGCACCTACACTTGGGCAAATACAACATCAGCTGTTGCAGCAAGCATTGCCAACTTTATAATAAGCCTTGTTTATATTACACAGCAGGTTTATTTCTTATCAAGGTCAATTAAAATATTTCTCACTGAAGGAATTTTATTCCATACTAGTAGGCAATGAAACATACAGTACCTTAACTTTGAAGGTAGTTGTACTGATGCAACAAACTTGAGAAATAATTAGAAGATTTACAAGTATTGAAAAAGAACAAGTTCTATCTTCATTTCTGATGGATTTGTTCTACTTAACAACTCCAGTGTCCAATCATTTTGACACATTTTTTCCAAATATGTTACTAAAATTATTTTATGAGAAGCTATGATGCATCAAGTTCTTTATTTAAAGGTAAAACCTGTAAAAGAAAGACTAGGAATGGCACATTATACACTTTAGTATTGCCCAGTCCTGTTGTTGTTGTTATTATTCTAGAATAAAGGTTATCTTCTCAAACCCATTTTTCTTGGAGTTATAGCTGACCCTGACATTTAACCTTTTTATCTCCAAACTAAATAGGCCTCTTCCATGTCTTAAGTGCAAATGCTCCACATTGATTTTTTGCTCAAAATAAAATTATACAAAAACCATTTACCTTTCTTCAGTCAGAGACCCTTACTTTGAATTTTTTTTACCACAAACTCAACACACTTCTTTCTTACCCAATGTGTGGGTCAATTACAAACTTTAATGAAGGTTTATTTTCAAGAACTGAAATTATTTGTGCAGGCACCATATTTCTTGTTTCACTCACAATGGCCCTGACCTTTGATATTTTGACACAAAAGCAACTATGTAGTTTCTTTCCCTACCCAAAGTGCAAGCCATTCACAAGTCTGGTTCAGAAATGTGATATAGAACTATTGTTATTTTGCTGAAACCCATGTTTATTCCTTTTGTCAAAGTGATCTTAACCTTTGACCCCAACATCAACTGACTTCTTCCTTACATTCAAGTCACTCACTCACAAGGCATGGTATGGCTAATAGAAGTAAACAAGAGCTACTCTCAGAAACAAAACTGGTAGCACTGGAATCAGATCAATTAGCAACATGACAGGTCCATCTAAAAGGCAGGCATTTCAAGGCCTATTTATTAACTGTTTCATTTTTCTTTCAACAGGATACTATTGAAAGAATGACTCCTGAAATCTAAAATGCCACAACTTTAAATCCAAAAAGTAGCCAAATATTCTTCACTTTTAGATGTATCTGTTAAAATCATTATTTCTTCTTTTTGTCCCCAAACATTGATATAATAAATTTCTCTAAAAACTGAGTGGTTAAAATTATCTGGCTGTTTATAACACAATTATCATCATAAAAAAATGAAAATGAATCCTACATTTACATGTTCGGAAGCATTTGGTGTTCATACCCATTGCTACAATATTCACAACTATAAATAGAGCTATTCCTCATTCTAATATGGTAGCTGAGGTCTGTAAAAGTGTCATATTATGATACAGTGAGAACATTGATGAATGTGTGTTTGTGTGTGAGGGAACTACAAAAACAAAACACTAATCCAATGTATATTAATTTTAGCTAAATTTTACACTTTTTCTCTAACTCCTTTTTTAAAAAAGAAAAAGATATTTAGTATTAGATTTCTTTAACCAAATTATTATATATTTATATAAACAAGCTCAAATAAAATGATTTTCATCTAAATGTTCCAGTTAATGTATGTTTAACTGTTACAAATTGTATTTTTATATCACTGGGGGCAGGGGTAGTTTTAATTTGCACCACAATGAATATATGCAATTTATCTGAATTCCAATTAAAACCATAAAGGAATACAAAACATGTTACAACTTTTACTTGTTTACTTGTGGTTAGAGCATGCTCAATGCTGGAGATGACAGGTTCAAACTCCTGCTAAGACATAATAAAGACTTATAAAAATGGTACTAGCAGCTGCCTCACTAGGTGCTCAGCACTAAAAGGTTAGTACTAGGACTGGTCAGCCTGGTATTAGGATAATTTGATAGGTAGGAGATAAGTAGCATGAAGCCCCAGTACTAGACATCACTATAAACTGTGACACTACAAAGTAGCAATATGACTGAAAATTTATTAAAACAATGTTAAGAATGTAAATCACATGCACAGAACACTTTGAAAAAAATGTAGGAACATGTGCTGTGATTGACCCTTTATGCAGGTTTGAAGCCATCCACATCAGATGTGGGAGGTCACAGGTTTGAACCTCAACCAAGTCATACCAAAGACATAACAATTATACAGATACCATGCTTGGTGCTGAGCATTAAGAGGTTATTGTAATAGGACTGGTTGGCCTATCAGGTAGATGGGTGACTAAGTTGGACATTATATTACATGTCTGATGCTTGATGCCCAAGTGCAAGACATCACTATTAACTGCCACATTGCAGACCTCATAGAAATCAGACTAAAACTGGTGTTGGGTTTATCACCATTTTTCAACACAAGATAGGATATACATGGCAGCCAACATAAATGGTGGAGAACCCAGGAAAATCCCAGAAAGAACCATTGACCCACAAGAAGTTACTGGCAAATGTTCTCATATACCCACACTGGCTAAACCTGAGACTCAAACCCACACTGAGGTGAGATGGCAGTGATCCGCGTAATGGTGAGGATCGCTTTCAACCACTAGGTCACTCAGGGCCCCTGACTAAAAGTGAAAAAGCTATGTTAAAAATAATAAAAAATTTAAAATAAAATGTGTGGGTAAAGCAGGCACATAAATTGCTATACAATAGAAGCAGTCCTAGATGACAAGGTGTCATATACCAGTATGTGCCATATTAAAGAGCCTTAAGCCAGGGGCAACTGTAGGTCTCTACTAGGCAGCAAGTTGAGTTCAAGTGATGGCCAGGTTATGTACATGTAAAAACCATACAGTCACATCCTGTCATGCCACCATATGTCAGAGTACCGGCAGTGTGTACCAATAATAGGGGATACAAATTAGTTCAGCAGTAACACACCATTTCCTAAATTAAGCTGATCCAATGAAAATTTCAATTACAGCCAGAAATCATAATCTATCTTTAAATGTCCACATATAATTAAATAAAAATTTAGAACCAGGTCCCATAGAGTTTAATAGTCAATCAGTCAGTACCGTGGCTTAAATCATTAACCCCTAAAGGTTTTTGTAGTTTTCGCCTGAAATGCAAGTAGGAATCCCATTTTGGTCACTATTTCTGAATACGTCCTAATACATCAACCTCCAAGACATTTTACGTTAATCCAAGTTAATCCAATGCCTAGTTGTGTTAGAAACATCGTTTTTCATTGGCCATTTTTCCTGAGCATGAGCAGAAGTATAAAAGCTGGATATTTTTTTTTTGCTTAACAGATCCATCATTTTCATAAAGAAACCACTCTTTATTCTTCTAAATGCCAATCTTATCCTACTTTTTGCAAAGGTTCGACTGTCTGTGTGCAATTCAGACCAGTCTGTCTTAGATCTGAGGCCAAAAAGTCTAAAATCTGAACACAATATCAGATTCCGACCTCGACCTTGGGTTAATTTGGGCTGTAATTACATTAATGAATGTGATATGAACTGGATAAGGAAGAGTATTAATAATAAAGGTAATAACAGATACATTTCATCACTATGTTAATTGCCCGTCCTAGGACTGGAATAACAAAAAAGTAAAAATATATATAGAAAAATATAAAACAATGGAGATAATAGAGTTGATAAAGAAAGTTTGAACAGATTTTAAAAATTTGGGATGCCACCACAAGTTTTGAACCCACAACCTCTTGTTGGCAGACATGTCACACTGAAAGACAAATGTGTGTGTTTATATATGAGATGTGGTATAAATTAAAAATTCAGCACACCACTACTGTGCCCTTTTCCTAAGTTAACCTGATATTACTTATATTTATTGGCTGATACTAAAAATACCCAGACTGATAAACTACATTTATGACCACTGGATATTGGTAAACTACTGCAAATTTTTCTCATCTCATACAAAAAAGTGCAGTTTGTAACAAATTTACTAATTGGCTACACAGTTATCTATACCATCCGATGGCTGGTGAATTATGAGAAGAAAAAAATCTTCAGCTCAATATAACAAACCTCCAAAATATAAAAGCTAATCACTGATCTTGAAGAAATAACCTTCTTTAAACCAATTACACAAGATATGAACCTCCATTAAGCAGTCAACTGTCAGTAAAGACTACTTTTAACCAGTAACAAAAGTGGCCTTTAAGAACATGTTTTAAACATATCAGCAGTTGTAAAATTTATTTAGAAAATTTTAAATAGTTTTAGCTCTGATTGGATATTCTAGAATTTGACCAATGTATGTTTTACAAAAGTATTGGACATTGTGAGGGCCTTGGGTGGTTATGTGTTGACAGTTATCACTTTAAATAGAATAAAACAGGAGTCATTAAACTTTCACAAATGTTCCTTAATCTGGGTCACTCCAGTATACTGGTAAATGTTGGGTCATTCTAGAATAGTGCCAAATGTTGATAACATGGGTGCACCTTAAGAACTGTATCTGACTTTGGGGTTTGAGTTTCTTGTCAGAATGCTTTATGAATATATATCCAAATCAGCTATCCTATACATGTACATGCTGAGCAAAATCTATATTATCATGGCAAAATGGGGTGGCTAAGTGTTTAATGTGCCAGACTTATACCAAAAAGGTACAAGTCAAATCCTACCAGTGAAGTAGCCAAGGCTAGCTACAATGGTGGTGGTGAATCCATGGGCAAGGAAATGTCATTATAATTGCTTTGACCCTAAGTAACTTTATTGTGTTGCTGAACTATACTAGACCAAACTATCCTATTTATGATATTAAAAATAAAGCAAAGATTCCAATTAGATGGCACATAATGTGCCAAAGATCCAAGTCTACAATGTACTCAAATAAAGCAAGAAAAGTGTGTAAATTTAAACCTAACCTTACTGTAAATGTAACAGCAGTAGGATAGACTAAGTATGGACAACAGCTATAAATAACTACAGCTAATTTTACTTTCATCCAAAACATTAAAGAAGAATAATTGGCTTGGTTTCTTTTTTCCATCCATACACTAATAAATGAGTCTGCAGACTAAATAGACAAAATGCTTGTTGACTGTATAACACAAGGTTGTCTAGCAGATTTAGGAAAGAGATAAGAGGGTCATGAATGAACACAGTAGTTGGTTTACTTTATAAAAGTTCTTAAGTCCACATGAATTGCAAGATGATTCTAATTTTAAAAAGCTCTCTCTCTCTCTCTCTCTCTCTCTCTCTCTCTCTCTCTCTCTCTCTCTCTCTCTCTCTATCTATATATCTATATATATATATATATTTATATCTATCTATATATCTATATATATATATATATATATATATATATATATACATATACACACACATATACACACACACATATACATATGCATATGCATATATATGTAGAAGAATGAAAATGTATTGATATGATAAAGATTTGCCAAAACAAAAACTTTACAGACCAATACAATATGGTAAAAAGATACCAATGTTAAAGCACTACAAAATCTATATAAATACAAGGTAATGGCAATTTTTTTTGTAATAAATATAAATTGAACCTGTGAAGTGAGATAAAAAGGGTTCTGACCTTATTTCCAACACAATTGCTGCATATTAATTTTAGAAGAAAGAAATCCATTGTAAGGCTACTTGCTTGAATTAAACCATTTGGTTGCAAAGGTTCAGATTTTCATTAAAAAATAGAAAAGAAAATGAATGATGGTACTTGGAAATTCATCTTTCTTGATGCATTATTTATGGTAACTTAACAAAGTAAATCAAAAATAAATTGATACATAAATGACTGAAAAGAAATAAAGCATGCAGATTTCTAACATTTCATTACAGTAACACCTTTTATTTATTTTGGTTATGGTCAATGCCTATTTCCATGTCAGACCTAGTTGCTCTACCAATTCTTGGCTTACTGTAGAACAGAGCAGTGCATATTTCTACTAGTCCTAGGCAAGGTAGTCAAAAAGGACATTTACTGGTCACCCAGATCATCATATATATATTAGGAACTACCGCTATTGTGTGTGTGTGTGTGTGTGTGTGTGTGTGTGTGTGTGTGTGTGGTTGTACAATTAACTATACACCTTTGTTTTTATTTTGTTGTTTTAACAGCACTTTTGAATACACCATTGGCTTAACCATGGTGAGGATACAGGAACCAAGACACACTGAGGCAGCCAGCTCATGCAAGACTGTGGGAATCAAACCCATGACCACTGTATTATGACTCCATCACTCTATCAATAAACATTAAATTGAAACGCAGAACAGGAGATGAAAAATTGCTGTTTTCTTTGCTCAGTCCCCATCCTACACATAACAAAACAGTTCTATTGTGTAATTGCAACACAGCTAAGACTTTTAATGGCTGCCCTTCAAAATAAATATATGTACAATCATTTTCTAACAGAAGATACCATTTTTTAATATGATACAATATAAATCTATGCAGAACTATTTAGAGCTATGGTGGGAAAAACTGAATTTTAGAAACTTTCCCATGACTGCTATTGTGTAATTTTCACAGCAATTGCATAAATAGTGTACAAATTAGGCTTAATGTTTACCAGGTCAAATGAAAGGGTACGATAACTTCCCTATCATTAGGTAATAGCTCAGCAAATTCATAAAATTATCTTAACTGTCACAGTCCCTTTCACATTTCCTTACATTTAACATTACCAGAGGTGACTAGTGTTTATGGCAACAGTAAAAACCTGAGACTGGGTGCTAAAAAAAATCTACCAATACAAATATATATCCATTGCCAGCTGAATGAATGAATCTTAATGAAACAAAAATCTATTGCATTACATATGGTAAATTCATTACTGTTAGGCAAATACAATTGTCTCTAATTTGGTTTCCATCTGAATTTGAAAAATGTTATTACTTCTATGTTCAATGCAATTCTGTAATGCAATATTAAATGACATGTCACAACTTTATTGTCTAATGGTAAATGCTATCATCACAATTTGCCTTCCTAAATTCACAAATATAATTTGTTCTCATCACAATGTCATTTTTAAAAAAATCACAAATAAAATGTTTTATCATGGTTAGTAAAGCTGGGGAAAAAGATCTCTGAAATTCCAAAAGAAGTATAATTGTACCTCCCAAAAATTTCCTGCCTCTGATATGAGTAGCATATTAAATGTTTGTTCTGATTGTATTACTGGTACTGTGCAGTGATTTCAAGGAGAAATCAACTCCATGCTATAGTTTTAACTGGATTTAAATCCCTTGAATGACTGCATCACCTTGGCTTGGCAAATGGGGGCATGATACACACACATAAAGTTTTTAACAAGTAGGTTACTTAAGGTAACCCCCTCATTAAAAATATTGTGTGTGTGTGTGTGTGTGTGTGTGTGTGTGTGTGTGTGTGTATATATCATTTTATCAAAGATTTTATGTTGCATGCAAGATCCATGCATTGTATAGATGATAAAGCTAATATTGTTAATATTTATTTACTAATCTGCAACAAAGATACCTGACTACCTGTGTCAGTGTTTTTTTTCTTAATTGGTTTGGCAATGATCAATCCTCAAACATAACACAGTAGAAAATCTAAACTCCTGGGCACTTTTGTATTAGATTTAAACAATATCAGTGGGATTTGTTTTCTGAGTGTCTGCATGATGGATGGTAAGATGTTTTAGTTCAATCCACCTTTTACCAGGTGTTAAAAGTGTCTCCATAATAACTGTTAAAAACTTAATTTCTAATTGAGTTAATTCAATCATATGTCATGACCATTCAAATTCCTGCTGTAATTCAAAGAGTTACTAAATTCAAGTAATTCCTTTTTGTTCTTATTTAAGCTGAATACCAGTGAGAACACCCCTTGTTCTGACAACAAAAAAAATTGGGCACATTAAATACATAATCACAGGACAAAAAAAAATTGGATCTGGTCATATTTTTCATTGCCAACCATAGCAATCCACACAATTATGTTAATAAAACAAAATTTGAATCAATACGATATGTACTCTTATTACTTTCTAAAAGCATTTGTATTAAATATATTTAGAATACTACAAATATAATTTTTTATATGATCATTTAATCACTTGTTCAAGAAGTGTCACCATAAGCCATAGTAGTGGGTGGCCAAATGGGATGTTGTGAATATTCTGGCCAAATCTAACTTTTGGAGAGAAAAAAATACTTGATTTTAAGAACAAAATGTCACTTTTTTAATTGTTATTTCACCATTATTGTGTCAACCATATGTATTCCTTTTTAAGGCTACAAACCAACCTGAGGCTTTCAGGAAAGTAGTTGGGGGTATATAATTTTATGCAATTTCTCAATATCACAAAATATTTAATAATATAAGTCACTGGGCCTCAAGTTTACTTGCCACCCCTATAACTACACCCCCAAGTATTTGCACCAGTTTCCATGCCTATTATGCCAATAGTGTAGACAGTACACAGGCTTCAGTGTCAAGCTTCCTATTTTATCAACAAGTTCTTTGAAGGCTATAAATAAGAGCAAGCTATTTGTCAAGCTATTGGCAGAAAAAATTGGGGAGGGGGGGGGCTTAAGTGCCATGACCCTGCTCCAGATCATCAAATTTGTTGGTCCCTAATTTCACTGCTGTATATTGTGGTATGTTTGGGTACAATGCACTACAACATTCTGAGTGATACCCAGCTCTGAAGTAACAGATTAATCTATGGGATCATACACTCAGATGATGCTATTAAGAAAAGAGCTCAAGAAATACAACACAAAATGCAAACAAATTCAGTAATACATTAAATACATGTATAGGCTGCAAAAATCTAATTTTGTGATGTGAGTAACCAAGATACATCTGCTCAATATTTTTCATGATTTCAATTATAGCACTGTTTAAACACTCCAAAAAATTTAATCTAGTTTTTACAAAAACACCAAGAATGTACAACATACATGTATGCACAAAGTTAGTCCCCTCTGCCTTATCCCCTCGGGATGGATACTATGAAATTCACTCCAAGCTGCTGCAGGTGTATAGATTGTTCCTTCTTCAACTGTATGGACATCAATGCCAACACCACAGGCTGTATAATAGTTTACCATTACTTCAGTGTGTGTTCATTTAGCATAATGTATGTATTTGTATTTATCAATACTGGAATCAGTGAACTGTGAATTATCTAAAATGCTAATTTAAAAAATTGTTTCCAAATTCCAGCCAGTAAGATTTACAAACTTTAGACTAGCAGAAACTGATGGGTGGCCCTATATACCTCCACATGTAGCAGAATCATCCCTATTACAACCAATGAAATTAAATCTAGATGGGTTATAACATTTCTTTAAAAAATATGGAAGAAAAAAAAAGCATTCAGGACACCTGCAATGCAGGATTTTTCTTTAAGATACAATGAGGGATACAGTGAGGCTGTTTTAAAGTAAACACTATCATAATCCAATCTGGCTTATAAGAAAAACAATTTCCTGTAATCTATCAAAGAACACATTAAAGACCTTGATCTGCCAGAAAATAATGTCCTGATTAATTTGGATAAATGGTTCATGCACATATCCTTTTCAGTATTCAATTCTTTACAAGGGTTTCTTGTTCTTACCATATAAAAGAAAGCAACACCATGATGATTGCTTCAATTTATGCATAATCTCATTTGACTGGTTTCATATTTATGTGCAGATAAAACTGGGGTGAAAAGAGAACTATCAATGATTACTTATAGTAGACGGTTCCTTATTTCTAGCCATGCATGTTAAAAGTTAGCCAAATAGAGATGATTTGTTCTACTTTTATCAGTTTGGTACCTGCATGCTTTTGGTATCAGAGAGATTATCACTCCACTATATCTCTCCGGTTGCCTCCAAATTCTGGCACCTGACTGCCCTGAAGGTGGAAATTTGTACCTACAACTAGTGCTTTCTAACTGGAACTGATGTTTCCAGTGATGCCTATGATCAATTAGGTGCTTTAGGTTTTTTGGACCTTCCCACAGGGTGGTACATCTAGGTCCATGGGCATCACCTATTTAAAACAAGCAAATTTGAGGCAAGCAGTCAGCACTAGTGTCCAGGAGCAAGCAAATACATGCAACCTTGTATCAAAATCTACCTGCCTGAAATTAGTCAAATAGCTTGCAAATAGGTGACACTTTCAAACTCATTATTCATTTATTGGAAAGCAACATCCTTTATTGAGACCAAGGCAGTGATGAGGTTGTATTGTTACCTGCAAATGGAACACATACCTGGCCAATTACTACCTCCCCAGGGCTGAACCTTAAACAGCCCATATACCAGCACATATCAGTGAATACTGACAACAAAAGGACAATATTCTTGTTGAGTGTATAGAGGTTCACATTGTAGGACAAAGCTTTTTTGTCAACTCAATTAGAACCATTTTGATGATGTGTCATAAGAGAAAATATTAATATAAAACAGTTTCCACCAATTTTAACAACTTTAGCAATTTCTTTAACTTTTAATTTTTGTTTGTTTTTTTTAAAAAAATTAGGATTTTAAAAACTTCCATCTTTTGCTTTGTATGTTTGCTTTTATGTGGAAAGTTTCATCTTTCTAAAGATTTTAAAAACTTTTACCTTTCATTTTTTTTTATTCCATAACTTTTACTCTGCACTATATAGAAATGGTGTGATCTGCCGTTAAACCCATATAGTTCTCAGTTCTCTATAAATTGCACAGACCCAAATCTGCCAACACATAATGGACTAGCAGATCAGGGTTTTCTATGAGAAATTAGCAGATCAAACAATACTGACCTGATCTGCTAGCACATTATGTAATGGTAGGTCAGGGTGAACAATTTACAGTTTGAGATGAATTTTAAGCAAATGTATACTTAATTCAGTTGCCTGTATGGGAAAGGAAAATGTTTTCTAACTTAACTTTTATTACTTTTCAAATATACAGTGTATTTAAGTATAAGTTAAATCCAATTTCAAACAACCATGACTATTTGCCATGACATTAGAACCAACTGAGTGTCTATATTCTAGCAGAACTGTGTATGCAGTTTGTAGTTAACTCCAACATGAGTAGATGTAGTAACTTGAACTGTAACTATACAATCATGACCCTAATACATTTTTACACCCTCTCCCTACTTGCATGCTTCAATTTGAAATCTGATCTTTGAAAACTGATCAACACAAGATCAATACATTTGCATAGCTCTACAATTTACTCAGCCATCTTAATTCACGTTTAAAGTATTAATTTTCATTATTACCTCATAAACAAAAGTCAGTGAATATGATTTTTGGTCAAGATCAATGAATATCAAGGTATAGAATCCATTATTTCTCTTAAAAATTAGTAGTATGAGAACCCTTCAAAGCTCATAATTAGATCATGTGGGGTGAAAGTAAGTCTGTCAAAACCAGTAATACACAACTGGGCAAAACAAATTAGTTTACTATTCCTGTTTCAAAAGTTAAAATGAAACCAATTTATGATTCAAATACATGTATATAATAATTTTATTATACAAATTACTGTGTGATTGTCAGTGGAAATTACCCCAAGAAAGTAAAGATTTTAATTAAAAATGTTAATTGTTAATCAGCAGGCTTATTCTTAACAAAGAGGCACTGTTAGAAGGGGGAAAAAAAACAACACTTTCTTGCACATCCAACAACTGCTGAGAAATTTACATACTATCCATGAAAGTTTTATAAGGCAGAACTTTATTAAATGTAAGTTTACCTGGGTGTAATTAATGTTATGACGCTCATGTGACAACATTGTCCTCCCCTGGTTTCAGGATATATGGGCATCAAGTCCATCATAACTTTTCACATGTTCCAGTAAATGAGCATGTAACTAATGGAATAACCTAAGAAATGCTTAGGTAACAGCAAAACATCTTTATCTGTTGCAAATGGAAGAAGAAGAAGAAGAAGAAGAAGAAGAAGAAGAAGAAGAAGAAGAAGAACAACAACAACAACAACAACAACAACAACAACAACAACAACAAGAAAAGAAGAAATGTCATGTGATGGCTTATTTATGAAGCAATTATCTGTTTTTAACTTGCAAAACCCGATTTCAGCAATTTTCACAGTGGAAGTGAACTTCATGCACATGGCAGTGTACCAGCCAAGCTTTTAAAGTAACAGCACTCACCAAAACCTGGACTGTATCATATGCATACTTCTTGTTAATGAAGAAAAACATTCTATCGCCTTTCTTCTTACTAACAGTAACCTTTCTTCTTACTAACAGTAACCTTTCTTCTTACTAACAGTAACAGCCTGGTCACCTTCAAACATATTTAATTAAGTAGATGGCTACCAGATATTTCAAAAATGCAGACCTATTCAAATGGGTAACCAAAACAAATGTTACAGATGGAATAATTCATAAATACAATAAGATGTTTCTCATCCTAAGATACACACAAGAAACAAAGTTCAAAAGGTTACATGTGACACATGATTGGAAATGATACATATAGCTGAATATATGAACTGTAGCAAACATGAAATGATGACAGTGACCCTGATGTAAAGCCACAGTTCCACAAAATGAAACAAACTGCAAGAAAACAGCACATATAAGCTAGATTTCTTGCTAAAATGTATGTCAAGTAAAAAAATCCATGCTCATATATTGATGTATTATCCACTGCTTCAAATGATTGCATCAAAAAATGTACAAACACATATGACATTTATTTATTCCTTTGTAAACATCACCACTTGAGAGGGTTTACAGTCAAAGTGCAGTTTGTTCAAAATAACACTGCCATCAACAATCATATCACAAAAACAAACACCACTGACTTTTTATTTAATCCTGTGACTTTTTATTTAATCCTTTGTAACTATAACTGTCTAAAACATTTTGACTGTTCTATAAAAAATGTGGACTATCAGTTTCCTAAATTTTACATATCATGCAGGTAGTGCCATTTATTATAGACTGTATACCAGACAAAAGTACAGGACACCTGCTGCCATTGTAGTGCTTAAGTGTGAATACCCATTCAGATCCACCATTCTTTTTTCCTCTTAAAGTGCAAATTCCCATTCATCCACCAATCTTGTTTCAAAGAAAACAATCATGAACCCAGATAGTTTAAAGGTTTTTATTGTTTCTTTATCACTTGTCAAAACCTGTAAAACACTGATAATTTCATAATAAAAAAAGACTGTCCTTGTTAAAGGTTTGTAATGTTTGAAGTTACCTGATTACAACCCACACACCAAGCCTTGGTACAGTTTGTGGTGACCCACTTTGTTTATACAGTTTATTCATTTTTTTAGAATCACTGAATAAGACCTTTGGTGTGTGTCTCTAAACAAATTTCATTTCCTGGAGGAGTACATGTCTTGATTACATACATACATACATACATACATACATACATACATACATACATACATACATACATACATACATACATACATACATACATACATACATACATACATACATACATACATACATACATACATACATACATACATACATACATACATACATACATACATACATACATACATACATACATACATACATACATACATACATACATACATACATACATACATACATACATACATACATACATACATACATACATACATACATACATACATACATACATACATACATACATACATACATACATACATACATACATACATACATACATACATACATACATACATACATACATACATACATACATACATACATACATACATACACACACACACAGAGGTCTGCTAGGATTTTAAAACTAGAAGTCCAGGACTAATAAGCTGGTAAAAATAGGAGTCCCACCAGCAAAAGTTGCAGTCCCCACTATGCCTGAATCAAAAAATCACATACTTTCTTGCACTTGGCTACAGTTGCATGCAAACTATCAGTTATAGCAATAGTCTTGGGAATGGAGTGGAGAAATTCAAAGGCATCTTGAAGGCAGCCTCAAACTCAGATATTAAAAATTCACTGGAATCAATTGTTACATAAACAAATTATTATTTCTATTCACAAATCACTGGAACAGTTAACTGTTATGTCATAATTCCCTTTTGCTGATAAATGGCAGATACTTGTATGCTGTAATATAATCAAACTAGCCTTGCAAATGGCTAGCTACAATGGACCCCTCTGAGTGCAAAAGTGAAACACTACAGTAGACCACATGACAGCAACTTTTTTTTTAAAATTGGGTCAATGTTCTACAATTCATTATATGTTGCCACAGCAATAACAAAAGGGTATTTTTTTTGTAATTCAAAGAAAGCAATTAGCATGCTTTAAAAGAAATGTGCACATTCATCAAAGCAAGCTGGCGACCTTACAAGATCAAAGAAGTTAGCAACAAACTAAAATAAAAGCATTGCTTCAGTTTTCATAGTGATTAGAACATTTATTTTGCTGCAAAACTTTCCTCCTTGCAACAAAAATGTGTGTATGGAGGACTCCTATGCAGATGATCTTCGTCCCAAATAAAAAAATTGTGTTCAAATATTCATTAATTATATATATAAATACACAAACACACATCCTCCCTTAAGAGTAAAGAAATGATGCAATTTTAATGCAACTCACTGTGTCTTTGATATGTTATGTGCAAAACAAGGGCAGACAGGTCAACTTTTTCACTTAGCTATGGGTAAGTATTGCATTATTAAAATTAGTATTTCCTCAACAAAAAAAACAACATTTAAATAACAACAACAGCCTACCCAAAGCTAATGTTTAGCTGAAATTGTCAATAAGGAGGATTTACTGATTAAACTGATTAAAAAACAGAAAACAGAATGTCCTCATCATTGGTGGAGAGGTCCATGTTATGGAATGGTGCTATTTCACATATTGTGCAGTAATAATGGGACCCAGAGAAAAAAAATGACTGCACTTTATTGTGAGAGTGAGCAGAGGCAAAAGGAGGAAAAGGTGGTAAGGGAATGCTGCCTTCTTGATGTCCTCCAAGGATTAAGTAGGCCCAAGAGTAAGCAACACAAACCTCATGCATTCATTACTGGTCTCAATCAATAAGAGACTGGTACCCTCTTTTTATTTTGCTGACAAGCCATCATTAAATAGTGGCATCTGAAATGTCTACTCAACCCTAGAAAGGGTGGAAAATCGGTTTTCCTTTGGATGCCTTAAGATAGAAACAGAATGAACTCATGGGACATAGAAGTCTATCTGTATCATCCCAAGCACAGATTCAACTGAGACAAGATTTTTATTGGTAGTAGAGCTATGAAGGTGATCAATGTTTGGTTAAAAATCCCAGTTGACAAAGGAGGGAAATCAAATCACCCACTGTCAATAGATAAAACATGAATCTCACTTGCACTGAGGCAAGGGCAAGTAGAAACAAAGTCTTTAGAGTGAGGTCCTGAAAAGAAGCCTCATTCAATGGTTGAGTTTTTGATTAAAGACCATAAAAAAAAAAAGATTCCATCTAGGCACAAGAGAGCATGAAACAGGTCTCTGCAGCTCAAAATACTTAATATTATCAAGTTGAGAATCCCATCCATGCCATACCATGCCTTGAGAGAAATGAAGCACATCTGAAATGGCAGCTCTATAGCTTTTGATAGTGGATACAGAGCATTTGTTTCTTCTCAGAATGAAACAAATAGAAATCAGCTACAGAAAGAGGCAGAGAGACATGTTACCTACTGTACCAATCACAGAAGATTCTCCACCAGGAATCATCAGAGACCTTGGATGTAGAAGTTTTCCTGGCCGGAATGATGCAACTGGCAACTTCATCAAAAAATATCTGGCAGAGATATAACTTGAGATGTGTCAAGCATGAAGGTGGATAATTTGTAGGCTGTTGTGGAGGAGGGATCCCTGACAATACAACAAGAGATCTCAGCTGAGAGGAAAAGACCTGGGTGAATGACCAACAAGTCTAAAAGATCACTTAACCAAGACCTCTTAGGCCACAGTGAGGCTATGGCAATGATCTGAGTAGTGGAAGTTCTGACTTTCATAAATAGGTGACATACCATTATTCTGATATACTTAAGAATTAAATATAGAAAACAACTGCTGGAATATTGTTCAGATTCCTTCACTCCTTTATTGCTAAAACTGTATCTAAATTTGTTACCATGTGAAAATGTTTTCTAATCAGGTGATGCAAAACTTAAATTTATGTGCCTACAGGAATAATTCTTGTAGCAAAGAAGTGAATATTTAGTGAATAACAGCAAAAAATTTAAAGTATTGTAACCTCAGACAGTCAGTAACCAATACTCCAAAGTTTTTCCTAGGAACATTTGTCCAAGGACAAAATTGTGTAATTGTCGATGGTGAATAACTCCAGTTATTGCAGGAAACAGTTTTCGGGGAGGGGGGGCAATTAGTAACCTTTGAGCATTTTGAATGACAATGTTTGGTAACTGTAGATGGTGTTGTTATTGTTGTAGAGTTTAATGCCATTTTTCAGCACAAGATAGGCTTGACATGGCAGCTAGTATAACTGGTGGAGGAAGAATCCTGGAAAAACCCTGAAAAGAACCACTGACCCATGAGAAGCTATTGGCCAGCTTTCAAGACTCAAACCCAGGTAGACATAGATGAGATGGCACTTTAGACCACTCACAGGCCCCCTGTAGATGGTGAACATCTCAAGTTATCATTGGTAACAGACATCACAACAAAATAGGCTTTGCCTTTAAGAGCATGAAAAATCTGATGTCTTATAGCATTCATTTTTAAACTTGATTGTAACCAGAACAGCAAAAAATTTTAGAAAATGTAAAAAATGTAATTTGTCTCAACAGCTCAACTCAGAATCACCATCTTTCTGACCAGCCAATAAATTTGATTCAAGTTGGGGTAATGTTAAGGAAACGGTGGTGGTCTTCTAAACTTTGATTCAGCAACAAGACTGGTAAATATTAAGAAGAAAATTTCTTTTCCTATCACATTTAAATCCTGAAAATATTTCATCTTTTGGTATAAAAGCAAGACATTTTCACTCATGCTTTGCCACCTATTAGGATATATACACTTTTGACAAGATGATATATAGCCAGCATTAACTGAAAAATTAACACAAAGGAAAGAGATCCATAAAGATATCCTTTCCAAAGAAGTCTGCTATGATGCATTTCATTTTATGAAACAGACTTTACATACCATGACTAAAAGAAATTTAACTTTATTGTGTGTGTGGTACTGTAGTGTCTTACCATTTTGATCAATGGTGAATCTGCCCAGGCCTGAGCCATCACGTAATGAGTATGTGATCTGACCATCCTCTTCTGAGCCATCAGGATCACGGGCATGAATAAACATCACTGTTGTGCCAATCGGTTCATTCTCATTTACATAGCCTTGTGCAAAGAAATTGTCAAACTCTGGTGGGTACAAATTTTCATTTACATCCACAATCTCCACATTTATGAAACAAGTTGATGTCAAAGGAGGGTTTCCACCATCCTGTGCTCGAACACTTATATTATGAACTTGACGAGTTTCATAATCCAATCTTTGTGAAATACGAATAGTTCCAGTTTCCTCATCAATTTCGAAGTAGTCATCCCCATAAACAAGCTTGTATGAAACCTCTCCATTACTACCCAGATCTAGATCTTCTGCTGTTACTGTATTTACCACTGTGCCAATTGGTAAATCTTCACGAATTCGCACACTGTAAATTTCTGTCACAAATTTTGGAACATTATCATTGACATCTGTTAGTGTAATAGCAACTGTTGCTGTTGATGACAGACTTAAATCCCCTTTATCTGAAGCTCGAACCAGAACATTATAGACCTGTCGAAGCTCCCTATCTAAGACCTTGTTCACTATAATAATTCCACTTTGTGGATATATGTAAAAATTGGAATCTGATACAATGCTGTACACTATTTCAGCATTCTTTCCAATATCCATATCAGAAGCATGAACTTGGGTGACAGTAGCATTTACAACAATGTTCTCTGAAATACTTGTCTCATACTTATTCCTCTCAAAGACTGGGGCATTGTCATTTTCATCCAGAATCATTACCGACAATGTAACATTGGCTGAAAAGGCTGGTAATCCAAGATCTGAAACCTCAATGACCAACTCATAGGTTGCAGTCAGTTCTCTGTCCAGTTCTGCAGCCACAACAATCTGGCCAGTCCTAGGGTCAATTTTGAAATGTCCACCTGGATCCCCTTCCTTTATAACATATACAAGGAGCCCACTGTATCCAGAGTCCTCATCTATGGCAGTCATGGTTAGGACAAGCGAACCAACTAAAGCTTTCTCAGATACCTCAATACTAGAAGGTGAATTATCAAGAAATTTGGGTGAATGAAGATTTTTTAAATGGTCCTCATTATTGCTAATGGTGACTGGAGGTGCAATGTTATTTTTCCTTGACACTGTCACCTGTTCCTGGAGTTGTCTAGCAACATATGTGTCTTGACACTTAATGCTGACATTACTGTTTGCCAGATGAGTGCTATGTTTAACATTCAATAAAGTGAATTCTATCATAACAGGATCAGAATTGTGTTCACCATCAGTAGCAATAATCTGCACTCTTTTCACATCATTAGGATCATTTTTGAGAGGACATCTGAGTACCAGTTTGGCTGTAGTGGGATCCAATGTAAAACAGCCATCTGCATTACCCGACAAAATTCTGTACGAGATAAGATTGGATGTATCAAAATCAATGGCTGAGGTAACAAGAAGCTCCATGTTCACTGGGGCATCACGGGACAAAAACCCTGTGCAATTGATCTTTTCAAACTTTGGGGTGTTGTCATTTTGATCAAGGAGGTTCACAGTCACAAAACTCTCCACCTCTTGAGCAAATGGTGCACCCCAATCAGATGCCCTTACTGTCACCAAGTAACGGTGCCTTGAGGTTTCATAATCCAATAGCTGCTTTGTTTTAATTATTCCTGTAAATGGATCTATTTCAAAGGGTAGTGAATCCGAATTAGTAATAGAGTAACTTATGAGACCATTTTCACCTTTATCGTTATCAGATGCTGTTACATGAAACACCTGATATCCAATAGGTACATTTTCCATGACAGATATTGTGGAGTCAGTTTCAAGGTTTGTAAATACTGGAGAATTGTCATTACAATCCAAGACATAAATCTGAACTCTTGCACTCTCTATTTTGTGTTTTTCATCAAACTGTCCATCAAAAGCTGAAATTTCTAAATTAAAAAAATCATCTTCATCAGCATCAAGTTTCGAAGCTGTTGACAAGAGACCATTATTTCTAATTTCAAATAAACCACGCTTATCTCCATTTGTAATTCTTAACTTGTGCCGGATCCTGTTACCAGAAGTTGGCCCCATATGTAACAATGGTGTGCCAATTGGTACAATTTCTTCTACAGAAATATTATATGTAGCCTTTGTAAAAACTGGTCCCTTATTATAGAAGTCATGGACATCAATGAAAAGTGTTCCATTAGAACTCCTTGGAGGTCTTCCCATGTCAGAGACTGTTAAAGTAAGATTGAAACTACCATACAAATGTTTTCTACTGAGAGTTCTGTTTAACACTATTAGAGACTCGCCTTCCTGATTGCCTGGAACAACAGAAAACAGCCCTTCCTTGTTACCACCAATGATTTGAAGGGAATCAACTTTACCATTTAAACCCATGTCTCTATCAATAACAGAGACGATGGCTGCAACTGTTCCAGCTTCCATTTCCTCCAAAGAAGACAGATGATTGATGCCAATTTCAGGATTGAAAAAATTCACTTGTTCCACTTGAATCTTCAATTTTGTAGTTCGTATTTTGGAACTGTCTTGGGCTTGTTTTGGTCCCCGATCTTCTGCCATAACTTCTAAGGAGTATGTCCCTTGCAGAACAAAATTTAATGGCCTTGTTAAGGTCACAATTCCTGTTGTGGGATGTATGGCAAATGTGTTTGTTTTCTGCACAAAACTATAATAGATTTCTGCATTAATGCCCTCATCTCCATCATAGGCAGAAATTTTCACAATAGAGCTATGCAGTGGTGTATCTTCACGTACCATGGCCTCATAATTCTTGTGGTCAAAAATAGGACTGAGGTCATTCAAATCTGACACAAATATACTGAGATCAGCTGAAGTTTGGTGCACCAATCCAGTATTGTCCTTTGCTGTGGCCTGAATTTTCAGCTGGTACAAACTTTGGAATTCACGATTGAGCTTGCCATAGCTTCCTGAATTAGTTCGAACCAGGAGAAAACAAAAATCACCTAATATATAGCTCTCAGCTTTAAACAAATCCTCATATCTGCCCAAGATGTGGTATGTGACTTTAGGTGGATCATCAAGTGGAAGATACATGCCCATTTTGGTTGAAGGAGTTAGGAAAGTTTTTCCAAGAGCATTTTCTGCAATGGTGGCATTGTAGGCAGGTTGGGTGAACTGCAGATCTTTCAAATGCTGCACTGGGTGCACTCCTGTTGCTATGGCAACTGCTGGCAAGGCAAATGCTGACATCCAAATGAGCCACTGTAAGATGTCCTGAGCTGTTGCCATGGTAGCAGTGGCTCAACTCATGGCTCTTCACCTGGAAAATAATAAAAAGGAAAAACATTAATGTGTGTATGTGTAATTTAGATTTTTTAACATAAATTTAACAATTTTTCAGTCATATCACTATGATGTTTGCAGTGTGGCAGTTTACAGTGATGTCTAGCACTGGGTCATCATGCCACAGACATGTAGCATGATGTCCCACCCAGTCACATTATCCTGACACCAGGCCAACAAGTCCTAACACTAACCTCTTAATGCTGAGCGCCAAGCGAAGCAGCTGTCAGTAACATTTTTGTGAGTCTTTGGTGTGACTCGGCCAGGGATCAAACCAAAATCCTTCCACATCCAAGGCTGACACTCTAACCAGCAACAGAGGACAAAATTCAGCACAAAATGAATGTGCAGAGTATGAAAATGGACAACAGGCCATCTCATACGCTTTCCTATTCTATGACCAGTAGGAAAATACAAAATCACACCCAAAGTCAGCTGAATGTGCAATAGTCATGTATCATGGCAATAAAGCACTACCTTTATTTCTTTATTAAATCCTATACTTTGAAACTTTCCACCTTTTTTAAAAGGAAAGGGACATTTTCCACACAAAGAACTTGGGAGTATCAACTTGTGATAAATCCATAATTCTGATTAACCTGTACAGAAGGATTGAAAGTTCTCTTGCCCAGTGAGGCAGGTACAAAAAGATGTACTCATCCAAAATAAACTCAACCAGTCATATACTCATATACAAGTGGACAATGCTAGCAACCTAAATTTGATCTTGTCAAATGTTGTTTTCTTTGACTTATTCATTGACTTTTCCAACACCTGTTGCAATTACAAATTTGGACCAGTACCATACACCAAAGTTAAAAGTCAAATTTGTGTACATGGGCTGGTGTATTAGACTGCACAGTTATGACATATTTGTGTGCAGATCACATCAGGTTACTTTGATTTGCATGCATGTGATGTGGAATTAGTGCAAACTAAGTTACCATGGATTTGTGTACATGAACTGGGGAATGAGATGGGAGTCAGATTTGTGTGTATGAGCTAGAAAATTAAATCACAGTGAGTTATTTTGGATTTGTGTGCATTAACCGGGAATTAGATCACCGTGAGCTATTTTGGATTTGTACACATCAGCTGGGAAATTGAATCACACTGGGTTATGATAGAACTTGCAATTGTATCACAATGAGTCAAATTTGTGTATTGTGTAGCTTCCCATGGGCTGATGGTTTTTCCAGGTACTTTCTCCACCTGGTAATACAACTGTCATAGCCCTGGCAGAAAAGTAAAATATTTTATTGTAATATATAATGACTGCCTCACCAGCAAGCAGACTCTAAACTGAATTAAATGCAAATTAAAAAAAAAAACATGAGTTTCTTGATGCTATTAAGACTTGACTGCATTATTAATCAACCTCAAGGAAATTAATTGGAGGTGCAGTGCATTTTTCTGGAACTTCATGGATATAATTTGTTAACATCAAGGATAAGACCAATATCACTGTATTGTATTATATATATGTTTATAATGAATGGCAAGCCAAGAACCATTATACAACTAACCCCATCATAATGCTAATTTATGAATGGACAAAATGTCAGCATTATAAATACTCTACTCTGCCTCTTCAAAATTTGTAACTTGCTAGTACAAGTAAATCCCACATAATTATACTGAAGTAATTATTCCCATAATGTCATTAATGAATTAGTAGGGAGATGTGTGCACATAGGCACAACATAAAAAAAAAAAACAAGGTTCAACAAAAAGATATATACTTTTTATATATCTAATTGCAACTATAAATGTACATGTACAGTGCACAAACAAAACTATAACAATTTATAAGATTTTTAAAGCCCTTGAAAGGTTTAAAAATACTTTAAAGACATTTTGTAGACTTGGCACATACAGTTCGGACAGTGCTGTATATAATAACTGAGCAGTGTCAAGACATTCCTAGCAGAGCCATGTGCATTTCTTATGGCTAGCTGGGCAGGGCACAAGAAATGACGTAAAAATGAATCACTGAGTACTTGTAGTGAAAAGGGGTATAAATGATACTATGACTTAAAAATGAATAACAGACTTGTAGTAAAAAGTGGTATAAATGATACTATGACTTAAAAATGAATCACAGACTTGTAGTGAAAAGGGGTATAAATGATACTATGACATAAAATTGAATCAAAGACAACTTGTAGTAAAATGGGGTATAAATGATATGTAAAAATGAATCACAGATGACTTGTAGTGAAAAAGGGGTATAAATGATACTATGACATAAAAATGAATCACAGACGACTTGCAGTGAAAAGGGGTATATATATGATACTATGATGTAAAAATGAATCAGACAACTTGTAGTGAAAAGGGTATAAATGATACTATGACGTAAAAATGAATCACAGATGACTTTTAGTGAAAAGGGGTATAAATGATACTATGATGTAAAAATGAATCACAGATGACTTGTAGTGAAAACGGGTATAAATGATACTATGACCTAAAAATGAAGTAGCTGCTTGAAAGTAGGTATGTCAAACCAGACTTTTCCTTAATCAACTATACAGACTATTATTCATGCCTACAATGTGCTTAAAATATTGTTACCTGTCCCACACACACAGGCACACACAAAAAGAATCTATTTTTTTATGTTTGATAATGTAGAATATCAGACCTTGTCATATTTTTTTTAGAAAGATTATAGGTTGGTTGGTTGATTGGATTATTTTTAATGCCACTCTAAACATATTACTGGCTACAAAGGTGGCACTATACAATTTCATATTTTGCATAGGGTTATTATTTTACTGAAAAAGATATTCCCCAGGTTTCCTCACTGGTTATACTGGCTATTTAAAAAGGACCTTGTATCGTTTGGGTATTTTTCAAAGAACCATTAATTCCATATATTTTGGTGTATGATTGAAGGGTGTAATATGGGTTACATAGTATACAGCTTGGCCTAACTCCAGATGTGCAACTTTCAAAAAAAAGTGCTAGCTCCACCTGGTCATTTTCTTTTGCTGAACTTCAGATGTAAATTGATAAAAAAAAGAGCTGATAACTTTATTCATATTAAATTCATTTTCCCTATTTTATAGCTACTAAGGATAGTGTACTTTATACAAATTCAGTCATTTTAGTTGGCAGTATGCTAAGATCTTTTACAATTTCCAAAAGATCAATATTCAAAGAAATGTCAGCCACATTACATCAAAGTTGTATACAGGTATGCCAACATTCTCTCCATTGTGCATGTTGTCTTAAATGCAAACAACTTCACCATACATACCTTACTCTCTCAAAAGTATATATTAACTGTTAAAGCACCCCCAAAAGATGACAGTTATTAATGCAAGATAATTTAAAGCAAAATTTTGGAAATAGATTTTTCACTATCAGTTGTTCTTTATCTATTTTGGCCATAATTATAGATTCAGAAATTTCTCAAATAAGTAACTGACGATTGCCAAGCATTTTAGCAGCGGTAGATCAGTTGGATGAGCATCAGACATGTAATCCAGGGATCAGAGTTCAATACTGTTATGTATCGGCTCATTCTAAGTAACAAAGAAAGAGTGAAGACAACAAGCTTTGTACATTTTAAACATAAATAATTTATTTTCCTAGAAAACATGAAATAGTATAAATATGTTAAACAAGACTTATGGTTTACAGAAACGATCCGAATTGTTTGTTCAAAATAGAAACATAAGTCCTGTAAAAAGTTTGAAACAAAGTCTGAAATTCAATTCCGGTCCAAAATAGTGGATGACCACGTCAGATGAAGGCTAACAGAAAATTACAGAATTTACACAATAAAGCATGGTTTCTGTTGTTCCATTCCAATTTAGAATATTTTCGGGAAAATGTCTGTCCAAATCAGTAATGTTGCTCTCCAGGAAAACAATTATTCAGAAAAAAACAAAGTAAAATTAGCTCCTCTAACAAAACATGTTGTTCTATGTATACATACCAATAGACAACTTCTTCTAGCACAAAAATACCTATTTTAAGGTAATACAAGTTGTGTAAATCTAAGATGTTACAATAACTCCAACAGATTTTATGACTCTAAGCCTGCCTGCGTAGGACAGTCAGTATGACTGTCAGTGACTGTGAACATCTTACAAAAATCTCAAACATATAAATGAAACTAATATGTTGTTTGAATTGCATTTCGTAATACTTCTGGACATTAGGAAAGCCTGACAAAAGTATCAGCCAATGTTTTTTTTTGTAGCTATTCCTAAATGTTTACTTGTAATGAATTTGTTATCATAAACAGCACCTGCTCACATGAGTCACATTTACAACTCAAATGTTTTTCAACAACATATTAGACTGATAATACAATTATATTAATAATTACATTTAATGAAATAAAATGAAATAAAAAGATTTATACAAAATTCATCCTTAACACACACATACTTTTTACTACAGGGTGGTAACAATACCAATACAGGCCAGCTACTGCCTTATGACTGTAAGAAACTGAAGACTGAAACTGTAAGAAATAGCCAAATATGTGCTACAAATGCTATTAAAGCATTTGTTTTTAAAAAATTGAAAATAATTACTACAACAGTCAGTTCTGGTGCCAAGCTTTACACCCACTGTCTAGATCAGATTGGACAACATGAGGGTTATATACATATATAAACATAGTATATACATATAAAAATAAAAATACAAATCCTGAAACTCAAAATCTTGCCTGTAACTATGGGGTTATTTCAGTCTATGTTTACCTTTCATATTGTAAAGACCTCTTTGAACTTCAGTTTAATAGACAATCATCCATCATGAGGTTAACATTTTGTATACAAGAGATTAATAGGTGTGATTGCAAACATACAACAGGTTTCTGTTATTTACAATGCAAAAAACACCAAATGAATAAAGCTGCTTCTGACTCACCTACAAGACAATTTCAATCACCAACTACACCAGACAGGTTTGGCCACAGATTGACAATGAAGAGGAAACAGACAATCCCCAAATCAAAGAAATGGTTTATGGGCCACAGAATGTGGCAATTTTATTTTCCTGTCCAGTTATGGGACTTGAATTTAGCACAATATCTAAAAGTGCAGCTTGTCAAGTGGTCCAGACCTTTTCTAGGGTGTATGGTGGATAGCCTAGTAGTATGGGTTTCACAGGTTAATAGCAATCTCCATGCCCACTCATTTTACAGCCAACACAGAACAGATTATCTATTACAAAACATGTAACACAAATTTACCTCCACTAAAAAGACTCAAGGTAAAGAAAATTATGCAAAGCTCCAAAAATGGCATCACTACCATTAAATAAATTTACAGACTACTTGATATTTTCTACTAAAGCAAATTTGAAAGCATGGATAAGGAAACAATGCTTGACACCGACATAACATTAGAAAAATTTTTCTACATGCTCATTCATATAAAAATCTACCACAGGAACCTTTTTTGAATATTTTACTACTACTTCAATTTTCTCTAAGTATAAAAGAATTGCCTGACATTACTGAATAATTAAAATGTTAACTTTTTCTAACTTTTCTGAATAGTGAAAATATAGACTTTTTTCATAACAAGTGGTAATTACTGTAATAACTTTTTTTAACCTAAAAACAACTTGAACCCTTTCATCACTGCTGATGGTAAAAATGATCATGGGGAAGTAAGTCTATAAACACTATGGACCCACTTTTCAGTCTGGGGCAGTGTTCTTTTTTAACATTATAGTACCCGACTAAATAACTTTCATCTTGTAATGTAGATGTTATATTTGGATCATCTTGTAAGTTTAGCTTGTATACAACTAGAAATATCAAACAATGTAGGAACTTTTAACGTGTTTTCCGAATGTTGAAATTTGTATCCAAAATGGCGGCGTTTGAAGTAATTTCAGAGTTATCTGAGGATTTGAATAATTTTGACCTGGTAAATTGGGATGAAAAATGAGAGAAGACCTATGGATAGACAATGGAATGCACTTGTGGTTGACAGTGATGACGATGAAGAGGACTTTGAAGGTTTTGAACCATTGATTTTGTTTGGAAGAAGCCTGAAAACCAAAGAGATTTGTTTCATATTTCTGACAGAGTTGGGAATACCTTAGTGTTAGATGGCTCCAGGAAAGCTTTGGAATATTATACATGAAGTTTTTGGAAAAATTGTCCATTTAACGAACTTCAATGCCACCACGATCAAACGTGGCAGAGGCGATATAGATGTGTGGACAGATCTCACCTTGGCGATCATTTTGGTTCATTTTATAGAATCTTATATATTATGGACACCATGAAAGAAAGACTTGTGTTGCTACTATGATTATTCACTAGTATAAACATCTAGGGTCAATTGAACAAGTTTTGAGAACTTTCCAAGTTTTCTAAGAGGTAATAAAATAATTACTCGTATTTTACCTGTTGTGTTACCTGTTTGTACCTGAATTTAATAGTTGTAATAGATATGCACATTTTATTGAATTAGTCATAAAATTTGATTTTTAACCTTGATTTTGACACCTAATCCAGCCAGATATCTTTAAAAATGACAAAGTTATGTTGTTTCAAAGTCCACAAGTGATTTTGCTTTACAACTCCAAAGTTACTTAGTGTTGAGGACTCTATGCCTACAAAGTTACTTAGTGATGAAAGGGTTAAACATAAAACTAGACTCTTTATCGGCTGTTCTCAGTATCAGGTTACTCAACATCACTCATTCAACCAGTTTGATTGATTAACTGAGTATTACTTTTCAGATCATTGATTTTCCTTATTGTACCAACAAATTTATTAAATTGTTACTACTACTGACTTAGAATAACCCAAAACTATACAAATGTAAGAATACAAATATAGAAAAGATAGTATAGACTATTATCACATGATGACAATGTCAGGAATATTTTGTTTATTTCATGCTTTTCATCCAAGTTTAAAATATACTTCTGGCATAATATAAGTGACCTGATTTTAAAAATGACAAGTTAAATTTAACTTTTTGACTTTCCTGGAAAAAAGAAACAATAAAAAATGTGGGCATACTAGTTGCAGAAAAAAGGATGTGATGTGATTATAATATTTAATGTGGCTTTAACAATCTTTCAGTCATATTGCTACAATGTCTTCAGTGTAGCAGTTTATAATGATGTCTAGCACTGGGGCATCATGCAGACATGTAGCATGATGCCCACCCAGTCACATTATCCTGACACCAGGCCGACCAGTCCTAACACTGACCTCTTAATGCTGAACATCAAGCAAGGCAGCTGTTAGTACCATTTTGTAAGTCATTGGTATGACTTGACCAGGGATCAAACCCACGACCTCCCGCATCCGAGCCTGACGCTCTAACCACTAGGCTACTGGAGTGGTGGATCACGAATTAAAGACCATCTAAACCTGACAAAAGCGACTCACAAGATGTGCAAAAAAGAATACAGGTTCAATGGATAGTAAAAGACATCTGCACATGATCTTGAACAAAAGTGCTCATTTTTATTTTATCTTTTCTTGGCAAGTTTTCCATATTATTTAAAAATACAAAAAAACATATTAATAAATATTGTTTTGTATTATAATGTAGGCCTAAAGATTCAATCACAATGGCCTTACATATTCATAAAAGTGTTCTGTAAAAATCTCAAAATAAAATAAATATAAGTTTTAAGTAATGGGGGTTCAACATGTTTTATATTCATTTTTGGTTTCAGTCTAGCATTTAGCATTTCTTCCAAGTTTTACTTTCATATACTATAATGGCCAACAAAAATGTTTCCAGTCAGCTGAATGACCTTATTTTTTGTTTCTAACTCTAACACTATTTTTCCCAGGATTAACAAAAACCCAAAATACATACCTACCCAATTTTAAAACCAGTGCAATAGAAAACACATTTCTGGCTTAATGGTTCATTAACCCTTAAAGTTGTTGACTTTTGATACAAAACATTTGACAGAACTTGATACCTTGGGTGAGTATTTTCATGGTAAGTTGCAAAAAATACAAACTTTAAGTTGATTTGTAAAATTATGAATTTTAAGTTGATTTGTCACTGATCACAAAGTTAAAAAACACAAAGTACATTTACAGTGAGGCTCTTACCATGTATGAGTCAACACATTGAATTTGTTAAAAATCTAAGATTTTTCTCAGCTCTTTGAATATTGCTGCTTCAGACGTGTTCAGATTTAAAAGAAAACTTGTAATACTGTTTGGCCTTTGCATATGGTATTGTTGCCAAATTTTGGTGACTGATACTATAGTTGCAACCTTTTAATGTGACCATATTACTCAAATAATTGGTGTTTTTGTGAAATATCTTACATATTTTATTGGTCTTACTGTATATTAATTTACTAGCATTTAAATAAAGATTTGCACTTAACAGACATCATATGAGTTTTTAATATTGACAAGCACTTAAAAGTATCTTGTATAGCATTTTTTTTGTACTTTTGCCAGAATTCTGTTTGCTGTACAAATGCCAAATGAGTCAATAATTGAAGCTTGACCCAATGTATAGTTCAATTTTGTGCCTTTTAATGCCATTTTTCAGCATGTGACAGACATGGCAGCTAGAATATTTTTTGTTTTAAGATCCCATGAAGAACACCTGAACACACTAAAGCTGAGACTTGTACAATCAGGTGAACTTGAAGTGTGGGTGATCTGTTAGGCAAGCCCCTTAGATCACTCAGTGACCATAACACCATTGATCAACTGATGCATTAGTGGTTTTCCATTTTAGTTGCTTTTAGTTGAGAGTCAGTATACTGCATCTTCTTCAATACTGTTTTGTCTTACATACAGTAAAACAATGGTCTTTATTCTCAAGGACACAAAACAATCACAAACAGCTGGGAGATAGATCTTGTAAGTCTTTTTGTAGCTACTCCTGAATGGATTATCATATCAAGATTACATTTTCACTCAAAGATGTCTTATAGTCTAGTTGGCCCTAAACCTAAAAGGTGGTAATCATGTCCAATATGGCCACCTTGGAAGCCTTCAAAATGTTATCTCTTATGCTTAATAAATGGAAAGACTATTGACTTTTGCCAGTAGACTAGGGTCATTCATGCAACATTTTCCTTTAACTGATAAACATTTAGTCTAGAAAAAAGATTATTTTTTAAAACTTAACCATAGTAAATCATAATCATTCCTAATGCTGACATAGTAATGTCCCAAGTTCCATTTCATGATTGGCTGAATTAACATTTAATAGCACATCAGCACATCAATGACTATTTTTTTCATGATATCTATAGAGTAAAGTGGCTTGCAGAGAGGCACAATGTACATGTACATAAGAGCCAACCAGGATGTTCTGGGCAGGATGCAAAACCACAAACAATCAATAATCCATCACAACTCTGGAGACACTGGTAGATTACAAAATGCACTCACATACACTGGTAAAAACAGTTGGTCACCTTTGCTAAGACCCAACTATAAAGTCATGTATATGCTATCATCTGCCGTCTTGGGAATATTACCATGGCCAGTGTTTAATGACTAAAGATTGCAGCTAGCTAATGTTAATTTCTTATGCAAGGTTACATGACTGGACCCAGATGAAAACATGAATTAGCAAAGGCAACAGAACATACCATCTAAACAAAGGCTTGTAGTTATAACACCTAGGTGTTAAAGACGAGTCCTAAAATCAACCCATGTTGGTAGACAGTGGGAGGGACCTTGTCTGCTAAGTTTGATTGGATCAGTTCACAGCTACATGCAATCTGAATTGAGATTGAGGGTGTGATCACAATTTAGATCCAAATAAAAACTTTCAGAATTTGTAATGAAAAGTTAGTTTCATATAGGAAGATTGCTGAGCAATAGGGTTACTCTGAGAAGCCACTCATAATTTGGAGGTAAAACTTAAAGGAAAGAAAAAGCTTAGAAAAGGTCAGTAAGTTACTTGCTCGATTTTTTGCAGAATATTATGGCATGATAATTGTAATTATTATCATTGTTTAGCATATAGAATTTGCATCCGCTTTTAAGAAATGGACTTGAATATTATGTAGCAGGGGTCACGCTACCAGGCGAAGTGGGCGAAAAAGTCGCCTGAGAAGCATAAACTTTGCCTTCTTCTGTTAGGAAAATGGAAACAACTCCACCCTATGATTTTTCAGACAAAACACAAGTGTAGATTATGACTTTGAGATGCCCCCTTGCTGTAGCCAGTAAGTTCTGGCACTGCTGTAACTCACCCAACCCCAAATGAATGTATTACTGGTATTGATACCAATCAGCTTATGGGACAAATAAATTATTGCACATTCACATGCAAGTTTTAATAGCTAAATGACCAATAATCCTTTTCCAGAGCAAGATATCACTGCTTAATTTCATGAAGTTGGGCCTACAGTGCTATGATGAAAATATACCAAATTTTGTTTAGAAATTTAAACATCAATATGCAAATAGTAATTTGCTTTTAAAAATATGATCATTGAAGAGCGTTTTCTAATTTATATCCTATTTTTAATAAATGGAGATTCTAATGGACTTATTTGCATTTTTCTGTATAGAATCAGTTTGAAACCATAATTTAAATTTTAATGGCGGATAGCGCTGTGTATGATATACTACTTCCTTAAAATGTGAAAATACGAAAAATATATATAGTAATGAAGCAAATAATATTTAACCAATGCATGACATTATTACCAATAGGTAGACAAACCATAAATATGCAAAACTTATAATGGATTTTTGTAATGAAGCAAGAAAGTTTATAGTTGAGAAAAGCCATCCAACTAAAAATAGATGCACTTGCTCTGTGCAAGACCAATTCTTGGATTTTCGGTTGGGGATAAAAAAGGTCCAGTTTTGTTATATATCAAGTTTAGTGATTCATTGTGTTGTCTATGAATAGTTACAGTAATGTTTTATCTGGAAAAATGAAATCAGGACAAACAGTATGGTTTGAAGTCATTTGTGCATTTATTATGTACATGTATTAGGGGCTGTATCAACGAAAGCTAGAAATCTTTTTTACTGCAATTGTACACAAAACTGAAGAAAATAATTAAGTGGTGGAATATTAAGCATTTATACCAATATTGCATTTACAAGGCTCTAATCTTGTTACTTCTATCAATGAAAATTAAATACAATGTATAGCTTCAGATATGATTTTTAAGTCATACAGCCAAAATACACTGCATTTACTTCAATTCAAACACATATATACTAAGTATGAATAGAATGGGTATGAATATAATTGTTTATATGCATATAAAATATATTGATACAAATAACATATATCTTTCAACTTGAAAAAAAAGAAAAAAGCATTGCTTAAAACTATTAAAAGTATACTAAGAAATAAAAATTAAAATAAGATAATGACTCTCTCTCTCTCTCTCTCTCTCTCTCTCTCTGTATATATATATATATATATATATATATATATATATATATATATATATATATATATATATATATATATATATCTTGTTTATTGTTTCAGTCTCACTTCTCCCTGTTTAACTCCTACTTCTCCCTGTTTAGCTCCCACTTCTGCCTATTTTGACCAAAATCACTTCTCCCTAAAATTTAAGTCTAACTTGACTCCTGATATACAGAATTATGTAGATTGTTAGCTTGTGGTCAGAATTAATTTTGTAATTTGTTGTTAGGCTACTTCGAAGTAAACCAGCACATTTATTAATGCATTATATTAGAATTTACACATGCTTGAGTTGTGAATTTGGAAAATGGTTGAAGTATGTAAGATTAGTTACTATGGATGTATGCATATCTCAGCATTGATATTTGAATATTTGTGTACTTTGTATGAGTGTAAGATAAAGAAATGTGCCTGATTATTGTAACACTGTTTAGGATTAGGAATATGTATGGATGTGACACAAGTTATTGATGTAAGTATAAGAAGTAACTGATATTGTGCTGTTGTTTTTGGGCTTAGCACCATTTTTCAGCACACGATAGGCTATTCATGGCAGCCAGTATTATTGGTGGAGGAAGAAACCGGGAAATCAACAGAAAGAACCACCGACCCACGAGAAGCTACTGGCAAGCTTTCTCACATATCCACATTCACCACATCCTAGACTCTAACCCACACAGACAGAGGTGAGATGGTAGTGATCGAAGTGGCCACTTAGGGCCCCATATTGTGTTGTATTATGACCTTTGTTTTACCATACAAGAATGTATGGGTATCTTGATGTGAATGAAAGTGTGACCAAAGAAATTGAAAAGCCTTATCTGATGAGAGGCTGTGTGTAGTGTGAGATGAGTGGGCAAAAACTGGGAAGCTTTTTAGGGGACAGAACTTTTGGTTCCAGTGCAATTGAGATCTTTAGTCTCCAAGGGGTGGAGGCGGAATTGAGAATGCCAAACAGTCAAAGTCAACAGAAGTCTAGTCGGTGGAAAAAAGGTGGAGGACGAAGAGTCTGGATGAGAAAAGGGAGGAGGAGGAAAAGAAATTTGGAGAAAGAGAGGAGAAGGGAAGGAATTAAAGAAATAGGAAGAGAGAAGAATACCACAGATGAATAGAATACAAGGATAGGTGGAAATTAATCTCACACTGCTAATCAAGTGGTGCAATAGGCTATTAAAGGGTCAAGCGGAATGAGTGTAATTAGAAATTTTGATGCATTGATTACTGAACTGTTATTAAATTGTTATTCATTAAATTTCAACCTTCTGTATAGTCTAACCATATAACCATCAGCATTGCTGACTGCAGGCTCAGAGATTACATCTATCTTTTACTAATTTAACTTCCAACCCAAAATCGATAGTTTAAATAAATATTGGGAGTACCCCAGTTAAGTATGTGCAGGTCAGTAATTAAGGTCCTGACTTTGCATTGTGTCTTTCATGCAAATTGGATTTTAAGATAGCATATGGAGGAAGAAATGATATCACCAGGCATATACAGACACCATCACACAGAAGAAACAATTCTTCTGTAACAAAAACACCCCCACTGAAGGCATTATTTGAGACTGGATCAAAAGTAGATAAAAACACAGAAGGTAAATTCTCCAGAAAATCCAGAGTGATTCAAGGGGAAGTCTGGATCAGAAGACTATTGAGAGCCTGCTAAGTGTGAAGGTTAATAATTACAGTGAATGTCACCAGTGGTCACCAATGATCTTCAAAAAATGCCTGTGGAGTGAATTAAAAAATCTTTGTAACATTTTCCATCAGATTCTGAAACCTAATCATGCACAAAATTGTGTTGTATTATAACATGAAGAGAATATATATTTTGTGACAAATTGAACTTGTTTTGTTTTCAATTCCCTTAAAACATGTCAAATAAATGCTGATAATAAAATCTCCCTTTTTAGAAGCCAATCTCCTGATCAAAATTTGTAAATCTACTGGTTTGAAACCCTGGTTCTGTCAAGGGTTACTGCTTGTGACTTGTCCCAAAGTTACCTATGCAAGCAAATAAAAAAGCATGGCCTCACATAAAGCAACCCAACAAAAAATGTTAAATTGTTTACCCCAAATTTAATTTTAATTCTCAGGTGACAGGGTGAATCAGGTACAATTTGACTGGCCCTGCATTATTAGTCATGGTGAGGAGAAGGCCAATCCCCCACATGGAAAATAGTAACAAAGGATCTTGTCTTCAACCATTCCACATTTTGAGCTGAAATTAATGTCATCAGTAAAGATAAGCAATGTGATCAGCAAAATGAAAAGGCAAGCCAAATTTATTTAGTTGAAATCTTGTGATTGAAAAAGCAGAACACTTACTTCAACTAACTACCACCAATTTCAATGTACAGAGAATCACTGAATTTTTTCACTACAGAGCTAGGTAGATCCTTGCTTTCTCTCTGACTGGAGTTGATTAGACATCTATGTAGCCAAACACCTGATTGGTCAATATTATCAGTACAGGTTCAATTAGCAGGTTATAAAAACTTGTTATTTTTTTAAGTTGTACCTGTAAACACTCCCATGTTGACATTTTACAAATTAGAAAAAAACCCAGTAAACCTCCACCAGGAAAAGTAGGCCACAGCAAAACTGAAAAAGCACCGAAATTTAACATGAAACCGTTGGTTTTAAAACTATTTACTTTCTTTGAAAAAAATATAAAAATTCTGTTGTCAAATCATTTTTTACAGCCAAATATTAATATAATGCAAAAAAAGTTATTATATCATGCAACAGCCCATTGGCATGACCCTGCAGCATACTTGCACTCCTTGAGATATTTGCTAGTTACTGTTTAAGCCCTCTTTTACCAAATTTGACCTCATAAAGTGATGTCATTGAAAATAAGAACAGTCACAGTAGCTCATTGGTTAGTATGTTAGACTCCCAACCAGAAAGAAGTGGGTTCAAATCAGATCAGTTCATCATTGTTACAATGGCCTCTCTCTCAGCCAAGTCAATATACCAAAACTGCCTCAGTACAATATAATTTTAAGTGTTGCTGTACTGGAAAATAGCACTAAATCAAGCCAATCATTTAGAATAGCATAAAAATCTAAGAAAATCTGCTGCCATCCCATTTGGTATATTAGATTAACACCAACATTAATCCCCAACAAATAGAAAATTTAAGTGAACTGCTTTCATCTACTGGCTTAGCCTGTACTACAATTGTGTGATCTAAATTTACATACTTGAAAATTTTACCTTTACATGAACTATACTAACATGAGCCATTGATAAACATGTATAAATTGTACATGCACACAATCCTATACTGACCTGTGCACTGAGACAGGATATATTAACCAACCCATGTACAGGTAGTATACATCATACATGTGGCATACAGGTAAAAGTGTATACACCATGCAGACTGGCAGATACAAGGGAATATAACTTTAAACAAGAAAATATAACAAATGAAAATGAATTTTATAACATGGAATTTATGTGCAAGTCAACAAGTGTGAGGTCTCACCAGCAGAAGAACAGTAACTTTAAAATTAAAAGAGACTGCATGTGAATTATTCAAAATTCAAGAACAAGTGGATGGTAATAGTGCAGAGACCAATCCCATGCATGGATGAGAAAATAGGTGTGCAATTAGAATAGGCCTTGTCTGGTGAATTCCCTAATGAATATCAGAATATCACAAGATACTAGTGCAAGCAGTCAACTTATGACTGGTTATGACTTGTCAGAGGATCTGAATGCTCACCAATCCCTTTTGCCATTTTTAAAAAGAGCATTTTTTTCAAAGAAAATCTTCATTCAAGATGCAAGGACAAACTTCATTGATGCAAATGGGTAATAACTCTTTCAAATCTTATTAGGAAAGATGAAATATGTGACCTTGGTTTTCTTCAAACAGTACTCTTACAGGTTTGATTAATTATTTTAATCCATACAGATCTTTAAAAGATATCAAGCAGACATAAAATCCCAATCCATTTCCCAACCACCAACCCCATCACATGTTGATATATGGAGTTTTTTTTCCCACTGCAACATACCTGTCAAAATCTCTACAAATTAGTGTGAAAAGCCAGGGAAGACTAGTATACAAAACTTCAAGGTCAATCATATGAATCATTTTTGCCAATAGCTTTCATCTGTACCACTCAACTATTTACAAACTAAGGTTAGACAGAGATGGTGCAAATGCACCTACTTTGCAGCTTCCCAGTAAATCCTTTGATCAGTCCAAGCATAGAAATAGCTGAGGAAGTATGAATTCATTGCAAAATGAAGGGGGGGTGTTTGCATAAACATTTCCAGTGAACAAAATGGGGGGTCTTGCAGAAAAAGAGCCAAGGTGATCTGAATAAGGGAACTAAGACTACCAAAATCTATTCAAAGGGCAAACTTCCAGGTGAATCCTTTAAGGATCATTCCTTATGAAATTTCTGCAAAATAAGAGTGAAAACTTGACTGAAGTTTCACAATACTGAGCCCCATAAAATCTATTAGGCCCTTCTACATTTATCTAAAATTAGGATGCATGGGACAAAATGTATCAATGGATGTGAGTAACAATTTATACTTCTACAGAATATGATCTTCAAAGTTGGAAGGGCATATAAAAAAAAGCTTTCCAACACATGAATCCTGAATTCTGAGTGGTAGTTGACGCTATGAAGAGTATGGATTTCTGGATTTTAATTCTGCTATTGAAAGTCCCTATTTTTCATATTCAGTATTCCAACTCCATAGAGAAATGTGATTATGTTTTCTATTTTCAAATCATACTTAAAGCTCTTTTTAAAAAATGTTTTGATTGGGGTTTTTAAAAAGCTTTTAAATCAGATTGATGGTATATAAGTTTAATAACAATGAGAATGCAACAAACATGAAAACTAAAAACAGGAAGCCCGGTAGTTTTGGAATCAAATATCAGTCATGAATATGTAACAATTAAACTTTATAGTTAAATGTGCCAATCTCTTAGAGCTGCAACATACTTTTTAAAAGGATTTGAGCACCAAGAGTCACTGTAATACCATTTATAGAAATTTCCTGAATAACTGGGAGGGGGTACAAGACCTTGCTTTTCTGAGAGAATCTTCCTATGATTGTCAGAGAGAAACCCTAAATTTTATCTGGGACCAAAACAGCAAATGTTTTTTCACAATATAATTTTACTGATCTAAACTTACTGGATATGAATGAAACAAGTATATCAGAACCAGTCAGGTGCAAGTCAGCACCTGACAAGTTCACAGATTTCTTTGATGCCACCCATAAGTATGATAGAAAGAAATGGCCTTCTGTGTATTTGCACACTTGTTTATCCCCACAACTCCCTGGCTTTCTGACTTTAATCCTTCAATAAAAAGTATTAAGATGGTGATAATGTCACCTGGACAGTTTTCTTACAAATTTTTTTTCACCTTTCATGTTGCCACAACTAATAAGCTCAGTGAAGTTTACCTTTGATGGTTTGTTTATTTTTGCTTCTTAAAACTGAATGAGTTTACTTGCTCAAAACTGGTAATAAATTTTTAGGTTTAGTGATAACAATGATGACATGTGAACCTGGTAAAGAATTTACCATGTGAGCAAAGCCTTAATTTACACTTGCTATAAAATAATGATGCAGCTCTTTTTTTAAATCTGCTGATGAATTCAATGTTTGGTGAAAAACACAAGAATAAATTCTAAATCCTAAAGTAAACTTGTAAATCCATTACAATTTTTTTTACTAATGTAGGCAAAGCTTCTTTAAACTTATTATCAACTTGTGTACTTTTTTCACATTGATCAACACTCTTAGTGCAAATTTTACAGAATTCATATAAAAAAGGGAAATTGTTTTAAAGGACTAGCAACAATATTTAATAAGACTTTTAGCCAGAGCTCCTCTCAGTTACAATCCTAGTCAGGTTCATTATTGTTGAAGTGTATTTCTGAAGCAGAAAATCAACAGGCACCATTTAGCCATAAATCTATCTTCAGGCTCTACAGTCTATCTTTGAAGTCCCCCAGAGACCAGAGTTTTTTAAAAGTTCTGGCTATGTTTCATTTGTCCAGAAGAGGGAATATAATTTATAGTTTCAAGACCCTTACAGAGAAAACTAAAAAAATATGCAAAAATCCCATTATTCTAATAATTACTGAAATCCTGCACATGTCAGGTAACTTGTACATTGACCCATAGCTGTTACTGTGAAAGACCTCATCAACAAAAAAGTACATCACAATGTTATACAAATGTTGGACATGCACATCCATAGAATGGGATAATTTGCATTTGTGATATAACCTGCTGCTGTAAATTAGATGCTGACCAGGAACAGCAGTCTGCAAAGGTAGCCAATCATATTTTATATCCACTAGTATTCAAGAATATTGGGAGAAACAGAAAGCCTTTTCAGCTGCAAGGTGTCTTTTTACTGTTAAGGATGAATAAAATGAAATCCAGACACACAGACACATCAAAGCATCCTAAAAACTGGAGGGGGGAAGAGGCAACAAAGACAGGCCCAATATTTTATGGTAAAGTACAATATCAAGTTAGTCAAGAGGGCCATTTTTTATAGTTCAAACCAGATCAACATCAGCAGTCTGCTTGCATAAATCTAAACATTTCTCTCTGCATGCTCAATAATTGGGTGAGGATTTCAACAAATTTTTTGCTATGACCCAAAGACTAAGTTCCTTTGGGGTAAGTAAAGACCCCAAGGTATTACACAAGGGTTCCAGTAAGACAAGTGTTGACACTCGGTCATTAATCATAGATGCTGATTCAGACATGTGCAACCTGAAGTTATCTGAAATTTATATAAGTCACCCTCAACCAACTAGCCTCATCCTCTAGGGCAAGATCAAACTTCCAAAAGTGTCCTCATACAATAAACAGGACTATCAATGACAAAAGTTTCAGGTGTCTAAATGTCATAAAGATTATGAATGTGTTCAATACTTATTTCAGTAATAAGTACCATTTTTATAATTTGATTATTGACATATTTTGAAACAGAAATTGTTAACTTTATATGGCTCTTCATACATCCATATTCCTTTGGAAGGTTATTATTTACAGTCCCAACAAACATATTGCAAAACAATCATAAGTTCATGGACATTTTTGGATAAGGTCCTTAGGTAGAGTCAACCTTTAAAAGGCTGACTGGTATAAACCAGATTGACCATGCTGTGACATCACAACAAAAGCTACACAATCGGAAACACATACTATCCTATATTGTAAGAATTCAAAGGACATGCTGGACATGACTTAGTTTAGTACCTGTCCACCATTGTAAAAGTCCATAGCAATAAAAAAAAATTCATCTGGTATCTTCTTTTTAACTGTTAAGGTGGAGAGTATTTAATAATCATGACTGAATAAACTTTGGTTAAACTATAATGATATTAAATTTTAGAACTACACCTAATATTGCATTAAAAATGACTAACTGTGCATACATTACCAAATTGACATATAGTACAGATTTTGCAGAACTATGCACATTGTTACTTCTGCACTGAACTACTATTCCTAGGTCAGTCAAAAAAAATCATAGGTGGATATCAGATACACATTACTAACTGTATAAAAAAATGGAAACCAGCCCAAAAATGGGTGAGCATAAAATAAGAGTAAATATGGGATTGGCTAGACAGGATTTGTTGATAATGAAAGTTATTTTGTAGGAAAAATATTTTTTTGGGAGAGCTTATCCTAAATGTAACTAAGTAAAAAATAAATACATTGTTTTCTTGATGGAATTTCGTTCCTTTAACAAGTTTTGAGCTTGGAATATTCATTACTGAAATCAGCAATTTACACTCTTGTACAGAAAGTTACAGTGATGAAATCATCAAGTATTCTTTGATATTATTTTCCTATATAATCACCGCTCCAAGAGCTTTTATGTATTATATTACATTCAAACATTTTCAAGTCTCCGATCAAAGTTAAAGTTTGTTACCCCCAGCTCATTTGTAGTGAAAATGCTTATTGAAAGCTATTTTGTTACCTATCAATACATAAATCTCAAACCATTACTTATTGTATTCAAGGAAAACAAACTCCACTGTTAAAAAAAAAAAATTCTTCATCCTATGGTAGACACTAGCATTATCAATATAGAATCAATCATATTGATTGTGTATACCTCATCTCAACTAGCACAGTAGGGGACTATCATCGCTGCGGTCCTTATGGCTGAGGTGTTGTGTTGACAGCCAGGCTACCTGGATGAAACTGTCCATACAATGATTTCCAAACCATACAACATTAATAGTTTCCTCTCCAATATAAATGCATCCAATTTTAGCCAGCCTTGCAAAATGATTTATGAAATAAATGCTAATCCAAACAAAATTCAGTCCTGTTAAACAAATATAGCCCCCTACATGTGTGGAAAGTGTGCCAACTTACAGAAGAATATCACCTTTGATTAAGTGGTTGCACACTTTTATTCAACTAGAGGCCTGTCTAATCTTCTATTATCCATTCTAGATGAGGAGTCAAAGGGTAACTGGGGAAGAACAACAAATGAAATGAAATAAACTTTTAGGACTTAGAGCTACAGTATATGCACATAAACACAAGTAATTCAAGATTGATTCCTAATTATTTTCTTGCTCTAGTCCATCCAGCTCTCTATGTTCAATCCAGAACTGGGCTGAGAAGAAGAAAAAATTAACACCACCAACATCACTACCACCTTCATAATACTGTGAACCTTGTCATAGCTAACATTTCTATACTAAGTCCACCTGCTCATTATAGGCAACTCTGATTATATGCTGCATACTTAAAGGTATAAAGAAAACCACTGCTAACATTAGACACAACAATACTGTCCACTGAATGTCCTTTATTGACAGTTTCACTGCTATCTCATTTTAGAACAGATGCCTGATTTTTTTTTGGGACTAATAATTAATAGCAGTTTTTCATCCTGTTTGGATGCAGGAAGTCATGAGTTCAATCCCTGGCCAGGTCTTACATAGACTCAGCACTAGTAGTCTTGTGTGTGGTGATGTGACATTGATCATCAACTATTCAAAAAAAAAAAATTTTAAACTCCTAAACAGGATTTGTCTGAGATGATATAAGACCAATGTGTACACTTTTAGTTTAAAAAAATGGCTTGATTGATCACAGTTGTAAAAAAGCAGTTCAAAAACAAACTGGAGAAAAATACTCTGATTCATATATTCTTAGTCATAATGTTTTATCTTTTAATCCTGTGCACAGACCATTTTCAAAACCACTGTTTAGTGCAGTAAAGTATAATGTCAAGAACACCTCTATAAAGCTACAATGAATTCATTTGAATAGTTTAGGGCTCAAAGTTGTGAATACCTGACACTGAAAATCAAGTAGACATAATCCTCTCATTGCCAGTAAGATGACCAGTTCCTGAAGAAGCACTTACAATGCAGTATATGACTTTAAAATTGTATCTAGGAAAAACAGTAGGCATTATGTCACACTTATAAACAAAAGTAGTCCCCTCTGAAATTTACCAGTAATAATAAATGATGGAGCCTCTGTGTGTATCTGAAATTTACCAGTAATAATAAATAATGGAGCTTGTGTGTTTATCTGAAATTTACCAGTTGATACTAACATTTATCTGGGTCTTAGCTCTAGAACTAAACATTTGCAAGAACTTCTATCTCTACACAGAGAAAATGTTTGGGAGGGGGGGTAAGAGAAGTCATTTTCTAAAATACAAGGACTTTTGAAAAGAAAGGGGGTTTGCAAATATAATGATGATTTTTGCCTATTTGGTTGATTTGTTTGCATTTTAATATCTGCATGGATCATGCAATCATGCAGCCCTGAACAGTCTAATGTTGGACTCCCAACAGTATAAAAATTTAAATAGCCTATACACTCCATTAAATGACCTATTCTGCAGGAGGAATTAAATCAAATATGTTGAGCAATCATCAGGGTTCCTGCAGACTTAACAAAAACAAATTCCACGACTTTTCCAAACCTTTTCCAGGGCCATTTCATACAACTCAAGGATTGCCCTATCTTGCATTGTCAAGTAAATGAACATAAAGATTGATATCTTTCAATCTAAAGTAAGAAATAAGTTAACTACAAATATTTTTAATATGTACATTTTAAATTTACCTGGGCTAGCACACTTTCACTTTATGTAATAATTCTTGTCATAATCCAATGATCAATGTAATTTGTATTCAAAAGAAAAAAAGGAAACAATCCTATGTAGTCTTTGTATGTGTTCCTATTTACAATATTAACAAAACACATTACTTTCCAGTTGCTTTCTTTTATTTAGTGAACTACAAGGAAAATCATGTGATACTTCCATTAGGTGAACTTACTCTTATTATATGAATTGAAACCGTTTATTGATTGTAATTTTATCATTTTATTTAATCTCTTCTGGTTCTCTATGAAATTTGAAGTAATCAATTTCTTTAACTCCATTGTCACAAATTCCATGACTTTTCCAAAACTTTGCAAGGTTTTGACAAATTCCAAAACTTTTCAAGGCCCTTGAAATTAATTTTTTAAATTCCAAAACTTTTCCAGGATTCCATGACCTGCAGGAACCCTGAATCATGATCAAAGATGTACAGTACCACCCTCTTTACCTGACACCAGTACATGGTAGGGGTGATTTCTGTACCTTTCTATATAGTCAGCTTTATATCATTAATAAATAAGGAAAGAGGAAGAATATATATATATATATATATATATATATATATATATATATATATATATATATATATATATATATATATATATATATATATATATACTTGAGAAAATCAAACAATGATCAATTAATTCTATAGATCTTAAAACTGAATTTCCACCACCAATCATAAATGACATTTAAAATATAACATGATTAGTAACTGGTTGAAACATAGACTCCAACTGAAACTAGGAGGGCTAAGGGATGTAGATTAGACAAGATGCTGCCTGCTGCATGTAGTCTAAGAGGTGATTATAAAGGCAGAAGCCACAGTGCCTAGTATTACTGAAATGGCACAGATTTGAATCTTTCAAATCTGATAAGCCACTGCATTGTGTCATTGGGTAAGGTACTTTATTTCAATTGCCTCTGCACTAAGATAAACTACTTGTGTTGCTGTGCAGTGGCAACAAATGTTAAATACCTCAATCTCCAGAGTTTTACATTGTGGATACAAAAGGTTGGAATGAAATACAGTGAAATAAGAGTTATCTATACCCCAATTATTCATAATTTTGACTGAAACAATGGAATGTAATATTGTGGTTTAAAAAAATGTGATATTATAGATAATACATCTGGACAAATATTTATCCAGACTAAATTCAAGTTGGTGCAGCCCTAGGCAACCAGAAGGCCAGTTCCATGCACCAATATACTGAACTAGTAGCCCTGAAGGCCTCTGCATGCCATCATGACTTGTTCCACATTTTTAAGGAACATTGTAATTAATTACTGGGAAAAAGAAAAAGTAGTTCTCAATATTTTCAATTTCATAAGAAAAGCTAACATTAATTACCCACAGTGCAGATTGAGATTAATAACTCAGTTCAGCTGAATTTATTGCTTTATATGATTTAAGGTTGAAAACTGAGATTAGTTCAAATTGCATACTATGGAATCTCAGTGGGTATCAGTTGATCCAAAGCATAAAACCCACGAAAAAAATTAACAGGTGATGCAGAATGTAGACCCCACCCCTAATTTTACACATATGATCCTAGTGATCAACAAAGGTTAATCTTTAATAATTCAATGTCTATTCTACATGACTGATTATTTTTACAAACTGGAAACAGTTCATATGGTTTTTAATGAACATGTATGAATATAATATTTGATAGCTGAATGTTTCCATATATTGCCTTAAATGCTATATGATATGAGTAACAATTGAGAGAAAAGAGTCCAAGCTATTTAAGTAGTAATATTACTTAAAATGAAAGTGATAACATGATCCCAGAAATTATATTTAATGTCTTTAAAACTGCTGTTGAAAATACCATAAATACACTGATGAATAATTGCATTTCCTTCTCTACCACTAATGTTCCATCTGAATGAATAACCTATGAACACAATAGCTATATATATGCAAGCTGTGATATAAGGAAAACCACAAATTTAAGTACCCTTATGTCCTTCCATGCAAACCAGGACAATAAAGGAAACCACAGTAATTTTATTCTTTTATCAGTACATTTGCATTGCAGGATCAAACCAAACAATTAGAACACTAGTGTAACAGGTAGACATGTTTGTTACCTAATTAGAACCTTGCAATTTGTATTAAAATCTCAACAGACTTCATTTCAGCACAATAATACAAGACTGGGAATTTATTTTTTAAAAAGTTTTAATATCATTTGTCTGTTTTTCATAAAAATGCTTGTTTTATAGAAGCCATTTTACCAATGCTGTATATGCAAAATGGGATTCAAATTATAATATACCCCAAAAACATCCAAGGGTGTCAAACATTTATTTGGACAAATCTGAATTCTAGGCTCACTTCAAAGACAGAACCGGGGAACTGGGTTACTTCAGTGAGTACAACATTGGACTCTAATCCAAGAAGCACAGGTTCAATATGTCTTGGTCAAACAGCCGTCCATGAGAAAGGCAATTAGCTCCCATTTCATATGGGTAATATCCACAGTAACTGCTTTTGAGGGACACTTAACATTCTGCTACACAGAAGCAAGCAAGTTGAAGAAAGCACAAGGAAAAACAGATTACATATAGATGCTATATTGAGGCAAGGAGAGAGAGAGAAGAATACCTGGACTCTGTTATCTATCAGTTTCATATCTTATTTTTATTAATTACTCAATCCAGACAATAACAACAAGGTGAATCAATATCTAGATAACAATAATCACATAACACTACATTACTCTGAAATGCTACAATGAGGGATTGTACATTGTTTACACTGAAATCCAATACCTACTTTTCACCTCCAAAGACCCTTTAAATAATTCAAAATTCATCCCCTGAAAACACTTTTCTTACAAAAAGCACTACAATCATCTTTGACCACTTACAGTATCAAGAAAATGGCAAACATTCATGAGCCTGTTTGATAACTTGTCATAAATATGCACAGTAAGTAATCACTTGTCATAAATATGCACAGTAAGTAATCACTTGTCATAAATATGCACAGTAAGTAATCACTTGTCATAAATATGCACAGTAAGTAATCACTTGTCATAAATATGCACAGTAAGTAATCACTTGTCATAAATATGCACAGTAAGTAATCACTTGTCATAAATATGCACAGTAAGTAATCACTTGTCATAAATATGCACAGTAAGTAATCACTTGTCATAAATATGCACAGTAAGTAATCACTTGTCAAACTAGAGGAGGACACCTGACTAAATCAGTCCCAAACTGTCATCTAAGCAGCCAGTGATAAATGGAAGAAACCTGGCACATCAGTCAAAGGCTGATAATATTCAAAAGCCAACAAAAATGTACTGCTTTCCTTTCATTACCCATGTTTTCAATTTTGTCTTTTTACAGTACAATGTGTAAACCATTAAACCTTCTAAAAAGGAATTTAATCTATGATGTCTTTCTCAAAATGACAACTGTACTAAAGGCACATTTGAAAACTAATATCCAGTTCTAGAAAACAAAATGATACAGTAACAAAAACAAATTCCAATATTTATTCACTGATGCAATTAAAACCATGGTACTAATTTTCACAGTAATAATTTCTTTTGATTTTCATTTGCAAATGACTTCTGGCTCACCCCTTTTTGATTTTCACTCATCCAGCTAAACAATCCTCACCATAATTTGAAAAGGAGTGCAAGTGAAATTTTGAGTTGTGTGAACATCATTTCACATGTATATATTACAAAATGAGCTGGAATTTTACATGGGCCACATCTCATTAAAAACAACCTAATAAATTTTTTAAACTGTTGGGCTGAGATTAATGTCAAAGATATCCTCTGAAAAAAGCAAAATTTTCTAAACAGTTGGGATTTGTCATGAAATAAATAATGATCTATATTTAATATAAACCAAGTTTTTTTCCTGCCATTTTCACAAAATTTTCTGAATCTATGTAATGTGGTGGCACTTATAATGTATATTAATCAAAATAACATTGTTTTTATTTCTAGTTAATGACAGCATTACTTTTATAATACATTAACATAAGGCACAAAAATGTTTCTTATTGCTTTAGTTTTGAAACTAGGATTACAAGCAGATAGGCTTTTTGATGCACAAATCAATTTCAGGAAATTTTTAGAAACTTTTTCCTTGGGGGGAAAAGTATGAAAGTCTGCAACAAAAACAGGGATGGTCAGCCCACCAGAAAAAAACATTTTGTGTCTTAATTTGAGGAAATACCCAACAACACAATGGGACTGAAAAGTATTCTTGGATTGAGTGCAAGAAATATGTCTTCAAAATCAAAGACTGCATTCTTTCAACTACTTCTTAATTAAACATTCAAGTTTCTAAATAAACATTCTTTTTACACATTTTACAGTAATTTAATGCTACAGATGTGAACAAGAGCTAATTCCATGACTCAACATCTCAAATTTGCTTCTTTTTTTTTTAAAAGAAAAACATCTCCCCATTTTCTGAACTACAACCCTGGTCATAATCCATTAATAAATTAGATGTTAAATTACAGTTGCATAGCATGTGAACAAGTCAATTAAAAAATGTCACTGCAATGCCAATTTTGTATATTTTATTTTTAATCTCTAATACTGATCTCATGGAAAGGGCCCAATATTCTTACCCCTATCCTGGTTTTGATAATGACAACCTTGGCCATCTTACTGCACTGAAAAGCTACACAGGTGCAAAGTGAATGCATTACCACTATGCAAAGCCCATCCTTTTAAAGCTAATCAAATCATAATAAAACTAAGCTGGAGCATGTCAAATTCATAATTCCACATTCAAACAGGTAGCAAAAACTTAAAAATTGCACATGCTTTACTTTCAAGTTCAGGAGATGCAGGAAGTGGAGAAGAATGACTTTTAAATCAGATGGCATGCCATTAATTTGTATAATGCATAAAAATAGTAAGATGCTAATGATTTTTAAAGTAACTATCTTGGCCTTGGGACAGATTTAATTTCAAACAGTGCTTTTAAGTACCTATCATTGAAATACTCCAGACTTTTTTGTCTCTTACTTTAACAATTCCAACTGACACTTATATACATTACTACTTTTAGTTCATATCCATCAAAGTCTCTGTCAGCACTAGCAATGTGAAGTCACTAATGGTTTTCAAAACTCAGTGCTTGCAACTAATATCTTGGTGCAATGTAAAGTTTTTGTGGTCAATAGTGTAACATTTGTATGCTGATGATGCAAACAAAAATTTATTTCAAGGCTGAAATTAATTACAATGGACTAAATTTATGCAAATACAAAATTTTTCATTTCATTAATGAAAATTTGAAAAGAAAAGTAACTTACACAATGAATCCTTATAACAAATGCTGGTGGATAATCAGTGATTACTCTAGTTTTTTTTTTTTTAAAAAAAAGCATAATTTGGAATGGAACATTGCTAATGCTTTTCCAGGAAACCAAAATTCAAAACGTTTTCTTGAGGCACCTTAGTACTTTATAAAATGTTTATTACAAAATGAAAAGATAATAGTACAGTACTTACTATACAAAGTTAGAGTTGCAAAGCTTCCAAAGCAAATAAGATTTCATTTTTGTAAGCAATACAAGTGCATTGAGTACTGTCTACTATTTTCCTATGTACTTTTTACAAAATGTGTCACAGAAATTTTTGGAGAATGGAGGACACAGTTTCCTACCACAAGGATCCTAGGTACAGTATACAGTTTTTCTTTCACCTTTTTCTGTATATTTTACAAATTAAAAACTGTTCATACACAAAGACAAGGTACTCAAAAGAATCAAGTCTGGCACACCATACATAGCTTTTTTGAATACTGTATTTTTTTTTATTTTTCTATTTTTTTTTTCAATTGGAAATACAAGGAACAAAAGAGAATATTAATAACATAGAACTGAGAGCCTCAGGTTGACCTAACTTTTCGTAAAGCTTTGTAAGAGATGGTACACTGTCAAGGTCAGCATGCAGGCCGTTATGTTTTGAACTGGTCCACCTCACTGTGAACAGTAATCAATAGTGGACAAGCCTGAATTTAAATACCAGTCAGTATCTGTCGGTCCAATAATAATCAATCCTGGTCCATCACTGAATGCTGATTACCACATGCAGGACTTGACCAAAATTATAACTTTGTAGGAGTTTCAAAATGGAAGTCCATATGGGCTAATAGTATATCATGCACAGAATTAGAAGTAAAATGCCCAACCCTGTTGGATGATGAGGCCTTTTGGCCAGGTTGGCATGGTCTGGTATTGAAACCACAGCTCTTAGATACAAGTCCAATGATCCGCCAGCATACTTACTATGGTTTCTGTCCTGAGGTCAGTTTGTTTTATAAACAAAATATATAACTGCCTTCCTTTAGTAGTGTACATGGCACACATTCTTATCTAACTCTCAGAGTAATTTTACATCAATACAATGATAAATACATTTTCTTTTTAAATGCAGCCGCTCTTACATTTGACTAAAATAAAGCCAGCAAAAAGAATTTTTTTAATAAAGAAAACTTTACAAACACAAGATCTACCAACAGACAATTCATAGCAAAACAAAGCATACCACATGGTTTCTGGTTCTACTCTGCTCACAGGTATACAGTATTTGGGCAGAAAAATTACACCAAAGGACTACATCAATAGATAAGAACTGCAAAATACTTGAAGTTGCACTATGAGAAGAAACTGCTTGGGGTCTGGAATAGACACTGTAGACACTGTCATCTTATTTTCACACACTTCATGAACAAAATATATATTATTGTAAAAACATGTACAAAAACATAAGTGCAACAAATGTATATAAGATGTAACAAAAACAAGCAAGTAGATCTCCATACAAAACATAAGCAGTGTTAAAAGTACCACTGAAAGATAAACAACCTTTACAAAAACTAATCAAGCAATAATCAGGTTGTATAGATAAATGTATTTTATGTGCTGCTGAAAAAACAGTATCTCTGAAAGGTACATGTATGCATAAGTACCTTTTAAAAACTTTTTAGTCATTCAATGTGCTACTTTAAGCAACAAGGTTTTTTTTTATTTTAAAATAATCAGAACGTGACCCAAGATTCATAACAAACTATGTCACATATATGACATGTTCACCCCCTCCTTGAAAATGCTTAAAAATACTGAATGACCTAAGCAAGTATGACAACAGTGTTTTTAAAAACTCCCTTCTTGAAATGCCATTACAAACAGCGTTTGGGGCCCCCTGACAACATTCATGTTAGAACCAATAAATCAATGAATAAAATATCTAGATTCTGTGTTTTTTTTAAATCCATGATTCCTTCAGTGTTTTAAATTCATGAAGAGGGTACAAACAAATGGGATGGTGCCAGAATATGATAGTGCTTGCAATTTCTGTACATCTCTTATTCCTTCCTAGTGATCCCAGGGTATGGGGTCCAAAAATCATACCTGCCTGCAAATGGTTAATTCTTGGATAACATAATTACCAAGTTTGGTAAATTTCCATGAGAAGGGTACATGTACTTACCTAGAGACTACAGAAGTTATCTCCATACTAATGTATGGAGAGCATTGTAAACTTCTCCTTGCTTTTCAATAAGCACATTAATTTCATGGTAAAAGGTCAAAGTATGAATCACTGAAATCAGTGACTGCCTGGCTTGCTTTCATAAAGATCTTCCTCTTGATAAGCTAGTTTGTTGTTTGACACAACCAGTACCTGACTGTATTACCCATCTACTGAGAAATCTGAGATTGCCTGAACAAAATATTCTAACATGAGTAAAATATAAGATTTTTAAAAAATGGGTTATTTTAAGGAAATGTCTTTTCTGCCCAGATAACAAACTGGTCTTATCAACTAATCAAAAACAATGAAATAGTGACTGTAATGTTTTATTTATACTCAGGACTGTGGGTTTGTGAACACTTATGTCATCCACTGAATTACCAATCATCTAGTCACCTTGAAAACATCAAAATATCTGACAAGCCAACTCTCCAATGGGGAACACTTATTTTCATCCTGTTAAGTGTTTGATAAGTAGTACATATGTATTGGTCTCCTGCAACTATCAAGTAAAGAAGAAATCAGGTGTATGGCTTGTAGGTGCAACAATGGTATATCTATCACACTTTGAATAAAGTCCTTGGGGAGGTTACTTCTTAAAGACAAATGCCTTTTATTTCCAAACACAGGTCAAAGAAATCTCACAATCAACAGCCACTCCATTCAAAAATCTGGGTCATGCATTATAATAATATTTGACAAGCCATTTGTTTATAGTCAACCTAACAAACTGCCAGAGGCTCATTTTGGACCTGGAAGTCAGTGTGAATCATGGAGAAATACAAATATTTCAAATAAACTAAGTTTAAAAAAAAAAAAAACATTCATTCATTACTTGTCATAGTAAATATTCACATTATCATTGCGGTCTGAGACTGATCTTCATATTGACTACAATATACAAAAGGAAACTTGGCATATTGTGAAATATAAGAATGTAGTATAAACACCAAATAAATGTGCTGATATATCTATTGTTTACAAGATCACATGAACCTGTAAAATATAATAAATTACAAAAGGTACACTATCCCTTTCTCCATCACTCTATTTTTGAACTTCATTGAAGCAAAGTCGAACCATCATGAGGTTTTTACACAACTGTAGTTATAAAATACGAAATATGTCAAAAATCTGCTTGTAGATTTTACAACGTAACCATACAAGTTAAAATGTTTCAAAATTATAACATTTAATTTATTTTCTGCGGCTGATAGATATGCTACAAAATATACAAACGGCCACTGCTTTAAAGCAACATACAATATGATAATTATAAGGAAAACGATTTGGTTCTGTATTTTACAAGAAATACAGAAATTACATTATTATTATTATTATTATTATTATTATTATTATTATTATTATTATTATTATTATATGAGAATTTATTAATTTAATATGATAAATTAAAAGCATGGTGTAATTGTATTGGTCATGTTTTAGGATATACCGCATCAGACATCCACCCATCCACCACAACACATTTGTTTTGATGTGGAGGGGTTACCATCATGGGTTTAAATCTATATTTATAAACTCAACATTACTTCCTGGGCAATGACTTCAGAAACTTTACTGAATCATTACCGAGGGTTGTTGGTCACCCGTTATGTCGAATCTAATAATAATCAGTAAACAAAACAAAGTTGGAGACATGTGACAAGGGAACACCACCGGCGCACGGCGGTTGTGATGCGATACTTCGTCAACGTTTGATATATTTTTTGCAAATTAATGTGTACTTCTACGTTCGACATTAAAAAAAATATTGAACATTTTAATTGTACTGTTGTACTCACCATTAAACCAAAAGTAAGTGAATTATTTATGTCCCAGAGTGCAAAAAAACACAAAATCCATTAAAATGCACGATCTCTTTACTCCATCACAGTTTCCTCTCAATGAACACACTGGGAATAACTGGGACCCGCAAAAGTATATGCATGCGCGATATAGTTCGTATTTATTTTTCAAGCAATATTATGGGATCAACTTATTTCATTATTAAATGCTCGGGGGAAAAAAACTATTCTAATAATTTTTAATAAATAAGAGTAGCTATCGATAATTTAGGCAATAAATATATTCAGAAAATTGCAGCCAATGATTGCTATCTCCCACTATTGCCAAATATCCCAGCGGAAGAATATCCCTAAACCCCGCCCTCAGTTATAAGCGCTTGGAGTTGACCTTAACTTGAGCTCAGGTGTGTAAATACAACTGTATGGTACCTGTCTCGCTACCGTAAAGATTCTAACGAAACAATACATGATACATACAAGTTTGTCCAATCAACTATATCTAGGGCACAATTTATTGATAGACAAATACTGTTAATGCTACATGAAATTGCAGTTTACGACTTAAATCAATGCACGGATAAACCCCGCCTCCATTAGTTCTTGCAAGTGTGTGTAAATAGCATGAATCGGAAAAGCTTTAAACAAAATTGTATTCATACTGACAGTGACCAGTGATTTTATACATGCGAGATACAAGTTCCTGCCTTAGGCGACATTTTGCTTAGAGGTAGAATCGTATCGAAAGAATTGCAATGGATGCGGCGGTATCGTGACACACGATTAAGTACATTTCGAAGAGAGATTGCGTCTATTTTCATCTCGTGTCCGTTGCCGCCTTATCTGACGAAATATATCGGATGTGGGAGAAATGATTTATAATGCATAAATGTTTTTGCATGGACTAATAATATGACAGCTTTTTAAATACTAGAATAAGATTTAATGAACTTAGCTATGTGTCAGTCATACATTTTTAACAATCTTACTATTGAGCAGGTTAGTGAAAGGCTAGACGTTTTGAGGTTTAACGCCTTTTCTCAAGCTAAAAGTGGCGTCCCGTATAACTGGCGAAGAAAGAATCCGGTTAAGAACCTTAGACCAACAGACAGGCTACAGGCAGCTTTTTCACCTACCCGCACTGTCCGACCTCGCGACGCGAACAGATTTAACATGGTGATGATTGTTAAAGGCCAACGCTTTATAAAGACGACTAGGCAAAAAACCGGAAGCCAGATGTAACAGTCCCTTTTCTAGCAACGACCCATCTTCGATTCTAACGTATGTTACTATTTGGGTTCTTGTTTGGGGGAGGGATGTTTTGCTTTTTCATTTGCTGATATTTTCAAATTTCCTTTCAAAGATCTCCTTTTCATACCTGGGATGAATCATGATAAAGTTAAGACAATTTATTCTGCGACAAGCTTACTTAATCTTTTGACCTTGGAGTCAAGGTTACGCACTTTACAGCAATTGTCTCGTGATCGTGGGCTCATATTGCTTATATTCAAACAAAGTTCGAATTTCAACTGTAATAAATCTTTTCCAAACTTTCCAAACTTTCGCTCTTGAGAAAAAAAAATCGTATTTGCTGGATAAAATACGTTACCTTTCATCCGTACTACCATGTATCACGTACATACAAGCGCGAATAAATTTGGCGTCGGATATCTATGCTTCCAAATTTATTTATTGCGCATGAGTTCTGCCAAGTTTCGTGCAATATCTGTCAGTTAATTGTCAACCTTAAGAAATAAAAAAATTAAAAAAAGATCTAGATTAGAAAAGGGGTTACTGCATTTTTGACACATTACTGGATACATCATTCCAAAGAAATTTAAGGTAGATACTTTTTTTCAAGGACCCAATGATCATCTGAAGCAGGGTGGCTTGGACAGGCATCGAACCCGCGATCCTTTGATTACGAACCCGATGCTAAACAAACTGGACTACCAAGGTTTCCTTTCTGATTTTAAATAGTTTTTAATAGGTGCAAGTTTGTCCAAGTTTTGTTAAGACGGTAAATGTTATATTTCCCATGGTGTCTAAATTGATGTATCGCCGTTGGTTTGCACTGTGAAACTAACGATTTTAGCTGTTTTGTTTGGTTTATTTTTTATAACAAAGAAAAAAATTTAATTCTCGACACTTAATTATTTTTTCCTGGATAGATTTAACCCAAAAAATTTCAATAACACGGAAGTCTTAAACTCAACAAAATGATAGTAAAAAAAAAAAAAAACAACACATCAATAGGTTTAGTATTCTATACATATTGACATTCTGTCCAGAAATTACTTCCAGATAAATGCCAGAGAGAACTATGGTTTTGGGTAGACACTTTAAAGAATAATTCGTCAACTCACTCGACCCCATCACATCTTAAGTAATCGTTTTTAAAGAAACTATGAGGGTTTGGTGCTGACAACTTTGACAATGACGATGACAATAAAATTATGAAAGCTACACACCAGGATGACATAAAATGTGCGTACAAGAGAGAAAGCGAGTATGTATGTACGCATGTATGCTTCATTTTAGGGCACCTCAGCACACAAGTGGTTACATAGTGCCAAAAAAAGGTTAAGTACAAAACGTGTAAACGAGAGAGAACGGTTTTGGACAGATCCAGGAGTTGAATGATTGGTATTTCCCGATGGCTGTTAGATATGAGATTATTTGATGGCCGTGTCGGACTCTGATTACACAATATATTCGGTGTTACCTGCTTACATGTAGAATGCTTGCATTAGGGTGTAGATAGCAATAAACAGTATATGCCAAAATACCATTACTTTTTAGCCAGAAGGCAATCATTATATAGCAATTTTAATTAATTGGAAATTAGAAATTGAATTTCAACTTGCAGTAGGAATTCCATTATTTTGGGCCGCTTAAATCCATAGATTTGATTAAGAATTTAAAAAAAAAAAAAAAACAAATGCTATTTCATAATGTTGTATCCCATGCAGAGGGTAATAACAACATAATATTTCATAATATTAGGTCCCATACAACCAAAGCAACCTAATAACAATAGTATTTCATAGCTTTTGGTTCCATAAAGCCATAGAGTAATAATAACAATAATATTTCATAACTTTGGGGCCCATACTGACACAGGTTAATAAGAATAATATTATTTCATACTTATTGGTCTCATACATTCAGAGGAAAATAAAAACAGTAATATTTAATAACTTTAGGCCACATATAGCCAGAGGGGAATAGAGAAATAGTATTCCATAATATTGGGTCACACTCAAAATATGTACAAATGTTGGTTTCCATGCAGCCAGAGGTTAATAAGAACAAACGTATTTCATTATTTTGGGTCCGATACGGCCATAGGGTAATAAGAACAACAACATTTTATAATGGTATAGAATTTTGTTTATAACCTCGCAGTACACTCTATCATGGTCAACGTGACACGTAACCAGTCAGATTGGCAGATGGGTTAGGCCCGCAATTACTTGGCAACTTGTGATTAACCTCTCTTGTTTGGAAGCATACGAGAATTTTTAATTCGAGTCCCTTTGATGACAGTCAGGTAGATATGTTAAGGTAAGGTCATGTAGCGAGAATGATAAATCAAGATAAACAAAGGCAAAAATTTTGGGAAATCTTGGGATATTTGAAACAGGTGTTATCAAATTATGTGTCCCAGAATAATATCTGCGATCTAGTGATAATTATTTTGACTTCGATAGGTGTGTTAAAATTTGGGCGATTGGAGTGGTTGGTTAAGCTCAATGGGTGGGGGTCCCAGACAAAATTGAATAATTTACGTATCATACAAAGAAGTCTTAGGTATTTCCTCCACAGTCCAATTTTGTCTGCCGAAGGAAAAAAACTTCTTCATGGGAAGGGGGGTAAATGGGGTCTTCCATTATTAATTGTCCAAGAGGATGAAGCTGAAAATTTGAGAGATTTGGGACCAGAGGAGAGACAGAGAGAATTCTCTTATAATAAGCGAGCGATGGGTCAGGAAGCATACAAATGTTGCCTCAGTCATACTTAATACGCATTGATGCTGAATTTATTCGTTTTAAATCCATACTTTAATTTTAAATGGATTCAGAAAAATAAGTGTACATTCATCTATATTTAAATTTATAGAAATTATATATTGTAGGAATTTCATTCATTGTTTCTATACGTATTGAGAGAATTGATTGATCTGTCTTGAATGGGATAGAAATTTTGTATCTCAACGGTTTAATGCATTCCTTCTGATACGAATTTTGAGAAGTTAATTATGTGTCGAAAATGATTTGTACCAAATATTTATGTCGGGTATTATATTTCAGTTGAAGGAAAATCATAGCTCGCTCCCTATTGGTATTGCAAAATGGAATTGAGCGCAGTCAACCACTAAGACGGTTGATAACCCTAAGAGGACAGAGGAAGAGATGAAGGGAAGGAAAGAAACTAAGGTAACGCTGACATGACACCAAAAGGGATTTGAAAAAAAAAAACGGAAGCAACCAGGCGGTGCTGACGTGCCGGCAATTTGAGTTCGATCAGTCACTCGATTATATGATGAAATTTGTTTATCGGTATAAAATAACGGTTAATTCTGTTTTGATAAATTGTATAGCTCTATATCTAGGAGAAAGCGAACCTTTCAAATGACATTAAATTTCATTTTTTAGGAAATTTATTAAATTGTTATATTTTACACACGGGTGCTCGTGCTGTCCTATTCTGTGTCTCTGTTCAGAACCCTATTATTATATCCAATAATGTATTATATTATATTATTCTTTACTCTCTCCGGGCATAATATCGTGGTCGACCATCTCTTGGGATAGCGAAAATGTAACTTTATATTTTAAAAAAATAGAAAATCAAATATACCAACATCTGACATATTTGATAATTTTGGGTCAGTGGGTAATAAAGACAATATTATTCCATAATGTTGGACCTGATCCAGCCAAAGGGTAATAAGAACAATAGCATTGCATAATTATTTGTTCTATACAGCCAGAGATATATAAGAACAAAAGTATTCGATAATAGGGGGTCCGAGAAACCAAAAGATTATTAAGAACAGTAGAATTCCATAATTTGGTCCCGTTACAGCAAGAGGTTTGTAAGAACAATATTTCATAATTTAAGATCCCGTACAGACAGAATATAATAGGACAATAATATTTCATAATGTTTGGATCTGTTACTGCCGGAGGTTAGTAAGTACCATAGCTTTTTATGTTTGCTCCCTTACAGCTAAAGGGTAATAAAAACAATTAGAAAAGCGTTAATTCCGTTTACGTCACTCATTTATATCGTTAATCTTAATTCGTGCTCTTTTGTCTAGTGGAAAACGGGTCAGTAGGAACTTCTAAAGATAGCAATGTTAGGAAGAGATTATACGTTTATTCTCGTGCGTCACTATTTAGGCATAGGCACAGAGGCACTTACGTGTAATGACGCAAAACTTGTTACATTCTGTCGCAGTCAACGTGGCGCGTAACCATTAAGTTTGACGTATGGGCTAAGTTCGCAATAACTAGGCAGCGTGGAAGAGTTAATCTCTGTTGTTTGGATGCATAAATGAAATTTAATTAGAGTAATTTGATAACGGTGGGATAGATATGTTTCGTAAGGTCATCTAGCCGGAAATGACGACGCTAAGACAAACCAAAGCAAGCATGTTGGGCATATGAAATAGTTGCCATCAAATTATATTTCCAGAGTAGTTATTAATAAAGCCGGTCTAGAGAGAATTATTCTGACTTTCATAGGAGTGTTAAAACTTTTTTTCAGGTTGATAGAGAAAATAACCCTGATTGGCCAAGCTAAAGGTGGCCGTGGGTGTTCCCAGACCAAATTTAAAATTTAATTAATCCTACCCGTGAAACTAATCGGTCCAAGTACCTATTGAAATCCATGATTAATCTCTGAGGAAAATTTACAAGTAATATTTATCGTTATTGATTGTACAAACGTCAGGGGGTCTATAAATTTGAGTGACCCGGAGAAGATACAGGAATTCTTTGATGCTAAGCGAGCGGTGGCTTGGAAGCAAAAAGATATGGTCTCAATCATATACAATTTTCATTGATGTAAGTTTGATGTAAGTTTGTATTTATTTGTGGAATTTATTCCTTTTAAATTCATGCTTCAATTTTCCTTGGGTTCAGAAAATAATAGTACATTAATCTGTCCTTGAAAGTGATTGAAATCATGTACTGTCAGAATTTCACGCACTACTTTGATACGTATTGTAAGAATTAATTGTCTTGAATGTGATAGGAATCATGTATCCTAAAGATTTTATACATTTTGCCTCATAGGAATTGAGAGACGTAAATTATCCGTCTGAAATGATTATGCATGCTAAAAATTGGTATTTCTATGCCTGGCAATGGATTTGAATGAATAGTGAATCACAAATTAGCTAAGTAACATAATTAGTACAAGGAGTGAAATCTATTCGTTTGTGAATTCTTTTCAACTGAGAATCGACGGCGTCAGCATTAGAATCCTGTATCGACTGATATTGTTCAGGAAGTTAGGTGTAATGGTTTATCAAAGAGGTCTAATTATTACATGGTTCTCAGTTAAAATAGCGATTAGCCTCTGGAAAGCTAATAATTTATGAAGGTAGTGTGTTATCTTGTCTGAATTTGGAACAGGCCATATTATCATAGTTCTGTTGAATTGCGAAAAGACAGTAGCTGACGTAAAAGGAGTGGGAATAGTATCTGACCGCAGTGGGGAAAACGTTACACGTACTTTGGTTGAGTATTGTATTTTATTTGAGGGCAAAAGAAAACTCAGTCTCTGTACGACACAGAGGGAACTGCACAGTCTACAACCAATACGGTTGTTGACCTCGAAGAGGCTAGAGGAAAAGATAAAAAAAGAACATAAATATGTAACGCTGATCTATCACCAACAGTTATTTGGAAAACTGGAAGCAACCAGGAGATGCTGACTTGCCGGCAGTTAAGTTTCATCAATCAATCGATTATGATTTTTTTTTTATTGATATATAACAGAGCGCGTATAATTTAATTTCACATAAAAATTATGTAACTCTATTTCTAAGAGAAAGTGAGTCAGTTTAAAATGTCATGTTCAATTTAATTGTGTTTATGAAATTTATTAAATTATGATATTTTACATACGGGGGCTAGTATTTTTCTATTCTATGTCTCTGCTCATATCTCTATTATTCCATCCATTCATTTCGTTTTTTGTTTCTGTTGTTTACCTGATCCGGGCAACAATACTGTAAGGCTCTTTTTGGTCCTTAAGGGTGCTACATATATTTGTATATAGGAACAAAGAGTGATGTATTAAAAAAAAGTTCGAAAGTTTGGGGTTGGGAAGATGAAAGAAGAGTTATATCCTCAAAAAATCAAGAATAATTTTGGCAATGTTTAATTGATTGTAATAATAAATAAATAAATAAATAAATAAGAGCTATAGTTATTGTGTACAACTAGATCATGTAATTCTAATATAACAACAGGAGGTGGGGGAGGCTTTCAAGTGTGGTGGGAGACAACTGCTACAATCTATTTTTGTAAGAATTAATCCATTAATTCTTCATTATTTATTATTATGATATGCTATTGGTAAAGATCCAAAAATGTACATATTCGACAGCTTGCTTTTCTCTGTTACTTTGAATTCTGGCGCCGACTGTACTCATCAGTTGTCTGACCAACATTGACTGCGCTCCCGTATTTATAAGCTTCCACGGGCACTACGTGAGACAATCCAACCAATTGCTGCATGCACGGCAACCCATGTAACCAATTAGTGTCTTGTATGGTGTGCCATGCATTGCATTGTAAACAATACAGTTTTGCATGGTATACAATGTCAACATTACAAATACATAAATTGCATAAAAATAAGTATTTGAATACTGTAGATCTTGTCTATGAAACGAATAAGAACATTTTATGAGCTCAAGTTTATGAGACATTAAACTTTATGATGATAACTTAAGTCTTGAATAATTAAATCGATTCATGTAGACGCGGGATCTGCACTTGACGCAGACGACCGCTATTGTCACATTGAAACATAAATTGCATACATCGATGCAACGGTATTGCAACGATGTTATCACTAAAACATGCAAGTCACTTTCTTATGAGTACCTTATTATCATTAGAAAGAATAATTGCAAATGTGAAAGTATAGAATCTCTAAATACGAAACTCTCATGCTAATCCAAAATGGCGGACATGGTGATACAAGTACATACATGGACTGTTCTCGTCATGATTTTGTAGGTATTTTACATAAATTACAAACAGTAATAGTATAAGAGCATAATATGTGTAGCAGATAAGCTAAACAGTACACTGAAAACTTTATGACAGACTTTCAAAGAGGTTTTACCGAAAGAACCTTTACCTCGAAAATAGGTTACACATGTTAAGATCGGTTGCCAGGATTTTCTGCTAGTTTGACAGTCCATGGACATTAGAGATAAATATAATTACTCTTCTTTGTAAATGAATATTATAAATCACATTCATATGTACCACATATATAAAAAAAAAAAACTTAATAAAAGCAAAGACTGAAAAGAGTATCCAAGTCATTGTGACTATAGTTATGGTCATTACAATACCGTGGTCGTTCGTCTCCTAGACAACGATAGCCAAAGCACCATAAGGAGTAGGGATCACACATCTTCTCACCTCTGGACAAAACGTAATATATCAAATAAAAATACCACGTTCGAACATTCTTAAGGAACCCTCGCTCCCCTTCCCTATTATAGTGAATAACAAATTTCCGGGCAACGCCGCTGTTTGTATTTGTGTTTGTCCATTGCAGAAATGGCGACATTTCTGACACATTCGTAACTGTCATGCCGATCTTTAACTTCCAAATCTCGACATGTTCATGTTGTATAACCTTCAACTGAAATAAATACTAGAACGCGACTATCCGTTTACTCTGCATACTCATATATATCTAAATAATTACGACCAAACTATGTCAGTTTTATCGAAGTGGACTGCATACCATAACATTACTACCTATGGTATGATTATATTAAAACATCTGTATATGTCTCATTATTGATGTCACTTTGAACTGTTTTGACTAACATTTACTGTTGGCATACTGCTGGAAATGATTGCCTTAATGTAAATACTGAACTATCTGGAACTTGAGCAAAAATATAGGAAAGGATTGGCCTATTTATGTCACGAAAACATTCAAAACCAACAGAATTTCTGTTCCTTTCTTCACCTGTGTAATGAAGTATGCTTAATGTAAAACTATTTGTCTATCAAATGAGATGTGATAAAAGAATAACATCATTTTTCACAGAGCTGTATAGAGTCCGTTTACTTTGCCTTGACGTGCCATAAAATGAAAATAGCAGCAAAACCACACTACAAATTTAAAATCTGCAACGTTGATGGGAGTTGAAGTGTAAGTACGGATTATAGAGTATTATGGGTAATTCTGCGTGAAGTGGATAACAGAAGTTAGATGCTAACAAAGAAAAGGTAGAGAACATTAAAATAAATGTCAATATTCACACTGATAGCCACGACAACATCGAAGTAAATGATATTATATGACCAGAAAATAAGAGAACCTTCAATTAGACGACACTATTCTGATATAATAATAATCAAAAGTTTGAAGAACAGCCCCATTAACTTAATCTATATTAGTCTGATGTAACTACATTATTTAGATAAATAGCACATTGCACCCAATCAACCGTGAAAATGAGTTATATTCAAACGTTCAGTAGATAGCTTTATTATACAATCCAAAAACATTCGAGCTTTTGCAAATTGGAGCTTTTACTTCACTTGCATACAGTTGAGTGTGGAGAATGAACCTGAGTCGATGCATACAGATTACAATGTATGTATGTATGTATGTATGTATGTATGTATGTATGTATGTATGTATGTATGTATGTATGTATGTATGTATGTATGTATGTGTGTATGTGTGTGTATGTATGTATGTATGTATGTATGTATGTATGTATGTATGTATGTATGTATGTATGTATGTATGTATGTATGTATGTATGTATGTCTATGAATTAGAAATGGATACATAATTAAACTATATGGATATTTTTCTTTAAATCAATGTTTAGTCAAAGAAATAATGTATATCTTACTGTTTGTCTTTCGAATTTCCTTGCTTTCTATATAAATTGTAAAACCTTTATGTTTGCTTCCCTGAGTTTTACAGGGAAATGACATCGGGAAAAATGAGAAATAGTCACATCCTGTTTTGAACCGACCTTTTATTGTCTGTAAAGGTTGAGGCAGTGCCGGATTTAGACAAAGCGAGACCCTAAGCTATAGGAACTATAGAGGCCATATTTGGTATAAAATAAATTTGAGGTGCCCCTTCAGATTGAGTTCTGACTTTGGGGCCCAAAGCTGTAGCTTGTTTAGCTTTTGTCTATATCCGGTACAGGGTTGAGGTTATTCACCCGTAACAGTCACCATCGTATGTTGTTACAAAGGCGGAACCTCGATACAAAATTGGGTGAAAATCATGAAAATAGTATGTTCAGAGTAATGAGAGCTGGTTTAAAACCCGTGTAAAACATGTAATAAGGGAAATCCCTTGTAATACATGGTTCTTTACATAAAATATACGATAAAGACAATCATTATAATACCTGTCCCTTTAGATAAAATAATCGATTAGAGTATCCCTTGTAACACATGGTCCCCTACAGAAAATATATACGAGAACCCCTTGTAATACATGTTCCCTTAGATAAAATATACAAGCGAAAACCATTGTTATACATGATCCCTTGGATAAAATGTATGATAAAGAGATCACCCTTGTAATACACGGTCCTTTAAATAAAATGGGACAAGAGAAAACCCTTGTAATACATGTCCCCTTAAACAAGATATATGATAAGAGAATTATTGTTGTTGGGCTTAACGCCATTTTTCAGCACACGATAGGCTATTCATGGCGGCTAGTATTAATGGTGGAGGAAGAAACCGGGAAATCACCGGAAAGAACCACCGACCCACGAGAAGCTACTGGCAAGCTTTCTCACATATCCACATTCGCCGAATCCTAGACTCGAACCCACGCAGACAGAGGTGAGATGGCAGTGATCCGTAACGGACAGCGCTTTAGACCACTCGGGGCACCTACGATCATATTGGTGCGTGTTGTAACTCGATAAAATGAAGTTTCACATATAATTCTCGATTTCTCAATGATATTAGCATTTATTATGATACTTTCCATTAATCTAGGTATGATTTTATGCTCGTAACTTTTCCTATGTATGAAAAAAAAATTCGTCAGTTATGCAATATACGAGTGAGGTTACTGTGTAAGGTGTTGACATTGTACTGGATAAATGGATTTTGTATAAATTTAGTTTATGGACGTTATTTTCCTCATAGCAAACGAAAAAAAAAATGCAAAACAAATTTAAAAAAAAAAGAAAAGACGTGAATGGCGCGTTGTAGTGTAACACCAGTGTGGTATTTCGTAAAAACTGCATATTTGACAGCTTTTACTAGATAAGGACGAAATGTTGGCAGCACCATAACTCATCATGGAAAATATGTAATGATATGTCCAAGAATAATTAAAATATTTCTCTGACTTACAATCATCTGGAAATTCAACAATTAAAGAAAATTTAATTGCATGACAAGACTGTGACAACAGAATATTGGTGCGTGCATTCAGATCTATCGGTATGTCTGTTCAAATGTATGTTCACGTATCTTCATCAACATGCTTGCCAAACCTGAATTTGTATGGGTTATACAATAGACATATTTTTGTTTTAATGGATTAACTCTCTATGGACTATTCCTGACCATTGATTTGCATTGACCTGGACCTTTGGTCATGGACTATTCCTGATCATTCATTTACATTGACCTGGACCTTTGGTCATGGACTATTCCTGATCATTGATTTTCAATGAACTGGACATTTGGCTATGGACTATTCATGACCATTGATTTGCATCGATCTGGACCTTTGGCTATTGACTATTCCTGACCATTCATTTGCATTGATCTGGACCTTTGGTCATGGACTGTTCCTGATCATTGATTTGTATTGACCTGGACCTTTGGCTATTGACTATTCCTGACCATTCATTTGCATTGATCTGGACCTTTGGTCATGGACTGTTCCTGATCATTGATTTTCAATGAACTGGACATTTGGCCATGGACTATTATTGACCATTGATTTGCATTGACCTGGAACTTTTGCCATGCCATGGTGTTTTGAACTAAACATCCTGTACATAAACCATTAGTTTTTTTTTTTAAATTTAACATGACCTTTAGAGTTCGAAATATATAGTTTCTTGTATGTATGTATGTATGTATGTATGTATGTATGTATGTATGTATGTATGTATGTATGTATGTATGTATGTATGTATAAATTTGCTCTAAAGATTGCATGTTTGATAGTTTTAAAATGGCAAATACACAATAAAAATATAACTTTTCCATAACCAAGGGAGTATTGTAGGAATGGATCATTTTTCCGTATTTACATTATGTTTTTTGATAGCTAGGATCAATTCGTTTGTCAAAAAGTGGACTGAAATTTGGTACAAAGTCTACTATTAGGGTCTAAAGACATATTATGAGGTTTTACATGGATGAGAAATTAGCTTAGTAGAATGCTTAGTTGCTAATGTTAATTGACCGAAAAAGCTAAGCTTTATGAAGGGTAAGTTAGCGATGGAGAAAGACATGTCAGAAAAACAGATAGTCAATGGCAAAGAAAGAGACAGAGACAAACGAACAGACAGACAGAGACTGCGATAGGGACGATATGGATACAGGGTGACATATGCAGACAGATATAGAAACAAACATAAAGCAAATACATCATTGCAGACAGAAAGATACAGACACAGGGACTGAGACAAACCAACCGAGATGAAAAAGAAATAAACGGACACAGGCAGAGAAATAGAGAGACAATTACAAAGCCAATATGAGGGTATATACATATTCTTGTATTCAACGTAATGAGCAAAATCTACTACATTACTAGGTCATTAGAGAAAGAGACGTACCGAGACAAGCTAATAGAAAATAGATGGAGGCAGACATGCATATACATAAAAACAAAGTCACCATGATAGTGGTTGAGATGTATTCTGCGTGAGAGAGTCAGACAGACAGAGCAACAGACAAACACAAAACGAGGGTAAGACATAGAAACAGAGGGATTTTATCATCTCGACTTTATTGTAACGTCTGAACCTACAGGAATATGAAATTATTATATATGTGTATCTTTCTAATGCTTTTGTGTTTGTCCTTCTAACAACATAAATACTTATGTTTATTTCGGTTTTAAAGAAATCGCACGAAACGTGTTTGTTCCTTAATATCCGTGCTATTCAGCGTGATACTCGCAGCACTATCTTACCCATGGTTTTATCTTCATATTATCTGCTGCAGAGGAGACACCGAACATTTTAATTATAGGAAATTATTATCCTACTGTTGTAAAGAATTTAAACAGGAAGCGAAGCTAATCGGACAGTATCAGTGCTATGAGAAATTGTTATGAATTGTAAAGACATCGATGTTCAAATTTGTATGTACTACGAGGTAATATCTCATTTTTAAGAGCGGAATTTGACATTGAATATAGCTCTCAGTACGGCTATTTAATTACTTATAAAATATGCAATTAGTTTCATAACATGCGTTCAATCTTGTCGCTAATTTTGAAGTTTGAAAACTAAAGCTGATTAGTTAGTTCAGATTTCGTTCCGGTTATTAGGTTCACCAAGTTGTTGTTCATGAAATGCATGAATACAATCTAATTTATTTTGTTCACGAAGATGTGTTATAATCCCATTAATAATTCTCGAAGTTATTCAAGTCCAGGAATATGCATTACAGTTTTGTCGAAGTGTGGGCCACACGTACGTACTTGCGGTGCAACGTTTGCACAAAATACTCGTATTTTGCTAATGTACATATTTCTTGCTGTACCTTCCCGTCCCACAGGGGCTTGTATCGTTGCTGACAATTTACCGGTCATACATGTACTATACAATATATTGTATAGTACATGTATGACCGACCGGTACATTGTCAGTAACGATACGAGCCCCTGTGTCCCGTCTTTCAAAGGGCTGAGACCAGATTGTGTAGTATATATTTTAGCTCCAGTCAACTATCAAGAACACAATATGCTAAGACGATAATGTCCAAAACGTTGAAAAATTATACACAAAACTGACTGGATGCTATTTATATTACTTATGTATCTGGATCCGCCCCTGTTATGTATATGATAATTACATATTTTTTGAAGAATGTTTTATAGTACTGCTTGGAATGGCTGGATAACAATCGAAGATAGATGACGCTGGAAAGAAGATGACAGTTGGAAAGATTAGCACAAGAGCATGACGGCTGGATATCCCGCCGTGCATCGCCCAATACATACATCAGGATGATGAACTCCCCCTTGAGCCTTCCGATTTGGGCTGAAAGTCTCAGTAGACGACGAATTTAGCGACAACGAAACGGCTAGCTCAATGGACATATACAAGCGTGGCGACAAAAGCTATAGGTCATTGTGGGACCTTGAGCACTAATGTAAGGGACCTGATCATCCATCTATCAACCTCTTGTTCCATGCCTTTGAGTAATCTGTTACAACGCGCAGAATCTAGCTCTGGCGAGAAGGACGAGGATATCGGCCAGGTATCATACAGTTTTAATAAGATTATCTACGAGGCGCCGTAGCGGACAAAAGCTGGTCCAATGAGAATTAAAGTTGCAGTTAAAATTTCGATGTCTTATGTCGATAAATCCAATATCACGTATTGGATCAAATTGCATGTAATTAAAGTTTCATTTTTTTGGATCAAGATTTTAGATTATATATCTTGAATTTTGTGATGGTGATTTAAAGTTCTATTTCCTATGCCGATGTTTTACAGTGTATATATTGAAGTACACAGCAGTGGTTGAAATTTCAATATCATATGTCGAGATTCCCTAATTCCCACATTGAATATAACTGTTAGTGAAGAAAGTTCCATTTCATATGGAGAGTATTTAAATTTGATATCTTGAATTTCACAAGAATTGAAACAGCATCCTTGTTTAAAATAACGCGGTTTTTCACGAGAGTGACCTCTAGCGAAGAAATTCATAGCAATTATTGATCTGTGAATGATAATGACCAAAATGTACATGCATGAAATGTAATGGCTCCCCGTAATTAAATGCACGTTAATACTCGATATTATTGTGAACTGTTATTATTGACCTTGTGTAATGTTACTTTTAACACCAACACATCACTTCACAATATAAAAATGGCAACTCTGACAAGTATAATAAAATGTCCAATCACCGCGGTGCAATTCATAAAATAGAATCTTAAAACTCAACATAGGAAATGGAATTTTCAACACAATCAATGTGATTTAACATGTTAAATTGAAATTCTCGACATGTGGCAATAAAATTTCACACAACTGCCATGTAATTCAGAAGATACAATCTAAAAAACTCAACATTGGACATCGAATGTTTTGCAGGGTTCTGCAGTTCAAAAGATGAAATCTAAATACTCCAAATATGAAATGGAACTGTCACCATAAACTTTATGAAACAATAAGCAATTTAGGAATTCTCGACATATGACATTGAAATATCAACCACCGCAGTGTAATTCAAACGACACAATCTAAAACCTTGACATAGAAATATAATTGCCAACCACTGCTGCTTAATTCGACATATACAATCTAAAATCTCGACCTACAAAATGGAACTTTAAGAACAGGCAATTTTGATACAACATGTGAAATTGAAATTCTGGACATATGACATTAAAATTTCAACGGCAACGTTTTGGACCAGCTTTTGTCAGCTACGGCACCTCATAGATATCAGCCAGTTATCAAACCAGTTTTAATAATCACTATGCAGCAGATTCTTCCTGGGCAAGTGCAGTGGTGGGGGAGGGGGAGTGGAGGACAGACAGACAGTACATTTTTACATTTTTATCAGAATTCAAGAGAGACTAATGACATCAGCAGAGGGAGTGTCTATTGCTTCTAGTCTGTCTAAACAACAACACCATATCATTAAAGACGAAGATCAATAACAGGAAACGCTAAGACAAAATGAGAGAGAGAGAGAGAGAGAGAGAGAGAGAGAGAGAGACAGAGACAGAGACAGAGACAGACAGAGACAGAGAGAGAGACCGAGACAGAGACAGACAGACAGAGATCGAAGAGATGGACAATTAGCCTCTGAAGAGTTTGACAATTACTTGGATGACAATGTAATAGTTACTCTGTATGAAAATGTTGACTGGAAGATCCAATCCCTTTCCACCATTGTTTATATACAGTAATAAAACAAGATCGATAAAACAAGATCCCTGCCAGCGAACCCTGGACCCAACAGAAGACAAGATCCAAGCCAGTAGCCCCTAGACCCAATATAAGACAAGATCCAAGCCAGTAGCCCCTAGACCTAACATAAGACAAGATCCAAGCCAGTAGCCCCTAGACCCACTAGAAGACAAGTTGGGCATAAAAAGATACGGGGAGAGCTTCCTCATTGAGAAGACGCTACACAAGAAGAAAAAGTGGGACTTCAACAACTGCAGAGAAAGCTGATTAATATTAAGAAAGCAATACAACTTCAAGAGATGAAAAAAATGAGGTTACACTAGATGACGGCCTTTATCGCGAAACCTTGTAAAACCCTTATCTTGCGCATTAGAAACGGGGGAGTCTACTTAGCTCGAACCTAACATCAAACAGTATCAACCGAAAGGTGTAAAAAGATGTCCTACATTACTTAGAGGTATTGGGTACAGATGCGGATGATATGGAGGAAAGCTGGCATTCCTAATTGTTAGTAGGTCGCTGACAGCTGCATTATACCAAAAGAGAAGGATCCAAAGATATAAATCGTTTATGGATGATACCGCGACTGAAAGTAGAAGGAAATATATTAGTCCCAGTCTCGGCAATGAGAACAGCAAAATACACGATAAGCATGATACCTATGATTTTCTAGCTGTATTGAACGCATACGTGCTGTAACTCAGCTCATCAGAGAAGCCAGGATTTTAGATGGCATTTTGACAATCGGAAATTTGCCAATGCTTATAGTTCAGTACCCAACAAAGCTGATCTAATTAACTTTTGACCAGTACCATGTACCAGAAAGTGTACAGCAGTTAATCAGGAAGCATTATATCAACATTCAGCTACGATATCTCGCGGTGAAGTTCACCACTTCATAGCATGCACCGGAAAGAGAAATCATCACAAGCAATATTATCTCTTTTGTGATGAAAAAAAAAAATGACCAGGATCGACCTAACGTGGGTTATCTATTACAAAACAAGCATACATTCACTTATGAGATAAATACAATGGACGTATATCAGATTCAGTGCGGCCTTCGGTAACACTTTCATCAATCTGAAAAGGCCTCTTGAGGGTAACATAGAAGAAAATGGAGTTGTTCCATCTTCTGTCACATCAAAAAGCGAGATTGAAATAGCGAGAACGGATTTAGTTGAAAAAATATGACCACTGTTGATTGTATACAGCTCAGAAAGAGCATGTCTCAGCTTTCACCGAACACACATCAGGAACTCTGATACCCATTAAATGATTACTGTGTTGACACAGCGTCTTGTTTACTGGTCATGTAAAGATGATATATATGGGTGTCTTTTGACGCAATAACCTCATTTCTTTTTGGTCAGACTTCTTCTCCAGATAACATTCCTTATGAGTGTTGCCTCATAAGGAGATTGTTTGTTCTTCTTCATGATGTCACAAGTAAACTGGATAGTGAACAGTGCGACGACTTATAAACTAAGTAAAATAAAGTAGCAAATCAAACTAAATTTTAAGAACCTAACAAATAATGTAAATATCGAAGTTATAAAATAAAAATGTCAGAGGAACATGATAATAATATGAATTGAATCCAAATTAATACTAAAAAAATGTATTCAAAGGCAAAAGAATCGAATGTTCTGATTGAATTTTAAGTATAATAATCTCATTATCGAGAATTCCCTTGAAGAATTTACAATACGTAGCCATAAACCCCACGTGACAGATCTTACTACTTAATCCAATATTTAAACATAAGTATTCATTGGACCTAATGACTGAATGGGAAATAATGTAATTCTTCTAAAATCCTACTTGACCCAAATCTTCCAATGGGAAATATACACAAACTAGTAAACATGTATTATTATTATTATTATTATTATTATTATTATTATTATTATTATTATTATTATTATTATTATTATTATTATTGGTCGCAAAAAACTACGTCAGCAACTATTTATTGATACTAAACAAATTATACCAAACAATCTAACCTCTTAAAAAACAATTTTATACCTGTGTACAAAAAGTATCTAATATGTTGAATATGTACAATCATTAAAATTTATAGTCATGAATAAAAAAAATATGCATAATATAGACAAAATCATGCACCAAGAATCACAAAACATATGTAGCACAACCAACACATATGTAGGGAAACCATTACTATTGCATCGGTGCCATTACGAAGTATAAATACCCAAAACTTTGTAGGCAAAATACTTTAAACGGGCTCAGGCCGTCCAAGCCAGTTATGAAGAATGTGTTCCTGACAAACACCAATAATGTCATAAGTGTCCATATATATATATATATATATATATATATATATATATATATATATATATATATATATATATATATATATATATATATATATATATATATATATATATATATAAGCATGCAGGGCCCCGAGTGGTCTAAAGAGCTCTCCGTTACGGATCACTGCCATTTCACCTCTGCGTGGGTTCAAGTCTTCTAGCATAAAAAATATTTATTTTTAGGGTAATAGAAGTTGTATAACTGACTTGACGACTCTATGACTGTGTAAGACTCTACTACGACTGCTTGTCCGTGATTGTGTACGTCTTACAAAACTCTCAAACATATAAATGAAGTTAATACGTTGTTTGAATTGCACGCGCACGAGGACGCATGCAATTTCGTAATACTTCTGGACATTATGAAAGCCTGACCAAGTATCAGCCAATCGTTTTCATAGCTATTCCTGAATGTTTACTTGTAATGAATCTGTTATCATAAACAGCACGTGCTCACATGAGTCACATTTACGACTCAAATGTTTTTCAATAACATATTAGACTGATAATATAATTATATTAATAGTTAAATTTAATGAAATAAAATTAAATAAAAAGATTTAAACAAAATTCAACCTTAACACACACATACTTTAACTACAGGGTCGTAACAATATATATATATATATATATATATATATATATATATATATATATATATATATATATATACTTTTATGGATGAATATAGATAAACAGTTTTATTAATATTTATATTTTTATTGCGTATAAGCACATTTGTAAAAATAAATAAATTGATGAAAAAAGTAATATTTATGACAAATATTCATTTTTGGACGTAGAGGTCGTGAGAAATGAAAATAATGACATCACTACCATGGTTCATGCTAAAACACGATTATATCTCAATATGTTGAATATTCTTCATGTCATCCTAAATCATGTAAAAACAGAACACCATACAGTCTAGCAAAAATATATAGAAGAATTTTTTCGGATGACACTATTTTTAAATAAATGAATTATGTCAGCATTTTTTAAATAGAAATTACTTCATTGAAAACATTACTAATTTCCAAAAGGTGTCTTCTCTTACGCATCTTGAATATTTACAATGTATAATCAAATATAGAAATGAAGATATCATTCCTTATGTTATTGAATATAGTCCAAGTTTGCCTAATATATGAAAGATTATTAATAAATATTGAGATTTATTCAAATTATCATGCAAAGCAAGTTTTAAATCGCTAAACGAAAGCAAACCCACACATACTTATATAAGACCTAAAAAATCTTAGAGATTTCCGAATTAACTCTAAATTATAAAAAAATATATATAAAAGGGGATCATCAACTAAATGTAATAGACCTGGATGTTCGCACTGTTCTCTTATTAATGAAAATACTCCTTTCCTTTCAATAGTAATAATACGAAATAGATTTTTAATATTTGCTGTGATACCAACTGTGCAACATCAAATGTTATTTATTTGATTACATGTAAAAAAAAATGTAGCATCCAATATATTGGACAAACCAGTCAACAAATATCTAAACGTATGAACCAACATAGATAAAAAATATATCGATCAATCATTTTCATCTCATGTTGCCGCACATTTAGATAAGAGTTTCCATACTTTGCAAGATATCTCCTTTCAACCCATTGTTATAGCTTATTCTGAGATGGATCGTCTGCTAAGGAAACCTATTGGATTAACCGTCTTAATACGGTATATCCAAAAGTTCTAAAGTCCAAAACACTATACGACATTCTTTAATCTTTTTTTTTAAATTATGTCTCCTGTTTACATTTATTTAAGAATATATTTTGATATTTTTTAATTTACTAAATAATTTAATTAGTGAAAGTGTAAACTAAGATTATCAAAATTAAGTTTAATAATTCTTTAAAAATGAATGGCTGTTTTAATTTTTTTTCTGATTTATTATGATTAATTATTTATCAATGCTTTTTTATTTTATACTTAAAAGTATTTTGCAAACCATAACATTTAATAATTTTTATTAGATAATATTAATTCTGATTAAATTAGTGCAAATTCATCATAAATATTACCTTTTTGTTTATCGTTAGTTTCATTTTTTCTTCAAATGTGCTTAGAAAAGAAATAAAATTATTAATAATATTGTTGTATATCATGGTTTTGTAGTTCTTCCTGGAGATAGTAAAAATACTGAGAAGACAACAACAAAAAAAACAAAAAACAAAAAACACCGGTATATAATCTTAGGCTACACAGCTTTAAAATTAAAAAAGCAACAATAAACAACAACAATAAAAACAAACAACCCTATAGCTCCTCCTTTTGTAAATGAATACCAACTGGTTTACAACGTTATCAGTAATGTTGAAGAGGACTGGATGAATCATCAAACCTTTTCAAGAATTATTCCACTAGATATGATTATGTAAATGTTTGCAATTTCAACGCCTTTCGTGATTACCGTTTTCCTTGTTTTTGATTAGTGTTGCCTTTGACAAAGACTAACGGAGAGTTTAAACCGTTTTGGCTAATTGAAAACTAGTTTCGCCCTCTTCCTTGTCAGTTTATTGCATTTATTGTAATCAATCTGTGACGCAATGTTGTTCACTTGAAAGTACTGTTATTCAGCATATGATTTGTATACTTGTATATTTCTTCTTTTCTTGATAGACCGCTTCAGTGGCCTAGTGGTTAGAGCCTCAGATGTGGGAGATCGTGAATTCGACTTGCAAAAATGGTACTAACAGCTGCCTCATTTGGCGCTCAATATTAAGAGGTTAGTATTAGGACTTGTCGGCCTAGTGTCTGGATAATGTGTATGGGTATGACATAATGATACATGTCTTCGGCATGGTTCCCCAGTGCTAGACATCACTATAAACTGCCACACTGCAGAAATCGTAGCGATATGACTGAAACATTGTTAAAGCTACGTTAAAAATCTAAATCACAAATCGCAAATCTTTTCTCAATATATAACATGCTTCTTTATCATTCTTCAACTATGCATACATGTTATCTTGCGATGTTACACGCATTGTACTTGATTATAAGATTATAATATATCTAGTTCATCATATTTACTGGTACATGCATGAATTCGTATTAACAGAGTATTATTGTATCACCATATAATTTATTAGGTTAATATATCACTTAATTATATATTAAGTGTGTCTTCAGTCTAAACATTCTATTCTTCTGTTCTTCTAATTCTTATGTTTTATAAAAATTCTGTCCCTTATACATTTTGGAGCATGTTCTTCTTTAGGTCATTTCTTCTTTATTTTTTTTTTTTCTATTTGGTTTGTTTTTAGGGTGGGTAAGTGTATTTTTATTTGCGTGAGTGGAGGATATAGTTGCGACAGGGTGGCAGGAGCGGATTGTTTATGTCGTTCTTGAAATGTTTTGTAAATATTCATTTGCCTAACTTTTTCATTTAATTTCAGGAACAACAGGGATTTTTACTTTTTCATAAAATAAATTAAAAATTATTTTGTGAGATTAATTCTTGCAATTTAACATAATCTTTCTGCGAAATTTTACTATTATCTGGTTTTGTTTGAGAACTTGAGTTTGTACTATCTGACCTTGTTTACAGGTTCTATCGGGCAACAGACAGGGCAGGACTTGGTGGGTGGCTGGGATTCGGGATTTCCGGACCACCACCAAACACCCCGGCTAAAACACACACACACACACACACACACACACACACACACACACACACACACACACACGGGAGAAGACGTACCAACACTTGCCACTTGAATTAGGACCATCGTTTTATTCTTGCGCACGTATATTGAGTACTATGTACGCTTTGACTTTTGTTTTGATGCCCTTTCGAGGTATCATGGACCTTTTAAATTTTTGACCCCACCCACCCACAACTTGACCTGATCCGGCCCTAATAGGAACATGCGTAAATAGATTCGACATATACATTAGTCTCGGTGCAGCGTTTCCGGTTGGTTTTGCTATGAAGAAAGTGTGGTATAGACGAGCGGATACAGCTTAACAAAATCATCTATTACTTTCCGCGGCTGTGGGTTATTCTCGTGATAAGGTCTTTGTGTTTGAGACAAATAGCGGATATCACGCACTATGCAAATCTAATCCTGTGTCGTTTGAAACAGTGAGATTTAACAGAACGAGCTCTAGTAGATACAAATCCAGGATGGTGTCGTGATAGACAAGATGGACTACAAACATAAAGTTGAACAAGACAAGATCACAACAGACAGGAAAAATTACCCATTGTAAACAAAATAATTTCTCATACTGATATTTTGCCGCATCACGACTACCAATTTGTCCAACTTTGATTCCACAAAAATATACCAGACTCGACGAGGAAACAACCTCAAATGATGATATCATCGTTGCTGGTGATCTTTTAATGGAGATTATGACGAAAATATCAGAAACGCTAATAGGGGAACCTGATCAGCTGCTCGAGGTTGTTTCGTGTAGCGGACACAGATACACGATGTCGTTGCCACCAGGCAATGCTTGTAATGTATGCGATCGGCGACACGGGTGTAATTACCTTCATGATTTCGTCTAACGCAGCTGCGACAACTGCCCCGTATTTATTAACGACATCGAATATTCTATAGATTGTCCGAGAAGTAATGGAAAGTAGCTATTTTTGTTGATGAAGCGTCGTTGGATGAACAAAAAATCAACCGGTAATTGATGGAAATTCAATTAACCCGGTAATGAAGCAAATTATTGGCAAATTACCTGAACCCGTTTTTGACAAGAAATACATCAAATACGTTATCTCGATGATGCGCATATGCCACTATTCTGGTTATTTCAGAGAGCGAATCCTGATTTATCGTATACTTCATTACCAGCTCATGAAGGCGGTCTTGGTTGTAAAATCATCCACCACGAAGACTATATTGATGGATCAGTTTGTGGAATAGGTAAATCTAAGCGACTTGGAAATCACTAAAGAAAACCAAACGAATCCGTGGCTGTAATCAGCTACAGAAAAACTTTCATGGAGAAAGTAAAATCCGATTGCGTAATATAATCATATTTGGACATCACACGTAAAATTGCATTAAAAACCTGAGATGCAAGGCGCTTTGTAGTCCAATGGGAGTAAATAAAATAATAGAATAAAAGATGTCGTAGACGAGTGACATGGAATTCGACGACAGCAGTTTTCATCAGTACTGTTAAGCAAAGAACGATTGCATAAATTTGCCGGATTAGTCAATATCTGCAAGCGATTAATTGTTCTTGACGCATATGCCAACGAAGACGATCTAATATTGTTCATTGCTAAGATGGGGGGATCGTCAATGAAGTTTGTCATAAATGAGTTTAAACCCGATCACCACCAGAACTTTATTATTGAACATACATTAAGAATCACGGAGAGCGATAAACAATATCAAATAACCAAACAACAAAGATATCAGCGACAACCCCATCGTAAATGAATTTTTGAAGACTCGTGTGGGTGATCGAATAAAGCAAACCCAGGTCGCGAAGGAAAACCCGAAATATTATAAATACAATCCAGATGAAAAGTTGGCGCCATATGAAGCCAAAAAGCTTGTCTGACCAATATCTTCAAGCGCGATGTAGGAAGTTACCGACGAAACAAGTTGAACAACTACACAACAATAACTCCACGCAGTTGAAACGGTCTCATCGTGTCATTCTTGATAAATTCAATAACGGCCAAGCGATCGATGCCAGAATGTTTTGCTCAGATAAAATAAGCACCAGAGAGAAACTAAACTCGATTATATGCGTTCTGAATTCACTGAAACTATCAGATATCATTCCAGATGACCCGTCTATCACAGAGGTGCCTGTATAAGGACAGGGTTTAAGGTCTGTTGAAAAACTACTGCATAACAAAGATCTATCGTCGAAATATGACGCGCTGATAGATAATTGCTCGAGCATCTTCACTGAAACCAGGCTTTGAGAAACAAATTACCCGTGAAGAATATCGCTGACAAGATAAAATTAATTTACAAGGGGTTTGGAGTGACTTTAACAGCTAATGACAAAAATCACCCGATGAGATCAGATTATACACTCAACTGTCCTATATGACCAAAATCAGACTTTGCTGATGATCCTCGCTGAACCAAATACTACGACAGCCAAGGATTCTATGACGGTAGCGATGTAGCTATTCCACGTGAAAAAGATTTCAGCCAAAAAGATTTTAGTGATGATGAAAGCAATTGACGATTATTACGCCGATCGACGACAACGATGACGATGATGACGATGACAATGACAAAGACTCCCTTATCAGCAATCATGATCAAATGAAAATGTTGAAATTTCACATATGGATTACAAATGGCTGGTTCAGCTTATTTTATCACGAGTCAAATGGCCAGTTACAAACCTTTGATCGATCTGATAACACATCTATCAGAGGTGGCGAAATTCGCCATATCATTATTTTTTATATAGAACCATATAAAATATATGGCGATTTCGCCACGTCCGATGAAACATCTATTTGGTCAAATTAAAGTTTCTACGACCGTGTAAAATTACCGCGATGATGCAAATTTGACTCGTCACCGATCAACACAGCGGATAGTGTCCGTCCCAAACTTGACAAGTGTCACCATGATAAAATCACAAATGATGATGACCGCGATAAAATCACGGATAATGATAATTACGACCACATGAAAATGTTGAAATTTCACATCTAGAGTGTCAATCATTGATTCAGCTATTTCATTACGAGTAATATGACCAGTTACAAAACTCTGATCGATCTGATGACACCTCTGTCGGAGGTAGGGAAAGGGTACATTCAATATATAGTTATATAGAAATGTACACTTTCCCCACATCTGGATTATAAGGGATAGAGTAGTTATTAGCCATATCGAGGTCTCTTTGTTGATCAGATTTATTATTATCCAGTTCAACAAGTAATTTTGCCGTGTGCTTGTTTATCGCTCGCTCAAACACATCAATAAAGGGATCAGTTAACCAGCTATCGAGGTTGATTTCATCATATTAAAATATAACTAAGTATGAACTATTATTGTGGTCATACTCACAACCGTGTATAAATTGATCGCCGTAGAAATCCTACAAGTGAATTCAGCTTTTTTTTTCTTGGTCACATTGAAATCAATAATTATCCCAGCGCTGGTTTATATTTCAAATTTGCCTTATTCGATTATTTCATCAATAAGGAGTTTATACATTTTTATATCCATGATACCGTCGCTAAATAGTCGCCGACATATATCAGTTGCTTCATTAATAATTTCTGTGGAATTGTTACCGGCTCGTTTTCCGCCAATCAGAACTTCTAACCATTCAACGTCGGCAACGACGCTATTAAGGCATGGAGTAATAAGACCACTTCCTGCACCAATACCACTCCCAGTTGCACCTGGACGAAAAACATCTTGAAATTCTTCCTATTAGTTTGTGGTCGAACTTGTTGTCTTTTGTTGTTTTTTTCTCTGATAGCTTCTGTACAGAAATTTGTGATATTGGAGATTTCTGTTTTGCCTGTTTTGCCTTTTTTATCAGATGTTGTCTCTGACCTGGTGATAATTTTATCCATTCATCGTAATCTTTTATGGTATAAGGAAAATTTATAACAGCGTGTCGTTATCTCTGGCCTGATCAACTCCATAGTGGACCCGAAAGACGTATTTGTACCAAACCTTATGTCCCAAAGCTTCTCCGGAATATTCGGGCCTTCAGACATTTACCTTTCGCATCAAAGCTGTTCACGGAGATCTCGGTCAAATTGGATATATTTTTGGCGTTTTTGATTTCAGTGATACTATCTTCGGTAGACTTATCAATCAATGAAACCATCTCTCTGGGTTGTTCCGGTTCAGTTGCATATTATGCTTTATCACCTCCAGGTATTTCTTTTGCTGGCAGAATAGCAACTATTTCGGCCTGAAGACCTTGGTAACTCTTTTTTGTCTGCTTGGTCAGCGCTACTATCTTTTCGGTGAATTCATTAGTTTTATTCAATGCGGGAACAAGAATTTTTGTGGGTGCTGGGATTTATTTGAACAATTATTCTGATTGTTCCGCGAATTTTCATGGGTCTGTTGACGCGCTTGTATTTGTTATTTGACAGCATCACGGACGGGAAGATATTTCTTAATTGCCTCTCTAATCGCTGTCGAACTAATCTTGTGAGATTCTCCTAATACCATTATTGGATATAATGATGATTTAAATCTAGCCATAAAGATCTAAATATCTCTTGCTATTGGTAAATATGTACTCGATTACGGACCTTGTACTTAACAAATAAGACAAACCACTCAGAGCAGCAGGAAGGGTGAGACAAATAGATGCAAACAAGAATTCCTAATATTTGAAAAATATAAATCAACAAAATTGATTTCGCTTCATTATGTTGTGTCTTTTTTCAATCTTTGTATTAATCTTCATTTTTGCGAAAATATGGTCTGTTCACTCTCTTTACAGCTGTAGAAAATGTGTGTACAAAGTTGCATTTGTATGAAACAGAAAATATAAAGTTAGGATATTACTGTAATAGAGGTGGGTACGGTGGAGAAACGTCGTTTGAAGAAAACTGAATATATTATAGCCACGAAAGTAGATGGTGAATTATTTCAGCATTGCATGTAAAGTAAAAAATGGTCAGTTATCTGCGTATACTAGTATACAATGTTTTATAATTGTTACAGATATGACAAGGAAGAGAGAACATGTCTAATTGAACATTACTATATACATGTCTGCAAGGACAAACCTGACGGGAATTTGCCTGTATTTCCTAGATTTTGTTAGGATGACATATTTTGATAAATTGATTGACACTATATTCTTAGGTGACTGAATTTCTATAGGTTGTAATGAATATTAAAGTAATACCCTAAGTGGGAAAGAAATGGTAACGTCTTTGATATCATGCTTTAGGTAGTAGACATTTCTGGAACCTAAACACAGTACAAGCTTCATGGTAAAATTTAACGAAAGCTTCCAGATTTGCAATGATTAGCAGAAGAGATTTAGGTGAGATATGTAATAATTACCAGAAGAGATTTATATAAGATTTGCAATGATTAGCAGAAGAGATTTAGGTGAGATATGTAATAATTACCAGAAGAGATGTATGCGTCATCTATCTCTTATTGTAGACTAGTTACTTTGTTATGTATCTGGTTTTGCTAAAGTTTAGGCAATACCTGCTTTACATTTTTGTTTTCATAATTTTCTCCTGCTATCTCTTTCTTTAAACTGTAAGATCTAGGGAACATTTTTCAATTATTTGTGTTTTCTTCATTTTTTCATATTATATCTGTAAGGTATTAAACTTTGTAAAAGAAATAGTCATACGAGGCACTTGAGGGTAAATTGATTTTTTCATAGAAAAGTACGAAATGCACTTGGGAGTAATACGGGAAATCGTATCTTATCTTGGTCCATAGGTTTAATATGGGAATGACCCTTGAGGGTCAGAAATTTTTATAAGATCAAATAGGGTCAAAGGGTTTATAGGGTCAAAAGTATTTACAGGGTCAAACGTGTTTATTGTGACAAATAAAACATACACAAACAAAACATATACAACACAAGGATTTAAAACATGGCAGTCTTTTCGAAGCATAGGAGTGGCCCTGAAAAAGGCCGTTGGGTCTTGTTAACCGAAGACAGTTATATAGGGAGCATCGCACTGGTTTTCTTTTCTTCCTCATACTTCGTCTCTGACAGCTTGACGGTAGATCAAGGCTTTTCAGTAGCCTTGCCATCAATCCTTTTCTTCAAATATCGGTATATGTTATCCTCGTTATAGCCTTTGATGATTTCAAAACATGTGGTAATATGAGCTGAACAGCGTTTGATTTCAAAACATGTGGCAGTCCGGGCTGAGCAGCGTTTGATTTCAAAACATGGGTTAGTCAGAGTGAACAGCGTTTGATTTCAAAACATGGGGTAGTCAGAGTGAACAGCGTTTGATTTCAAAACATGGGGTAGTCAGAGTGAACAGCGTTTAATTTCAAAACATGGGGCAATATGAGCTAAACAGCGTTTGATTTTAAAACATGGGGTAGTCCAGGCTGAACAGCGTTTGATTTCAAAACATGGGGTAGTCAGAGTGAACAGCGTTTGATTTCAAAACATGGGGTAGTCAGAGTGAACAGCGTTTAATTTCAAAACATGGGGCAATATGAGATAAACAGCGTTTGATTTCAAAACATGGGGTAGTCCAGGATGAAAAGCGTTTGATTTCAAAACATGGGGTAGTCCTTACTGAACAGCGTTTGATTTTAAAACATGGGGTAGTCCAGGCTGAACAGCGTTTGATTTCAAAACATGGGGTAGTCAGAGTGAACAGCGTTTGATTTCAAAACATGGGGTAGTCAGAGTGAACAGCGTTTAATTTCAAAACATGGGGCAATATGAGCTAAACAGCGTTTGATTTTAAAACATGGGGTAGTCCAGGCTGAACAGCGTTTGATTTCAAAACATGGGGTAGTCAGAGTGAACAGCGTTTGATTTCAAAACATGGGGTAGTCAGAGTGAACAGCGTTTAATTTCAAAACATGGGGCAATATGAGATAAACAGCGTTTGATTTCAAAACATGGGGTAGTCCAGGATGAAAAGCGTTTGATTTCGAACATGGGGTAGTCCTTACTGAACAGCGTTTGATTTTAAAACATGGGGTAATATGAGCTAAACAGCGTTTGATTTCAAAACATGAGGCAGTCCGGGCTGAACAGCGGTTGATTTCAAAACATGGCATGGTCCGGGCTGAACAGCGTTTGATTTCAAAACATGGGTCAATCCAGGCTGAACAGCGTTTGATTTTAAAACATGGGGTAGTCTGGGCTGAACAGCGTTTGATTTTAAAACATGGGGTAGTCCAGGCTGAACAGCGTTTGATTTCAAAACATGGGGTAGTCCGAGTGAACAGCGTTTAATTTCAAAACATGGGGCAATATGAGCTGAACAGCGTTTGATTTCAAAACATGTGGCAGTCCGGGCTGAGCAGCGTTTGATTTCAAAACATGGGGTAGTCCTTGCTGAACAGCTTTGATTTTAAAACATGGGGTAGTCCAGGCTGAACAGCGTTTGATTTCAAAACATGGGGTAGTCAGAGTGAACAGCGTTTGATTTCAAAACATGGGGCAGTCCGGGCTGAACAGCGTTTGATTTCAAAACATGGGATGGTCCGGGCTGAACAGCGTTTAATTTCACAACATGGATGAGTCTGAGCTGAACAGCGTTTGATTTCAAAACATGGGGCAGTCCAGGCTGAACAGCGTTTGATTTCAAAACATGGGGTAGTCTGGGCTGAACAGCGTTTGATTTTAAAACATGGGGTAGTCCAGGCTGAACAGTGTTTGATTTCAAAACATGGGGTAGTCAGAGTGAACAGCGATTGATTTCAAAACATGTGGTAGTCAGAGTGAACAGCGTTTGATTTCAAAACATGGGGTAATATGAGCTGAACAGCGTTTGGTTTCAAAACATGGGGACATCCGGGCTGAAGAGCGTTTGATTTCAAAACATGGGGTAGTCCTTGCTGAACAGCGTTGATTTTAAAATATGGGGTAGTCCAGGCTGAATAGCGTTTGATTTCAAAACATGAGGTAGTCAGAGTGAACAGCGTTTGATTTCAAAACATGGGGTAGCAGAGTAAACAGCGTTTGTTTTCAAAACATGGGTTAATATGAGCTGAACAGCGTTTGATTTCAAAACATGGGGTAGTCAGAGTGAACAGCGTTTGTTTTCAAAACATGGGGTGATATGAGCTGAACAGTTTTTGATTTCAAAACATGGGGTAGTCCTTACTGAACAGCGTTGATTTTAAAACATGGGGTAGTCCGAGTGAACAGCGTTTGATTTCAAAACATGGGGCAGTCTGAACAGCGTTTGATTTTAAAACATGGGATAGTCCAGGCTGAACAGCGTTTATTTTTACAACATGGGGTGGTCCGGGCTAAACAGTGTTTGATTTCAAAACATGGGGCAGTCTGAGCTTAACACCGTTTGATTTCAAGACATGGGGTAGTCCAGGCTGAACAGCGTTTATTTTTTACAACATTGGATTGCCTGGGCTGAACAGCGTTTGATTTCAGAACATAGTGTAGTCCGGGCTGAATAGCATTTGATTTCAAAACATGGAGTAGTCCGGGCTGAATAGCGTTTGATTTCAAAACATGGGGCAGCCTGAGCTGAACAGCGTTTGATTTCACATACATGGGAGAGTCCGGGCTAAGCGGTGTTTGATTAAAAAAAATATGGTAGTTAGGGCTGAACAGCGTGGGATTTCAAAACATGGGGTAGTCCGGGCTGAACAGTGTTTGATTTCAAAACATGGGGTAGTCAGAGTGAACAGCGTTTGATTTCAAAACATGGGGTAATATGAGCTGAACAGCGTTTGATTTCAAAACATGGGGACATCCGGGCTGAAGAGCGTTTGATTTCAAAACATGGGGACATCCGGGCTGAAGAGCGTTTGATTTCAAAACATGGGGTAGTCCTTGCTGAACAGCGTTGATTTTAAAACATGGGGTAGTCCAGGCTGAATAGCGTTTGATTTCAAAACATGAGGTAGTCAGAGTGAACAGCGTTTGATTTCAAAACATGGGGTAGCAGAGTGAACAGCGTTTATTTTCAAAACATGGGTTAATATGAGCTGAACAGCGTTTGATTTCAAAACATGGGGTAGTCAGAGTGAACAGCGTTTGTTTTCAAAACATGGGGTGATATGAGCTGAACAGCGTTTGATTTCAAAAGATGGGGCAGTCTGAGCTGAACAGCGTTTGATTTCGCATACATGGGAGAGTCCGGGCTAAGCGGTGTTTGATTAAAAAAAATATGTTAGTTAGGGCTGAACAGCGTTGGATTTCAAAACATGGGGTAGTCCGGGCTGAACAGCGTTTAATTTCAAAATATGGGGTGGTCTGGGCTAAACAGCGTTTAAGTTCAAAACATGGGATGGTCCAGGCTGAACAGCATTTAATTTCACAACATGGGTGAGTACTGGCTGAACAGCGTTTGATTTCAAAATATGGGGTAGTCCGGGCTGAACGGCGTTTGATTTCACATAAATGGGGGAGTCCGGGCTGAACAACGTTTGATTTTAAAACTGAGCAAAACCTAAAATTATATGAAATACATTACTTAAGAGAAATATATTTAAATTCAAATCTTATGGCACCTTGTGTTCCGAAGCAAAAACTAGGACAGGAAATTACGAAATAAACTAGGCAGACAAATGGGTCATTCACAATTTGAGACCCAATTTACTAGTGTCTCAAGACAAAGCAAAAGGCAAAATACATATTAAATAGACTAATAAAGTACCAAAGTCATACAAAAATTCAGGATTAAAGTCATAGTAGGTCTCAAGATAATATTAGCAAGGCAAATATGTCTAAAGATAAATGCATGGATTTCTGATGTTACGTGTCTATCCTCTTAAAATAAGTAACAGAAAAGAGTAAAAGACAACAAGCTTTGTAAAATGTTACAAATAATTTATTTTCCTAGAATACAAACTGAAAATAAGAAAAAAAAACCTTACGGCATTGCGAATTAAATCCCAAAATAATCAAAGAATCACAGACACAAGTCATAATAATATCAAGTCCTGAATAAAATTCAGTACAAATCTCGAAGAGATCTAAAACTGAAAGCGATGATGTGTCTTTTATAGCAATTAAAGTGTTGATGTGTCAACAGTCTTATGTTGAATCACAGTAATATAATTCCAGGTTTCCATTGAATACCTTTATGGCTTTTATCAGAACACTGTTGTATTTCCAGAAAAAGCAATTACTTGAATTCAATATTTTGAAGGAAAAAAATTCAGCATAAACTGGTCATAACATAATTAAATTTGAAGGTGCTAAGATGTTAAAGCACGAATGACCAAATCCTCATAGTCACGTGATGATATAGTACTCTACCTGACCTCATGTCACATTCAGCATTTTCTATCCAAAAAAAATTACCTAATGGAAAATAACCATTTAGAATGTTCTAATGAGCCTTGTTTATTTACAACACAATAACCTGTAAAATTCACTTAGGAAACTCCATAACCCTAACTCCAAATAAACATATCTACTCCTTCTTATTTACCTGAATATAAATCCTGATATTAAATTTATTAAAATAGAGAATAATGAAGCTATTATTTGTTGCTTACATAAAATGATATAATTTTTTTCTCTCCAAAAAGTCAATCAGATCAAGTAGAAATGAACTCAAGTCAATTCAAACATACGATGTTACAATACAATAGCATGTAATGAAATTAAAAATTAAAAATTAAAAAAATTAAACCTATATTCGGGTTCAAATGACACACAAACACGAAGTAAGGGTCCTGCAACTTTTATGTAAAAAAAAGGTATATCCAAAATCAGTGTTGCTTACAATACCAAGCTCAACTAAAAAAACTGGCCGATTTCTCACTATGTTCTTGTATTTGTAAGGCTTAGAGTTCAGGAATTTTAATTAACATCCACAGACATGAGATGATAAACAACAGGACTGAACCTGATGACAGTCTCTGATATCAATGGTATCAATGCTGTGATTAATGTACTGGTCAACTGTCCCTACTTAACAGCTAGAATTGATACAGGCTCGAAGAGTGGAGTCATATACTGATAACATAAACAAACAAGCAATTACATTAAATATACATAACAGTGTTATACTCGCTGTTGTTAGACTTACGCATCTAGAAAAATTCAAGTAAAACAAACTGACAAAAGATAAACGAAAGGGGAAAAAAGTAGAGAATGAAGGAAAAGAAACGATAAAGAAAGAGAAAAGGAAAACATAAAAATGTTTGCTGGCATAATGAAAAAAAAAAATCAATCTGTATAAATAAACTGAATTTACTACAATGCCGATTTGGTAATTACTTTTTGGCACCTTTGCTACCACTCGCTTTATTTGGCGGTATGGTACTGTGCAGTACTGAAAAAAAAAACAAAAACAACAACAAAAAAAACCAAAAAAAAAAACAGATTGGGTAGTCCGGGCTGAACAGCATTCTCAAAATCAGGGTAGAAAACTCAGAGTTTATCCACATTTTGATATGAGAGTGAATTCACAAGGCGTGCAACTGGCATTTATAGTCTAAGACCAGAATGAAACCGACTAACTTTCACCATTCAGAGACAAGGATAAGTATGAATGGATAAATATGATAAAAACATACAAACTCATTCATGAAGATACGTTGAATGATAAGCTGTCAACAGATATACGTAATCATGATATAAACTGGGGGTGGGGTGGGTATATGAAAGAAATGGGTACGCATAGGAAAAACAGCTATACAATGCAGGATATTCCTATACGGGTATGATAAATGATGGCATTTAATAGACATATAATTCAATCAGTCTCACCTTGTAGGACTCACACAGACTCAAAGAGTCACATTATTTTGAGATGTCTAAATATAGCACAAGATAAATATACAATTACCAATAAAATACGTGAAAAAATATCGGGCTGAGGTAGATTCTAAATATCTTTATACGAACGAAATAACAGAGAGTAATATATATATATATATATATATATATATATATATATATATATATATATATATATATATGTATTTCTCTCTATATGTATGTATGTATATATATATATATATATATATATATATATATATATATGTATATATATATATATATATATATATTTATATGTGTGTCTTTATATATATATATTTTTTTATATATATATATATATATATATATATATATATATATATATATATATATATATATATATATATATATATATATACAGAACTATTAATTCAATATCAACAATTATTAAAAAAAGACAGGATTTGTGTTAGAGCTTAAAGGTCCTTAAATAATCAGGGATTAGTACTAGACTGACTCGTCCTTTGGTCTCACCGGACTTGTTTTGCCAAATTTTCATCCGACAATGACCTATTGCAGAAAAATGATCATAATTTTACAATAAAGATACAAATAAAAACTAACTAATGATTTTTGTTGAAAGGATGCTTGTAAGATTCTGACTAAGGTATTAAGGTTAATTCCTTATGCAACTGGTGGTTTTGACACTGAACCTATTCTACCACCAACCCCTCTTTTTACATTCATTTTTTACAGAAAAGAGATATTTTGAATCTGTTCTTGTGAGAAGCAGGCTCACAGAGTCAGTATGTACCTTATTGATCTTGAAAGTTCACTAGTACTATAACAAATTAACATACTTTTCATCACCCCTCAACCATGTAGATTTTTAGATATTTACCTCTGAAGCAGACACATGTAAATACGTAAGCCAAGTCGGATGCACATTTGCAGACTAAGTTACGCATTTGATCTCCAGTGCTAGTCTAAATGTGACAGGCAGTCACCAACAAGGCAACCCATTTACAAGCCTAACTCAAAGTAAATGTAAACCACATTACAGATTTAGCTTATGTGTGAATTTATAAATGCTAGGGTTGTGATAATCAGGCTCATGCCTGCTACCTTAAAAATTAGGGGTGTGTGTGTCAAAGTACGAAACTATCCAGTGAGACCTTTCTGCAGAATGAGAGGTATGCATGGAGGACCATTAGGTAGTGCCCACGGAAGGGGGGAATACCCAAGAGGCCATAGAACACAATTAATTTTACTATATTCTCTCTACATTTGTTTCTCAGTACTGAACTTTCCACTGTGTGACAATCAATACAAATCATATGTTAATCTAAAACACCTTGAAAGATGACTTGACGGTTTAGTTCTTGTCATGGGTTGACCTGCATTTTTTTGAGAGGCTGAATTGCAAACAAAACACTAGGCAACGGAACACAGATTTCACACCCGGATCATCACCATGACCTTATTACTCAATGTGCACTGTCGCCGAAATACACACAGACAACCACACCATAAGCTCACATTTTAAAGAATAAACAATTGCCTTTAAATCCTTACCAAGAATGCCAAAATATAACTCTAGTATCACCACCAATTTCATACAGGAAAAGGTGATCTAAAATAGACTACATTCGCGGGTACTGAACCGGATTTTATTAATTGTGTACTGATTCCAAGAGTGGACCCTCTGCGGCGAGGACTCTCCTTGATTCATCTTGAGGGTTTATTTGTCTTTTTTTTTTTTTTTTGGGATGAGCGAAGAGTCGGTCCAGACAGAGATTTTAAAAGGAAAATAAAAAAAACCCAATAAACTAATCCGAGCAAAAAACTACAGTACCTCGTAGATATTAATATATCTTTAACATAAGCAGGTACAAAAGGCACACACACAGAGTGGGACAGGTCCTTCTGAGTAAGGAGAGAATGATGATGTGATGATTATGTTACGCTTTTAAAGCGAGGTGCAACAGATCACGTCTGATATCCCCAAAGGGAAGGCCAGTTAACAGATCATTACGAAAATACAAATACGGAGATTCAAATACACACTACTAAATGTACCAGGAGGTATATCATGCACTATTTACCACCTTCCACAAAATACTATGTAGATTATATTTCTTTTTTTATAGGTTTTTTTTAATTATTTTCATTATCAGTTAAACTTACAATAAAATTAGGAAAGGTAACATCATGTGAAAGAAGAGACCGGTCACTATATCGGAAGTGAGTGGACAGTTGAGCCACCTGCCACCATCACATGTTAGCCCCTAACCCAATAAATGAGTTATGTATTTTTATTTTTAATATATAGGTTCTTATAAGATCAAAGACAACTTCAAGACTATACTTTGACTATCAAACCAGTCTAAACAAAAACACATGGATAGCATACATTGCAATATAGCATACATGCATAACATACACTGTACACTACAGATCCCAGGCAAGGATCACTGATTAAGTAAACGCTCAGAAACCAGTCCGGGTTGAAGGGCTAATATCACACTCGAGTACATCTTCGTTAGCCGATATTTCGACTGCCTAAGGGTCTCCTCAGAATCTAACGCAGCACTGGCCGGGGATCGAACCCACGACCTCCCGCATGCGAAGCTGACGCTCAAACCACTAGGCCACCCGAGCGGTCCATAGATAGGGCAACTTTTCGGAACCTTGGCTAGCCAAGATGACTAGAGTAGGGCGGTGTGGTAAATCCTATTTCCAAATTTCACAAAAATTCATTCAATTTTTTTATTTTTTATTTTTTGAAAACCACAACAACAGACTACAGAAGATACATAAACCCTTTTCAATCTTTCGGCATACTGGGGGTCCTCTCTATGACGGAGACTGAGAGGTGCCACACCAATATAAGAATACAATATTACTGGGGTGCACCTGAGGTGACGCTCTACAGTTTCGTATTTAGCATAGGGTTAGAATTTTAAAGAAAAAAAAGTTTCCCCGGGTTTCCTCACTAGTTATACTGGCTATTTAAGAGACTTTGTATATCTTAGGTATTGTTCAAAGAACCTTTAATTCTCTTTATTTTGATGTATGATTGATGGGTGTAATATGGGTTAGAGAGTATACAGCTTGGCCTTACTCCAGATGTGCACCTTTCAAAAAAGTGCTAGCTCTACTTGCTCATTTTCACTTCTCGAACTTCAGAGGTCAATTGTAAAAAATAGAGCCGATAACTTTTTTTTTTTTTACATTTTATGTATTTGGTAATTCAGTCATTGCACTTTTAGCAGCTGGTATTGTCTAGTTTGGCAAAATTCATTTTCCATATTTTAATAGCTGCCAAGAATAGTGTACTTTAGACAAATTCAGGTTGATTTTTGGAGCACAAGGGAGCAGTCATTTTAGTTAGCAGTGTCCTAAGATCATTTAAAATTTCCAAAAGTACAATATCCAAAGAAATTTCATTCACATTACATAAAAGTAGTTTATAGGTATGCCAACATTCTCTATACTGTGCATGTTTAAAATGCAAACAACTTCACCTTACATACATCACTCTCTCAAAAGTACATAATAACTGGTGAGCGCCACCTGAGTAAGATGCGAGGCTGCATCATGGCTGCATCCAAAACAACCATGGCTAACCTCAGAGAAGTGAATGACTTTAATAAAGAATTATCCCATTTTCGGGACATGTATATAAATTTAACAAATAATTATATTTTAAAAATTTGACCTTAGTTTATTCAATAGTGATTTTTTACTGATCAACAAGTGAATTGTCATAACAAAATTTGCAGTCGAAAATTATCGATCACTATGGACATTTACAAACTCAATTCCGCAGAGTCACGAAAGTCTATATTGGATTGAACTTACTAGTGCAGGAGGGGGGGGACTAAGGTGCGATCGCGTGAACAAGAAGTCTAGCGTATCTTCATTTATCTGTATGGATGTTCAACTATGAATGTAACATATAAGTTTTATTCTTAACTTGTACATATGATATTTCGTCAAAATGATAATTTAGCATGATGTAAAATTAAACTAAAATAAATCTGAATTGACAGCTGCGTTTCTATTGTCTTTTACGCTTAAGAAGGAACTTATTTGTATGGGAAAAGTAGGTTTTATGTATGAAATGAAATACAAGACATGAAATACCATTCCGAAGATATATACGAAGTTACATAATTGCCTCAACATACTGGACTTGCGTGCCGATTTTTTTCCCCCCAGGTTATGTTTATAGTGACGCATCTCTTTACGTTTATGCAGGACTTTTCCTAACCGCAGCCACGTTCCATCTTATATCATAGCGAGCGACAAAACACCAAAGTACGTTATCATTGAATTTGCCGTTTTGCATTTTTTTTTAAAAAAAACGGAATTTATACAATAATTTTCAACAGAATTTTGATGGACATGACGCAAAACAAATAGAATAAATGCCATTTAAAGGTATGTGTAATGAAATTCCTCAAAATGACATCCGTAGCTGCAAAAACTGACTTGGAGCACATACACGAGCTGTGTGACTTGCACTATAGACAGAGACAGACATAAATTTACAACTGCAGAAAGAAGCAGAGCAAGCCTTGTCATCCAACATCAGCAGCAAGAGGAAATAAGAAGAAGAGAAGAGAAGAGAAAGTGCGAAGGAGGGACGAAGGACAGTGAAATTCAACGGTGATGGTGCTACTTGACATTTTGGCAGTGTTGCGATTCTGATGCAAATTTATCAGACTTCTTTAACTCGATCTAAGAGATAAAGACCTTCCCAGGTCAAACATTCCAACCGATTCATCGCTACCTCTACGTTGACTATCAATGAGAGGCCATCAGCAGCAATCACTGCCAAACCAAATTATTCACAGTAGCAAGGGAAGACGTAGGCCTTGGCTGTGGCAAGGATATACGGCAGTGAAGCTCCTAGCGTCCAGTTCATAAATTTGTCACACAAATACCCAACGGTCCTTTTCAGGATCGTCCACCTCTCTAGAAAAGGGAGACTATTCAAAGTTTGCCAAATCAAGTAAAACTTAAATCCCTTTTATCCATGACGTGAATGACGTACGTGTGTGTTAGTGAATGCGTGTAGGTCCTTCGTTGTCATGCGTGTAGGACTTAGTGGACATGTTTTAGTCAGCGGCAAGAAATAAGTAGGAAGAAGAGGATGTAAAGGACTACTATTGTGGAAAGACGTCATACGTGCATTTAGACAACTCATGGAAAGACGTCAAACGTATACTTTGAAATTTCATGGAAGGACTTTGGTGCCTTACAGAAGATGGATGGAATTCCATCGTTGGCAAGAACACAGGATTCCTCATTTACCTCCCAACTATAATGTCGCATAGACAGACGCAGTTACAAAACGAAATAAAATCGTTGAAGCATCGCACCGATTTATGAGAAATAACACAATCATAACGGTACAGTTAAGTTTTGCAAAGTAATCAACTCTTTCGTCAGAAAGTTTTGAACGAAACAGTTCAACCGACTCAGAAAGATTCGAGATCTTGATGAAAAGCCAATCATCACTACCACCCCAGAGGTGACAATAAAGCGTATCCACACGGATACCATCGGCATTAATCCCCATTTAGACCGCAATGTCCTTGTTGACCCCTTTCTCCACTCCCCAACGAGAAGAGCCCAAAGCTTGGGCTAAAAAGAGTGTGTCAACCTTTTCTTCGATAGAAGTGAAAAGGAAAGAAGGGAAGCATGAAATGAAAATAGAATGCAAGTGGAAGTGATCCCTTTTCCACCATTAATACCATCGGCTCCTACTCCTGTGACATGTCGGATACGTCAAGCAGTTTCCATGCCACAAGATTAGCATCAATGAACAGTTGGTGCCTGTTTGAAGATAAACCTGATGGAGAATCCTTAAGTCAGCATTTACTACAATGCTACCCATCCTGTGAGTTACTACGGAGTTCAAAAATTTCATCACGCTGCCAAACCTAAACTAAAAAAGTGCACACTGGCACTAGATGCAACGATGTTTACAAGAACACGCCACGTGTTCAAATCCATTCAACAAAATCTTCCCACAAGTCGAACCAAAGTGAAGAGCATCGATCATCAATGGCAAGCCGATTTAGCCGATGTCTCTCATTTGACCGCGTACAACCACTGCTACAAATATTTGTTTTGCGTCATCGATGTCGTTTCCAAGTTCGCCTGGTCATGCCTTTGACCTCCAAAACGAGCTGCGACTTGGTGTAAGTCTTAAAACTGGTGTTGAAACAAAGCGTTCGTCACCATATCCGATAGAAAATAGTCAAAGACACATAATTTCTGAAACAATCTTTCCAAAATGAATTGAAGAAAAGGGACATCCGTTACTTTAGCACGGAGAATCTTCAAAAACAAATACTTCAGCGTTTTTAACGCACTTTAAAAGAACGCATATGGAAATATTTTACGCATCAACACAGCCTTAAGTACATTGATGTCTTACCACGTATGGTCCAGCTTACCATTGGATCATCGGATGCACTCAAGAATCAGTTATCCCCGACAACAAAGTGACCATGTTTAAGCGCTTGTTTGAAACGTCCCTTTAGCCTCCCAAGAAACGTGGCATGTTAGCGACGGGAAAGTGGGTGCTCATTGGAAAAACCAAATGTATCTTCGACAAAAGTTATTTGACGCCATCCTTCCGTCTATAAATTAGAAGACATGAACAGCGAAGTGTTAAAAGAGACTTTTTACTTGCCTGAGTTACAACGAGTGACTAAAAAGACGACGATGTGTACGACATCGAAAGCATTCTTGACTGAAGAACCCGTAAAAAAGGCAACCTCTAATCAAATAAATAAAAGTGACTTGAGATGTATATCCCTCGTGTTTTGGTTCTTGGATCGACGTTTCGCAAATTATCGACTATAATAGGATGTTTTAGTTCTCCACGTGTGGTAAAAACGGTTTCCGCTGTTTTCGACACTCAGTTTGGCAAAGTATTGCTCAAACCTAAACGAAGAGCTCTGATCCAGTACCATAAAATAGCTGGTCACCTGCAAACGAAATTATTCAGATGAAAAAACATTGTCCATCAATTTTTCTCCCGTATTGTTTGATATTTTGGGTGGAGAAATGAAAATGGCCACGAATTCGAAAGATATTATCAACAACGAGTGATTTTACCAGTACTTTTGCTATTCTGAGGAACTGAACAATGGACTGAATTTGATCTTTATGTATTCCGATGTGGTGGTGTTTAACGTGATACGAATTACAACCGCGTAATTATTTCGAGTTATTCCTTTTTTCAAGCTAATTATGCCGTGTCTGCTTACGAGGAGGGTGAAAACACGTAACACGTTCACCGTGAATTTGCACATCCTCATTTTTGCCTGTTAGTAAGTCGTATTTCGACAGTCAACATTGGTGTAAAAGATCTGGGACAAAATATTCCATTCTCGAAAAGAAAAGTAAAGCTGCATTTTTGAAAACGGTTTTCTAGTGACTTGTAAGTGATGAATCTTTTGTGCCGAAGAATCGCTTGACATTGATGATATAGATTAGGAGATAGTCTCAAACCTGCGTTCCGTTCGGTGGCTCACATTTTATAATCGATGGTGACGCGAGCATTGCATGCTTTTGAAAGTGTCCGTGTTGAGACAAGGAAATAATTTCTCCATATGACATCATCGACAAACTCCCAAAAACAGCCTTAAGAGCAGGTAAAAATGTGTTGCTTCAAACTGGAAAAGACCTTGAAATTCCCAGAGAGGCTCCTACACGCAGCTGACCAAAACAATCATTTCCCATTCACGTCGTGGCAAGGACAAGGCAGAAAGAGACGCCGATATCCCTCCCGAGCCAATGAGCACCTTGCGAGAGAGACTAAGAAAAGAACAGCCAGAGAATTAGATGCTTCTAATTACTTAAGAAAATTACGCACAGAGATTCTTGCGAATGTTAACTGAATCTGTTTGCCATTTAACCCACCAAGATGGCAATACACGATTCCCGATGGGTAGAGTTTCACTCCAGCTCGTCTTTAGCTGCCTCATCCCCCATCGAATTTGAAATCAAGGGACAGATCGAAGATTGCATCAATCTGAATAGCGGTTACTTGTACTTGAAATTCAAAGTTCTCGATACGGACGACAATCCTGTAGTCGGCAATGACAAAGTAACTCTCGTCAACAATTTTATGCATTTGTTAGTCAGCGAATTGGATTTGTACTTGAATAACTAAACTCGTCAGCAGGATAACTACCTTTATCGAATGTACATAGAAAATCCCTTGACGTACGGAAAAGAAGCCAAGAACAAGCATCTAGATGATTGCGTGCTATGGAAACCCGAATTGCCGACCACGTTCGATGAAAAAGAGCTAATTAAGAATGACGAAGATCTTCGAAACAATGTCAAAGACGTACGCAGTTTAGTTGGATCATTTGGATTTGGACATGTGGATGCAAGACAAGTATATACCGAACGGAGTGGTTGTTCGCCTGAGACTGATTTGAAGCAGAGACGTCTTCCATTTGATGGTTGATGCTGACATCCCATACAAAACCATCACCCAAGAAGCCCGACACTACGTGCGTCGTGTGGAAGTGTTATCTGAAGCGGTAAACGACATCAGTTACACTTTTAGCAGAGCGACAGCCAAGTTTCCCATACGACGATTTTAAGTGACAACCTTCACCATTGCCGTTAACCTCTGATTTCAAGATCGAAGATCATTTGTTTCAAGAACAGTTGCCCAAGCATTTAATCAATAGCATCGTCAGCTATGAAGCATTCAACGGAGTCTTCTCTCAAAATTCTTTTTGAGTTCAGTACTACGTGTCCAAGATTAAAACCAGTCGAGATGGCAAGCCCTTATGTACCAGACATAACTTTGACCAGAAGAATTAATTGAGTTCTTCCTTGTCCCCGTATGAAGCTACGAGATAGTTAAGTATCAACAACAGAAACGGCATTTCGCAAGACCATTATGCAGGAGGTCACGCTTTGTGGGCTATTGATTTGGCTCCTGACTAAGGCAGGGATGAGTGACATTTCCACCCTATAAAATCCTTAAATTACGTTTGTCAAACGTCTACCCAATGCGGTGAATGTCATCTTGTATAAACAATTTAATAAAACTCTGGAAATCGAACGTCAGAGAAGTAATTATTGGTTATCAGAAGCTATGGAAGAATACGAAGATAAAATCTTTGAGCTTGAAAAGAAAAAGAAAAAGAGACCGTCATGAATTCGAAATGGTCAGAACAAGAAGAACACCGAGTCTCCTTGTTTGCTAAGCACCGGGCTGAAAACATTACAGCTCTGACCCCCAAACATTGTTTTGGATTCCAAAACGATCACCCCGGCAGATTCATCGCGACAAATGCATGCTATTGAGCCAAGAGGAAAATATTTGTAGAGTATTTGGATTACTCTTGGGGCCAAATATAAAGTGTTTATCAGTGATATAAAGACTTTCTTGACTATTGACCCAATCCATTGACTGCTCTGAAGATCCAACAGGACGTAGCCCCCATTAAATAGAGTAAGGAGACGAAGTTACTTAATTAACAGATAGTTTCAAGGAAAGAAATCAGGACTGAATTGATGATTTATTGTTACATGTGAACGAATGCATGGAAACCTGGGAACTTCATTACCTTCTGTCGTACAATTTATATTAAGTTTCTTAGAATCCGGTTGTTTGTGCTAAAGATGAACTTTCTCATCACAAACCTAGAGATACTCAAGCTTATGTCATCAACAGAGACGAAAGCCATCAACTAGGAACACATAGGGTAGCTATCTACTATCCCAATAAATGCATTGTTGTTATTATGACTGGGTGTGTGTGTTTCTTTTGGGGAGTGAGTCATCACATAACTCCTTCTTTCCAAAAATAATTTCTTTTTTTTTGTATACCTGTTAATATTTGTATGCGTATAAATTTATTTTTATACAATGTTTCGGATTTAGGCTAGGGATAGAAGACACACATGTTATTACACAGAGATGTCCTCTACAAAGAGTACGAAAGTGCCATGCATAAACATATCTTATTTAGCTGGTAATAAGTATTGCGAAAATATACATACAATTATGCATCTTGAATTTCCTCAGAATGTATTCTTATTTATGCATTTATGAATTTTATCACATGGTAAGTAAAGTTTTCTTATAGTATGTGTAGTTTCATATTTGTAATATTACCACATGTTAAAAGATCACTTTATTTGATTCTGATTGGCCCTTAGAAGCCCATGAAATTATTTTGCAGTATTCTCTTTTTACTGATTGGTTCTGATCGTGGGATAAAAGTTGTTTTTTTTTTAACCCCGCCTTATGGAATTGCTTGTTTCCAATAAACATTTTTGGCCGCCATTTGTCAATTCGACTCGCGAAAAGGAATTGGAGAATAATAGTCTCAACTGTTTCAATATGGCCAATTTATTCCCACACGAGTTTGTTATGTATATATAATATATCAAAACATGAAAAATAGCTAAAACCCAAAAGATAAAAATATATATACATTCGTGGTTTAAATGTGAACTTACAGAAGTAAAAAAAACCACTAACCTTTGTTCACAGAATAATGTATACATAAACCGGTCATCCCAATTGACAGAACTTTATCCAACAACAACATCTTTACGCCGTAAATATGCGATGCTAGTCAGACTCAAAAGATATTTGTTTAAATCTTCTGTACAGTCTAGTGTTCAAAATCAAATACTGCAAATACTGCAAATATCAGGTCACAAATACATTGCAGTAAATGTGTGCATTTCTGCATACAGTATTCTTCTTTTCATAAAAATGTATTGTTTAGTTGCGATGTTTAGTTGTGTTTAGTAATGTTTAGTTGTGATGTGGCATTTCAAGTTAAACACCAACACTGTGTAGAGTATGCCTACTCAAACCGGATTTGTGTACCGTTTCAAACAATGTGACATCACCAGCATCGGAAATTTTGTGCTTAAAAATGATTTTGTCTTTTCTAAAATGTTCTGTTTATTTGGAAAGACGCTTATTTTTTTATTTATAATTTGCAAAAATGTATAATCTACTTTTACTACTTCAGCTTTGTTTGGGACTATTTTTTACGTACAAGAAATGAAAGGTACAGCGTCTGTCAGAATGAACGAAACTATTCATTCTTCTTTCTACCTAAATAATGTCTACTGTAATAAAAACTATGTAATGCAGAGAATCTCAAATAGGTAATGATTTAATATTATATTTATGAAATTCAATATTAAATCATTACCCATTTCACATCCTCTTTACATGAGCTATGTCATAGGTTCTAAAATTTGATTTAACCATCGCGAAATTGCACTGTAATTTCGACTATATTTACAACTACAATTACGTGCTCCTTACTGCATTCAAAATGAAATGAACCTATATTTCATAGCATCTTTTAATAAATACCGTTAAAAGAGTTCATATTTTCACACATTATGATTTCAAAAATTATACCAGAACAGAAACACACATGCAGCTGATTGAAGGCGGGTCTCTCCCTGCTCAAATTATATGTACTTCGTGCGGAATCGACACAGCTAATAAATCCAGTCTATTACTAGTAGAAAAGCAGAAATGAATAGAAAAAAAAACAAACACAAAAATAAAAACAAAACAAAACAACAACAAAAAAAACCCAAAAAAAACCCCAAACAATTAAAGCAATTAAATTCCATCTATTTTAGACCAGTTGGGAAAGTTGTTGTAATAGGCATTCATTCACAATATGACTCTAAATTTCAATTTTAAGAAAACCAAATTTTTCTTGAAAACAATTTCGAGCGCGCAACGAAGTTCAAAGGTCGCTATGCGGTGCTATGTGCGCATTAATATTGTTACTGTGTATTGATGAATCTACGGTTGTGTATTTATTTTGAACTACAGCATAAATTCAATTACTTAGTTTCATGTAGTGTATGTTAATCCTTGTGTAAAAAAACAAAATAAGAAAATGAGTATATAATTTTTTTGGGGTTGCATTTGTATGTGAAACATGAATTCGGTTTTTCGGACTAATACTGAACTTCTAACTTCATGCAGTATTTCTCCGAAAAACTCGTTCATATTTTCTCATACAAACAGTAATCTATAAATATTATATACCGGTTATAACATTTTTGCCACATTATATAATGCTAGAGTTGTAGAGTTATCTTTGTTAAAAAGGAAGTGTATGAACATGTCCAAATTGTGGTTAGCTAATACCAAATCATCAGAAATGTCACAAAAAATGTCAATATGAATAATGTGAGATTATAAAATTAGGATACCCTTCTAGTGATCCAGTAACAAAACAATATATTTATACTAGTATCAAGCACGCTGATAACAAGTTTCATGAATAATAACTCTAAAAAATAAATTAATAATTTTGTTTAATGTCAAATTAATAAAATTAAATGATTTTTTTTTTGGCCAAAAGCTAATTATATAATGAGAGAAGATTTAGCAGTAGGCCTCACTGGTAATAATTTTAATATAATAACGTTGGTCTGTTCCAATATGTTCTCTGAAAAGACTTTTGAATTTAAACTCAGAAACGAAAGATAGAAAAATGACATACGATGATGATAAAAAAATGGTACATGTCACAACTCTTACTGGTGTTTACTAATAAAAAATGAATAAGAAGTAATTGTTTTATTTCGTAAAAAAGGCAGAAGTTTCACAAAATTTTTCTTAGTGTTTATATAGAATTAAATAAAAACAAATTACAAATCAAATAAACACTTCAGACTGTGCTACAGAACGCTTTGTAGATATTATTACCACCAATTATCGTGAGCATATTGTTTAAACATTCATTAAAAATCCAATGATACAATAGGCAGCACATTAGATAAAGTTACATAGCTATTGATGATTTTGATTTGACAAATAATGTGTATGGTGATGATTTTGACCTGACAAACAAAATGTATGCTGATGATTTTGACTTGACAAATAAAATATATGCTGAGGATTTTGACTTTATAGATAAAATGTATGCTGATGATTTTGACTTGACGAAAAAAATGTATGCTGATGATTTTGACTTGACAAATAAAATGTATGCTGATGATTTTGACTTGACAAATAAAATGTATACTGAGGATTTTGACTTGACAAATAAAATGTATGATGATGATTTTGACTTGACAAATAAAATGTATGCTGATGATTTTGACTTAACAAATAAAATGTATGCTGAGGATTTTGACTTGACAAATAAAATGTATGCTGAGGATTTTGACTTGACAAATAAAATGTATGATGACGAAAAGATTAAAATTAAGCATAAACCATTATTCTTTAATTACTTACAATGTTCAAGACATACATGAGCTGAATACGAAAATGCCTTGGAGCAACACACAACTACATAGATTGGTTAGAATGTATACGAGGGCAATATTGAAATGTTAATTGCAGTGTTACCTATAACAAAAAGTCTACAATCAGAATTCTCTAACATTAAATTATTCAAAAACGTGACTTACTGCGTCATCTAAAAGTGTGTTTAAGACTAACGTTTGCCATCGTTGAACTTCGCCGGGATTCGAACTTGAATTCATTTAGGACATTTTTAGATAGAACTTTTGTATTTCAAGATTGTTTTAATTATATTCACAAAATGTAAGTCCTTTTTCACATCTTTACTGTGTTTTATAGGGAAATAAATTATTTTTGCATAGCTTGTTGACTTCACTCTTTTCTTTCTTTGAACGAGCCGATATTTGTTGTGTGTGTGTGTGTGTGTGTGGATATATATGTATATATATATATATATATATATATATATATATATATATATATATATATATATATATATATATATATATATATATATATATATATATAATGCAAATCATATGGTATTAACAACCATTTCAAGCGCACTGGATCCAACAAGGAATCACGTGTGTCAGGGATTGATTAAGATAAATGGAAGAAACTAACGACGAACAGTGCGAAACTAGTAACTAAGTAACCTGAGCGCTTTCGAACCTGACTGAGTCTTTTTGAAAGGCAAATACATAACATATACAAAACAAACAAATATTCGTTTGTTTTGTATAAGTCTTTGAGTCGAAAGCGCTCGGGTTAGTTAGTTAATAGTTTCGCACTGTTCGTCATCAGTTTATGTTATATATATATATATATATATATATATATATATATATATATATATATACCAGACAGAACAGACTGTGCTAACCCTGGATTCTGTAGTAGAATCTTGATAATAGTGGGTAGAAATAATTGTTTAATACAAACAATACTATCATACAGGTTAGAGAAATTAAATTCGTACTCTACGGAGTTTCGAACCCAGGTCCGCGAGTAAATGGCACCCATCGCCTTGCCTGCACGCACCAACCCATATACCGTCACGACTAAGCACGTATCACCAAAAAAATGATGCCCATGTCGCATTTTTTGGTGATGCGTGCTTAGTTGTGACGGTATATGGGTTGGTGCGTGCAGGCAAGGCGATGGGTGCCATTTACTCGCGGATCTGGGTTCGAAACTCCGTAGAGTACGAATTTAATTTCTCTAACCTGTATGATAGTATTGTTTGTATTAAACTATATTTATCCTGCAACCTATTTAGGAATCGACACTATTATTCCAAGGTATTCATTGCATAGCATAATAAAGTTATCATCGATGCTTAGTTCAGAAATGCGACCTTCGTGGAATGCATCAAATTTGACACATTGTTCCACATTTAAGGAATTCCAACATGTTTACCAATGTTCCAGATGGTCATGTGCGTCCTCATACTTATTTTCGTGGAGTGGGTACAAACACGTCGTGGTCAGGTATCAAGTTCTACGAATTTAATCCAAAACATCTTTAGAGGTGAAGTGTGTGTGTGTGTGTGCGTGCGTGTGTGTGTGTGTGCGTGCGTGCGTGCGTGCGTGCGTAAACGCACTTCCTGTCCTGGTCCCTATGTGCATGCGCCCAATGCACAGGTCATGTTGAAAGTCTCTCCTTGGTCGACTGAAATAACGCACTGCTGATTAACATTGTTTTTTTTTGTTGACTAAAGAGAGTGTAGTATTCTAAAAAGTGCATATTACATGAGCGCAATCATGACCGTATCTGGCTGTAATCTTGGAAAAGAGACTGGCATTTCTTAAATGTAGAGTAGTAAGTCGATAATGTTTTGGCCCCATCGGCGCTACTTGAAGTGTAGCTTGAAAGATAAGTTTCAGTTCTTAAATATGTCGCAGGAGAAATGAGAAAAGTATCCTTGTATTATCATATATCGTACATACATATAATATAGATAGGAAAACTGGAAACAATGATACGAGAGACTGTGGTACATGCTGTACTCATTTTCATGCGGGTTATATGCAAATATATACCGTCGTTACACAAAACAAATGCAGGTATATAATTCATCCTACGCTAATGCAGATCTTGGTATATGCTGTCTACTACATGCAAATAAGTATAGTTTTTTTTTTTTTTCCGTGACAACTGGCACCACATAAAGACTGAGTGACAAAATATTACTCTTACTGTGTAATGCAGGAAACCGAAGACGTCTGTCTTAATGGACTTTATCGGAAGACACCATCAAATCAAGCACGGTAAGTCCAACTAGAGATGGATATCACGACAATTTTTGCAGCGCGCTACACATCGCTCTTTCTAAACATACCACGATACCACCATGGTATACCCAATTATATCAGGGACTAACAATGTTCTGGTTAAGGAGCCTGATATGTGTTACTAACTATCCGTCTGTCAATAGCTGAAAATATTTTGCTCTGATTTTTATCAAAATAACACCATATTATACCCATTATATTATCTGAAACAGAATTGAGATAACAGAAAATAAAATATCCCAGCTCAAAAGAAAAACACCCCCCCTTTAATGCTTTATAGTAGATGAATTAGTAATGCTAATTGTTTCATAAGTTATCATCGAAAAACTGTAACGAAAGAGGGAGATCAAGCTTACATTATAGCTGACACAACTTGTCTTGACATTAGAGTCTATTGATTAAAATAGAAAGGGATGACACCGAAACCTTCGATTCACTAACTATAATAATAATAGACAAGGAAACTTTGACTGGGACGCCAACACACTGGCAAGATGGTTATCATAGAAGAACAGTAAAGATAAAAATACACTCAACAAACAAGCAAATATTTCATGGTCTTGAGAAATTATGTACAATTAAGAGAGAAAACAAACATTTCCTAAAAGTCTTAAGATTATCCTTAGTTTTACAAAGAAATTCATTTACTAAAAACAACCATCGCACTACATATTTGCCGACCAACTGACCTACATGCTCACCAATCCTAACGTTTTTGTGGAGAGAAAGGGTAAAGATCAAACAAATTTCGTTATTGTGTACCCAAATATGTATGTATGTATGTATGTATGTATGTATGTATGTATGTATGTATGTATGTATGTATGTATGTATGTATGTATGTATGTATGTATGTATGTATGTATGTATGTATGTATGTATGTATGTATGTATGTATAACAATTATGAACCAATAACTACACACCACCTACAACACACAAATTCACGCGCAAGTTGTTCTTATAACGTTAGATCGAAAGAGTTTTAAGCAATGGATATTGCGTAGGGAGACTGCTGTAATATTTTATACATTTTCGGAAACAACTTGATTGTTGATGAATGAATGAGCGTGAAAAAAAAAATTGACCTGGATGTTTTTATTTTTTTGTGAGTGTGTGTACCCGTGTACAATTCGCATCTATCTGTGAACATCATAGACACATATTTTCTGCCTATCGTTAAACTAATATGTTAAAGCAAATAGCAGAGGTACATGCATGATTCGACGGCACATCTGTGTCCGAGCTGTTTCTAGTCTTGCATAACGCTTTACTCAGGGAAATGCATAACGTTTGAATAGCGTGTGCCCGTCACATTTCAATTCAGTGTAACATTATACTGTTAAAGATAACACACACATTGGCGACTTCACGGCTCTTTCTTCTTATTATCAAACATACAACGAAACCTTATCTTGTACAATAGTATTTTGTATGATATCTAGTCACAGATATATTAACTACATTAAGTACAGAACACATATATGTAGTCAAACCGCAGGTAATAACATTAATTGCTGGTCATATCCACGGTAGGTTATTCCCTTTTTATCTGGTCAAATAACAAATCTAATCTTCGGAATAAGATCAAATCCTCCACCACCAATGCAAACTATATGTCGACATTTCGGTTCACGTTACTAAATAAATCTGAGGTTGTACATATATATATCTTATGTGTAAGTAATATAGTGTATGTTTGTGTGTGCGTATGTGTAATTTTTTAACTTAGCTTTAACAGTTTTAGTCATATCGCTTTGACGTCTGCAGTGCGGCAGTTTATAGTGATGTCCAGCGCTGAGGCATGTAACATCATGCCCCAGCCAGTCCCATATCCTGACACCATAATGACCAGTCCCAACACAACCTCTTCAGGAATCACGGTACTAATTCAGTTCTAATGGTAAATCTATGCAAACAACATGATATTAAACATCGAAAAACTTTAAATTTCTGAGTGCTCATGATCAAACCTATATTTTATCAGCATACATGAAACCACGATGGCAGCTTCTTTGTAGAGAAAGGATAACACCCCTGGAATTTTCTGGACCTACATGTGTTCGAAACATTTGCTTTCAATTACGCACCTAAAAGTCAGGTGTTAATTTCAGTTATTGGTGTTCAAAGCACAAAACTACAAAATAACCGAGATTCCATCAAGAAAAGAATGGCTCTATTTTTCAGTTACAACAATGATAAACTCTCAAAAGATTCTTTTTCCAACAAAATAACTTTGATTATCAACCAATCCTGCCCATCCAAACACACACACGCACATACATACATACATACATACATACATACATACATACATACATACATACATACATACATACATACATACATACATACATACATACATACATACATTTTACTTTATGTTAACCCATTTTTCCATACAATTAGTACCGTGTGTCCTTAACGTTGAACGCCAAGTGAGGTCACGAACGCCTTAGCAACCGCGGTCTACGTTGTTCATTTGAGGAGATGATTTACTCAGTAGTAATCCTTGTGGATCATTTAATGTAATGAATACTGTCTTTAAATGTACTTACGTTTTGCTTTGCAAGAATTTATAGCAATGCCAGATGTAATAGCACACAATTCCCCTATTTTCTTTGTTTAATTTATTATTAAAAAAAAAAAAAACAGGAATAACTGATACTGTTTTAAAAAAAAATGAGAATAATGTCAGAGAAAACTAAATGTTGTGACCTACCGGAAATGGTTTAGAACCGTATATCGGGGTCCAAGTACCCAAATAATAGCGCTGTGTAGCATGTTCCGATGTCGATTAACATCGAACGATAAGTCAAATTTTCAGGAATATTTCACACACTTGGCAGTGCATGTAGACACTGAAAGCTGGTAATATGAAAATTGATTACAAGGATGACAGTAATCTTAAACGAAACGAAGCTATCTAAACCTTCATCGTCATGAACTGAAATGCAGGCCAACGGAACTTGAATTAAGCTCTATTCGATAATGTGAGAATTTGAATTTATTGAATTTTTCAGATAAAATGTAATCAGAGTAAGTAATGTCTGACTAAAACGTTATGACTTTAATTTGTAGAAAAGCGTCGATATGGGTTGCCAAGTGTGTGAAATATTCCTGAAAATTTTACTTTTCCTCACAATGTTAGTCAACATTAAAACACGCTACACATTCTTTAGGCAGAAGGACCTCGACCCCCAAAACACAAATATAGTCGATGTCTTACATTATTGGACTACCTGTTTCCTTAACCACTTCCAGCCAGAACTCGCTGGTTAGGAAAGGTTACTGGATTGTTTTGCCAGCTTAATACCGATTTCCTCAGCTTATGGGTGACACAATGAATATCAGTGACAGTTATTAACACTAACCATATTAGATTCGGGTGACATTAGTAATTTCTCGGGAGTTACGTCCCTTTACATGTGTGTGTGTGTGTGTGTGTGTGTGTGTGTGTGTGTGTATATATATATATATATATATATATATATATATATATATATATATATATATATATATATATATATATATATATAAAATGTGTAATGCTATGAGACTTTCACGAGTAAATGATCTTTCTTTGGATCGAAATATCGATTTTATTATTGCTCGTTACACAACACATACCGCAAACAGATGTTAAGTATAAATTTTAAATGGTATAAAACTAGATGACGCAGACGATGTTTGTTATCGATGGTTCTGATGACTGATCATCCCTATACTGAACGTGGACTTTTCCATACATGTAGTACCTACTTGGAGGATTTACTTGCTCACAGATCACTAATTTTAAACAGGTATCGAGTGAATTCCTCTGGAGGTCGATACAGGTGGGATTAAAATCAGTCGTGCGCGAAACGATTTCGATAATTTTAACTACATTCGTGACCTTGAATTCCCTGACATATCCGGATACCAATTGCTATGCATAGATGAACGAAATATGAAAGATACCGTACGAATTCGTGACTTAATGTAAATTACATTAAATGAAGACAAACAAACTCTTGTAGAGTATTTAATAACGTGGCAGCTCTGCTATTAGTCTCATTTTGAGGTTATAATTGTTTCGTCAATTTATTACCGACTTAATGTTTGACCGTTTTACTTTGAATTAATTCACATTAACGCTAATAAATTAAGTACACTATAATTTGTAATGTCTGGTGTGGTTTTGACGATGCTTTAAAGTGTTTGCTGTTAACCAGTTATTCACACTATAAATGCCTAATCTGATAAATTCCAAACTTTACGTAGCTTTATCTTTCAACAATAAAATGTAAAATGTATGACATAAATAAACAGGGCTTGCTTTATACAGTAAGCACTTGTGAAGGCTTTATTGGTAAATGTCATATCTAATATTTATAAACCAATATCGTGTAATCGTTAAAAAGATGACTTTGAAGAAAAAAATTGTTGTCATTGTTTTCAAACATGACCTTTGTCCCGCCACTGCTTTCAAAGATGACCTTTTTCCCGCAAGATAATCAATAGTTTTTCGGTTCGGAGCGATGCAAGTATCCTTCACAAGTGTGTGTGTGTGTGTGTGTGTGTGTGTGTGTGTGTGTGTGTGTGTGTGTGTGTGTGTGTGTGAAAGTGTGATTTGGATTTTAACGTAGCTTTAACAATGTTCACAAGAGATTATGGTAACAGTATGAGCAATAATTACTATTTAACGCTCTGTCCTGAAATTATAACTAGAACTATATCACTAATATGATTATCTGCAATATTAGATCCATTATTTGAACATATCCAGTATTCGGAAGCAATTTCTGAGAAGACTGAGTGTAAAGGATCAAAATTTTAGGTCGATTTCTGTTTTGTGTTGTTGATATCTGTAGGAGGTATTTAGCTAGACACAGGTACGATTGATTAGATTTATGGAGAACTGGCCGCGTTTAAATAGCCATAATGTACTGGTTGGTTCAGGCAAAGTCAGGAGTTATCAATATTTAATTAAGGCCTACAGTTGTTTAAACTTATCATGATTGAGTTTAACTTCTGGTCTATATGGAAACTGACATTTCTGAAGGCTGCCAGGGACAGTTGGATATCCGTTGTTGTTCTACGAATTGCTGTGTTTCGAGACTTGTGAAGCGTGAATTTAATTTCATTCCAATTGGACACGTTGGGGCAAGGGGGCGTGGTTTCACACGAAAAAGATCAGTTTAAGTTGTGTTAATAAGCATCTGAAAATTAAGTCTACGCTTTTCTACAAGAGGAAACGAACATAAGAACTTAAGTAAATTGCTCGTAAAATCATCCAAAGGGGACGATTCTCTGGAGAATTGACAGACTATAAAGCTTGAAAACACAAGGTATTTGTACTAATATCATGTAATTCGCAGATACTATTATGATAATTTGTTTGATTTAATTGCTTGTATTTGCAGATATTTATTTGTTAAGGTCGTAGATCAATTTTTTTTAATATGATATAATTGTGTTGAGTTCATTTATCTGAGTCCGCACTATGATATTTTGATATATTGATATATGTTGTCTCGCTTAAGTTATAGTCTCGATTATTTTAGGAAATTACATATGCAGAATTTCATGCTTATTATATATAGGAAATTATGTATCTAGAAATAATAGAACTGAGTTCATTTTTCAGAATTCGTACAATGATTGTTTATTAATATACTTTGGCGAATTGTAGGAATGTGGAGGTAACGAGTATTCTCCGACCTGATGAGGTCACGTATCATATCGACTGTCTTGAGTGTATTTGGTAAATAACCTAGAGTTAGGAATTTCATTCATTCATGTATGTGTGATTTAGATTAAGTCTAGAGCTAATGTCTCTGTTAGGTGTATATGGCCATTAGCCGACCATTAATTTGTGAAACTATGCTGTAAGGTCTATCATGACCAATTAGACTTGATAACCATCGATGTCTGTTCGAATCCGATAAAATCACATCTGACATCAAGGGTGAGAGTAATGATTTATCCTCCGTATGATGTGACGGAAAATTTTGGGGGCTTTTGTTTATATTTTTATAAGGTGAGATAGTTTATGGGAAGACTCACGATTTACACCCAGAAAAGGACAACACAAAATTGGAAGGGCAAATAGACGAGATACCAGAAAATTAGGTAAAGGGGGAGAGGAAGAGTGGAAAAAGACTTACCGGCATAAGGGAGTCAAGAGGAACAATCTGAGTGGACTTTGGGCGACATCGAACGCCATGTTATGAATCGATACAATTCAGTGTTATTCGATCTCACACTCGTATAAATGATGATTTGAGTCTATTGTTTTTAATAGAGTTTCTCTTTATCTAATCTTATCTGTATTTTGAGTAAGTTAATTAAAAAAGAAAGAATCGTATCTTTAAAATTTTAATGTAATACCATTTGCTTGTGAAATGTTATTGTTTTAAAATTTGATTAAATTTTGTCTTTATTTGTAACAGGTGCTCGTGTTATTCTGTTGTATATATCAGCACAGATCCTTATTGATTCCAACCATAAATTCATACTTTGTATTGACAATTACTCGTTCCGGGCAAAGTGCACCGTCGGCGATCACCTCTAGATAACGATAGCCAAAACCAGCAAACCCGCCATAAATAAGCTGAAGAGGGGTTTACCACATTGAGTGATAAGGAACGAACGACGAGGAAGTATCGAGACTTAAAATATCGTTTTACCAGGTCATGTTAATTAAATATCTTAATCTACCTTCATCAGCAGTCACGATTTTGTTACAGTTACTTATCTTGAATTTAATTTATTCTCTTTTACTCATTTGTTATTGTTTTATCACTACTTTGTGGATGTGAACTAGTGGATAAATTAATTTTCAAGACATAAAATTGAATTGAATATTAATGCTGTATACAGCTTACAATAATCTGTCGGGTAATATTGCAAGTTTAGGAATGTCGTCACTTGCAATCGACGAAACTCTATGCCTTTTGTTTCATTACATAATAATTGACGATAGAACTAAAGTAATACGATTGGAGTTACATATGAGATTGAACTGAAAATAAAAGTGTTATTTTGGCAATTAGATGTAATCGGAACAAACTGAAAATAATTGTTGCGATTTAGGCCACACCAGAATTCGAAATTAATTGAGGAATCTTCTGACCTATACAATTAACGCATTTTTGGACCCTGTTAATTAATACTAGATACTTATTTTTTTAGTATTTTCGAATCGCATTTTGGAACTCACGTGAAATGTGTGGACTGATAATATTTCCCTGATATATATGGACACTCAAGCAAATATAAAAAAATATGAATATTCTGCATGAGAGTGTTTGTTTCATCCAAGCATAAGTTGGTAGCATTAATTACCCGCTTTAAAACAAATAACCAGAAATCAGAACCGAAAATATCCCACGAAGGCTGTTACTGTACTAGTTTTAAGCAGAAAGTGTATGCACTGCAAAATTTTCAAAAATGAATCCCTTTCAAAGGACCACCCGTGTTGTGTTTTACGCGAGAGGTAATTCAGTTTAATACATGGTAAATACAGATCGTTAAACATCTCGAGTATGACAGCGCTCCAGCAGAAATAGTATGACTTTTTCATAAACAAAAGAAAACAAGACAAAATAGCCAAAAAACGCCCCAACAAATTACTGTTATGCAAACTGACCTTCTTCATTGTGTTAAAACAACTCCTGCATGAATAAGTAAAAGTTTTCCAGACAGTTTTGCGATATCTTGCATTTGAATAACCACATATGACGCGATTTGTCATGTTATATGACACCTTAACCAAGTTCTTTTGTAATTCAAACCGCACAGTCGACGTACAGAGGATTTTGCTGTAACTTGAGAATGAAAGTATTTATAATCTTATGTGCCGAAAATAACGGCTGCATAACAACGTATGTTCATGCTTATTTACATAAAAATTTGCTTTTACTTTTTGACATAACAATTTATGTTGAAAGGGTTTGACTTTTCTAATATAACAAATTTGCATTTAAAGGGTTCGAAGCACGCTAACCATATACGCGGATTTCCCGTCCAGATGTAATTTTGTTTTGGAAAATGGCAATTTTGCTTTTATGTAAAGAGAAGGGGATACTCTTAAGATGCAATGACTGACTCGGATTTTATTTCGCTGTCCTAATATGTTTCGGACATTCAGTATGGGGACCTTTCATGCATATTGCCTTAATAAAGAAGTAAACCTCCGTGTGAAAACGGATGTAAAGGATATTATCACAAGTGGTGTAAAATTAATACACTTAAATAGTCTCGTAAAGACTCTCCTAACCACTTGTGTGAAAGTATTATTTTCAAATTTTTCCTGAGTAGCATGTGATAACTTTGATGTAGAGATGCAAATTTTGCGCACTAAGACAGGCCGATAGGCAATCAGACAATCAACTTATGTAAGCAAAATAGATTAATAAACATATGAGTAACTTTGGCTGGAGAGAGAGAGAGAGAGAGAGAGAGAGAGAGAGAGAGAGAGAGAGAGAGAGAGAGAGAGAGAGAGAGAGAGAGAGAGAGAGAGAGAGAGAGAGAGAGAGAGAGAGATTTTAGTCACAGGCTATGAGATAATTGTACTGTACAAAAAAATCGATATGATATTTTCGTTAGCATTGCCAAAATTGGAGCTTGATGTTATTTGTACACATGTAATAGACATTTTTTAAAAAATGTTCATGAATCATTTATAGTAACAAAAGAAGCAAAGGATTAAGGTTGGTTATGAAAATCATATTTATTTTGACAATGTATCATTGATAAATTTTAGCCCTGAGACCTAAGTAAGAGCTCCATTTGTAACATTGGCGTCGCTGTTTTGGGTTCGATCATTAGTAACTAAAAATGCGACGGTAGATGGCTTCCCATTAAATAGTACTTTAAAGATTTAAAATAAACCATAGGTCCAATACATCGGTACATAACAATAGAGACTTTAGCAACTTCGTTATTCGTTATTCTAGAACTACAACCCAGCACCTAATTTCATAATTCTATACATGTTGAACGCATAGAGTTCTGGGGCGGTTCGAGAAACATTGTTTAGAAAGGGCGTAAACAGGTAGGGTAAGGCGTCTAGAAGATGGATACGGGAACATCGTATAGAAGGGGCGTAATGCTAAGTGTCTGTAAGATGGAAACAAAACATACTTTTAAGGGGCGTGAAAAAGCAAGCTAATACTGGAGCATTTAGAAGGGGGGGGGTACACAAGTAGGCAAAGGGTCTGTAAGATAGAGCCAGAAGTGTTTCCGGGGTCTAATTTTATTCAGTTAACTGTATAAAAAAAAGAAAAAAACAACAACAACAAAAAATCCCAACACCCCCCCCAAAAACCTACAATACTCAAAAAATTGTTCCAGTAATTTCGATCGAATATAAAATATACTTTTATCTATTTGTTTAAACAACGATTTTCCAGAGTTTTTTTCTTTTTTTTCATTCCTTATTTTTTCACTTGTTTGTTCGATCGTCCTTTATATAGCTACACTAGGAGTGTCTTATGACTGTTAATATATGTGTAACTATAACCATTATTGAATTTTTTTTCTGTCTGTCGATTTCAAGTCACATTATATGTAGATATTTGCTGCTGTCTCTATCATGATTCCGGAAATAAATCAATCTTACGCTGCGTGAATTTGATACCACGCGACTTAGGTATAACCTGTTGCATGCCAGTGCAATTTGATGTGATCACATTCGAAATGTACCATTTAAACGTTTGCTAAAATATTTGGGATGCTTGAGCACGAAACAATATCTCTAGGTTGAAAGTCATTTCTAGGTTGTAAGGCATATGTTTATACTTTAAAATGTATGAATACAAGTTTCTAATAACTCGTCTAACACACACACACACACACACACACACACACACACACACACACACACACACACTGGTTTCACTCACTGCGGTAACCCCCATGGACCTCCTTCCTGCATAAAAGTTCAAAAATTTTATAGACATTCATTTTGGTGTCACCCCTTCTGATGGTGCCACCTATTGTTGTCCGCACCCCAACCCCCGTAGGTTGGTTCTCTGACCTCCTCCACTCCTTTGCTCTTCCTTAAGAGGAAGAGTAACGGAGAGGAGAGAGGTCAGGGAACTAGACTACACCCCCCGCACCCCTCTAGTGACGCTCGCGCACGTGTGTGTATGTGTGCATAAGAGACTACCGGCATTTTACAAATAAATGAATATCGCTCTCTTACATATTACAAAGATGCAGGAAACTCGCGTGAAATGAAAAGATTGAAATAATTGCTAAAAAGGAACTTCAATGAGCCTGTTGTGTGTCATGAAGCTATGTTTAAACAATAGCCTTATAGCCTTTCAAGTGTTTATCTTGACATTGTGGTTTCCTTTCCTACCTGATAGATATTACAAAGCTACACTTGTGAGTAAGGTAAAAAAAATTAAAATAAAATTATTGCAATCGACCGGTTACCAACCTGTCTTGTCGCGGTATGTATTTAAATCATTTAAGAATATCGGTATGCATGTTTACCTATCTAAATCTGAGACGCTTGTCTGACTGTTAAATATCTAAGTAGTTTCAAGATGTAAGGTAAGGTAGACATATGGTTGCAAGCTAGGGGTATTGCTTGACCGACCGGTGTCAAATCCTTGCGCGATTCCGCTAGACGGCATAAGTTTACCCCAAATTTACAAGGTCTTCTATACAACTTAATTTGTAATTTAGAAAGTCCGACGTGTCCATTATATATATATATATATATATATATATATATATATATATATATATATATATATATATATGTATATATATATATATATATATATATATACATTTTATTCTAATCAATGCAAGACCACAGATTTCACAACTTGCCAAATATATATGAACCACACATCTACATAGTTTCTCTTCATCAACTTTTCGTATCGTCAGCGGTTCACGTCGTAGAAACTATACAACTATCCTCTAACACAGGAAACCACTATAACTACTCCGCCTTAGGTCAGCCAGTAGTAGATGAAAAGGCTGATTCTAGCTCCAAGGTCATTTTCACCTCCTCCCCACCCTCCAAACAAATACAAATTACCTCTCTCAAGACCTTAAAACACCCACCCCAAAAGGTTTACACAAAAACTAAAGGCTGATTCTAGCGCAGATATAATTGTATAAGGTAGTCTCTCTAGTGATGTACCAGAACGGCGCAGGTAAAATTTCACTCAGTCACTGCGTGCTAAGCGTTCAAGTGGACCAGGCTGATCACAGGTAAGTGATATTATTTACTAATTTTAGATAAAATTTTATGTTATATCATACTTCTTTTGATAATCTTTCTCATATTTGCTGATCCTCATGGGTATAATATCTGTTAACATGTTGTCAATAATACGAAATTCACGTATTAAATCGTCCATACTATATTTTACTCCTCTTAGGTAAGATCTTATTTGATTAAGCAGTTTCTTGTAAGTTATAATTGATGTTAAGCAGCCGTGCTTTTTTATCGAAATTTTAGGTTCAACTTTTTTACAAGCTGCTGTAAGAGAAACACCAACACCGGATATGATTAACAAAAACGGGTTTAATGATACACCACTTGAAATTATGCCAGAACTAGTCATTAACAATGGCAGATATGATATTACTCGAAGGATCTTGTTATAATATTTGTAGTATTTTTTTACGCACCAAAGTTTTTTTTTGTGATAATATTTGTAGTATTGTATTAGTGCGTCAACATCCTGTTCTGGAATATCTTTTGAAATATGATTGAAATCAACTATACTTTTTTCATTATAATATTAGTTTACATAGTCTCAGGGTTAAGGAGTTAACGGCAGTGTTTCAGCTAAAAATTCAAGACACCAACAGTATAACGTAGCGGTTAAATTTTTATCAGATGGTTCAAGGATAAATTCCTCTTCAGTATCTTTGTCTAATACTATAGATACAGTTCCAGATAAAGCATCAGTTGAATGACGCCATGGATACTTGGTAAATATACTAAACTTCTCAGGGCTAAAAACAGATAGCCTATACACACCAGTAATCTCTATAGTGTGTTTGATAGAGTTATTTTGCAGTGTCCACCTCGCTTGTCCTGATGCTACTGTGTATACTATATTTTTAATCTGTTTGTGAGGAACTTTAATCAGATTTGTTTTTTCAACAATACTAGGAATCCCACTGATAATATCGTTGAGTTTTGTGTTAATATCAGCGAGTGTAATATCAACAGTTAGTGGATCTCAAAAAAAATCTTTATTGTTTCTGTTTATGTTTCTACGAAAATTTAAAAACGTAATCACGTGATTATTAAAATCAGTTTTGAGTGAGTTCATTTCATTATTGATTGGAATTTCTTTATCATCAACATATTTCTTCGTTGCAGCATCAAAATCAGATTCTGGTGTTCTAAGATTATTGATGCCATTATTGTTCATGTTGAGAAATGCACGCATTATACCGCCACTCACTGACACGTACTTTGATTCTTGATCATCGACGTATTTCTTTGTTGCCGCATCATTATCTGCAGTTGGATTTCCAAGGTATGTAATTTTATTTAGGTTCATGGAAATGTCACCCGTGAAATCGTCACCAGCTTTCTTGATATAATCGTTGACCGACGTACCAGAATCTTGTATTTTACCGTGATCAGTAAAAGTAACGATATTATTAACAACAGCAGAAGGAATTCGTATAAACACATCCGACAGTTGTATATTACTTTCTTTAGTCGTCCTTGTCTATCCTGGAAAACAACTACTTCATTTTGATCTACACTAGCGATGTTGAGCAAATTATTGATTTCATTTTTTAGCTGATCAAGGGCTACGTATCTGGACAAGTCACCTTGCTGACCTTTAGTCGATGGCTCTACTATTAATGTCCCAAATTTTGTATAGTAGCTCATTATATTATTGTCCACAAAAAAATGGCGAAGATATTAAATTTTGATACCGAGCGATTAATCAGGCATAGACATAATAATGACCTTCCAGATTGTCATTATCTTATTATTGGTCGCACAGGATCGGGTAAAACGAATCTGTTATTAAACCTATTACTCAACGATAACTTTAACTATGATAAGGTGTATATTTACACAATTAATCCACAGCAAGATAAGTACGAGTTACTAAGTGAGTACAATGATAAACTTCGTGAAGAACTTGGCGTTGGTGATGACATATTCCTAATAAGACAACCAGAAGAACTCGTTCCGGTTAATCAACTCGATTCGTCCGAACATAAAATAATTGTGTTTGACGATATTCCGCTAAACAACGAAGAAATGAACAAAATTAGATCTTATTTTTCACTATCGCGTAATAAAAGATGTAATTCTGTCTATCTGGCCCAAGGCTTTTATAACGTCGATAGATTTATCAGGCGAAATACTGGTTGTTTTATATTATTTCCCGGACTTGATAATGTTGATGTAAGAAATATTGCAAACGAGCAATGTGGTGATGTAACAAAAGATAGATTTATCGAATTCTATCATCAAGCAACCAAAGACAGATACAATTTCTTTTTATTTGATAAGCTAGCACGTGATCCAGCTAAAATGTTTCGTTGTTGTATTAACACGTTTTTATAGGTAATTTTATATTGTTTATAAAAATAATGGACGACCGTCAACAAAGAATTGAATTACTAAAGAAGTTTCTTGAAACACGAGCGGCTTTTAAGGAAAAAGTGCAGGAAGCTCGACGTGGGCAAGTTCGAGCAGAATAAGAAACTTCTAAACTCTTCAAACCTATTACCGAAGCAGTACTTGGCAAGCAACCAGAAATATCAACATTATCTACGGAAGAACTAGCAAAAATAAAAGAAAAAGGTTTGTTAGGTTTACTAGGAGAAAGATCGAAAGAAGAAAATAAAAAAATTGCAGAAGAACTTGTAAGAGACATTGGTGATCCTATTGCACGACAGGTTGAATTTGATAGATTAATAAACAACCCTCTTGCACTTCAGCAAGCTATAAAAACAAAGGCTGTTAATCCCGACGAGTTAAGGAGGTTATTAGAAAAAGTGTCAGAACAAACTGAGGAATTAGCTGAGAAACAAAAAACGTTACAAGAAAGTATGATAAAAATAATGCCTCTTAAGGATACTATCATATTTTACAGAAAGCAAGCTAGGGTAAAAATAGATGATTCTGAGTATGACGAGTTTATAGAAAAAATGATATCACTAATATTAATAATATTCAAGATTGGCCAAAAGAAAACTATGATAATTTGATGAAAAAATTAACACAAATTATAGAAAATAGTTCACGTGCTGATGAAGAAATTAAAGATCAAAAAGATGAGGAGAATTTTACAGTATTAATTGATCAGATAAGAAAAGGAATTATTGCTGAAATTTTTCGTAAAACAGCAAATAAATACCGAAATAGAAAAAAAGATTATGTTTGGAATTTTAAAAGATTGTTTGATAAATATGAACGTGATCGAGATAAAAGATTACCGGAAGAAAAAATTGGAACTGGTGTTAAGATATTTACATCAAACGCAAAAATAGTTGATAGACTGATGTTGTTGATATCCTCAAAGGAAGCGGGTAATGAAAACGCAGAGATTGATAACGAAATTGTGGATATATTAGATCATTTTAGATCGAGCGGATTATTGACGTCGTCCGAGTATGAAATCTTACACAGCGATCTTATCTAACAGTATGATATAATGTCAACTACATTATTGTTTGACTCGAGTCAAACGACAGGAAATAGCACAAACTTTTCAGTAAATTATAATCCGCCTATAGAATTAGATCCTGCAAAGCAGTATGAAATCGGAATGATTTCTTGCACGTGTTGGAATGCTATGGCAAACGTGAAAACTGGTATCAATGATGAGTTTCGTATAGGGAAGTTGATTAAAAAGCCAGCAGCAGATAAAGTTAAACCGCCAGCAGAAGCAGAAACAGTTAAACCACCAGCAGATAAAGAACTCGCAGATATATTATCAGATAAGAATTTGATTTTGATTAGAAAGATTCGAGGTGAAAAGAAATTATATGATGATGATCCTAATTTGTCATCATTAACAACTATTAAAATTCCACAAGGCGCATATAATATTGAAGATCTAAGCAAGGAGATAAAGGAGCTGATAACAAAAGCTGGTTTAGAGGATATTCGTTTTGAGTTAGCAGCGAATTATAACACATTACGAGCAAAGATGTTATTAAAAGGAAATTTGTTGATTGACTTTAGATCACCAAATAGTATTGCGCCACTATTAGGATTTGGTAATAACATTTATATTGCTCTTGATCAATCTGTCACGTACGACGGCAAATTTCCAGTAAATATTACAGATGTGAACACGATACTTGTCAATTGCTCTAATGCATCTGGATCTCACACATCAAAAGGTAGCAAGGGCCAAACGATATTTAGTTTCTCCCCAGATGTTCCTCCAGGATCGATCATGCAAATTAATCCGCGGCAGGTGATCTATTATCCCATTAATGTTGAAAATCAAATAACGAGCATAACGGTGCAACTCACAGACCAATCGGGAAGACAGCTAGATCTCAACAATGAAATTGTCACGTATTATTTACACTTGCGCGCAACATAGACATTAATTTTGTGAGTCATACTTTTATAAAATGAGACGAAGAAAAATGTATAGAAAAAAATAGTAGGTGGGTTTTTTGGAAACATTTTTACAACAATTGCAGAGAATATACCAGGAATTGCTAGTAAAGTAGCACCAATTGCATTAGATGCGGGTAAAGCTTTCGCGACAGGGGCAGCTAGTTCGGCAGGCACAGCAGTAGGACAAAAGATTGCTGAAAAGATCAAAGGGCCTACGGTGCCTGATATAAAACGAGTAATATCAGATATTGCGCCAACAAAGGAAACAAAACAGGCTATGATAGATACAACAAAAAAATTATTATCACCGCGTGGTGAAGAAATAGTACGTAAGCTCGTAAAGAAAACAGCGCCGATGATTCCTGCTGCCTTTTAATTTTGTGTAGCGATTATAAAATAAATGTCAGCTAAAAATTATCTTGATCTTGCTGAAGAATACGAGACTGATGATACTGTAACAGAGTTCGAATACGTTGAATATCTTGATGAGAACTCGAACGAACCAAATAAAGCTGGTGTTAGGACTTTTAATACGCATGACGAGGATATGTTTCTACTTCCGCATAAGGCAATGCTAGAAGTTCGTGGTCAAATATTAACTGCGATAGGTGGTGATATTGCAGCTAATGCAGAAATTGCTCTTGTTAATAACGGTTGGAGCTTGTTTAAAAGTACACGATATCAACTAGCCAATCAAACCGTAGAAGATATTTCGATGCACTTGCCTATTGCGAGTACGATACTAAACATCGTATCGTTTAGCGATGACTATTCCAGATCAGTGGCCACAAACATGATGTGGTTCAAAGATACCTCATTCGGGACAGCTGTTTCGAGCGAGTTTCGTACTGAAGCAGGTGTTCCCGCTGCTGATAACAATAATCTCATCGCCAATCCTGCTGCTGATGATGCCGCTGCCATAGGTAATTCGATAAGATTAGCTTTTACAAATTTAAGACGACAGCAGTATAACGAAGGATTTGCTAAACGAAAAGCACTTGCCGCAGAATCTCACCAAATCACGATGATGCTTCCGCTAAGTACGATCTTTGGATTTTGCCGCGAACACAGCAAAGTTTTTCGAGGAATAAAACACACGCTTATTTTAGATCGAGCTGATCAAAACGATTGCATAATACACGCTGGTGGGGTTGCTGAAGGACAATTTACTATTACTAAATTAGCGTTATGGATGCCTCGAGTTGTCCCATCTGTAGCTAAAACAATGGAGCTCGAAACGTTACTGACCAATTGGACAAAAAAGATACACTTCCAACAAAACAGGATTTATCAAACAGCCATTCCTAACGCAACCAATTACACTTGGCGCGTTACAACCACGCCCAGCGAACAAATACCTCGACATTTGTTTGTCGTATTTCAACGACAGGCACGTCGTAATGATCAGGAAATGACTAATTCCGTATTTGATAACCCAGATGTGAGACAAATATTTGTTAGAGTTAATTCTAAACAATATCCCGAACGTGCAATCGAATGTAATTTTGCTGTAGACGCCACCAGAAACATATCTCGACCGTACATGTATCTTATGGAGGCTATGCAAAAATATCAGGACGCGGACAGTGGATCTCAAATATCAGTAGAAGAGTTTCGATCACTCTATCCCATCTTTTATTTTGATATATCAAAACATTCCGAACGAACTATTGGATCAACTGCTGATATTGAAGTCACATGGACACTTGGCGCAGTGCCGGCCGAAGTGTATAATGCATATGCGTTAGTTGTCAGTGATAGATTCTTGACTATTGACGCGCCGAAAGGAAGAATGATGGTACAGGTTTAATCTAATAATATAAAATAATGAAAACCAAGTTTACAACCAGAGAAATATACCTAACATCCGGGCAAGTTGAAAAATTATCAGCAGCTGTTGCTAATCGCAGTTCTGTTTCTTTAATGATATCTCCGGAGACTTCGAATAAAACAGCGGTTAAAGTAATGCTTACGAAACACCAAATCGATAAACTCGACAAAGGAAAACCGTTTGTACTGAAACTATCTGTTTCCTAGGTAACTGCAATGTCGAAACAAGGTGGTTTCTTCGGACCAGCACTTTCTGTACTACTACCAAAAATATTGCCAGTACTTGGTACACTTGGACTTGCGGCTGCGTCAGGGGCAGCATCTGGCGCAACAAAAAAAGCAGTCGAAGGTCGTGGAATCAAACAAATCTATCGTTAACGACTGCGTCGTCAGTGACAAAATCTCTGCGACTTAGTCACTCAATTTTATGTAACAATAATAAAATAAAATGCCAACGACAAAGTCGCCGAGAAAAGCAAAGACAACGAAAAAAAAGAAAACAAAAAAACAAACAAAAAAACAAGGAGGTATTATTCCTTTCGCTCCACTGCTGGCGGGATTAGCGGGAAGTCTTCTTCCAAATCTATTAGGAATCGGACGTGGAATGACTCTACCAGGTACCAGACGCCGTTGAGTAATTTTGATATCATCAAAAAATTGAATGATGTTGCCGGATTTCGCGGAGTATTTTCAAAAGACGAACTCGACGACGTACCAACAGGTGGTTCGTGTGTTGTAAATATAGAAAACTTTAACGATGGCTCTGGCACTCACTGGGTCGCTGTCTACGATAACAATTATTTTGATTCGTTTGGACTTCCTCCGAGCGATCTCATAAAAAAGTATATTATTAAGAAATTCGATAAAATTAATTATTCGTCTAATCAACTACAGCCGATTGGAACATCAGCTTGTGGTTATTATTGTATAATGTTTGTCCGACAGATGTCTCGTAGAGATCTTGATTTTTTAAAGTTTATTTTACAGTTTGATGAGCAACCCTCTCACGTTAATGATGACCTTGCTTGTAATTTTATCTAAACGTACAAGTATATAATGTCAACATACTGTCTCAAATGTAGAACTAAAACAGAAAATAAAGACGAGACGACGGAAACAACAAAAAATAATAGAATCATGTTGAAAAGTATTTGTGCCGTTTGTGGTAGAAAGAAAAGCATGTTTCTGAAAAAGCAAGCCGGATCTGGTGTAGATAGAGTTATCTTGATTGACGATTAATCTTATGAAACAAAATAAAATAGAATGAAATGCAACTGTGATTGTGATAAAGGCCTTTGCATCGAACATGACAAAATCGTCACGTACTGTAAATCATGCAATCGCCGTGAGATCATTGGCAGCGGAATTGACATTCACAAAATTATTGGCAAATTACCAAAACCAAAAGGAGGCTGGACCTTGCCAGGTCATAGGTATACTGGACATTATAATCCGCTAGATGAGCAACTGGATGAGAACGATAATCCACTGCCAGGACAAGAGCCTTATAATCAAGTTGATGCAATAGCGATGCGTCATGATATCTGTTATCGTGATCACGACTCAAAAGCAGATTGTAATAAAGTGATGTTAGATGAATTACGTGATATGGAGCCAACAAATCTACGAGAACGTTTTGATAGAAGATTTGTTCAGGGAATGATTGGAGCAAAATATAAACTTGGACTCGGAGAGTCTAGGCTTGGAAAAGAATTCGCAGCACAGACGCTAGCGTCTGAGCTACACAGACCTAAAAAAAAGTTTCCGAGACATAAAGTTGTCGCTAATGCTGTAGATGACATTTGGGCAATAGATTTGGTTGATGTGTCCAATCTAGCTTCGTTTAACGATAATAAGAAATATTTGTTAAATGTCACAGATGTTTTCAGCAAATACGCTTTTAGTGTCCCTGTTTCAGATAAAACAGGAACGTCAATCACTGATGCGCTAAAACAAATAATAACGAGTACTGAAAGAAAACCAAACAAAATCTGGACTGATCACGGAGCAGAGTTCTTCAACAAAAAGTTTGAGCAGTTTCTAGAACAAAATAATATTAAAAAATACGTTACAGGATACGAAGGAAAAAGCGTTATCGTTGAAAGATTTAATCGCACGCTAAACGAAAAAATACACAAACATTTGACAGCTAAAAACACCAAGAGGTACATCGATGACCTTTTTCAAATCGTTGACGAGTATAATATAACAAAACATCGAACCCTTTCATTGTCACCCAATGACGCTATTAAAAATCCGATATTTGCGAATGAAAACATGTACCACAGGCATTAATTTAAAGTAGGTGATAGAGTTCGGCTTCTCTGACGAAGAAAGTATTTGAAAAAGGATTTACTCCAAACTGGAGCGAAGAAGTATTTGTAGTTGATAAAGTACTTCTAACAATACCTGTAACATACTCGTTGAAGGATTCATTAGGTGAGCCTATAATCGGAAGTTTCTACGAGCAAGAATTACAGAAAACCGAACAAGATGTTTTCGTTATCGAAAAAGTGATCAGGAGAAAAGGTAATAAAAGCCTCGTCAAGTTGCGCGGGTATAGCGATAAGTTCAATAGTTGGATCCCGACTCGGTCGATTTTATCGACTGCGAAATAATGTTTCTATAGATTTCCTCGTACTTTCGTTTGATAGATTTGCATTTTACTGGTTTGCATAACGATATTAGATACTGTCTGCGATCGTCAGAGATTGTCATCAGATTAAAAAGTTTGACAAAGATGAAATCGAATTTTATATTTTTCTGTGGACCTGAAATTTTAATGTTTAAGAAAGGTCTGATCAGCTGCCAAAATAGTTGTTGTTCGGCAATGGTAAAATCAAATTTCGTTATCTTTTTAGCAATATGATACTTGACATTGTATTTTCTAGTGGTTGATCTGCTGTAATTTGATCTGTCAGCGACAGTGACTATTTCATCGTCGTCAGATTCGTTGTTATACAAAATATCATCTTCGCTATAACCAGCAGATTTGTGTATCATATTGTAGCTAGCGTTTTCTGCGTATAGTTGAGCGAGTCGTTTCATCAAGTCCATATTATAATATACTTTTGTCTAATTTTTATTATAAGATGACTGACAAGGTAAAATATCACCAAAAAGTTAAAAATATAATAAACTACCACGAACTGACCGAAGCGGTAAGAAAATGCTTGTCGGGTTATGGTGCATATTCCGTTGAGATTTTCGTAATGCAAGGTGATTCTCATAAAATATTATTAACAGCAGCAGAAAAAAATTGATGAAAGTGCAGTAGTGACTCTAAAATTTAATCGCGATGATGTCTTAGCATTTGCTCATCATTGTTTAACAATAACAGAACTGTTAAGTATAATTAATCCTCATATCTAAAAATAATACTAGCATTATATTTGTTTGAAAAAGTTGAGCTTGTTACTCTATCAGCAACAAACTTTACTGTCCTAGAATTTATATCAAAATACTTTTCTGCAGATGAGATTGAAGGAAATTGAATTTCTTCATCTGTTATGAGATTTAATGAGACAACAGATTTAGCCGGATATCTAAAATTAATACCACCACCTCGTCCTTTTCTCACATTTTCCTGCTGGGTAACTAGTTCTAGATTTTCCAATCGATTATCGGTTTTTACGTGATTGATATGATTAATAACCAAACCTTTGGGTATAGATCCGTTGAATACCTCGTAAACAAAACGATGCGATAAATAGTTAACAAAATCTGTCAATGTTCCTCTAACTTTTATTATGAGATATCCCATATTACTCATGGTACCAAGAACTTTTTTAGTTTTTCTGTTTCTTATAATACCACGATCGTTAACCTCGTATAAATCAAAGACCTGGTGCGGCTGAAACTCGTCTTGTAAGGATAAATTTTCAATATTATCATCAGTGTCTTTACCGTTCACATGATATACTCGTTTCCCCTCTGGAATATCATCGCAGAACAACGTGTAAATAAAATCTTTTCTAAACATCGTAATCCTCTCAGTATTATCTCCCTTTACACTAATCGTATAACCCGCTGGCGTTGCTTTACCAACATATTCCAGTAATGATATTAATAACCGAACCAAGTGCATTTCCAGCGTACAGGTTGTACTTCGGATAAACATGATATACCTCTTGCTTGATAGCGCTCGTCAGATTTTGTGTCATTATACTATAGCGATTTCTTTTTTATCTCTAATTGTTTTTCTAGCGCATGCGCAGTGTGCGGTAAATTATCAATTAGATATTAGACTATAGTATAGCGATGTTAAAATTGCGTGATATAGCCAAGAAGAGACTTATTGGAGAACCTGAAAAAAAAGCGACTGCCTTTACAGGATTCGACAACAGTTATCAGTTTGATAATCAAAATGTTTTAGTAAATTTTACTGAAACAAATCTCTTTCATCTGCTACAGACGACTGTAAAACGTGAGCTTGAAAAACACAAGGGTCTAAGATTGTTAGTGCAATATCATGTTGTATTTTCAAAACTACTTGTGACGGAAGAATCTACTAAAACGGAAACTACAGACCCTTACATCAACGCAAAATCTAGACGTGTTTTACTTGGTAGTGATCTTTTGTCACTATCTAATGAAATACACCAAGAAATTTGGAAAAAGATAGAGGAATTTACCGAATCTGGTTCGGGTTGGAAGTTTGAAATGATCAAAGGAATTTTGTTTCACACAATGAAATATGACGCATTACGCGGTAGTTTGTACATCGACCTGCCACCAAAATAAAAAATAAAAAAATGCTGAATCAACGTGAAAAACATCGATAACAAATGTTTCCAATGGGCTGTTCTTTCCGCGCTATTTCCAGTAGAAAAAAATGCTGATCGTGTTGAGAAGTATATTAGTCACGTATCAAAATTAAATTTTAAGGATATCAACTTTCCAGTGGCAGAAAATCAAATACCAAAGTTTGAAAAGCAAAATAATGTTTCGATTAACGTTTTCGGATTAGATGAAAAAGAAAACGTCTATCCTAGGTATATTTCAGAAAAAGCTTCACAATCGACTATAAACTTACTGTTTTATAAAAATAATTACGTTTGGATCAAAAACTTCAATGGACTAGTTGGTAAACAGTACAATAAAAATAACAAGAAAAAGTTCTTTTGTTATCGCTGCCTGCACGGTTGTACAGACAATGAAACATTACAAAAGCATTTGCAGTACTGTAGTGACGTACAACGAATAACGATGCCATCTAAAAAAGATAGTTTATTGTATTTTGTCAATTATAATCACAAACTAAAAATTCCTTTCGTCATATACGCCGATTTCGAATGCCTACTTCAACCTGTACTTAGCGCAGAAAATAATCCCAACCAATCGAGTACAAGAAAAATTCAAAATCATGTTCCATGTGGAGTAGCGTATAAGATAGTTTGTTGTGCTGATTCGAGATTATCTAAACCAATCAAATTACATCGCGGTAAAAATCCAGCTGTTTGGCTTCTCAAGCAGTTGATTAACGAAGTTGATAACATATTTGATTGTTTAAAAAAAGTAACTCCAATGATTAAACTAACACCACAACAAAAATCCGATCACGAGCAAGCGGAAATTTGTCATATTTGTGAAAAAGCTTTTGACCCTGACAACAAAAAAGTACATGACCATTGTCATTTGACCGGACAATATCGTGGAGCGGCTCATGATCATTGTAATTTGAAATTTCATGCTCCAGATTTTATTCCAGTTATTCTTCACAACTTTTGAGGATATGACAGCCACATTATCGTAGAAGCTTTTGGTGATCCTGATGTAAAATCTCGTTTAAAACTCAACAACTCGATCAAGTGTATTCCAAATAATTTTGAAAAGTATATGTCAGTTACGCTAGGTAAGTTGCGTTTCATTGACAGCCTGCAGTTTATGGCAGCATCGTTAGATGAGCTAGTGAAAGGTTGTAGTAAATTTGATAACCTACAAGACGGTTGTGGAGACAAATTTAATTTACTGACCAAAAAAGGAGTATTTCCGTACGAGTATCTCGACGACTGGAGTAAATTTGATGAAATATCTTTACCTGATAAAGAGAAATTTTACTCGCAACTCAAAAATGAAAATATGACTGATGATGAGTACAAGTATGCACAAGATATTTGGAAAGAGTTTGATTGCAAGGCGTTTGGTGATTATCATGATTTGTACTTGAAAACTGACGTGTTATTATTAGCAGATGTTTTTGAAAGTTTTCGAGAAGTGAGTTATAATAATTACGGACTAGATCCTTGTTGGTATTATTCTGCTCCTGGGTTGCCATGGGATGCTCTATTAAAGTTTAGTAAGGTAATGTTAGAATTACTGACTGACATTGACATGTTCAATTTTATCAAAAAAGGTATCCGAGGTGGTATTAGTGTGATAACGAAGAGGTATGCTGAAGCAAACAACAAATATTTGAAAGAGTATAATCCTGACCTTCCTTCGAAGTATATAGTTTATCTAGATTGCAATAACTTGTACGGTTATTCTATGGCAGAACCAATGCCTATTGGTGGATTTCATTGGATCACGGCTGATCAATTTCTATCGGAGACAGAAAAAAAAGATACCCGACGATGTTTCGTATTTCGTTGAGGCTGATCTCGATTATCCTATTTCACTACACAAATTACATAACGATTATCTTTCTGCGCAGAATCGATGGTCATAGATTATAGTTTGTTATCTGAAGAACAACAGGCGTCAGCATCACCAAGACAAAATTCTATGGTCAAAAAACTAGTACCAAAGTTGCTTAATAAACGTAATTATGTTTTGCATTATAAAGTTTTAAAACAAGCAGTCGATGCTGGTCTTGTGCTGAAAAAAGTTCATCGTGTACTAAAATTTAATCAGTCGCCGTGGATGAGAGGTTACATTAATTCGAACACTTCAAGAAGAGCTGTAGCTAAAACTGATTTTGAGAAAAACTTTTTCAAACTGATGAATAATTCGGTGTTCGGTAAGACGATGGAGAATATTAGAAAACGCGTACATATCGAGCTAGTCAATGATGTCAATCGCAGAAACAAACTTGTGTCAGACGATGATTTTGTGAGCATGAAAATTTTTAATGAGAATCCTGTTGCGATACAAAGAAAAAAAAAAACGAATCTAAAACTAAACAAGCCGATCTACGTTGGAGCTTCAGTGTTAGATTTATCAAAGTGTTTGATGTATGATTTTCATTATAATTTTGTTAAAAATCAATGGCTGGCCAGTAGATTATTGTTTACTGATACGGACTCGCTCGTATATGAAATCGAATGCGAGGACGTCTATCAGGATATGCATGATAATAGATATCTGTTTGATCTTTCTGATTACCCACGTGACAGTAAATTTCATGATGACACGAATAAAAAGGTTATTGGTAAGTTTAAAGATGAAATGAACTCGAGTGCTATCAAATACTTTATTGGATTACGAAGTAAAATGTACGCAGTATTATTAGACAATAATAAAATAACGAAAAAAGCGAAAGGTCTGCCTCGTGATTTTGTTAAAAAGTTTATGAAATTTGATGATTACAAGTACGCTCTCGACGGCGGTATTAGTTTTGTAAGAGCAATGGCTATACGGACAAATCATCATAAACTCGAAACAGATGTCATTATCAAACGCGGATTGAGTAATTTTGATGATAAACGTTATTGCGAAAATGGGGTAGATACATTTGCACTTGACTATTATCGCAATGACAGATCTATCCTTGACATTATCTTTTCCAACTGAAATTTTATCTAAACTTTAAAAATAATGTTTGAAAATTTGACGGTGACAAATAGCTACAGTAGCAAAATCAAATATCTAATGATGGACGGCAAACCATTGACAGTTGAAATTAATAATGAAACATCAGGTATATGTTTTAATGGCACCCGTGACAAGCAAAAACTTTCACTCATCAGATCTGATAACAGCGAGTATTTCAATTATCTCGAACAATTGTATCAAAAGTTGCTAGCGGAATCAAAAAACGTACATAATCCGATTAGTCAACAAAATATACTAAACTTACAATTGATCTTGATCAGTCAAAAGTATATTTTATCAACAAAAAATACCCTATTAACAAACCACAAATAAAAGATTTGTTTGAGTCCCGTCGTTATGTGAGCGGTAAAGTAAAGTTTAGCCTCTATCATCGTGATAATGAAATATTTTTGATATCTACAGTTGAAACATTAATCATTGGTGATGAGGTATAAAATTTTATCTAAAATTAGTAAATAATATCACTTACCTATGATCTGCCTGGTCCACTTGAACGCTTAGCACGCAGTGACTGAGTGAAATTTTACCTGCGCCGTTCTGGTACATCACTAGAGAGACTACCTTATACAATTATATCTGCGCTAGAATCAGCCTTTAGTTTTTGTGTAAATCTTTTGGGGTGGGTGTTTTAAGGTCTTGAGAGAGGTAATTTGTATTTGTTTGGAGGGTGGGGAGGAGGTGAAAATGACCTTTGAGCTAGAATCAGCCTTTTCATCTACTACTCAGCCAATTCATGGTTCCAAGGCACATGTCGCCAGTACAACTGCATCACATTTGCCACCATTGCGACATAACCGGTATCTGTCTAGTACTTTCTTGTTTATTCTTTTGTGTAATTTGCCCGTCTCTTACGGTAAATACTACCACTGAAGTCACACCACCATGTACACCATTAGTTTTTAATAAAGACTATGGTACGCCAGGGACACTCCAGCGGCTTTGACCTGAATTCCCTGAAAGTCAGCCATTGCATCTTGGAAACTTACTATCACTTCACTCCGTGGCGTTTGTTCCTAGTACTCTTTTAATTATTTCGGGCTAATGGATATTTCAATGGCACCGAATTGCAATAATTAAACAAGTAATCACAAAAATCTAAGGAAGAAACGTGGCTCTATAACAAATGTGCATACTCCAAATTTATTACAGAATTAAAATTTAAAGAATAAACATGTACTATCTTTTACTTATCATGATATATATATATATATATATATATATATATATATATATATATATATATATATATATATATATATATATAATTTTCCACATAACTTTTTATTTTGTTACTCAGATAGCAATATTTAAAAGCTATTTAAAGAAAATGATACGCTAGCGAACACACTTGGTTATCCCCATTAATTAGGTGCTAATTAAAGTTTTAGATTGGTTGTGTAACTCAACGTATTTCGTTGATACATATACATTACCCAGGTTTATAAAACACATCTTGTCACGAAATACACGCTGTATCTAGCGAAATTATATCAATTTCGACGACTTTTTCTTAATGATCCTAATTTTATTACTACGTTGGATATGCGACGAAAATAAAAAGCATCAAGCTCGAAAGAAGCAAACAAAAAATCAACCATACTATCGGAGCTGGAAAATAGGGAGTTCTTCTCCATCAGCTTTTGAAATCAAATTAATAAGCAATCAATTTTTCTTGTAAAAGAGATTAATTATTCCAATGATGACGAGTGTCTTCAGTGGTTGAACTTTATTTTTGCATGGTATTATATTGGTTGTGTTTAGCAAGGATATTAAGGGGGTAATAGGAAACTTTTACTCTGAATTGCGTACTTCCGGTCCGTGTCCTCGGTTATATAACTGTATCTCGGAGAACATCAATCGCTATTTACTTTGATTTTCGGCTTTTATGTGTCGTAAAAAAATAAAAAAAAAATCGTTATTGACCTATTTATATTTCATTGAATATTCATACAATGCAAGTTTCGTGATGACAGCGAATGTTATCTATGGTGACTACAGGTATGTAAGTTGTTGCAACATTAGAAACATTAGTCTTTCCAATTCTTTTATCATACACTATGTTAACCCACCGCCATTCCAACATTTTGTAACCGTTACCAGGCAATTCTGCGAGAACCAAGGTTGACCTATTAGGCGCAGTAGTGGACAAAGCTGTTCCAACGAGAAAGTTGCAGTTGAAATTTCGATGTCGAATGTCGAGAAATCCAATATCACGTGTTGGATCAAATTTCATGTCCTTAAAGTTCCATTTTCTAGATCGAGATTTTAGTTTTTATAAGTTGAATTATGTGGTGGTGGTTTAAACTTCTATTTCCTATGTCGACGTTTTACAATGTATATTTTAAATTACAAAGCGGTGGTTCAAATTTCAATATCATATGTTGAGATTCCCTAATTGACACGTTGTATACAACTGTTTGTGACGAGTTCCATTTCAGATGGTTAGTATTTAGATTTCATCTGTTTAATTTCACAGCAAGGAGAAGCATCCTCCTTGTATAAAAATAACGCAGTCCCTTCACGAGAACGAACTCTAGCGAAGAAATTCATAGCAATTCTCGACCTGTGAATGGTAACTTTCAAACTCCAATGCATGAAATGTAATGGCGCCTTAATTGAATACACGAATTTATATCTTAATACTCGATATTATTGTGAATTCTTAAAGTGGACGTTGTGTAATGTCGCTTTTAACACCATCACATCATTTCACCATATACAAATAACAATTCTAACTAGCACAATAAAATGTATCGTCGCTGTATAATTCAACAGATACAATCTTAAAACTCAACATACCAAATGGAACTTTCAGCACAATCAATGTGATTCAGCATGTCGAGTTGACACTCTCGACATATGACATTAAAATTTCAACCAGCGCTGTGTAAATTCAAAAGATGAAATGTAGATACTCAACATATGAAATGGAACTGTCAACATAAACTCTTTGAACCAATACGTAAATTTGGAATTCTCGACGAAAGACATTGGAATGTCACCGCCGTGTAATTCAAACGACACAATCTAAAACCTCGACATAGACACTAAAACTTTTAATTACTACTGTTTAATTCAACAGATACAATCTAAAATCTCGACCTAGAAAATGGAATTTTAAGGACAGGCATTTTTGATGCAAGACGATTAATTGGAATTCTGGACATATGACGTTAACATTCAACGGCAACATTATGATTGGACCAGCTTTTGTTCCCTACCGCACCTCATACCAAGGGTTTTCTTCTGCTTCTTGATGGTGAAAATTCTACTGTTAGCTCGCCATTACTTCAAAGAGGCGACCTATATTTATAATACCATCCCAGCGGTGTCGTTGTATCTCATCCATAGACGTTACACACGTATGACACGTGTCCACACTTATGACGCATATACATAAGTAGAGCCTTACTGCATTGTAACCATTTTTCTTCGGGGGTCGTATGCAACAGTTTTAATTAGATTTCAAAGCATGGCTCGACGGCCCCTACCAGAGACCCCGCTGCTATAAAACAGCAATTCTCAGTACGGTCTCGACCTTAGCAGCGGTGTCTCTGGTAGAACCCATCGAGCCAGAGATCCAGGTCGCCTGCCATGGTGTAGCCGCCCTTTGCCACCGGTAGGGCGACATGTTTGTCGACATTTGGTCGTGACCATTTAGACTAATCGCTCGATCGTAGCGTCGAGATATTGCTTTCACGACACTCCCGTGTCGTCGGCATGCTTCTATTGCGGCCACATTCTGGTCGTCGACGTCCTTCTGTTAGTAGTCTCAAAACGTGAGGACGTATTGGTCCCAATCCACCACTGCATTTCAGAATCGGGCCTGTCCCATCAATGCTATCACAGAACGTGGCTCAAACAACTCACATCTACTACGATAGTTTAGGGTCAAACTCCCATTTCACATATAACCATTGTGCTCTGTGAAGACAACACGTGATTAAATTACCAAAATGAGGTTTGATAACTTCTTTGTTTATGTAGCTAAAGCTTTCGGCAGAATACAATTCAAGCTAATAATTGTCATTTAATACTAAGGTTGTTTCCTTATGGACAAGGCCGTATCTTTTATCATGTTGTGACTTATATCATCTTATACTACATGCTTTCTAGGTAGACAAGGCTCTGATTACATCAAACACATCTTGTTTTCTTATCACTATATTGGTTAGTTTGTTATTAGTTCCGGCATATTGACAGTGGTGTCAACATTTGCTGAAGCAGAGAAAAAAAAAAAAAAAAAGAAAAGAAAAGAATTAAGACATTCTGCTTTTATGACGTCGGATAATGCTACATATGAAAAACTAGTAATGTTACCCAGTGGCGGTATTGAGTATTAAAAGTTTTCTTTGAAAAAAAAATGATGTGCAAATGTTCTGTATTCTTTCGAGTTTGCACCAATAGAATCAATGTTATCCATGTTATAAACACATCTTCCTTTTCATTTTTTTTCTTCTGATTTTAGTTTTATTGTTTGCTTAAATGTTTTTGTTTTTTCATACAGTCGCTTGTCCTGCTAGCTGCACATATAATATACTGACATTTGTCCCTCAGTCGAACAGTTACTATGTACCACCCCATACGACTCGAGTCAGGCTCTTCAATAGGAACTGTGTCTACTATGTCAGCCTGTTTATCACTTGACACGGTATACCGTACTCCCGCAAGCGATTGTGTCAGAAGCTCTAAGAACTGACACTCAAATCGAGGCGCTCTGCGTCAGTCATCCTCTGCAACAAAATACTTTTCAGTGAAAGGAGATTGTAACAATCGGCCATTTTGCAGTCATCCTCTGCAACAAAATCCTTTTCAGTGAAATGAGATTCAAACAATCGGCAATTTTTTTCATTCAAGTTTGTAACATCACAAGATACCAATGGTAAGTAGATACACATTTAAATCTAATGATTTCTTTCATTTTTACAGTGAAAGCCTAAGATTAATGCCTGATCAGTCGTAAGATTTATATGATGTAATTGTATTATAATAGCATGTTAGCCCTTTAATTAATGTCATTAATAATGGTCATGCAAAATATGATGCAGATTTTAAATGAAACGGAAGATGATGATGATGATGATGGTCATTCAGGTTTTTTATTTTTTAAAGCACGAGAACTGTAGTAGCCATAGGCAAAAAATGGATATGGAATCCTCCGGTGTTCATAGTTCTTCGTCCGTCTATGAGCAAAGTTTTTTTTTTTTAAATACTAATATTACTTACAGATTGACATACAACTCGCCGTACGTATTATTACCGCATTACTACTTAGGAAACATTCCAGAAAAAACCCAAAAAGTTTCATTATACTTATTCAATTTTTCCAGGTGATACAGTCTTTAGCAAACCGAATGAACACGGATGCAAACGTTTCTACAGTGTCAATGACGTCATCACAGTCCCTCACCCACTTAAAAGAATACTTCAGTCTGCTCTATTGTAGAGCCTGACTTCATTGTACTACTTGTACGCTTGAGTTCCTTCCTTTGTGCCAGCATTCTTGGCTACTTCCGTTCGTCAGTTTATGTGTTTGCAAGGTATTTCACCCTACTCAAGGCGGACAATTTAAAGATGAAAGGATTTTTTTTGTTAGATGTGCCACCCTGCATTAGGTTTTAATTTTAACCCCCTAGAGGAGGCACGCTGCTTTAGATTTTGATTTTACTCCCTATAGGCGGCACACTGAATAAAGTTTGCTTTTACTCCCTATAGGTGGCACACTGCATTAGGTTTTAATTTTACTCCTCACAGGTAGCACACTGCTTAAGATTTAATTTTAGAGGTGGCGATAGGCGGGGAGGTGATTAAATGAGGTGGATGGAGGGATTAATCAGTAACCAAGAAAAGTGCACATACGTGATAGTTTCTGTAAACTTTCGTGTGTGTGTGTGTGTGTATATATATATATATATATATATATATATATATATATATATATATATATATATATATATATATATATATATATATATAAAGAATACAAATCATATGGCGAATAATAACCCTTTCAAGCGTACTGGATCCACCAAGAGATCACGTGTGTCAGGGATTTATTAAAATAGATGCAATAAACTGACGACGAACAGTACGAAACTAGTAACTAACTAGCCTAAGCGCTTTCGACTCTTAATGAGTCTTTTTTCAAAGGCAAATACAAAACATTTATACGACAAACAAATAAACACAAAAACGTGTTTGTAAACCTCTACATGGCTGTCTCCACATGTGTTAAAACTATAAATACAACCAGCATGTATATACTAGTTGCGGAGACTGAAAACGGTGTATAATTTCCTAAAAGTTTACAAGCCAAAGCGACATCCATTTTTACTTTTTGTACATTTATGTAACGCAGATTATATCCCGGATATTTGATTCTATACCGGTTATTCTTATAGTAAAAATTGAAGGATAATAAGAAGATTTAGAAAATGTTAAATTCTACTAGTGCATATCTTTCATTTTCTAGTCTTCTTGGTTTAGACCGCTTGGTTTCAATGTTCTAAGGCGGCGTATCCAGTATGATTCCTTTTCCTTCCTGGTTTCGGAACTCCAGCTGTGGTTGTTAGCAATAGCGATAAGTATTATATCACTGAAAGTGTGGCCAGGGGAGGAGAAGTGTTCTGCGACCGGGCTTCTGTACAGCTTTTTTGTCATCCGATCAGATCTATGAAGGTTTATCCTTTTGTGTAGCTTTTCAGTTTCTCCGACGTACCGAAGGCCACAGATCTTACATGTGATGAGATAAATCACATTCTCTGTTTTGCACGTGTTGTTTGGACCATGTATGTTTAGTTTTTCTTTAGTCACTGTGCTAGTGAATGTCTTGGTCTCTATCATATGTTGACAGGTTTTGCATCTTTTATCGCCACAGGGTCCAGATTGACTAGGTTGGTTTTGACTAGCGATTGGCGTTAGCTTTGCCCTGACTAGGATGTCCTTTAGGTTTTTTGGTCTCCGGTAAGCTACTACAGGTTTGTTCGGAAGTATTTAGTTTAGTATGTCAGATGATTGCACGGTTGGCAATGAAGAATGAAGAAAACTACCTTCAAATCAATGGAACTGCAATGGGTACTAAAATGGCCCCTTCGTATGCTAACATTTTCATGGGAAAACTTGAGGATCAGCTCTTAGCATCGGTTGAGCGTACACCATACCAGTGGGTACGCTTTATCGATGATATTGAAATGAAGTGGCAGTATGGAAGAGAAAGTCTGGATGACTTCATTTCAAAGGCAAACAACTTCCATCCTTCAATAAAATTCACGGCAGAAATTTCCAACTCAAACCATGTTTTCCTGGACACAACAACCAGACTGGTGGAAAACAAATTAGACACAGACATCTACTCGAAACCAACCCACAAACACCAGTATCTCCTCCCAACCAGCTGTCATCCAAAACACTGCATTAGGAACATTCCATATAGCCAGGCACTGAGGATACGCAGAATTTGCTCCGACGATGAAAGATTCCTAGAGAGGTCTGAAGAGCTGGCTAAACATTTAATTTCCCGAGGCTACAACAAAGACCTGATTGCGGAGGCAATCCAAAGGGCCAAACAAACAAACCGTGATGACCTACTCAGATATGGACAGAAAGAAAAGGTTGATAGGATACCATTTATTCTGACCTATCACCCAGACAATCCCAAAGTAGGTAAAATAATCGCAAACCACTGGCCAACCGTGCAATCGTCAGACATACTAAACCTAATACTTCCGAAAAAACCTGTAGTAGCTTACCGGAGACCAAAAAACCTAAAGGACATCCTAGTCAGGGCAAAGCTAACGCCAATCGCTAGTCAAAACCAACCTAGTCAATCTGGACCCTGTGGCGATAAAAGATGCAAAACCTGTCAACATATGATAGAGACCAAGACATTCACTAGCACAGTGACTAAAGAAAAACTAAACATACATGGTCCAAACAACACGTGCAAAACAGAGAATGTGATTTATCTCATCACATGTAAGATCTGTGGCCTTCGGTACGTCGGAGAAACTGAAAAGCTACACAAAAGGATAAACCTTCATAGATCTGATCGGATGACAAAAAAGCTGTACAGAAGCCCGGTCGCAGAACACTTCTCCTCCCCTGGCCACACTTTCAGTGATATAATACTTATCGCTATTGCTAACAACCACAGCTGGAGTTCCGAAACCAGGAAGGAAAAGGAATCATACTGGATACGCCGCCTTAGAACATTGAAACCAAGCGGTCTAAACCAAGAAGACTAGAAAATGAAAGATATGCACTAGTAGAATTTAACATTTTCTAAATCTTCTTATTATCCTTTAATTTTTACTATAAGAGTAACCGATATATAATCAAATATTCGGGATATAATCTGCGTTACATAAATGTACATAAAGTAAAAATAGATGTCGCTTTGGCTTGTAGACTTTTAGGGAATTATACACCGTTTTCAGTCTCCTCAACTAGTCTATAAAAGCTGGTTGTATTTATAGTTTTAACACATGTGGAGACAGCCATGTAGAGGTTTACAAACACAACGTTTTTATGTTTATTTGTTTGTCGTATATATGTTTTGTATTTGCCTTTGAAAAAAGACTCATTAAGAGTCGAAAGCGCTTAGGCTAGTTAGTTAATAGTTTCGTACTGTTCGTCGTCAGTTTATTGCATCTCTCTCTCTCTCTCTCTCTCTCTCTCTCTCTCTCTCTCTCTCTCTATATATATATATATATATATATATATATATATATATATATATAGTATGAGTATGATGAAACAATAAAGCGAAACCGGTCACACATTCTACGTGTTGGTGTTGGTTATTTTATTATAATATATATATATATATATATATATATATATATATATATATATATATATATATATATATATATATATATATATATATATATATATATATATGTGTGTGTGTGCATGCTATATGCAAATTTAAAGTGACAAATTTAGTGCTTACAGTATTTTCTGGTTTCAGTGTTAAACAATGTTTCTTGAACAGACTTGAAACTCGCAAAGCAGGTTCAAATGTGTCATGCTTAACGTTTGTGGATGAGATACAAATCAAAGAAAGGCATTTCGAACTTGGATACAGTGCTTTTGCAAACCGTATAAACGTAGGACCAAATAAGAAAATTGACCTATACACGGTATACTCGGTTGTACAGTATGCTTCCCCGCCCCTGTCCCATCAACATCCACTCCATGCTTCCCCGCCCCTGTCCCATCAACATCCACTCCATGCTTCCCCGGCCCTGTTCCATCCATATCCAGTCTATGCTTCCGCACATGTCCCATCCACATTCACTCCATGCTTTCCCGCCCTGTCCCATTCACATCTAGTCCATGCTTTCCCGCCCCTGTCCCATCCATAACCAGTCCATACTTCCCCGCCCCTGTCCCATCCACATCCAGTCCATGCTTCTCCTCCCCTGTCCCATCCATAACCAGTCCATGCTTCCCCGCCCCTGTCCCATCCTTAACAAGTCCATGCTTCCCCACCCATGTCCCATCCATAACCAGTCCATGCTTCCCTACCCCTACCCCTGTCCCATCCTTGACAATTCCATGCTTCCCCACCCCTGTCCCATCCATAACCAGTCCATGCTTCCCCGCCCCTGCCACTCTGATATATACCCTAATATCAGATCCTTCTAACGTATGAACACATTTACGAATAAACCTGGAATCTTATCAGAGCTATCTATCTTAAAATGCGTGGAAGGAGTTTAGGGAGCAGTACTACGCACAAACGTAACGGTTCAAACATGACTCGACTCAAGAAAGACATCCACAATCTAGTTCGAAATAAGCGCTTCAACACGAGACATTATTAGGCTATTATTAAGAATTCGAATCATTGTTTTTAACAATATTACATGTCTGAATTAAATAATCTTAATCAAATGCTTGATGTAGTAAAACATTTGTAGTTTGAAAAAAAGGGGAGGGAGTTCCAGGAGAGACGGTACTGATTGTATGGCAAAATGAGAAGCAGCTTTGAAATGAGTGATAGAGTATCTATGGGTTTGGCTGGCCAGGATTCGTTGATAATAAAAGGTATAAATTTGTAAAAATAATGTTTTGAGAGCTTATCATAGATGTGACTGAACAAAATAGAAACATTGTTTTATTGATATAATTTAAATCCTTTAATGGTCTTGAATTTGGAACACTCATTACTGAATTTAGCACCTGACTATGGTGCGGAATTGAAAGCACATATTTAAAACACCTAAGTCCAGAAAATGCCTAGGCTCATATACTATTATCTAAACAGAAGCTGTCATCAATGATTCATATATACTGATAGAAATATAGGTCTGATCATGAGTACTCAGAAATATAAAGTTATTGAATTTTTAATATGGTGTTTGCATAGGTTTAATATAGGAGCTGAATTAGTACTGTGAGTCCTTCAGGTATGAAAATTACACTATATTAAGGGAAATAACTTGAGCACTAGTAACGCGCAAGAGGCTTTAAGATTTGTTCATCTTGGATTGTTTATGTTTTTTTTTTTATTTGTTTTTTTTTTTAATCAGTTCCGCTGATTCGGAGAGAAATATTTGAAACCCAATACTCGATATCGAAAGTGTTCCTGTTGGAGGGATATAACAGGAAAGATGATAATGATGATGATGATGATGATGATGATGATGATGATGATGATGATGATGATGATGATGACAAATTATAGTATTGTTCGTACATGTACCACAGGAATATGATTGGACTAAACGCGGATTTTATGTACCGTGGAAATAATCTCTACACGAGCAACGAGCTTAAGCCTTGTCCATCTGTGTAATAAATATTGCAATTTATGTGGGATTTCGGTAAATAGGTCGTACCAAATAGCCAGAGGCGGATTACTGAGGTGGGGCTGGTGGTGATGGTGGTGGGCACAGGGCAATTAAAATATTGAGCTACGTATACCCTGAAATTAGTCCATAAACTGTCCTTTGTATGTGTATAGTTATTATAACTTTATTCTGCTAAGCTTTAGACTGTTGAGATCTATCTATCTACCTATCTATCTATCTATCTATCTATCTATCTATCTATCTATCTATCTATCTATCTATCTATCTATCTATCTATCCATCCATCCATCCATCCATCCATCCATCCATCCATCCATCCATCCAACCATCCATCCATCCATCCATCCATCCATCCATCCATCCATCCATCCATCCATCTACACGCAATTATATCAACGGCAACCAAGAGGCCCAAGGAAAGTGCCATCCTCCTCTCTCACCTAACTCTTGTACTTCCCGCCCCTGTCCCATCCCACCAGTCCATGTTTCCCCGCCCCTGTCCCATCCTTAACCAGTCCATGCTTCCCCGCCCCTATCCCATCCTTAACCAGTCCATGTTTTTCCGCCCCTTCCCATCCATAACCAGTCCATGATTCCCCGCCCCTGTCCCATCCTTAACCAGTCCATGCTTTCCCGCCCCCTGTCCCATCCTTAACCAGTCCATGCTTCCCCGCTCCTGTCCCATCCTTAACCAGTCCATGCTTTTCCGCCCCTGTCCCATCCTTAACCAGTCCATGCTTCCCCGCCCATGTCCCAACCTTAACCAGTCCATGCTTCCCCGCTCCTGTCCCATCCTTAACCAGTCCATGCTTCCCCGCCCATGTGCACGTCGCAGATAGGTCAGGGTTTCATGAAATGAGCTGCACTTTTAAAGACGACTTACATCGAAAATGTTAGCATATGACTGACACAACATGACTACATTCCAGGAAAAGAGGGAGTCAGGCCTAACTTCTATTGTGCAGAAAATATCATTTGTACTAGAGTACATGGACTGAAACAATGGCACGTTGTAAAGCTTTCTATTTTTTTTTGTATATTTTTTTGTTGTTGCTATAATTCCAATGTTAGAAAATTTGCTGATTTTCTTATATTAGAAACAGTTTTCTTATATCAGATTTGTTTTCTTATATTAGAAAATGATTTCATAATATTAGAATTTTTTTAAAAAATGCTTTTGTTTACAAAAAGTGATTTATAATATTACAAGTATATTTATTTTAAAATAATAGAAAATAATATGCATACAGAGTACTAGAGAATACAGATTTTTTTAATGAAATTAGTAATAATATTAGAAAAGTCCAAATTCTGTCCATGACCTTAATTTATGTTAGAAAATGATTTTATCCATGACTGATATTAGTAAATGTGTTGATTTTCTAGTTTTTGCCGTAATTTTAAAATTCTACCTCAACATATTTGGAGATATTTTAAAGGAAAGAATAAAGCGTGACCATTAGGCACAACTTTTGACAGTGTTTTGAGATACGACAGTATTTAGGGGTACATGTTAAGTTAGCTGTTCATGTAAATGTAAAAATGGAGCAGGTACAGATGCTGAAATTAATTCCAGGGAGACAACGAGGAGCTTACTGATGAAATTAATTATGTGACAGAAATAAACTTACTGATGAAATAATTTTCTATGACAGACAAAAATAAACTTACTTGTTCATGAAATGAATTTTATGACAAATATAAACATACATGTTCATAAAATGAATTCTATGACAAAAATAAACTTACCGATAAAACGAATTCTATCACAAAAATAAAGTTACTGATGAAATGAAATAAAAAATAAACATACTTGCTGATGAAATGAAATCTATGACAAGATCACCTTTCATTCTGGGCTTACTTCTTTTGCAAGATAGCAACAGATTTTAACATATGAGAGAATAGTTATATGTAAATGAATATGAAAATGGGAAATGGCGTTGGAGACAAATACGTTTTTATATAAATCTAAAAACTGGTTTATACTTGAATGAAATTCTAGCATCAATTCGAACGTAACAAAGACAAGTATATTTAAATAGATGATAGACAATCTCTTACAGCATGACCAGAAATTGTACAGGACACAAAATAAAATAAGGGTGTAATATTTGGGTAAAGAACGACGACGACGACGACGTCATACTTACACATGGCCTCCCGCGACGATAGTGCTACGGTCATATACGCTATGGCGATTACGCCTGTGGCAGGACACGATCCATACATTCATGGCAATTGAAAAAATGCCCCAAACAATATTTAGCATAAAAAACAAACAATCATTTATATTGTTACTAATTGTTGCTGGAATATGTTTTATTACATCTCCAATATGGTAAATACTAATGACAACATAAGTTAAATAACATGATCAGCAAATAAATGAACAATTTGGTCTCTCTTATGAGTACCCAACACTGACAATAATGTTAGGGGAAATGGTATGGCTAACTCAAATTTCAAGTATTTATCAAGACTTTATGTTAATTTTTTTGTTAATAAATGATCGAATTTTAGTTCCAACTCTTCCAGTACTATCTACTACATAATTTAAAAAAATTCCTATAGTCGGGGCAGCAGTAACTATAGTCATGCCTATTTCAGTGACTACATCAGCATTTTTTTTTGTTGTGTTTTTTAACTCTTCTTCAGCTTTTGATGTAATTGTCATTTTCTTTAAATTTCGAAATGATTTTTCCAGTGTTTTGTCCGAAAAATCTATCTAACTGTGTTAGTTTTCCAACTAATTACATTTCTTTACCCCAAAACTTTGAACACTTTTCAGCTCTGTAAAGATACCCCTTGCATGTATCAAAGTTAACGGATAAAGTGTTAATTGATACACATATCGCTTATACCTATCTCTACATCTTCTTTAAATTAAAATTTCATTTGAAAAGATTAACAAAACGTACATTTGTTCAATAGAATATAATAAATATGGTTCTAAAGGTCATATAAATTGTATGTAAATTTTATCACAGCTATAGCTGTACAATAGAGGTTCTAACATCAATTTTCTTCAAACACTGAGTGACCCAATTGTTCATAAAATCATAATGTAGATATTAGTTACATCACAGATGCATTGTAACATATATGAACTTTCATATCTTAAATGCGAGAAATTCAGATATAGTTTAAAACGTCTGTCTATGATTCTGTTATTAATATGTATTTCTCTTCACATTCAAATATTCACCATAAAACGTTCGCAAGGCGGCATGCAAGAAAAGGCAGGAATTTACATGTATTTTATATGCATAAAACTGCAGAGAGAGAGAGAGAGAGAGAGAGAGAGAGAGAGAGAGAGAGAGAGAGAGAGAGAGAGAGAGAGAGAGAGAGAGAGAGAGACTTAGCAAAAATGTTCAATGACACTTTTTATTTTATTTAAATCATAAAGAAAACGCTATATGATGGACTTACTTTATTATTATTATTATTATTATTATTATTATTATTATTATTATTATTATTATTATTATTATTATTATTTAGTAGTAGTAGTAGTAGTAGTGGTGGTGGTAGTAGTAGTAGTAAACTGTTGACTGTTACATCTGTTATGAGACTGGCATTAATTAAATCTGTACCCTCATTTATTTCAAGTTAATTTTCATATCATAGCGTAAAACTTTAGAAACACTATACGTCTCCAAACCAATTAAAGTCCAATGAAATCAATACTTTAAACAGTCACCAACCTACTCCTACCTAACGGTTTAATCGATTGCCGTTTGAAAGAAGTTTCAAGGTAACAATTTATTTCTTGGAAAGATGAATTATGCATCAGCAAAATGCGCCCACTGAATATAAAGACTACAGTAAAAACAAAAAGGCATCCGCAGTGTGTAACAGACACTTGCGCATTGACCTCGTAATTTTTTCTCATCTGACTAGTCAGTCCGGACTCCTACAACAGAAATCAAGGAATATATAATGTATGTTAGAGATTATACTACCAAGAAAGTATTCTACTTTTTCTGGATGCACTGTGACAGATAGTAAATATTTTACTGTTAGTGGGTTTTTACTCTTGTGGATACAGCTACGCGAATAGTCAATGTGTTTCAGGCTTATTCCTATGAGGAAAGTCAAAACATCCCCAAATGACAGCTTGTCGACACTTCCATCTTTAGTAAAGTTGCACTATATTCAGGATAAATGGTCCTATTTTATTGTTGTTTCAAAATCATGTTTATGTGATTTATCAACAAGGGTAGCACTCGAGACAATGACAAATGAGGTCACGGTGGAAAAACCCTAGTAAACAAAGTGAAAATTTTAAAGAAAATTATAATATTGTGAATTAAATACCAAATAGTTTTAAATGTTTTATTACAAGTCCAAATGTATCAAGTTCCAATTAAATTCCAGTGTTATTCCAAATCAAATCCATTAATGAATGTGCTGATGTTCATATAGTCTCGAATGTGCTAACGTGTCAATGGCCTGGATTGTGGCGATCATAATAATATAATCCAAATTAATGTTTAGTCCAAGAATATTATTAAGCACTTCGTAATTCCAGGGAATAATAATTTAAATAAACAAATTCACCCAACTTAAAACTGAACACAATTATGAAATTGATTCCGCTTTCTATGTTAAGGCAAGAATGAATAACCCTAAAGTAAACAAGTTTATATACCCTTTTTCTTGACCTGTTCTTCTTCAGGCTGGCTTTCGTCCCAGACAATCGTGCAGTGAACAAATATTTGTCATGAGAAACATCATCGAGCAGAGCCTGGAACACCAACAGCGGCTCCTTATCAACCATGTCGATTTAACCAAGGCCTTCGACAGCATACATCGAGAGTCGCGTTCGAACATAGCGAGGTTGTACGGCATCCCGGTGCGATTCAAATAGGTCTTTAGAAACCTATACATTGACTCTAGCTGCTGTGTCAGAACGGAAGACGGCCCCACAGACTTCTTTGCCATTGAAACTGTCATCAGACAGGGGTGTATCTTGTTTCCTTTCCTCTTCCTTATGGTGATCGACTTCGTTATGAAGAAAGACATGAACCGAGATGATTTTGGAATTCCATGGCTGAAACTAAATCGACTAAATGACATTGACTTCGCAGATGACATTGCACTCCTTGGCACCACGAATAAAAAAGCGCAAGAAATGAGAATGAGCCTGGAACGCAAAGCGGCCCGAGTTGGACTTAGGATAAGCGGGAATAAGACAAAGATCATGAGGATCGGATATATCACAACAAGGGACGCCGTAAAGATTGGATAGCAACAACTTGAGGAGGTAGAAAAGTTCACCTACCTAGGCAACAACCTAGCCAACGATGGCGACACCTACCACGATGTCGCTTGTAGAATAGGTAAGGCAAGTGCAGTCTTTCAACGGCTTCGACCAATCTGGGCCAACACACAAATCAAGATAGGAACAAAAATTGAACTATTCAATACCATCGTTGTCCCAACTGCAATCTATGCATGTGGAACGTGGAAGATGTCGGCCCGGGTTGCAAGGAGGCTTAATGTCGCCCAACAGCAATGGTTGCGTAGAAACCTGCAAATCTCATGCGAAGAAGATCACATTACAAATGAATAGATACACTAGCGAACAGGCAACCAACTCTCAACGACACTGGGACAGAGCGCGGGCTACGTTTTGCAGGCTACATACTTCAGCAACCAATCTCACTGCATCCAAGAAACACCATCTCATGGACGCCGCGGGAAAGACGAAAACATGGCATTCCCCGAACTACATGGCGAAGCACCTTCATAGAAGATCTGATAGCGCTGGGCATATCATTAGATGATGCCGAAACCGTTGCGAAAGATCGACATCGATGGAGAACACTCGCTGACCGATGCGCCGGACGGCGCCGGAGGACCTAAGACCTCGTGACCTAGGTCGCAATTACTATAATCTGGAAATACTCTGCCAACTTGATGGAAACTTTCTTTCCTGGAACTTGCAAAAGCCATTAACTTGATTTTTGACTAAGGTAAATTACAAAATACAGATGTACATAATATATAATCATTCAAAGAGTGAACAAATAATGCAAATTAAATATACACAACCTTTGTAAATACAAATAACGTTTTCCGAGTATACAAATAATTACAATAAATGTCTCAAACTGTATTCTTAGCTTTTAACAACGGGCTGCATGTTTTTATGTCGGTCTGGTACAATAAATCATAAAATTCAGATAAACCGCTTTGATATAAACATATAACTGAGCCAAACAATTCTCGAAAGAAGATAAAATACTTGTAAGCTGTAGTAAATTACTAATAGAACAAAATTAATTATTATGCCCCCCTCCCCCTCTCGGAGTTATAACTGTGGAATGACCTTTAAAGTGCAATGGAGCATATGAATTCTTAGTTACAAGCAAGGTTATGAAGCAGATAGATGCAAAAAGTTGATTACATAACCACACACCTTCCTACGTACAGACCTTTGTTTTAATATTACCGATCAAATCTCGTTGCATAAATGGAGCGAACGAATCAGACAAAAATCATACCTACCTACTATTCTTTTTGTTAGCTTTCATTTGCATTAAGTTTAAAACAAAATATATTGTATTTCTTTCATTGATGACAAAGGATGCTCAGAAATTTTCACTGGTAATATCGACAGCGCAATATACACCAAATTATAAGTGTGAAGAGGAAAAATATTGATTTAAATTTTTTTTTCCAGGAGTGGGTCTCGTAAACATGCTGGGAAGTGGCAACTTTGACCTGAACCCACCGCTTAATCCGTTAGACTATCATAACTTGAGAAATCGAATTATTCTGACTACACTGTTCAAGATATTGTGAATCCCAACCTACCTATCTACCAAACTTCCTACCGACATATTGGACTCCTAATAAGTGGCTTGTGGGTTCATTTAGTTCCAGACAGGCCATATCAGCCGCAGCTATGTAATTTTTGGCAAGGTGTCTTTACTCCCAATAGTACCAGCAAAAAAAAGTCTTTCGTGTGTGTGTGTGTGTGTGTGTGTGTGTGTGTGTGTGTGTGTGTCGAACACCATTGATCAATCAACGGCTATAGTATTGGAAGATACTTTAAATATCTGGATATGGAAGTTTAGAAACACACACACACACACACACACACACACACACACACACACTTCGACAGGCTCCATAATCAGGTGTGGATCCCCCTATTCTAGAGCGTTTCTGACTGACTCAAAAGTCTCTCCATGGGTTTGCCGATTGAGTTGATTGGACTGTTGCCAACCATGGTGACCAACTTCCTGCGGTTAGGTCCTGTAAGCTCGATGATTCCCAAATAAACGCTGAAAGGTATGTGTTGCTAAGCAACTACGTTCTGTTTCCACATGTACATTATATGTCTTTCGTTCATTCTGCTGGTACTCATGCATGATTAGCTTACACTTCATCTGATCCCTACATTGTTAAAGCCTTCAAGGTTAAATTTGTTAACATTGTTAAGGCTCTCAGTCCAAGTGGCAGATAACAATGTTAATCCTTAGCAGCAGAGAGGGCGAACCCTACAACTTTTTTCCGAGGGTCCGTCAGCAAAAATTAAGGTTACTATGAAGGCTAAAAACAAGGTCAGTAACGCTAAACCGAATCCGCTAATTGAACATATTTCGTTGTTGCAGTAAACAGGTCATAATAACGAAATCAACGGGTTAGTTCGTTTTTGTTACTAGTTCATTAATATTTTTTATTTTTTCAAATTTTAGGCGTGTTTTGTTTGCGTCTCGCACTTATTTTTGTGTCAGTTCACATTCTCTGCTGATATAATTAAATCATTGTTATATCAATAATTATTGGAGAACCACACTCAGCTAGATCAGCACGAGAGCAACTAGAGGCAATTAAAAATATATACCCGTCCATGATTCAGTCAAGCAACAACTACAAACGCGTCAGAAGTCTCAAGTGAAATTGGCAGAAGATGCAGAACAATTATTTAAACCTGTTACGGAGACTACTAAAGGATTTCTTCCAACGTTAAAGCAAACCGTCGAAGTACTTGGAAAATCAGCAGGAAGAACTAAATATATATATATAAAAGATTTACGAGGAGAAACTGATGACATAGCTGCTGGTTTTATACCTCTCGAACATGAACTTTCTGCTGAATCGTTTACTGTTAAGAAAGAAGCAGAAAAGTTAATCAGGTTGATAGATTTAACGAAGAACACATTAAACAGATCAGATCAATTGATCAAGATGAATTACCTGAATTTGCTGCCATTAACCTGAATTTGTTGCCAATAACTTCCATATTAGAAGAGGTTTTTTTTTTTTAAAAAACCTGTCTAGAAAAATACCGTTTTACATAGTGAATCTTGGTATAGATTGATATGTAAAATACATAAATAAATAGACCGAATTAGAAAAAAAGAAATATTATAATGCATATAAATATAGAGTAGATGATATCATTATAGATAAACGAGCTGAAGAAGAAGCAGCTAGACAGCAAGAAGAACAACAAAATCAAGAGAAGAAAAGAACAAGACAAACGAGCAAAATACCTACAAAATCATGTAAGAAGGGAAGGGAGAGAACATAAAAATTAGAAAAGCAAACTGAAACCCCTCAGGAAAATCTGCAAAGAAAAGACAAACAACTTCTTTAATAATGAAACCAGAAGAAGACAAAGCAAGGGAATTGACAGAAGAAGAATTAAAGAGGAAATATGAACTTCCACCACAATTGAAAGATATATCAAAACTTCCTCTAACTTATAGATCGCAACAAACTTCTCAATTTTCTGCAATAAAACCAAAACCTCCAAGTCCTTTATATTTTCCTAAATTTGTAGAAGAATAAAGCCCGCGTGAATTTTCATCATTATTAAGAGAAAATGTAGATAGCTTAAAAGAAGAAGTATAACAACCAAAACCTTCTACCGGAAGTTGTATTGTTATCTATGTCCCAACAATGTCCTTGCCGATGATGAACGACTAGAAATCCTTATTGGAGGAAAACGAGCTTGTAATAATTCCCCACATATCATTAATGAAGCAGCTATTTGTAAACGGTTATTTACAGGTGGCATCATGGATAGCAATGTTTGTCAATCCCTCATTAATAAAATCGCCGATGATTTTACTCAGTGATTAGATACAATTAGATATAATGAATATAATTAGATGATCATATAAAATATTCAACATAGACCTACTGTTGTCAGGGTAATAAATTCACGATTACTAGTATGCAAAACAAACTACGGAGATGGAGTTGGTGATGTTGTTCAAGGTCTGTTTAGAAAGATAGCCCCAAAAGCAATGCCGATTGCAAAGCAACTCTGAATGAAAAATATTGACGTTGTTCGTGAAAAAGTATTATTGCTCTTGGCGATGTTGCCAGTAAAACACTCTCTGCAAGCAAAGATAGACTAGCACGATTAACCTCAGCCAGTAAAATTACCCAGAAACGAAGTGATGCCTGCATGTGTCAAGTAAAATAATAAGTCAACCCACAAATCAAAATCTAGCACAGCTAGCTAATGAAAAGGAAAACAAATGTAGTAGCAAGTCTGGTGGCAGGAAGTGGCATAAATTCCCGAAGTGATCTTTGTATTAGACGATGACCAATAACATAACATGTTCAAACCGTGTACTTTATCCCGCATTTGACATGGATGCGCCAGTTCTCAAACATAAATTAGTATGCGATTATCAATATTATTCTTACGAAGCACGACAACCAAATCAACGTTGACGAATCGAATTACATGTTCAAGATACAAGTAGATATTTCTTATCCGCTAAAGCATTTATCGAGATCGAAGGTGAAATTTTAAAAACAGATAATACTAAATACGCCGCTGATGTTAGTGTTGGTTTTGATAACAATGATATTATGGTGTTCTTTGACAGTATTTCTACATGATTGAAGGTAGAAATATTGAATCAATTCAAAAAGACGCTGATGTTGCTATGACGATACTTGGTCTTGAAAAATATAGCGAACAGCTGGTCCATCAGTGATGTTTACCAAGGATACTACTGATCATCCTGAATATAATCAGTATGAAAAAGGACGACCAAGAAACTTTGCTAGAAATGCTGCTGTGGATGTGTGAGGTACGATTATTAATCTCGATCCCGAATACAACATAGGATTTGCCGCATGTCGAATATTGTTGCGTGGTACAAGTTGATTTTCTTGCTCAATTCCACTATCACATATTTTTGGATTCTGCAGACACGTACGAAAGGCTATTATCGGAGCCAAACATACAAATTTACTTGTACGAAAAGTAACCTACGATGACGCAATATGGCGACTCGCCGTTGATGCTGGTAAAGTAATGCTGAAAAAAACTTTCATTGTGTATGCCAACGATGATCCCAGTGATATCTGAAGAAGATCGGTTACTCGCTTTTATGGGTAGCGGTGGTAATTCGACGTTGTCATGGTTAACAACTATATATACCGTTCAAAGCACAATTAATGGAGTATTTACGTGGCAAATATCATCACAGCAAGGTGTTTGTGTGCCGTGACACATATTCGTTGCGCTTCAAGATGATGCACAATTAAATTACCCAATCAAGATCTTTTATATTACTTTCTTCTAAACATTTATCATATACATTCTTAGTTATCTCATTATTTGTGTTATATACCATAGTTTATGCTCTTCAATTTCCATAAACTTTACCATTAACTGACCAAATCTTTCCTGCCCCTTTTCAATATCCTCTAATATTTTTTTAATTTCTTGTGTTGTTAATTCTGATAACATTTGTTCAAATTCCAGTGGATCATTAATTAAATGATTTAATGTAGTTTGTCTCAAACTTATTAGGTATATGTGCTACAAGTACCTCAGCTAAATTTTTTTCTTCTTCAGATCTCTTCTTGTTCTTTAACTAATCCAACGAAACCTTTTTCCTGTAAATATTTTAGTTCTTCATCTGATATTGGTTTAGTTTCAGTTTGTTTTCGAATTAAAGCCTCAGTAGATGGATTGAAAACGGCTGCTGCTGCTTCTACTGCAACAATTTGTCCACGTCGTGTTTGCTGTACTTGCTGCTTAACTGTTGCCTGAGATAGTGCATTTATTTAATAGATTTTCTATGTTTTCTATACCTTGCTTGTCTTTCCATTAATTATATACTATTTTCAATATAGTAAATATGTTTCAATACAACATCCACACAATCTACTCATACCATTTGTTAATTTATCAAACAAAAAGAAGTCATATTTTCCGCTATTGCTTGATGACATAGTTTAGTAAATTTATCTTTTGTTACATCACTACATTGTTCGTTCGCGATATTTCTACCGTCAACTTTGTCCAGTTCTGGAAATAATATAAAACAACCAATTTTTCTCCTAATAAATCTATCAACATTATAATATCTCTGATCAAGACAAATATAATTATATTTCGTATTTCGCGACAGTGAAAAATATGATCTAATTTTATTCATTTCCTCCTTGTTTAGCGGAATATCATCAAAAACAACTATCTTATGTTCGGACGAATCAGGTTGATTAACTAGAATAAGTTCTTCTGGTTGCCTGTTTATAAAAAAATCTTCGACAGCCTCAAGATCATCACGAAGATTGTCATTATAATTGTTAAGTTGCTCGTACTTATCCTGCTGAAGATTAATCGTGTAAATATAAACGGGATCGTAGTTATAATGATCTCTGAGAAGCATATTTATAAGCATGTTTGTTTTCCCAGACCCAGTTCTTCCAACAATAAGATAATGACAATCTGGAAATTCATTTTTATGTTTCACCAAACGTTCTGTATCAAACTTTAATATCGACGATTTTGCCATTATTGTTATATAATTTTATGTTATAAAATTTTGTCAATAGTAAATAAATAATGAGCTTTTATTTAAAATTTGGAACACCAGCAGGATGTGATTATGTGATGTGATTATGGTTTTTAAACGCAGCTTTAACAATTTTTCAGTCATATCGCTACGATGTCTGCAGTGTGCCAGTTTGAAGTGATGTCTAGCACTGGGGCATTATGCCGCAGATATTTAGCATGATGTCCCACCCAGTTACATTATCCTGACACCAGGCCGACCAGTCAAAACACTAACCGCAGAGTCAGACGCAGCAACGAAAAAGTACGTCGATGATCAAGAATCTAAGTACGTATTAGTGCGCGGTGGTAGCATGCGTTCATTTCTCAATATTAACAATAATGGTATTAATAATCTCAGAACACTAGTAACAGATTTCGACGACGCAACTAAAATACGTCGATAATAAGGAAATTTCAATAACAACTTCATTATATTAACAACAATCAATGATGTAATAACTGCATTTAAGACCAATTTTTCTAATCATGTACAAACGTTCCTAAATTTTCGTAGAAATACAAAACATAACTACTAATGCTATTTTTCGAGTCAACCAATTATTGATATTAAACTCACTAATATTAACGCAAGACTTAACGATATTGTCAGTGGCATTCCTAATATCGTTCAAAAAACTAATCTTGTTAAAATTCCGCACGGACAAGGTGACAATATCGTGCACACTGTATCATCAGATTTAGCAACATGATCTCCTCAAAATAACAATATCAAACATAACACAAAAGTCACTGGTGTATATAGACTGTTCATATTTAGCGCTGCAACAAAATTTAGTATATTTACTACATTTTCATGGCATCATTCAACCGATAATTTTTCTGGAGATGTATCAATGGTGTTAAATAAAGACGCTGAGGAAACATTTCTCCTGGAAGCAACAGATACAAGATTAACTGCAGCGACTTACTGGTGGCGTATTAAATGTGTCGCAGAAACACCTTAATTTTTTACTTAGATGACAGTATAAATATGTGAACATATATTATATAATGAGAAAAACATAATTGATTTTAATCACATTTCAGAAAATATTCAAAACAAGAAGTGGACGCTCTAAAGTAGTATTACAGAAATTATCATAAAAAAACATTAGTGCGTGAAAAAAATGTTACAAATACTTTACCAAAATATTTCGAGTAATATCATATTTACCGTTGCTAATGACTAGCTCTGGTATAATTTCAAGTGGAGCATAATTAAATCCATTTTTGATAATAATATACGGTGTTGGTGTTTCTCTTGCAAAAGGGTGTAAAAAATCGAGCCTCGATTCGCAATTTTAAAAAATGCTTGCAAAACAGCAAGAATCACCTATACAAGCATTATTTAATCAGATTTGGTCTTATTTGCGTGGTATACAGTATATTATGGACATTTAATACGCGAGTTTCGTATTCTTTACAGTATGTTACCAGATATTTTACCAATGAATATCAGCAAATATGAAAAAGATTAGAATAAAATATAGGTTATATCAGTAGATGTTTTTTTTTTGTGCAGCTTTAGAAATATCATTATCAAAAATATCAACCATCATCTGCCCAACCTGCATATCATTTTCAGTCGCGAATAACCATACCAATCCATATTTTGGCGATCTATGGTAGCCTTTCTTTTTTTAATACAATCGTTTATTATTTTAAGTTTTAAACTAGTATAACCTGACGCTGATTTGATTGAATTAAGTCTCTTACAAAATCTGTTTGTTAGATCAAATCAAACATATCGGTTGAGAATATTTCATTGTTTAAGATGACATTTTTGTCTAAAGATAACAATATTATTTTGATGATAAGTATAAGAGACTGTAATAGCAGTATAGATAGTTGAGGATCATATCTCAGAGACACCTCTACCTCAACGAAACATTTTGTCAGAAATGTTCGAAAAGCCTTTATGAAAGTCATCATTTTGAGCTAAAATAAAGCTGCTGATAAAAATGTTAACGTGTAACATTTTGGGGTAAGGTCTCTGAGAAAGGATTATCAACTATCTATACTACTAGTAATACAGTTACAAAACACATAAATGTGTTGTCTGAATCTAGAAAAAGCCGTTAGATGTTAAGATGCTAAAGCGTTAATTCCTGTGGTAATACAAAACTATGTATTGCTGGGGGCCATGTGTTGACATCATTTTGATACACAGTAACGTTGGATGACATCGTTTTCGTACATAGTTTTGTTGGACAAAACAAGCAGCAGAGAGGCTGAACAGACAAATTTGCCTGAGACCTTATTTTTGAAAATTAAGGGTTCCTACGAAGGCTGAGAAAAAAAACATTTTTGCCTTAATAGTACAACTTTCTTTAATTGACCAGACTTTTTGCTCGATTTATTCACGATGTGGTCACTACAAGTATGTTCTTCATCCTCTCTGCTGCTATGAATTAACCAAAGATTTTATCTAAACATACACGATACCTTGATCTAGGATCATGTAAATTTATCGTTATAAATCCAAAAGGAACAGCTTGTGCTTTAGAAAAGAAATGTTTAAATTTAATCATATTCATGTCCCCTGAACACCAAGTATAATAAATATTTTGTCAAGTATAATTATCTACGCCATTAAACACAACCAAAATATTACAGTTATCTCTGATCACCTTAGGTATCTGAGTATATCTCTGAGTAACATAAATCACGTCAGTATTTTTATGTCTTCCTCGAGAAAATATTCTAGCTGGATTGGATTGTTTGTCCAGCATTACATCATCGTACACCACGAGGTTATTGATGAATCCATCCAAGTCATCTACGGATGGAGCTTCATCAATATTGGTAATAAAATCAATGATATCATTTTTGTCCAGTAATTTCGCATTTTGATTAAAATCTTTAAGTACTTCGTAACATCGTTGATCATCTACAGATGGCACTAATAAATACAACTTATTCCACTTGAGCCGTAGCATTATCAGATTAAGCAATAATTGTGTTTTACCAGATCCATAAGGGCCTATTATAATCATTCTGATAGAATTTGGTAACGCTGGATGGTGCCTTACTGGCTCTAGTTTTCGTGTCGCAGAAAAATCAATTATATCCATATAAAAATTGTGTTCGATGTAGAGCAACAACCCCCACAGTTGGATTGACAACAATAACAACAAAAAATAAGAGACGCGCACTCACAGGCAAGTGTGCAAAATGTGGTACAAAAAATATAAATTTGTTTTCGCGTCGCAAATAGTGCGTGGTGGTGATATAGCCGCTTCATTAGGGAAATTGGCAGGAACTCCATGGGCAAAATATCCTGGTGAGAAACACCTTCCCGGATAGAATTATTGTGGTCCTGGAACTCGTCTCGATATTAGACTCGATAACCAAGATCGACCAAAACCTGGAGAGTATCCAGTAAATAAGATTGATCAAGCATGTCACACTCATGATGTATCGTATAAAAATCCTGATTTGAAACAACGGCATCTCGCAGATATAAAGTTGATTCACGCGTTAAATTCTATATCTAATAAATCTCTCAGAGAATCTCTCTCTAGCTTTCTGATAAAATCCGCCATGAAAGGTAAAAAAATGATAGGAGCTGGTAATTAATCAACTGATTATTATAATGGAATCTATTTATTATTCCCCGAAAGGATATTGGCGAGGTAAGGCTGCGATTAATAAACTTGCTGCTTCAGCAAAAGTTTCGCGTGATGCTGCTGAAACGTGGTAAGCTCGACAGGCAATATGGCAAATCTTTCTAAATCCACCTAAAAAAATTCAATACGTACATTTCAATGTCAACGTTCCTAATGAAGTTCATCAAGCGGATATCTTGTTTTTACCACACGATACCATTAAAGCAGGTAGACGTCAACACACATACAGATACGCTTTAACCGTCGTTGACGTTGCGAGCAGATATAAAGAAGCGGAGCCGCTATCAACAAAGACAGCATCTGAAGTTGCATCTGTGTTTAAACAAATTTATCAGCGAGGACCATTACAATGGCCAAAACTACTACAGGTTGATCCTGGCAAAGAATTTCTTGGTGCAGTATCTTCGCTGATGAACAAGCACAACGTTAAAATCAGACAAGGACACACGGAGATTCATCGTGATCAGGCAATCGTTGAACGATTTAATCGAACACTTGCTGAACGGTTATTCGGGTATCAATATGCAAAGGAAATATCCACAGATACAAGATCTCGTGAATGGGTTGCGAGGTTACCGAATGTGATAGCTGCGCTGAATAAGGAAGTTACTCGTGCAACTTCTATGAAACCGTCTGATGCGATCACAAAAAATATATACCGATAAAACGTAAATCTATTTCTCAACCAGTACTAGGCAATGTTACGGTTAGATATTTATACGAACCTGGCGAACTCGAAGGAGGTAGAAAAAGGGCAACTGATCCTATTTGGAGTGTGACCACACACAAAATATTCAGCGTGGTAAAGTCCACAGGTAGACCTGCAATCTACAGATAAGATTCAACTGTTCCTCAACGTGGATTTGTACGTGAACAATTACAAATAATTCCTGAGGATACGCAATTACCACCGAGTACACTTTTATAAACTCGCATCTCCTCGACGTCGATTACACTCCAAACAGGTCAGCATCACATTTTCGCGCGTGTGATTAAGACTACTATTAATTCTATCAACTTTACATTGTCTTGGGTTATTGCTCGAATACTGCCACAACATTTTTGCGTTGCAATTTGCGCAATGATTATTTTGTCGTTGTTTTAACATCATAATGATATCCATATCTATATCAAACTCGCGATTATTATTTTTTATCACACTGCTTATAGCCGCATAATTTTTTTTATTGATATCGACATTATTAGTGATTTCTTCGGTTATTACGCAATCCATAATAACCCGTTTTAGTTGCGATAGTCTTCTAACTCGAGATACTGCGAGATAAACTAAATTTGACCACTCAATACGATCATCGACTATCCAAACTTTAGTATCAGTGATAGTTAATCCCTGCGACGAATGAATCGTTATAGCGTACCCTAACGTACATGGAGATTTATCCATGTTTAACGCGCTCTCGACAACATCAACAGCGACAGTGACAACATCATTTAACATGAGATTTGGTATTCGGACACTTTCGGTATCTGCACTAGTAATCTTAACATCAACATTTTGTTGTCTAGTATCTGCAGGGCGATAACACAACGGTACAGGTAACTTTGGGAATTTTTCCTTGTGTAACGCATATAATTTCTTTTGTAGTTCGTCAGGAACTATTTTTCTACTGGCAACTTTCAAATCAGCAGGTTTCCATAGGGTCCAAAAATCATTCATGGATGTGTCTGGAATTATCTCACGCATTATTTCACACTGTATTTTATCTGGTTGTAGTCGTATTAATCTTTTAAATTCTTTCAGCGACTCAACAACAGCTCTATGATCATCAAATATTTCTTCATAATAATCTACATTGTTCTTTAGCCACTCATGTGGAGACTGCCCAACAAAGGGTGGTGGTTGACCATGATCACCACACATAATCACAACAGTATTCTTTAGTAACAGCCAATCAAGAAATATTTGTAATACTGCCAGAGGCACCGTGCATATCTCGTCCCATATGATAATTTTAGGTATATATTTTTCACCCATTCGTGATGGGGTCCATGTATCTCCGCACCATCTAAAGAAACTATGATATGTACACGACTTTACATTTCGTTGCTTTATTTCCCTGGCGAATTTGTGCGTTAGTGTTAAGACAATCATATCTAAACTCATGAATAAGTTAATCGCCCATGTTATTTTACCTGAATCTCCACACCCATTAAGATACACGGTCTTATGTCTACATACAGGATCATACACGGATGGCGCAGATGATTTTGATACTTGATTATTTCTGTAATATGTTTCCTCAATTTCAACATCGGCAGATTCACAATAACTAAGTATATTTTCTTGTTTTATCCTCCACGTTCCCCATTCACCATTACCGAGATTTAATGAATCTTTATATTTTTTGTGTACATAAAATGAATCTGTCGCGACTCTAACAGCGTAACGAGGAAATCTGTTTATCATCGATAATAGATTTATCGAAACATAAGCTAGCATCGAAGATCTTAGATGAGTAAACTGCGGTGACTCGCCATCAGTATAGCTCACAACGGTACCTAGTTTTGTTTTGTCTGATAAATAAGCATTACATCGACTTATAAATGTGTCTTACTCCATCGTATCAGCGATTATGAAATCGAGTTCAGCATCATCCATGATCAATCTTGTACAAGTTCGTTTATGATCATGTGATCCTCCTTGTGTAAACTTACCGATTATTTTTTCTGCCGAGATCTTTTGCAAATTTCTCATCGTGTTTAGCAGGTTCTGGCAACCAAACTTGCTTTTGCACGCGATATGATATAATAGCTTCAGATACTTTCAACGATACTAAAATTCCAACATCGATCATATATCTTAGCAGAACTATTGGAGCCCAACATTTTTCTGAAGAGTGTTTTCCGAACCACGCATAAACAATCATATGGAGACCTTCTCTAAGCTCGAATGATTCTACATGAGCAAATCCTGTTAAATCAAAATCTGGTAAGGGTCCGTTTATCGCAACTCCGGTCATATCATGTGTAGGATGTCCAAATCTATTAAAGTATTCAGAACACTCTCCATATCCAAGAAAACTTCCAGGATAACACGCTACCATATCAACTGAGATAACGTCTTTGTAATTATATGTAGTATTCCACAATCCACCGTGTCCGTATTCTATACAACTTTTCACGACATCTTCAAGAAATTCTAATCGTGTCGGTTTCCACGAGTTTTTCTCCTGAGCGAAATGAGCAGCAACCGATGGTACGGTAAAACAATTACTTAGTAATTGTCTAACTTTGACATCGTCAGAAGTATATTTCAGCGCAAGGTTTTCCATTTCTTTATAAAGAGATTCTGTACGATAAATATCACCGTTAGACCGTACAAACTGATCATAATGATCACATTCAGAACTCTGAAACAACCACACAGAAACAGGGTCACGTATGCTAATATCACCTATGGCATCGAATACATCATCTTGGTAAAATTTAACCATTCTTTCTCGTGGAAATACAGTTCCAGCCTCAGTCCATGCATGCGCGTTATGATCAATAATATTTATAGGAGCTCCTCTGGATTTATATTTTGTTTTGTGTAAAATCTCTCCTGTCAACGTCTTCACTGTTATTGGAAATCTTAATAACTTTTCTAGCTCAGCAACGTCGATGATAGACGCTCCAGTGTCTTTAACTTTTTCAGCCCACATATTAATTTTTTTACGTCTTAAATCTGTTAAACCGTTTCCCCGTATCGCGTTTGTGAAGTGTTCTATAACTCGCTGAGCCACACAGTTTATTCTAGTCAAGGATGACAGTTTCATTTTCTTGAGATCCTTTACGTCAGGTTTATCATGTAATGGATAGAGCGCGTAGACAACAGCAGTTATTGGATAACATCGCTCATAACACGGCTTGTCTATTCCAGACAGTATTCCTGGTTTGGAATTTACACCGAGGATAATATTATTCCCTGACTTTTGGATGTATTCGCGTTTGTCTCGGATGATCCAAAGATCATCCTCTATATTTACAATAAATTTTACTAAAATAACATATTTCCGAACATCGAGATAGTCAATGATCTCTCTACCTCGTTTGTCATTCATAACATAGATATTATTTCCAATCCTGAATGTGGACCACACATGAACCGCACCATCGTGGCGGAACTACTTCTTGGCTTCACTAATGCGTTTAGTTATATCAGGATTCGTTAAAGCTAGATCTTACATCGAGAAACTAAATTTGTGTAGTCTGTCAAGATCAAATCTAGCTGCGGAAAGCTTAATTGCGGATAATTCCTGCATATTATAATTAAGGCAAATATGTATCTAAATTGAAGTATTAATCATTTATATATGATTCAACCAAATCACAATTGCCGCTGGCTTAAGATTGGTTACACGTCTCCGTGCAACAAAAATTGCGTAAAAAAGTTCTGTAGTTATCACATGCAATGCGTGAGAAATGGGAGTCTAGGACCTAAATCGTGTATGCTGTGTGGTGCTGGTGTGCGTGGAAAGACGCACCTTTGCGCGCAATGTGGTGGAAAAAGATATAGAGAGTTAAAAAGATATTACGATAAAAAATATAACTCTCAATCTATCATAAAACGCGAAGAAGATTATCTGGCTAGATTTTCAAAACAATGATTTAAACAAATAGTATATACTATATAAATGGAGCAAAATGAGTTTGTGCCTCATCCAATCATAACCAACTATGAAGCGAATCGTAATGGTATTATTAGCAATTGTAGATTGAAAAAACCAGTAGGTAATGTTACCAATGCTGGTTATCTTGCGTTTAACACAAAAGGAAATAAAAATTATTCATCATACAGATTTGTGATCGAATTTTTTTGGGACCGATCAAAGACGGGTATGTGGTCCACCACATAAACAACAGTAAAGTTGACAACTCACTTCAAAATTTACGTATTATCACGCAAAGTGAAATCTGTAGGTTTGGAAAAACTGGGGTGCATGATTTGCAAAAGTTATTAAATCCGTGAATAAAGAATCTTGAGAAGAAATTATGTTCAAATCAATTTATTCCGCTAGTAAATATTTTAACATTGCACCACCCTCAATTAAATCAGCTGCCAAAGGGCTTATTCCTTTAAATTTGAGTAAAATATCATGTTCAGGTTCTTAGATAATTAAGCGAGACTGGGACAAGCATAAAACTTTTCAGTTATTGTAGTTGTTGTTATTATTTAGTTTATTCAGAAATATAAGATTGTACTCCACAAAGATATATAAACTATATTCTATATCATGAAACACTCTTTACTAAATCAGATTAAATTTTTTTTATAAAGTTTTTATTTTGTTCGATTTTTATCAAAATTTATTGTTTTTTACGCTATTTTTCAGGCATTTTAGTCGATTTTATCATTATTTTTTGTTGAGTTTACTAGTTTTAGCTGTGTGAAATCCCCAGGAGTGTTAACGGGAATTAACATTAAGTTTTAAATTTGTTGACCAAATACTAGTTTTTTTCCGGTTTTTTTATTATTATCGTAATTCGCTCATAAAAATATACACAATACGAGCAAAAGAACTGGAAAGAACCTGTATTTGACAAACAAATTTAAAACCTAATGCTAATTCCCGTTAACACTCTTGGGGATTTCACACAGCTAAAACTAGTAAACTCAACGAAAATATTTGTTCGCACACGTATAATCAGATATAGTATAATTCTTTGATGGAGAATTACTATATACTAATGATTGATAACATAGTAACGTTTTACAAACCTACCAGTGATCTTTTCAATGCTATATGGGCAACTCATTCCCTACTGATAAAATTATACTTTACCTATTGTTTATATAAATTCCGCGTACTGCATGCTTTGTTTTTACATAAATTTCACGCGCACAATTCACAAGTGCATAGTCAATTGTGATTGGCTGCTCTATACTGCGCTGTATAATTAGATCCGTTATATCGATTTATCGTAGTACGCTATTATACTGCTGGCACCACTGTTAAATTAATGAATTTTGAAAACAAAACGAACAGAGAGAAATATCTCCCTGTTTGTGTATTTATAATACATACACTAAATAAAACAGAGAGAGAGAGAGAGAGAGAGAGAGAGAGAGAGAGAGAGAGAGAGAGAGAGAGAGAGAGAGAGAGAGAGAGAGAGAGAGAGAGAGAGAATACAAGCAATAGAAAGCATTGAGTTAATGCAGAAAATTATGATTGTCTCTGTATGTGTCTGTCTGTTTACAATCCTATACTACGTAGACTTAGATAAGTGGACAGCAAAAAAGTGTATTATTAAGCGGTAGCAGGTCTGTACTAAGTAAACATTGTGGCCAATTGCGCATGTGTAAAGCTATTATTACATCCGCTTGACTAAATTAAACGGCTATATACTGGCGAATTTAATTTTATTTGTGTTATTATAGAGAATCATATATATTTTCTGGAAACTGTAAAAAAAAAATACCAGAAACTGTGGTTGTTGTTACTTTTAGGACTACTCTGGTCTAGGTAAGTATATATTAACTAATTTTTCTTAAACACTTAAGTGTGCAATAGCTCGAACAATTACGTGCGGAATCTATGATCTAGGGATCGAATCTTGTGAATGACAATGTCTACGGAAAGGCGATATTATGCCAAAAATATAATTTATTGGGGCTCTGACCCCTATATTCATGTGCGCATAACTATCCACTACGTCACTTCGTGGTGGATTGACTTTTTCGTCGATCACCCTCGGATTTTGATATTGGGGGTGGTTATGCAAATGTGAAGATAGCATTTGTTAATATCATCATCATCATCATCATCATCATCATCATCATCATCATCATCATCATCATCATCATCATCATCATCATATGTTATGTGTTTGTGCCGTCCTGTGCCGCCCAAAAATATGTAGTGGAAACTGATACGAGATCGTAACCTTGTGATCTACTATAGGGTATACCGACACAGGGTACCGTTCCTTAAGACACAATAATAAAACCAAAAAATAAATTTGGTTCGGTCACAAACACCAAGAGCCTTTGAGTTTCTAAAGTTTCGGTTTCGGATATTTAGGAACTCTTGCAAAGCATATCTGATTGGTCACTAAAATAAGACCTACAACGTGTATAAACAACCCTCTTGAGTTCCTAGAGTTTCGGTTTCGAATGTCCTAGGAACTTGTAGGGGTACATGTGCACATGCGCAGACAAAACCCTCTGGGTCTCTAAAGTTTCGGTTTCGGATATTTAGGGGTTCTCTGGTGGGGTAAATGTCTGAACAAAACCTCATTAGGTTAATATGATCAAATATGTCAGTTCGCACTACATATTTTGCTAATTTTTATATTAAATATATATTTATTATATAATACTACATATTTTGCTAATTTTTATATTAAATATATATTTATTATATAATGAATACTGAAAATATAAATGCCATTGTTTCTGCTATTAAAAAATTACAACATAACGATATTAATGTTGACATTTTGAATACTGAAAAGATCCTATGTGACTTTGACTCGTTACAACAACTGAAAAACCAAAACAGATTTACGCTTTCGTCAGATTACAAATTTTTAAAGGATATGCAAAGTGGAATGTTAAAGTCACTGGCAAAAGTCACTGATAATCAGGTAAAATTGTTTGTACCTCTTTCAAACGCTATTGACAAAATCAAGCTAGAATTATCTCATGAATACGAACAGAGAAAGGTTATGAACTTTCGTATAAGGCAGTTAAGGGAACATTGTGCAAATACAAGTGAAAATGAAAATGAAAATGAAAGTAACTAGGGGGCCTATTACTGTTATAATTTCAAAACAAAACCATTGGGAAAACTAATGCATCTTCTGCCTTAGTAAATATATATATATAATACCAGTTTCGGTATTGTTAAGTTGTTTTGGTAATTGATCGCGCATAAAAACTGCTCTAATTTTTTATATTTAGTCGCTTGGCTGCATCGAGTAAATCAAAATTTGATAGTGGAATTATCATCGAACTGTTCCTAGTCTTAAACCTTTTCCGTACCACGAGGGCGGGGTCCCTGGAAATCTTAGACCTTTCCCCTTTTTTTGATTCCTTGTCCTGTTGCTTTCTTTAACGCCATTCTATTAGAGGTTCCAACAGCGCCTAACGCAGCACCTTTTGCAACAGTTGGGGTTGCAGCAGCTATTAACGCTGGTATAGCTGCGAGAAGTGGAAATATACCACCCGATTTAGCGATGTCTTTGATAACCGCTGCAGAAAGATCAAGTCGTACCCCGGTTGTTTAATCGCTTGGCTTTATTAAAGTGATTATACTGACGTTCGGTCAACGATAGCTTATTCGGACCACCCACGAGTTGTTATCGCTTTAGTGATACTTTTGCCGCACAATTATTTTTTGATGATTGTAGTTTTTTAATCTGACCAGGAGTCAGACTTACACTAACGTGATGATATGACATTATTAATATTATGAGCGATCTAATTACATGTTCTCTACTGAAGCATCAACGACTCTCATTCGTCCACCTGGACCTTCGATTAACATTGATTTATCGCTGAGTATAACTGCGATTGCTCTGTAATTAGGAATAGCTCCAGCATCTCTATTAACACGAGCTCGAAAATGTATATCAACTACTGATTGTCTAGTTAGATCTAAATGTTCCAGGGGAAAGTAATAAATCGGACACAGCGTTATAAAATCTAGCTGCGATATTTGTAAACCAGTATCAACGTTTAGATCACGCCCTATGAATGTCATAAGACGATGATACGCACGTGCTACATGATTTTGATCGAAATCTAACAAAATATCCTCGGATGGTTCTTGATGTCCATTTATCCTTAATGAAACCTCAAAAACACCGAGTTTATCAAATACCATAATACTTTCTTCTTGATTGTTTATTCGTTCATTATTTTGAAGTGCAATAAATATGTGTCTTGGTGCAGAAACACCTTGCTGAGAAGCTATTTGCCATGTGAATAAACCGTTGATATTACTCTGGATAACATCCGTAGTCATTGTTAACCATGACAACGCTGATTTGCCACCTTGATCCATAAAGGAAAGTAACAGTTGTTCTTTAGATATCGAGGGGATCATCATTAGCATCCATAAAGAAAGTTTTGTAAGAATTACCCTACCAGCATCAACTGCACCAGGTCGCCAGATTGCATCATCGTCTGTGCTTTTTCGTACTAGTACAACTATATGTTTAGCTCCAAAAATTACTTTCCTAACACTTCTACAAAATCCAAAGATGTGCGATAGTGGAATTGCACATGAAAATGTTCTCCTATCACCTTTTAACATCGCTCGACGTGTTGCAAATCCTAAGTTAAAATTAGTATTCATCGATAATGCTGCAGGGGCATCAGCAGCTCCTCCTGCAGCTCTCACATCACCAGTAGTCACGTTTCTACTTTCTGGAAAATCAGTTGTATCCTTTGCAAACATCATCGATGGACCAGCTGATCTCGAATAATCATCGCTGTATCTTGCAAGATCAAGTATTCTTGTAGCAACGTCGACGTCTTTCTGTATTGATTCAATATTTTTTCCGTCGATCATGTACGTAGCGCTATCAAATAACGCCATAATACCATTATTAAGAAAACCAACTCTAACATCAGCTGCATATGCTGCTGGTACTGCAGGATTAACGTTATTTAAAATTTCACCTTCGACTTCAATAAATGCTTCAGCGGGTAAGAAATATCTACTTGTATCCTGAACCTGTAATTCGATTCGTCCACGCTGATCTGGCATTCGGGCGTCATAAGAATAATACTGATAATCACGCATAGACTCATCTTTGAGAACTGGTGCGTCCGTGTCAAACGCGGGGTCACTTATACGCTTGAACATCTTTATTATTATCATCTTCGTCTAACACGAAGACCACTTCGGGAAGCAAGACCACTTCCTGCTATCAGACTAGCGGTTATATTTTTTTTTCCCGACATTGGGACATCAATTAACTCCGCTGGTTTTTGATTAGCGGCTTGTTTTATTATTTTACTTACACTTGCGGGCATCACTTCAGTGCTAGGTAATTTCACTGGTTGAGGTCGGACGGGTTGTGGTCTGCGTATTAATCGCGTTAGTCTATCTTTCGCTGAGAATACTTTGCTAGCAAGGTTACCAGCAGCGTCTATACCTTTTTCACGAACAACATCAATAGCTTTCATTCCTAGCTGCTTTGCAATAGGTATTGCTTTTGGGGCTATTCTTCTAAACAGACCCTGAACAACATCGCCTAGTCCATCTCCGTAGGTTGCTCTGTATACCGGTAATCGAGAGTTTATTACCCTGACCATTGTACGTCCACTTTGAGTACCATGCACGATCATTGTTATTAATAATTGACTTTATCACTAATTGTATCGAATCACTGTGACTTAGTCACTATGGTAATCATCAGCAATTTCATTAATGAGGGAACGATATACATCAATGTCCATAATGCCGCCACTAAATAATCGTTTGCAAATATCAGCTGCTTCATTAATGATTTCTGAAGAATTATTACCAGCTCGTTTTCCTCCAATGAGGATTTCTATTCGATCGACATCAGCAAGAACATTATTGGGACAAGTAATAAGACCACTTCCAGTTGCACCAGGAGGGTCTTGAAATACTTCGTCTTCCTCTTCTCTTTGTTGTTGTGATGCTTCTTCTTGTTGTCGTTGTAGCTCTTGTTGTTGTAGTAGTTGTTGTAGTCGTGGTACTGGTTTATCTGGTAATGGTAATCCGAGTTGTGGTGATGGTATTAATTCTGAATATTCACATGATTGCTCAAATGATTTTTTTGTTTTAGATGTTTTCTCTCTCCCCCTTCTTGATTTGATTAAATTATCAATTGCCTTAGAATAATTCTGATATGATGTATCATCAGCTCTAGCATTTTTAACATTCATGTATATGCGATATAATACTTTTTGCCACTGTTTACGAGTTTTAATATCTTTTTCATGTCCAGGTTTCATTAATTCACCTCTTCGACTAAAACTATCCACAGCAAATTTAGCTAATTGATCTAGTCTTATAAAGTTCTTAATTGACTTAATAATATTTTCATCAAATTTATCTGTCAATTCAACTGCTGGTTTTGGTTCCAAGGCTTCAGCACCTTCTTCTGCTTGGTCTGCATCCTCAGGTATTTCCAGGACTGGTATCGCAGCAGCTATTTCGGCTGGAAGTTCTTCAATAATCTTTTTAATTTTCTTAGTTCTTTTTGCTATTTTTCAGTTGCTTCAGCTGTTTTTTTCTAACACAGGTTGAATACCTTTAGTGGTCTCAGTGATAGGTTTAAATAATTGTTTTGTATCCTCCTCAAATTCAACTTGATTGTGGTTGTTGCTTAACAGAATCACGAACAGGTAGATATTTTTTTAATTGCATCAAGTCGCTCTCGAGCTAATTTAGCTGAGTGTGGTTCTCCAATACTCATTATTGATAATATTTATATTGGCTGTTTAATTCATAGCAGCAGAGAGGCTGAAGGACATATTTGTAGTGACCACATCGTGAATAAATCGAGCAAAAAATCTGGTCAATTAAAGAAAGTTTTACTATTAAGGGAAAAATGTTTTTTCTCAGCCTTTGTAGAAATCCTTAATTTTCAAAAAATAAGGTCTCAGACAAATTTGTCTGTTCAGCCTCTCTGCTGCTAAACATTTTTATACACAGTAATGGCATAGTTTTAATACACAACAAAGTAATGTTGGTTGACATTGTTTTAATGAACAGAAACGTTGGATGACATCGTTTAGATAAACAGCAGGCATGGCAAATGAGTATAACGTAGTGTTCCAGAGATTGGACATCAACTGACTTGGTGTAGGATGATCTAGCCAAGAGACGAGCGCAATACTCGGCTGTTGAATAACAGAGGTCCAGTGCTGATATCTTGAGTGTTTGAGCACTAGCACCCCAGGCTGATCCAGCCAGATTGCAGAGTAGGTTGTTTCGAGTGCTGAATGTTACAGCAATTTTCTTCATTTGGTTGTAGAACGTCAGTGATCTGTCCAGAGTCACACAGATACATATGTATTAAGTCATGTTTTATTTGCTGTCCATTGGATGATATATAGCTCACGATTTGTATTTGCATTATTAGGTGGAAGATGCTGAAGAGTATCTGTGTTGACGGGTTAATATGCATTAATGTTGGATGAGAGTTAAAAAAGAACAGAATTTAGTAAAATATTGAAATCGCTAAAGTGGAAAGGCTATTTTTCAAGATAGCTAGGAGTAAAAGTGATTGCAGACAAATATAAAAACAAGTTAGTAATTTTAATTCAAACTAATAGTTCAGTATTTCCCCTCAAAATAAAAACCAGTAGTCATACTATAAGTCCGAGTCTATAAACCCGTTTCTTTGTACCCCCCCCTACCGATTTCAATAACGAAAACGTTTGATATAATAAACAGTGCACAAAACTAAGTCAAAGGAATCATTGATTTATAATTTCTAACCTGACTGTGTCCAGAATGGCAGTAATACTGGATGATGATGATAGCAATTATAGTCGTATATGCATGTACGTTTGCTTGACGACTTTTGGAGTCTCTTATTTTCATAAGAGACCAGAGAACCCACCCGAAGGGTGGGCCTCCATTACCCTCGTCCGTGGTTAGCCATCGGCCCGGATCCACGTGGAGGTTCTTGGCCCAGGGCTGGGCCTTATCGCTTCGTACCAGACCTTAAGACCTTGACATTCAACACAGTCTACACAGGCAGAAAACCACCCAACTCAGCAACAGGCTTAGAGCGCCGCCAACAAAACCACGCCCATTCATGTAGTTGAGGTGTGGGGTTCGGCGCAATTGCAATTGTTCCACTTCTGTTGTATTCTTCTTTATAATTCTCAGTTGATTGCAATTGTTGCACTATAGTTGTTATCTTCTTTATAGTCTGCCAATTCCATAGTTTCAAAATGTAGAAGCCAAGTATATTGCAATTAGTCCACTTCTGTTGTATTCATTATAAATCTCAGTTGATTGCAATTATTTCCTTGTATTTAATCTTCGTTATAGTCTGCAAACTCAATGTCTTCGAAGTGTAGAAATCAGGTGTATTGCAATGATCCACTTCTGTTGTATTCTTCTTTATAAGGCAGTATTACTGGCATCCCCTTACACCATTTATACTTAATGGACTTTCCAAACAAACACGGCGCCATATTCCGTACACTGTGGAGTAGATTATTTCCATCAGACAACATAATGACGTAATTCATCCCATACGGTAACTGCCGGATAATTCCGTAAATTACCATATCGTTGATTTTGGAACTATATTCCCTTGCACACATGAATACATTAATCAAACCGCTTGTGAAAGGCAAAGCTGTTGTCATTCTTTTCCTTTGCTTGATTCAACATTGTCAATATCGGAAGCAGACGTACATATTAAGTTGCGCATATACCCCTTTGCTGACAATGAATTGGTCCAGGAACTAGAAATGCGTCTCAAGCATGTCTGCTTAATATATTGAAAACTTACATTAAGCATGACACGCGCAGACGATGACGGTTTTACGGCCATTATAGTCACATACTGGTTATAAAACATAAATCAATGAATGGATTGACTAAATTCTTTGCACCTTTTATTAAATTATAGGTTTTCGTTATTGAAATTGGTGGGGTGAGTGGGTTTACAAACAAACGGGTTAATAGACTCGGACTATAATAGTCGTTAGATATTGCAAATGTTCTGAATACATTTCTTTTTATATTACTGACTTCAGTACGTGATTAACATTCTTCCACATCTACATTCTGTGGCGTCAAAAGTCCCACCTCATATTCCAAATCTCTTAATTAAATGTTCAGTATGTTATTAATACTTTATAAAAACTTGATGGCAATGAAGGAACGAGACTAAGTATATTAGCTTAAGTTGTCACACATTCAATTGCTGGCTTGATAACTTTAATAAGATCTTTCCGACTAATCTAAAATTAGCCAGTGTTACTAGTCTTTAGATAAGGGGATACATCGTCGGCATTCAATTACCGACCATATCAATATTACCAAACTTATGATTTTTTTTTTGTGTGTAAAACACAGCCCTTCATAAAGAAATAAAATATTCTGCACAACTAACAAGCAGGCTGTAGAGAAAAGCATTTATACATATATTCCCTCATTAAGATGGTTGATAAATGGCTAACATCCATTGATAACGGAAAATAATCAAAGCAGTTTATTTCGAAAAAAAAACCCCAAACACTTTTAGGTGCGATTATTGATAAGAGTAAAATAAAACACGTTTTCTGCAGTATTTTCCTTAATACCCTACCTAGACAGTGGTCGAATGTGCCAGAATATATGATAAAGTGTTTTATAAGGGATATATACTTCCCTTGTTTGATTATGGTTGTACAGCATGGGCAAATTTGCATTGCTACTAATCCTAATCAGATAATTAAACTCCCCCAAAACTAGTCCCTATAATTATTACAATAAAAGACGATCCGTCCTCATTTATTCAGTCATTTACATAATGTACCTTTTAATTATAGAGTTAAGCATTCTGAATTCATTTTGTCATGTAAATAACATGGCTCCACAGCATATCAATGATTACGTAACTCCAGCTTCCAATATCCATTCACACAATTTGCGGTATACCTTGAACTCTAAACCTTCACTTGCCTATAATCAAAATCTCTCTATAGAAAACATCTTTTAAGATTCTGTAGCAGTGTTTTTAAATATCATTCCCGATGATATTAAGTAAACACAATACCCTCTTCATTTAAGAGCGCTTCACAAATGTCTTCTCTCTGATCTATGTCAAGTCTAAAACAAATTCAGATATCTAACTTTCTTATCTCCTAAATCTACATTATTAAGACTCCAAAGTCTTAAATTAATATCAGAAAGAAGCAAAGACCACAACGTTTTGTGAAACATAACCAATAAGATAATGCTTTAAGTTACAACATGAAAGCTTAATATGAACTTAGTGTAGCATGTATTAAATCCAAAAATAATCCTAGAAGTTCTATCAAAAGTCCAAAAGAATATAGTATTCTGAATGAATTCCAGGTCTTGAGTGTGCTGAAGTACCAACAGTCTTGTTGTATCACAGTGTCTCTTTCCAGAATATCTTTGAATGAAGTCACAATAATCTTAAAATGATGCTTTCATCCAGGCCTTTTATGAGCACTTTATAATTCTAATTAATAATGTAAACAAAATGATTCCTCCCAAGCTAAATCTTAACACAACATTAAATACATTTGCAGACTGATATTAAAACTAGGAACAACATTAGAGAATAGCAGTTACGAATGAATCAGTTCTCATTATATATATATATATATATATATATATATATATATATATATATATACATACATACTTGTATATATTTACACACATATATGTGTGTATGTATATATATATATATATATATATATATATATATATATATATATATATATATATAGAGAGAGAGAGAGAGAGAGAGAGAGAGAGAGAGAGAGAGAGAGAGAGAGAGAGATTAATTATCAAAATTGTTGGTGGTGGAATATTGAATATTATTGGTGGTGGAATATTGGTGGTGGAATATTGGTGAATTAGTGTGTTTGTAATTTATTACCCTTTAAAAACAGAAACAGAAAAATCTTCAATCAGAATTATCTAAGCAGGATAGAAAGTGAGACATCATTTTCAATACTGATGACGGTATTTAAATGTTATTTTAAATTTGTTGTACGTTGGTTGTGCAGCAAGTCAGTCGAACGCCCTTGAAGCTCAGTTGGAAGTTGGACAGTCTCCAAAATAATAACAAAAAGATAAACAGCGACCATAGATAATCAACCACGAGCACTCGCTTATGTCTGCTAATTTGAAAGAAAGGGTACAAACGATTGTATTCACGAATTGTTTGTCTTTATCACTGTCGTACTCGTCCTTGTAGTAACCATCGTTGTTTTCCTTGGTTTTTGTTGATGATGATGAGAAAGAAAACATACACTTTTGTTCTGTTGATTCATATTCGTCTTTGTTCATGCCATTGTTTCCCAAATTGATTGGTCATTGTTCATGCAGTTGTTTTCCCCCGGATTTCATTGGTCTTTGTTAACCCCATCTCCACATATCCATCTGACTGTTAAAACCCCCATCTTTCCAAATATATAGTATATACGATAAAGACTACCAGATAAACTACATTCCCGTTTATGAGATGTCCGCTGTGTGTATAATTAAAACCTGTTTAACTTCTCTCAATCCTTGTGTTTATTATTCCACCCTTCCTACTTATTTATCCCATTGAGAAATCTGAATTATTTAAAAAAAATCTAACTCCGGTGATTCTCGCCCATCAAAGACAGCAGCCACTAATTTCTCGGGGTCAGTGACAGACGTGTGTAGACCCTAAATGTTTTACCTTTACTTATTGTCTTTTGACATTTTAAATGTATTCACGGTTTGATGATCGCATCAGTTTGAAACTTACTCGCTTTAGAAGCAGACGAGGTGTGGTATTCTTGAAAAATGGTAAGTATACTTTTCGAGCTACTCTCTTATTTCCACAATACACAATTACTCTCATCATTTCACTTCAAACTTGTGATAAAAATTTGTTTATCAAACAGTCTATTTGAAATTTAATCGATTTTTTTCTGTCAGGTGTTCGGAAAATACATCCGTGTCATCTATACGGATAACCAATGGAGGTGAGGATACAGTTTACGGTATATACTCCTATGTCAGTTCACATGGGTAGCACATCATATAAGTAGATCCTCTGATACTGTGCACACAGACGGCACATTTCTCAATAGTACGTTCTGTAAATATTCTGAACCATATGTTCCACCAGGAAAACCTGATCTTACGTACCAAATGTAATCGTTTGTCTAATATATGAAATCATCGATATGATTCCACGTGCGTATAAACGTTCATCAGTTATACAAATTTGCAATTGACTGTAAAATTTTAACCAGCTATTTATTTTTATATATTTAATTATTTATTTATTTAAAAAAAAATCAGTTTAACATCGACAAGGCCGACCACCATTTCGATATTGAATGGTGTTGAAAGGGGTGTACCCAACCCCACAAATAAAACAAATTTTTGGTTTAGAGACGGGTCGCCATCGACATTTCTCAAGGCAGAGAAGAACGTAGAGATAAATCTCTAAAATTCTGCAGATTATTGTTAACAGCAAACATTTCCCCTCAAAGAAAAGTAAATGCTCTGTTCCATTTGATTCTTTTGAAGTACTGAATTCGCACGTGCAGAAGATCCTTTAAAAAGCACAAAACTTTCAAACTATTTTTGACCAAGGTCATATACGAGTAAAAAAACCCCACTATGTATTATTTTTTATACAATTTATGTTGTAAATCGATAATTACAGGTTACTGCATCTGCATGGGAAATTATAAGGGATTTTTTGTTCCTGAATAATACTGTTAAACTGGAAGTATTCTTCATAACATGTTTTATTGCATAATTTGTTTGCTAATAACATTTAATGATTTACTTCACTGAGTAATGCTTGAACAATGGACAAAAAAATGAATAGGACTAACATGGGCTAAAACAAGTAATGGTACTCAATCCGTTTCTGTACCTGCACTCATTACTAAACTCAAACTTGGCTTTCCAGATGATGCATCATGAAGCAATGACCAAAAGCAAGCTTCAAAAATACCTCTCAAAACTGCTGAATTATTATTTCTATCAGATATAAAACTTGAAGACTGAATATGCAATATCTATTGTATTTGATTATAAAGTTTGACAATAATGTACTACTGAGATACAAATAAAAGTCGTATGTACCATTATAACATCTACATTAGTGACTATTCATACACTTGCTTACAAGTCAGGTCCAACTGCAAACAGCACATACCTGGATCTGCAATTGCATAATGTGCTGACAGAGCAGGCTACGCTGTTTATTCTATTTATTAGACCCAACTAAATGCACACACCTATATCTCTAAGCACATATGTAATGGCAGATCTGGGTCTGTGTAGTTTTTAGTTGGATTGAACTTTGAAGTTGGTATACACAGTACATGCACAGTTCTCCTGATAGGGCACAGTGGGTGTACTTTCATAACCCTGCTAAGACACAATGCCTTCATTTGACAGTGATACCTATTTTAATAGACTGGTTATGCCACTGCTTATTAAAACAGTTTAAATCAGGACTGCTCATCAGGAGATGAGAAGGCAACATGCATGTCAAATTCCCGGCAGCTACATGTTACTGTAACACATCAATATTTACAAATAATATTTACCATTTCCATATGTGCTCTTATGTCCATGAACCACATTTAATTGTCAGCAAATCTCTTTATAAAATCACAACTTTATTTACTAATTTAAAATGCTCTTGAATTGGTAGAAAGAACCAATTTTATTAATTCTGTCAAGTCCTACAATGTTGGTACTACATATTTTGTTTTAATCATTATTTATTGGTAAAATATTGCCTCAACTAATGTGCATACAAACAACCCAATTGTACTTGTAAAGGCATACGTTGCTGAGTTTAGTCTAGAATTATATGTGGACATGACATTACTTTAAAGACAAATGGTTGGAATTAATTAGTACCTTAATAATTACACTTGGATGCTTTCTCTGAACTTAAGGGTTGTTTTTACAAATCACTGTGTATCTCTGAGATTCATCCAGAAAGAAGGTAAGGTGGTAGCTAAACAATAATTTGAATCACAAAATGACAAGGTTACATGGTGCATATCAGACATGGCCTCAATTTCACAAACATTTTTGGCAGCCAAGGCTATTTTCAAATCACTTGCCAACAGAGCAAGTATGGATTCTGGACTACTAAAATGCATGTTTCCCTTTAATGGTACCCATTTTTTTTTGATAATACTGCCAACATTGTATGCTTAAAGTTCATATACTGACTCTCTTTCTGTTTGTTTTGATAAAGCTCATTCCATGTGCTTTTTCAAAAATCTTCAGTACTTATAATAGCTTACCGGTGGGAAAGATGGCTGATCTCATTTGTTAAATTTTGTAGTTGCCAAATAAGTTCCATAAAACAACCTTTTATACAAATTTTGGTCTTTACCCATGACAACTTGTATAGCTCTATAACAGCTGCTTGAATATGCATTTATACTGGGCAATTGGTCAATTTTAATTGAAACTTAAATTTCAGCTAATAAGATTGCTGATCTCACTTTTTGGCAATCTAAAAACACACACCAAGGTAACAATCTTTCAAAAATAAACTAAAACAATTTTTCAAAAATAAACTAAGTGCAGTGATTGACTATTGACACAACTGAAATGAACATTCACAATTGAAAATGTTTAACATCTTTATTCATATCCAGAAAGATGCAATGATTAGACTTTTTTCTTAAAAAATTATTACATCAAAATCTTTGGTGTTTGTTTGGCACAAAACTATGCAATATTTCAAGACATTGGTGAAATTTACAACAAAATGTAAGAAGCCATACCATCACATTGCTATATCTGAATTTGTATTATAATGAAGATTGTTATAGTGAGGCTTCACTGTAAACAACCTCATGTAAACTATCTCCCAAACTTTAAATGCTTGATTTTACTATAGTTTGATACAAAATTCTTTCCCCAGATTATGACATAATATTCATTGTTACATGATATAAACCAATTTACAAAGTTTCTGTGATCTAGAGAGTTAAAAAGCTCAACCAATCAGAAACAAGATAATCTCATTAACATGCACATATCTCTTTTAATGTAGAACCTGTTTAAGAAGATTATTTTAGCTTATTTACCAAATGTGATTGAAATTCACAATTAAGCTCAGCCAATCACATACAAGATGATATAAACATGCATATTCAGAGTGGTAAAGCCAATCACATAAAAGATGATATAAACATGCATATTCAGAGTGGTAAAGCCAATCACATACAAGATGATATAAACATGCATATTCAGAGTGGTAAAGCCAATCACATACAAGATGATATAAACATGCATATTCAGAATGGTAAAGCCAATCACATACAAGATGATATAAACATGCATATTCAGAATGGTAAAGCCAATCACATAAAAGATGATATAAACATGCATATTCAGAGTGGTAAAGCCAATCAGATACAAGATGATATAAACATGCATATTCAGAGTGGTAAAGCCAATCAGATACAAGATGATATAAACATGCATATTTAGAGTGGTAAAGCCAATCAGATACAAAATGACATAAACATACACAGATCTTTCATAATCAAATTCATCAAACAAATGAGACTATTTAACAGCAGCTTTATTCAAAATCTGATCAGAAATATAATTGGATCTTACTCATATTCAAGAAATTTACAATTGTGATCAAATCCATTTAAAAATGCAGTCCAGACTGGTAATCATGTGTGTTTCTCATTATTGAACTCATCTGAGATCTTGATAATGTATGCCCATAGTTTAATACAAACTGGATAAGAAATGTAGTTAAAAGCGTTGTATCAAGCTCAGCCAAAAGCTTGCAAGATCATATCTTATGGCCAACTGAAAGTAAATGGATAATATTTTACAAAGTTTTAACTTTCTAAGCCTAACAGTCAAACAACTTTTATGGAATGAACTACTTATGAATAGCATCAAAATCAAATGTTCCTTTCAGCACAAGTACTTCCCACAGAGTATATTCAGTTAGTATCAATTCTGTTGGCTGCCAATCCAAATCAAAATTTGTTTCTTTTTACAGCAGTGAAGACAAAGAACTTATAAACTACAGTCTTGTTTTATTTCTGAAAGTGGCTGAGAGCCTGCTTCTGTACTGTCCTTTCACATTTTAGTCACAATCACATAACAATGCTAATCCCTTGTAGCATTCTGAACACAAATTATTATGCATGGATGTACTTTTCACATATTTTTAAGCACAGGCATGTACCCCTAATGTGACTGCTAGAGGACCATATTCTCTGAAATGTGCTACCATATTTAATGCATATATTGGAACACAATAAAATAATTTTTTTTCTATCCCAGAACTTACGGTGAATTTTTTTTTCTCACTTAGGTCACATGTCCAAAAACGTAAGAAACAAAATAAATTGGTGTTGAATTTGCACCCCCTCCACTGCTCATTGCAATAAAATAGATAAACATGACGCTTATTTGATAAGAAAATGAAAGAAACTCACCTTGTATTGTTATCATTTATTCTTTTTTCTTTCTCATCATGAGCAGTAAAGAATAAAATATATCCATGAACTCTGTATATGTAACATAGGCGTCCATCCTGTAGTGTGTATTGATTATTTCATTTAACACAATACACTGTTCATTGACATGAACATAGAGAAACAAACTGTGTTTGGTTGTATTCAAAGGCTTGAATATCTTATCCGACTGAAAACTGGATCCAACAAAATTGCAAACATGAAGGACAAAATCAAACGACTTTGAAGGCATCTGCCATTCATGCATGACATGGTGTTAAGTGCAAAAATAAAAAAGATTGTATTATATCCCGATCAACTTTATGATAGTATCTTTAAAATAAAAATAATTTTTTTAAAAAAAAAATATACATTCACCTGAGTAACAGCATGGGTTGCAAAAAGTATTATTAAAGAAGTTGTTGCTGTGAATATTATTGACCCACAAACATCAATGACTACAGTTGCCAAAAAAAACAGAACCTAAGTGGTGAATAAACACAACTGGCAGGTAGCAATACTCATTGTATGCATTTACTGACAAGATATCTTACACAATGGTTATTATTATTCCAAAGCTGACCTTGAAAGCCAAGACTGGATACTTGTAATCAGATTTACTTTAAGGATATCAACACCAAGGTCATTTTATTACAAATCATCTGGTAATGCCAACTTTGGATTCTTGTATGTGTGTTGATTTTTTTTCTGAAAATAAAGTTGGCCAACACAGTAGAGCTAACTTTGGTTCCTTTTCACCAGTATTCACAGGAATTTTGAAAATAGACTGAGACAATGGAGCAATTTTTAAAGGGACACAATATAGTTCATCCTGCATGGAAATGGATGACCAAGCATTGCCCATAGATTTGGAGAAAAAAAAATCATTTGATGAATTCAGGAACGCCAGAAGGGAAGATGATGATTTTGCAGACAATATGATCATTAACATTGATTCAATTTCAATGTACTTTGATCTCATTCTTGGATAGACTGTCAATAAGATTAAAAGAGAGAGAGAATTAGTATTACTGGTGCAGATTTAAAAAAAAATCTGACTTTAGTCCTTGCAGTTTCCGCTTCAGGAGATATGATGCCTCTAAAGATAATTTTTCATGGCATGAGAAAGCTAAAAAATATTCATGCACCAAAATAATGGATTTACGTGTACAGGAGAAGGGTTGGGTCATGAGAGGATGCTGCAGAGGACTAAAGAGTTGTATCTCAAGGACAGTTTTTTATTTTTAAAAAAAAATAAATTCAGTTGGAGTGCAATTTCTGACAAGTAATTTTCAAATGATTTAAAAAGTGTCCCACAACTTCTGAAAAGAAAAAAACAATGTGTCCCAGAACATACACTAAAAAATACTTAAAAAATTAATTTATGGTGTCACAACAGATATGGTAAATATAGTATTCTCCTCAGGTGTGTGGTGAGGCTTACCACAAGATGAATTTCATGTTTAAAGTCAATTACTGCTATGCTCAATCCAAGCAACAGACATATTTCACAGTGACTGTTTAATGCAATTAAGGTGTTCTGCAACATAAATAATAAGGATAAGTTGGCTAGATGTGCAAAACTGTGATACTGGAACTAAATGTCAGTACAAAATGTATGAACACATTATGGCACAAAAGTAATGAAGACTTGAGACAAAAAATTATTTATGCAAACTACTCATATCTTACATGATTATTCTGACATACCTGTTTCTTTCAGGAATATCCTCAAATGTCATTTTATGCACTAATCAAACAGTATCTGGTAAACTAGTAACATGGATTTATGTAATATTAACATCTTTGACAAAATGCACAAATATCATTGATTATTCCACTGCTGTTCTTCCCAATAGCTTTCACACTGTGACATCTTCTCACCGATGAAGGTCACTCACCTTTGATCGAATCAGCTGGGAACACCCACTGGAAAATATGAGTTGATCTGATTATTTTATGGTCATTCGATAATGTAAAATTTACTTTCTCAAAATGATATAAAAGTATGTCATAGGAAGATACCGAGTCTCAATTACAATTTTATACTCTGAATTTGTGATACATCATAGAGAGCAAAACAACAACAGAATAACACAGATCTGATGGCACCATATATAATTAAACATTTATGTAATCTAAACATGGACTTGTACAGAATTAATTCTGTCACCTGGTACACATTCTAGCCATGCAGTGATGTTAAGATACAGCACTCTAGAATGACTATGCTACTAAAAAAAAATGATTTACTGGTTTTAATTATGATTTCTCAATATCGATGCAGAAAGAACTTGCTCAAAGGAGAAGTCCTATCTTCCTGATAAATGGAGCTGACAATGTTTGCCTCCAAAGTTTCCATGGCAGAAAGTACTGTTATCAGTTTCTTGTTCAATGTTAATCTTTAACAATGGTCATTTACACGGGTCAAGCTTGACTTGAATTTTAGGGAGAAGTGGATATGAAGCAAGAAATGCAATATATATATATATATATATATATATATATATATATATATATATATATATAAGTATGCATGCATGTTGTGTGTTCTCTATTTCCCAGTATTCATACTTGCATATACATGTGGACAAATGCACACATGTGTGCAGATCATATTGTTTGCTTTAATTTCTTTGTTGCAAATAAAACATTACCATAATTATTCATATGTAACGTTAAAGTGCATACAATTACAGATATTGCTCCTTCTTTTCAACCAAATCAAAAGAGATGTGAGAGCATCTATTTTTAGAAGGAGCGATTTTTGTAATGTTACTGATCACTTTATATAGATTAATTTTGACAGTCCATTGATAGGATTGCAAATTTATGGTTTATTTAATTGTCTACATACTTGTTCTAATTTTAGGTATTGGTTAGACTGAAAAAGCTGTGCTTCTTTCTTTCCGCATTTTCACAGATAAGAATCAAGTCAGAAAATAACTTTGACCTTACAGTGCTTCTTGCAAATTCCACAACATAGCATTGTCCTATATGTTCTGACCTACATAATTTTAAAGTTGAATCTCAAAATTTTAAAGTTAAATCTCAAATAACATAATACCTATGCTTTGCCTTCTATGAATTGTATTTTTTTCTGAATACATTTGCATGATTTACAAAAAACAATCTAAATAAACTTTAAACTGATACTTCAACACACAGCGATGAACTTCCCTGTCACTAGTTCACTTAAGTTTCAAACTAATTTTATGACAAAATATTGTACAAGAGGCAGTTAAAATATTTAGATCACTGATTCTTAAAACCTAAATTGCTATTTACATACTATTGTTAATGTTTCCAAAAGCCAAGTTTGTATGTTTTTATAATTAAGGATAATATGGGACAATCAGGCTGTGATAGTTGCTAACTGACTCTGGAAAGGGTTAATGGTCAATCAGCTATCAAAACATGTCTGTGAATGTGCAAGCTTTTGTCATTGTAATTGACAACAAAACTAGTTCTAGCTACTGATGGCTTGATGCACACATCTCACTACAACAGGAAGCTATAGCTAACCTGGATAAGGTGAGGCGGCATCTCAAAAAGGTATGGTTGATCAGTGTATCTTAAAAAAAAAAAAAAAAAAAAAATCACAGGGCAAAGTCATTTTCACTTTCCTAACAGAAGGCAAAGTTTATATATTTTAAGGTGACTTTTTGTCCACTTCGCCAGGTAGCATGACCCCTGATTTAATGAGGGTAACTAATTAGTAGCAATTGACAGCCTTTTTAACAAAAACTCTTTTCTTTACAGCAATAAGACATTTGGATAATTTTGCCAAAACTGAAAAATAGAAAAAGAGATAATGAAGGAGCTACAAAACACAGAGAGATAAACAACAGAATCAGGAAAAGCATAAGAAAGGTAAAGGAATTCTGGATATAAAGACAATGCTGCAAAATTGAAGACAGTCTTGAGTAGAAATGACAGCAAAATGGCATACCTATTGGTGAAAGATCTCATAGCCCATTAACAAGGGGAAACTACCACCATCCAAGACAAATCAGAAAAATGCCTCACAGAAGATCAAGAGATTTTTTTGTCAAGTGATGAACAGAATACTGCTCAGAATTGTACAGACGACCCAATGAGATCCAGCAGTGTTGAATTGCCCTGAGAAAGAAGAAATTGATAACAACCCCATTCTTCATGAAGAAGTAGAAATTGCAGTTAGGTCACTAAAGGAAAGTAAAGTCAGCCGGCATTGACAACATGCCAGCATAGCTCATTCATGCTGGAGGAGAAGAGACAGTCACAGTCCTAACAACAATCTGCAACAAGATATGGCAGACAGGAGAATGGCCCACTGCATGGACTCAATCTTTGGTCTTCATGCTCCCCAAGAAAGGAAAACTACAGTTATGATAAGACTATAGAACATCAGTTTGATCAGTCACCAGTGCTGTCCTCATTAATAGCAGCAGAGAAGATTGGTTTCGAACAACAGTTGGAGTCAGAGAGGGATGTATTATGTCACTTACACTCTTCATGGCCTGTGTCATGGTGATGTGTCAACAATCTAGTTTTTAAAATCACAATAGAATCCAAGAATTTTTTTTAAAAAAAAGTTTGCTATGAATTCAAATCTATAAAAAAATTGTATTTTGATGAGCACTTTTTATTTCCAGTGAATAAATAATTTGAATAAATAAATTCTAGTCTAAAATGAAATATTTTTGAAACAACAATAATATGTCTGATTCTGCTCAGATCTTAAATCTTACAACACAGATAAATAATTTTTCCAAAAACAAGATTATACTGTCATTTACCTGACATCAGGACTCACAATTAGCATTTACTAAACAGGACTATTACCAAATGGAAAATTGAATTCTCGAAAGTTCCACATGTTTACAAGATAAAGTCATTGTTGTAATTAGAAAATATATTATAAGAAAGAACATAGTAAACACAGTATTTGTGGCTCAGGCAAAGATAATAATCCTAATAGTTAATCTATACTCACCAAGAAAAATGTAGCTATGTATTGTTTTACAGAATAAAAAAAAATCAATGATTCAGGTGTTAAAAAATGATTATGATTTTAGACAAGGTGAAGTCTAAAATACAATTATCCATTGCATATAATGAATTAGGTATTTAAATAAAATAAAAAACAAAAATGCAAATTAAATTATTAAAACAACATACAAGAGGCAGAAATGAACACTGAAATTTAGTGACAACTAAAAACCGATTTTTAAATCCATTCTTGGATCTTTGAAATGATTGGAAGTTTTATTCAATATACCTTTGTAATTAACTGTTCAACATTTTGCATATTACCTATTATTTTTTCAAAGTGCATTCACTCTACATTTAATTTCATTTGCATTCATTATGTACTTGACCTGCATTTTTTTCCCATTCCAATTTCATTTCACTGATACAATTAGTATTTCATGGACTATATAAGATGATACTTAAGGTGGAAAATATCAAAGTATAAATTCATTTTGAAGTTAATGTTAAACTTTAAATGCCAAATACATTGTGATAAAAAAATGAACTTACTCTTGATTTTTGCTAACTTTATAGAACTCTTCTACATAGTCTGATCTTCCCAGCAATTCCACAAAATCTTCATCATGGGTGATGATCATCAGCTGGAAGTTTCTCTGATGAGAGCGACCCTTGATAATGCTATAATTATAAAGATCCATACTGTCTTCAAGTACATAAATAAAAGATAAATGTAAATAACGTGTCCATTGTGATATATATATATATATACACACATAAAAGTACATAATGGTCTGCCTTTGTGTGTAACAGATTCTGCATGATTTTTTAAATCTGCTCTCCCTTCATGAGTGCAAATGGATGTGACCAAAATAAAACATCCCCACATCTCTTTACACTGATATTGTGGATGCACTATAGTTGAGGTGTAATATACATTTATTATTATTATTATATTGTGTGTGCTCTTTGTTTACAGGAGTGTAATTGCTTAATGTGGGAATAAAGGGTGTTATTCTTCACACAAAAAGATAATTGTTTAAAATAGGCAAAAAGGTGTTATTCCCCATAAGAAGGATACATTTTTAAAATGGGATCGAGTGTGTTATTCTTCACACCGAAGGGTAATTGTTTAAAATGTTATCGAGTGTTATTCTTTACACCGAAGGGTAATTGTTTAAAATGGGATTGAGTGTGTTATTCTTCACACCAAAAGGTAATTGTTTAAAATAGGAAAAAGGGTGTTATTCTTCATGCAGAAGGGTAACTGTTTAAAATGGGAAAAATGGTTTTATTCTTCACACAGAAGAATAATTATAAATGGGAAAAAGGGTGTTATTCTTCACACAGAAGAATAATTATAAATGGGAAAAAGGGTGTTATTCTTCATGCAGAATGGTAATTAGTTACTGGGTCCTTATATTTGTGGCTTATATTGAATTTAGTATCCCATAGGTAGTATTGAATTTGGTACCCCATAGGTAGTACTGAATTTGGTACCCCACAAATAATATTGAATTTGGTTCTCCATAGGTAGTACTGAATTTGGTACCCCAAACATTAAATTAAATTGTACCCCACAAACAATATTGCTGCTTGTTTATTAAAAGCACCATGACATATTAATGGCTCTGTGATTAGGAAATGAGAACTATGTGCTTTGTACATAAAGGCAGTCGATCTAGGCTGTCTTGGACAGGTAATGAAAATGCCCACCATGGATTATGAGTTTGATGCCATATCAATTGTGCTGTCATGGCTCCCTGTTCAACAAAAGTTGTGAATTTGCATTATATTTAGTACTAAAAATTATTATTATTATTATTAATTATTATTATTATTAATCTGTAAATTTATCACCTAGCTTACAATAAGGCTGCACTCTGGAAACACAAGACTAAACAACCCATTGACCTTGACCTTAAAACGACTCCATTCCACTGCTTATATTTAACATATCAAAAAACAATACATGTAAAGAAACAGAATACAGCTCTTGACAACATAAAAAATAAATAATTCATCATGTGACCTTGACCTTTAATGTATGGATCCATTATTTGTGAAAATGTGCCGTTTACACTGGCCAATATGACCATAATGATCCCATGCTCTTCTGTGGTCATTATATACTCTATAACCATAAAGTACAAATAAGCAACATCTAAACTAGACTTGTCAAAACCAGGGCCTAAAGTGGTTTAAAGTGCTGTCTGTTATGGATCACTGCCATCTCACCTCTTTCTATGTGAGTTCCAGTCTAAGATTCAGTGAATGTGGCTATGTGAGAAAGCTTGCCAGTAGCTTCTCGTGGGTCCGTGGTTCTTTCCCCCACCATTAATACTGGCCGCCATGTATAGCCTATCGTGTGCTGAAAAATGGCATTAAGGCCCAACACAACAACAACTTGTCAAAACCCACTGTGAATGACTGAGCCAAAGTATGTACTATCAAAATTATATCAATCACATACACACTTTTTAGAATGCATGGCAGTGTGTAAACATGTCTCAGAGTTTTAGAACAAAATATGTTAAGCTTTGGTCTTAATTAAAAAGAACTGAGATAATAACATACTTTTTTTTTATCCTACAACACTTGTTTTAGGAATTGATCAAATAAAATGATTACTGTTTGACCTGACCAAAAAAACTCGTCAATTAGGTGTATTTTAGAGGAAGTCTTTTTATAAGTTAATACTAATTTTTTGCAACTAGAGGGTGGCCAAAAATACTGTATATATGTTAACTTGTATATTTTTCTGAAAGAAACTTTATTAATAAACTGTTTTGAGAGAAAACAAGTGAAAGCATGGAAGGATCATACTAAAACAGAAGCAACAGCAACTCTAAATTTGATATTGAACAATTTTCCAGTAATTTTAATAATTATGAAATAACAATTTTTTTCTTATTTGTTACAAGTTTATTTCATCCTTTAAATGGTTTTGTTATATTTCACAAATCCCTAGCTGTCACATTAGGAGTACAAATGTCTGGCCAAAGTAATTAGAATTACCTGGTATTTACTTTCCTTTTAATCAAATGCAAGACAAATCTTGTAGTATGTAACAATGTAGCAGAGGGCATGATGGGATATTTACTAAGTTACCTTCAGTAAATGAATTTATATTATTATTCTTGTTGTTGTTGTTGGGCTTAACGCCAGTTTTCAGCACACGATAGGCTATACATGGCGGCCAGTATTAATGGTGGAGGAAGAAACCAGGAAATCACCGGAAAGAACCACGACCCACGAGAAGCTACTGGCAAGCTTTCTCACATATCCACATTCGCTAAATCCTAGACTCGAACCCACGCAGACAGAGGTGAGATGGCAGTGATCCGTAACGGACAGCGCTTTAGACCACTTGGCCACTAAAATGTATGGTCATAACTGAAGTAGGAGCCCCTATAATTATTCTTACTATTATTATTAAAGTGTCTGTAGTACTCCTCATGTCCTAATTACCTATAAAAATGAGCTAATTGCAATCTGTAACTAAAATCATTGGACCACAAACTACAAATCAGTGACCTAATTTCAATCAAACATGTAGTACTCCACACAACACATCTAAATGTCAACTTGTGTGATTCTAGGAGTCTAAGAAATTTACATAAACACTTAATCAAAAAATGGTTGAATCAAGAAATACACAGTACTACACCTCTGCTGCAAGTACATGCAAAGATTCCATAGCCAAGTGTCTGAGAAAATCAGCAAATGATGGCAGTTTGAGTGTTAACACCAGACACACAAGCCATAACAGACTAGAAATCTGGCCAAAACCTACATTACTACCACTGTAAAATGGTTACCTTGGTGTACTTTTTGTTCTACTCAAACAGGAGAAAAAAAATAATTGAGTAGCCAATGAAGAATCATATTTTTTTAAATTCTACAATGTCTAACAGGTGTGACCTATTGGACTTACTCAACCAAGGCACGAGCTAAACTCTCAATGTTTTCTCGATCAAGATTTGTTGTGGGTTCATCTAAAGCCAGGATGCCACAATTCAGACAAAATGTTTCTGCCAGGGCCAGCCGGATTATCAATGATGCCAACACCTGAAGTAGAATACTGATATCAATATTGAAAGAAATAATATAATAATGATATGCCATTAGAATTCAAACAGCAGGCAAAATAGACCATGATCTTCTGTTGCATAATGCACAAGAAGACAATGGTCTATTTTGTTTGCTCTAACAAACCGCACAGATCCAGTTAGGCTCAACTTATAAGCAATTAGATAGACTTATAATGGAGTGTGTGTGTTTGCATGTGTGTGTGTGTGCATCAATAGATTTACATGTACACTGTTATCAATGATATACCATGAGATGCATGTTTCATTCAAAAGGAAACGAGGCTTGCAGAGTTTCCTTTTAATGATAAATTTATACGAGTGGTATATCATTGATACAGTGAATATACTATACATATATTTGCCTTGTGACATAATTAAGACTAACTATGGGCAACTGAGTATTGACCAAGTGAATAAACTCACATCCCAGCTGAATATGTCTGCTACAAAATGTAGTTTTGTGCTTTCACTTTTGCATATTGATAAGTTCATTCTTTTCTTCTTTTGAGTTTCTATTTTCATTCACATTGATTAAATCAATATACAGACAGTGCTGAAATTGTGTACCATGTTAAACTCATTTAAAAAGCAGGGATTATTATTACTTTTCATCATTATTTTCATATGTCACTAATGAGTAAAGAATGGAAATTCATCACTGATCTATAAGAACAGAACTGACAGCACACAGTCCCAAGAATGTTTATATGTTCATTATATTGTGTCATATATGGATCACAATTTGATATACCAATAGTATTGGTATCTCAAATTGCTTTATACCAACACTTTAAAGCCATGTTATTTTTAATGTATGTGTGTCTGTATGTATATATGTGTGTGTGTATATATGTTAAAAAAAGTTGTGTCAAAAGAACAACAATTTCTACTACAGCTGCTAATTAAGAAGGCTGCTGCTGTATAAAACATAATTAATCTTACACTATAACTTTTTAGTTTACACAGACCTGTATAATATTAATTTTTAGTTTACACAGACTTGTATAACATTAATTTTTAGTTTACACAGACCAGTATGATAATAACTTCAAGTTTACAAAGACCTGTATAATATCAATTTTTTTTTATCTGCTTTAATGGGATATATGAAAATAAATTGCAACATAAATTCTGAGAAGGAATAGGAGGTTAAAAACCATAAGACTGAGTTGAATTTTTCAAAAATGTTCTAAAAATTCCCATCCATAATTATATAGCAAAGGTTGGAGTGTATTATTTCCCCAGAGTGTGGCAGGCAAAGAGTACTATTGTCAATAATGAGAATAACCAAGTAATATGTGTTTGTGTGTGCTTTGGAGTTTTGATGAAGCTTTAGCAATTTTTCAGTCATATCGCTTCGATGTCTGCAATGTGGCAGTTTATAGTTAGGTCTAGCACAGGGGCATCATGCTGCAGACATATAGCATCATGTCCCACTCTGTTACATTATCCTGACAACAGGCTGACCAGTCCTAACCCTAACCTCTTAGTGCTGATCGCTGAGTTAGGCATCTTTTAGTACCATTTATATGTCTTTGGTAGACTCAACCAGGGTTTGAATCCATTACCTCTTGCATCCAAGGCTGACACTCTAACCACACAGGCCACTAGAGTGGTCACCAGGTAATAAGCAAATATTTATCACAATAAATTTTCATTAACTTAAAAGAGGGACTGGGAAAAAAAGCTTTATTATTTTTCATTTACACTATCTATGATCACACACTACAGCCATGTCAGCACATTGTGATAGGAGACTTGTCCGATGAACTTCCACATAAACAAATGAAAATGATACTGATATGGTACGTACTAAGAGATAAAGAGTGTACTTGACTAATCCAATCACCTATCCACTGATACTGACTATACAAATATGTTTAAAGAAATCCCAAATGACCAATAAATCTCTCCTGACCAAAGATTTCTGCAACTTCCACAAATTCCAGTAAGAACTCAATAAATTTAACTCCAACTCTGTTCAGTTACAACTCAATTATGTATCTTATTTTACAATTGAATGGTGGCTAAAAATTCCCCATTTATTCTCAACTTTGATCAACATTTGCAAATTCAAGGGCTTTTCTGGGTCTAACAACTTTTTTCCCCTATTTCCTAGAAGGCATGGAATCCCTGCTTGTAACTACATAATATAATGAGCTATAATGAATGAAGGTACAGTTAGCAAAAACCACCTTCTGTCCTGCACTACACCTTCCTCTCATGTCTAGTGCAGTATCTCCCTTTACCATGACCACTCTGTAGTTGTATGTGCGACGTGTCTTCATGGAGGCACTATCATCCTCATCAGAACGAATTTCTATTGTCTCAATATCTGTAACACATAGCAAAGATGATGCAAAAGACGGGCATTAATCACAGTATTGAGTCCATCTCACTAAGAATGAATTATCTGTGAAAAATACAAGATTACATAAGGATAATAAAATCTTGTATTTCAGCTCTCTCACTGAAAGGCAATTCATTATAGCAGGGTTCTTGCTATATGAATCTATTTCATCATATCATTGTAAAATTATATATCTTGTATTCCATTACAAGGAAGTCCCATTACAAGCAGTAAATGACTGTCAAAGGATATGGATTAGTGAGAGAAAATATCAGAAAACTATTACATATCCATATGCATGTACAATTATCCTACAAAAAAAATACCAGACTTGTCCTTGTAAAGGTTGTCCCAGAGCAATGTTAACAGTACGTAAGGATTAAATCAGTTTGCCGATGAAGTCTTTAGTGTGAGGATGAAAGTTTAAGGTTAGATATCTCTATATTGTTTGTGTATGTGGTTGAAAAGTTAAAAATATTATCAAATATGAATAATATTACTACACAGTTAATCTTTCACCAAAGGCAATATTTCCATTTCAAGAAGTTTCTAAAATTAGCTCATGAGAATGGTGAATATGAATTTGAGAGTGTGGGGAAGAAAAATGGCAATGACAAATAAACAGCACAGAAATTCATTTTGAACATAATCAGGTCAACTAATTTGTAACTTATGATAAGATGCATCTTAAAAAAACCAAATGACAAATTAACTTTAAACAATCTTAGAAAAGGAAGAAGAGCTTGATAACAGCATTAAGAAAGGAACTGCTGGTTCACAACGTAACAAGAACATGCATAAACTTCAGTTCATTCAGGAAAAGAAGATATACTGTGATTTTGGCTACTGCCAAATATTGGGATACTGTTATGAAGAAATAAGTTAATAATTAAATTTAAATACGACAATCAGTGTAGAAAAGGGAAATGTGATGGAAATCATTGTCCATGCCATTTTTATGAGTTTTAGCACGTCTCTGTATCATTTAAGCAGTGTATTTTAATTACCCTAGCCATACATTGATGATACTGAATTAATTAATTCGGAAACATTTTTCATTATAAAAATGATCAAGCAACATTTCATAAGACTCTAGATTTCTTCTTGCCCCTGCTGGAGACATTCTTTCTTTTAGTATATTTGATGAGTACTGTAAAAGATTTTGAGTGAATCCTCAAGAAGGTGAAGCAATGCGTTTGCATGTTGATGATTTTTACAAAAATCCCTAGAAATTGATATCTCATTCATTTTGAAGTAAAGAGACTTCTTGAGCCACTCAAGAGCATTACTCTAAATGATTTAAAATAATTTAGGAGACAGAATAAAAATATTAATATTTCATGCAGTCTTCAAAAGTCACAAGAAGCAAAAATTAACTATGGTATGATTTAAATGTGTGTAACACTTCTTGGGCACAGGCACTTAAGTTGGTGAAATTATCAACAATAACCAAGCAGTAACATGGACAAAAATTTTCATTTTTGCATGTTTATTTAAAAAGAACTCTTCATAGAACTAAAGAAAGTGTGACAGATTTATGCAGAAACTGAAAGAGAAAAATATACAAGTTTAAAGTTTGACAGTGTTCCTCGACATCAAGACAAGATAAGTGACACTAGCGACTTTTGACTTGTTTTGAATGAGACTACCTGTGGTCATTGTTAAGAAACTGTTACTGTATGGACAAGTTGGACTTATGATAAACTGAATTAGTGGTGTTAAATAGTCTAAACTCACAGATGATTTTGAGTGGCCAACACTTCAGTGTGAATTCAATAAAATTCCACCGACAAAAATGGATCATTGCTTTAAAGCAGCACTTGATTTTGCTACATCAGAAAATGACCAACATATATCAAAATTGATTTTAACAAAATTAACCTGTGTATGGGTGGGTGTCCTCCAGTCCAATTTCACTTCTATGGACATCTGTAAAAAGGGTATAAATTGCTTCTATGGGAGGGTGGTACAATTTTAAACTGCCTCCTCACAACCCCCATACATATTAATGGAATAGCCCTAATAAATAATTCTAAAGTCTGGAACAAATACTGCTATAATTGCAGGTCATCATACCAACATGCACACTAAATTTAATTTCTAATTTTTTCATTGCGCTAACAAAGTTTTGGAAAACCCCCCCATGGCTTTAAAGTTAAATCAGAAACATTTTCAATCAGGGTCAACAGGGTGTCTTTTAATGAATACCCGTATCAATATGGAAGCAAAATAACAAGATGTCTTTTAATGAATACCCGTATCAATATGGAAGCAAAATAACAAGATTTTCATTTTGTCAGCTACCATATGGTGTGTTCTTTAGCAAGGTACTTGACACGAACTGCCCTGGTGCTAAGGTAGCATTCTACAGTTTTTTATTTAGCATAGGATTAGAATTTAAAAAAAAAATAATTTCCCTGGGTTTCCTCACTAGTTATACTGGCTATTTAAAGTGGACTTTGTATATCTTAGGTATTGTTCAAAGAACCTTTAATTCCCTTATTGTGGGGTATGATTGATGGGTTATATAGAGTATACAGCCTGGTTTTTTTCCAGATGTGCACCTTTCAAAAAAGTGCTAGCTCCGCTTGCTCATTTTCACTTCCCGAACTTCAGAGGTAAATTGTAAAAAAAAGAGCTGATAACTTTTTACATTTTATATATTTGGTAATTCATTCATTGCACTTTCAGAAGCTGGTATTGTCTAGTCTGGAAAAATTTTCCCTCTTTTAATAGTTGCCAAGGAAAGTGTACTTTAGACAAATTCATGTTGATTTTTGGAGCACAATTGAGCAGTCATTTTAGTCAGCAGTGTGCTAAGATAATTTAAAATTTCCAAACATACAATATCCAAAAAAATAACAGCCACATTACATGAAAGTAGGATAGAGGTATGCCAACATTCTCTCCACTGTGCATGTTTTAATTGCAAACAACTTCACCTTACGTACAGCACTCTCTCAAAAGTACATAATAACTGGTGAATGTCACCTAAATCACCTACTTACCTTGCTATGCCATAAAACACCAAACACCTTGGTTATAGCAACAGAGATACACCCAATTTTATCTCATTTCTTGACTCTAACATGGGCAGTATACAAAAATTTAACCTCAACACAAAGTTTCAATAAAGTCATTAAAGTATAAAATGCTGTTTAGGGAGTACGATTTTGGCAATGAGGGTGTAGTTTTATCAAGTGGCATCTTATCAAAAAGTTGCGTTACTACAAATAAAATGGTATGTGTATCCCTACAATGTGATCAGCAGAAACTGAGCTAGTCATCATGGAATGTAGGTCACAGGACTCATCTAACTGAATGATTCTAAAGCTGGAGTACTCACCAAGATGCAAACTTCATTCAGTTTCATAATTCCAGGTAATACAATATGTATACAGGGTATAAAACAATATGTATACAGGGTATAAAACACTCAGATACAGATAACTAATGTAGATTTATGTATAAAGCTGGGCCCCATGGCACCAAGTGGACAGATGTCATAAAAGTCACTACAAATTGCTGCCTATTAAGAAATAATGATCAAGATGCAGTGAAGCCATACATATGTATATGGTTTTTGTATCCATGGATGCTGATGCTGGGGGTAGTTAAATGGCTACCCTCCACTTTGCTGAGGTGAGATGAATTATGAAAATTTTAAACAAGACTTTCCAGGAATTCAAGACAAGACCATTTCTTTCTTTCAATTGATGACTGTTGAACCATTGTTGATATTTTTCAGCAATGACAAGATTTTCAAATTAGCTGTTGTGGTGGACATACTGAATGTCAGATTGATACAAAAAAGTATAGATCATTATAAGTCTTTTGGTAAAACCTGCATGTCAAAATAATCACTGATGCAGGAGGAGTAAAAATGACACACTGGATGTATGACAGGAAGAACTAGGTATCATAAGAGGTCTATTGGTGAAACTCCATGCAGATATAGCCATCCACTTGGGAAAAGCAGAGACACAATATTTTCAAGATATTAACCTTGGTGGCCATATTGGAGGTTAGTCATTTTCACTTAGGCCCAAACAGACACCATAAGAGAGTGAGAGAGTGTGTGTTTGTATTGTGTTGTTATAGGGTTTAATGCCATTTTTCAGCACAAGATAGGCTATACATGGTGGCCAGTATAAATGGTGGAGGAAGAACCCAGGAAAACCCTGGAAAGAACCACTGATCCACACGAAACTAGTGGTAAGCTTTCTCACATATCCACATTGGCCAAGCCTGAGACTAGAACCCATTCAGAAAGAGTTGAGATGGCAGTGATCCATAATGATGAGTGCTTTAGATCACTAGGCCACTCAGGGCCCTGTGTGTTTGTGTGTGTGTATTCTTAAAGTAGCTTCAAGAATTTGATCATATTGCTAAGATGTCTGCATTCAGGCAGTTTTTATGGTGATAAAAACCCATGTCTAAATGCCTTTCCATTAAAATGAAGTAGTGATAAAAATTTTTTAAGATGGCCACATACTGGATGTCAGATGAGAATTTTAATTTAGGACCACCACAACATTATTAGAAGACTTTTAGTGAAAATCCCATGCTCATTCAAAATATGTAGTGATAACATCATTTTCATCCTGGCCACTTTTACTCAATGTTATATATCAGATCAGGACCATTTTTATTGAGGTCTAACTAGACATTATAAGTCTTCTGGTGAAGACACTATGTTAATATTACATTCCATACAGGATTATTGACAACATTTTCAACATGGTTGCTGTAGTGACCATGCTGAACTTCACATTGGCACCTTTTTCATTCAGGACTTAGATATACAATTTGCTTGATAAAACCCCCATGAGAAAATGACTTTCTGTTCAGGCGGATAAGCAAAAACAAGATTTTCAAGATGGCTGCTATGGTGGTCACATTGGCACTATTTTCATTTATGACCAACCAGACATAGGGTTTAATGCCATTTTTCAGCACAAGATAAAACCAAAGGTATCAATAAGATTTTCAAGAAGGCTACTATGGTCCCAATTACAGATGTCCATCATTTTCATTGAGGTAATATCCCACAGACGCAGATAATTCTCACCCTCATATAACTTGCAGGTTTTGTGTTTTTGTGTAACAAATCATTGGCATAACCTGCACCTTTGTATAACCCGCACTACATTCCAGCTGGTCGCCGACAGATTTGAATTTTGAAGCCATCAGATATTTATGAGTCTATGTATGGTACTACCCTATCTGACTCGCTGAAAACTTATCCTAGCAGATCAATGAAGCTGCCTTTACGTCTGATGTTTACTGTTTCTAGAATCTAGATACCAGGTACTCAACCCATCCACTATTGGCTCGGCGGCAGATAAGAATAAACGATAATCAATGCAGTCAGACAATTCTTTGATATAAACTAAAAATGTTAATGAAGTCTTGTTTACATCCAATGGGTGATGAAACATTTGACAAATTTTCATTTATGATAAAGGAAAGGAAACCACTGGATATAAATTGCTCTGTGCGGCAGATGAATACAGGCTACATAAATGAGGACATTTTTAAATAATCTTGTACTTTTGTAAAGTATAGATTAGAGTTTAAATAATTTCTTTCTGTTAAATTTTAAAAATGCCAAAACAATATTCTTACATTGCCGACTTCAAGCTAACTGCCATAGCTTATGCTGAAGTGCATGTCAATAGAGCCACAGGCAGAAAATTTGATATTGATGAGAGTATAATCCGAGGTTGGAGAAAAGACAAAGGAACTTTGGAGAAGATGATTCCATGAAAACGTGCTCATTGCAGACCTAAAGCAAAATGGAATAATCTTGAAGCTGACCTGAAGCAGTGTATCATGGCCCAGCGGGAAAAAAACCGACTAAGCTCGACAGTTGCCATCAAACTGAAGGCCAAACTCATGGCGGAAGAGAAACACATTGATGATTTTAAAGGAGTAGTGCATTTGGTATATGAATTTATGAAGATGAACCAATTGCCAATCAGAACACAAATGACTGACAGCCAGAGTCTACATGAGAATTGGAAGAAGATGGTTGTTGTTGTTGTTGTGGGGTTTAACGCCATTTTTCAGCACAGGAAAGGCTATACATGGCGGCCAGTATTAATGGTGGAGGAAGAAACCGGGAAATCACCGGAAAGAACCACCGACCCACAAGAAGCTACTGGCAAGCTTTCTCACATGTCCCCATTCGCCGAATCTTAGACTCGAACCCATGCAGATAGAGGTGAGATGGCAGTGATCCGTAACGGACAGCGCTTTAGACCACTCGGCCCCCCAGGAAGAAGATGGTAGATTTTTATAAATTCATCACCAGGGAATTCAGAAGCTTGACCTTCCTCATTCTGCCATTATTAACATGGACTTAGTACCGATGTATTTCAACATTCCAGCAACAAGATCAGAGGATGAAGTCGGCGTTCAAGTTATTACTCATATTTTTCAAACAATATATTGAAATATTTTTACCGTACATGTAAAAATTTGTGATATAGCCCGCATCCTTATATAACCTGCACCCCCTTGTGGGGTATGTAAAATGTGGTATAACCGCATGATATATGCGGGAAAATGCAGTAGTTTAGGAAGAACATTAAAAGAAAAAACAGGTGCGAATGGAGGATGGTTGAAAGATCGTCTTTTAAGCTCTTCATGTCTAGACCACTAGATTAAAAAATCATTAGAACAGCATGACAATCCAATCAGGTCATCTACATATGTAAAATTACCTACATAATCTCATTGGCCTAAGTCAATGTGTTTTTGCATTATAATATGAACCATGTTAAACCAAAAGGTAAATTTTTAAAAACAAAAACCACAGATCATACCAAACAATCATCCAAGTGGAATGAACATTTAACATGGATAGAATTATGTTTACCACATTGCATCTGCCTAAGCTTAGTACTTTTGTTCTAAGAATCCTCCCAGGACTGAAATACAGGAAATCATGATCATCAGCAGCATTACAAAGCAAGTAGAAGTGTACACCATAGCAGAGTTTGCAATACATATTTTCACAGTTATCCCTAATCCAAAAGTTCAAAGTATCTATTTCAAATGGTGTAGTAGGAATGCATGACATTAGCAATGTTTGTGTGTGCAGATGTAAGATGCATGAAGATAATCTTAATGCCCTAACAGGAAAGATGATATTCTATATAGACTATTAACTCTCTATATGATACAACAGATATGTACATACCATTTCCTCTGTATGTATTCCTCCAGAGGTCTCTGATAATCTTATTTATTTCTGCCATTTTTAAATTGTGATAGTTCATTATTGCACTGGAAAGTAGAAGAATTAGAAAGTTTTCTTTTAATACAACATGTAATATATAGATTTTTAAAAGAAATAAATCAAAGTTTACCTAACAATACTGCATCAATATGGAGCCGGAAAACTTCAAAGTTCATTACTAATTGATATAAGCTATTAATATATTATAATCAACATCATATCTTGACCAACTAACTTTAAAAATGTGAAAAATCACATTGTTCAGAATTAAGCAAAGTGTTAAAAAACACCTGCCTCTGTTTTGCTTCAGTTACTGGAGAAGGCATATTTATGTATCATCATGCATACAGTTATCCCTTGTTATAATACACTTTTTGATAACATGATTCCTGATGAAAGGCAGCACTACTATGAACTCCATGAGCAAATTGAAAGAGCATCAATTGTAGAACCCCTTTAGTAAACATGTTTTTCTATTATAAAAAATTAGTAAGATATCCTAGAATCCTTTGCATTAACCAACATCTTTATACTTTAGAATGGACAGAGCTATTTTAAATGAATAAGAATTCTGCCCATTTTTTGTTTCAATTTAGATTTTCTAGTATTTTTGCTTGATTTGTGCACCTGTATGCCTTGATTTTTGCACATGCATGTCCTTGCAGCATATACCACTTCCTCGAAACCTTGTGACCTGATAACTCGCTACCCTGCTTATAACGCAGTGTCAGGCATGGATTGCAATTTTTAAACCAGAAAATACCAAAAAATTGATCCCTACTAGTTTAAGTTGGAAGAAAATCGTGATTGAAATTGGTAATGTAAACTTGATATATTGCTTGTTTTATTGTTGAAAATGGTAGATAGAACCCGGAAATTTATTCAACGTTATGAAATACTGACTTTTAATAAGAAGCTATATAATTTGTTACATTTTCTTTTCAAACGACATTCTTAGTAAACCACATTTAACAATATTCAAGGACATTTTGATCAATGAAAATGTCACTTACGCCAAGTGGAGGCAGTAATTTAATAAATACCAATTAAATAAACTTTTTTATCAATTGAAATTTGTGTTCCAGTTCTATCTTTTAATTCCTATTAAGTGTAATAATGAATGCAATTTGTTCTCTTGTAATTAAATGTAATATGTTTTAATATACTGTAACAGCTATGTTCGTATTGTTGCACTAAATGAAAAGAGGTCCTCCTTTCTATTATCTTGGTAATTACATCTTCTGAATCAAATAAAGCTGGTAGAATTGAACAAGTGGCACCAGTCATTGGGTAACTCTTTCAGTTGATCAATTGAACACTGTCATACATTTTATTGTGTACCTATTTAATTAAACTACCTTAAATTAACCTACATTATCATAATTGTGATTAAAGATAGCAAGGCAACCATGCAAAATGAGTACTTTGTAAAATAAAGAGCTTTGTTTCAGAAATGCAGACTGTTGTGTGAAAAACGAGTTTCAAAGAATCCTTGAAGTTGCACGTAGAGATATCCACAAGCATGATAAGAAGTTTCACTATTACTTCTGTAAAGAAATCACTGCATGAATATTTTACTAATTGAAAAAAATACAAAAATTGAGTTTGAACTTAGATGATTGTCTCATGAAATAAATGTATATGTTTTTGAAGAAAAGGAATCTTGTTTGGCAGTGTATTAACAGTTAGTCTGGTTCCCTGTTTCTTAGACTTCTAGTTTTGTAAAATACTATTATAAATCACCCCGGGAACCAGACAACAAAACATAAGCTGTAATGTAATACATGAATGCTTTCAAGTACCGTGTTTGGTTGTTGAAACTAGTTGCAATCATGTTATCAATCTTTCAGATGTTGGACATTTTTGAAAATAAATGTGATATATAGATAATAACGAACAACTTCATCAGAAAAAGCGCTTTATGGGCAATTCTTGTTGACTCAATTATAAAACGAGGATTCAACCATTAAACAGCTCAGTTCCCTTCAACCCCAACCCAGTTGTTTTCTGGATGTTTAGCGGGTTTTTGGGAGGTCCCTCTATAACTTACTCCCTCACTTATAGTACGGTTGGTGTTTTTGGACCCTGATGTGCGCAAGTTATCGAGGGAGAGGTGTATCTGCAACTGATGAAAACTAATACTGACACCCCAACATCACCTGCCCAAGTTCTTTTATTGCACTTTTGAAGTTCTAAGCTGATATTTTCATTCATTTCTAGCTCACATGCTAACTGCTGAACCTATTCCTTGCTATCCTCAAGTTTTCAACCTTGCCATCCTAAAAAGTATTAAACATAATTTACTGTGATCCTTAAGAAGTGCTCAGAGTAGTGTACATCCTGAAGCATTCAACTTACGTATCTAGTGCTCTGTAATACTTCTGCAAGTCACCATTGGCCATCTCTGTTGTCTTGTACAATTAAAGAGAAAGTATAATCTCAGTTATCATATATGTCATATAAAATTAAAGAGAAAGAATAATCTTAGTTATCATATATGTCATGTATAATTAATGAGAAAGTATAATCTCAGTTATCATATATGCCATGTATAAATAAAGAGAAAGTATAATCTCAGTTATCATATATGTCATATCTAATTAAAGAGAAAGTATAATCTCAGTTATCATATATGTCATGTATAAATAAAGAGAAAGTATAATCTCAGTTATCATATATGTCATATCTAATTAAAGAGAAAGTATAATCTCAGTTATCATATATGTCATGTATAAAGAAAAAGTATAATCTCAGTTATCATATATGTCATATCTAATTAAAGAGAAAGTATAATCTCAGTTATCATATATGTCATATCTAATTAAAGAGAAAGTATAATCTCAGTTATCATATATGTCATGTAAAATTAAAGAGAAAGTATAATCTTAGTTATCATATATGTCATGTATAAAGAGAAAGTATAATCTCAGTTATCATATATGTTATATCTAATTAATGAGAAAGTATAATCTCAGTTATCATATGTCATGTAAAATTAAAGAGAAAGTATAATTTCAGTTCTCATTTGTCATGTATAAATAAAGAGAAAGTATAATCTCAGTTATCATATATGTCATATCTAATTGAAGAGAAAGTATAATCTCAGTTATCATATATGTCATATCTAATTGAAGAGAAAGTATAATCTCAGTTATCATATATGTCATGAGACTTGATGCAGCTTAGGCAATTAAAATTGATAGTCAAACCAACTTATCTCAACCTCAGTTATCTCGATAACCCATGTATGTTGAATATTTAGAACCGGTCTCAAAACAAAATCATACCTTTTTATTCTAATTTTTCTAAACTTATCTCGACCCCTGTTAAGTCAATAACAATGTTATGTTGGGCGTAGGTTTTGGTCAGCAACAACATATGGACCTGCTTATTTCAATGATACAATTCATACATATGCTCAGCACCATGACACTTACCACAATTTCATTTTTAATACATTTAGTCATTTCATTGTAGTTTCATCATCCACATGTACATAATCAGAAAATTCTTCTCAAGCAATGCCAATGGAATCTGTCTCATTCTCATCAGCTACTGATTCAAGTCATTTCTGATTGAGACAATGAAATCTGATCTAGTGTTGTATTTTCCGTCATTAAAGGTGATAGGAACAAATTTATTTTGTCATTCAAGTTTAATTTTCTGCAGCTTAATCATGATTATATGCATTATTCTATTCTGGAATTTATGCATGTTTTAAAATAGTACAAGTTTTATTTAGGCCTAATTAATTAAAAAGAACCCTGACCCACCCCAACCCCAAAACAAAATAACCCAAACAAACCTGGTGACAGGTTTTTATTTTCCTGTGAGTAGCTGCTTTTCCTAGCAGCCTCACTGAAAAGACTACGTTTGTGGTCTTGGGTAATGATGGAGTCCAAAATCTAGTCCAATTTAAATACAATATGTAAATGCTGCAACAGCCATGTGCTGCTGGACAATGCATGTCATGGTCATTGTTTATGGATTGGGTGTCCAAAAATCAATGAATTTAAAAGATCTTAATATTAAATATAAATTATTTAGAACACACATGCATCTTAGTAGCCATCTGAAAAAAAAAACAAAAACACCACAGATCATTTCTTTTAGCCATTACAATGTATTAGGTGAGTCTATAAAGCCTATAAAACTTAACAGAGCAACGAATTAGTATATCAATTTCCATTTTTTATTTAGATTCATGACTGCTATAGGTACATGTATATTGTATTACTTTCCAATCTGCAAAAAGACACAAGCAAATCTATTTTACTCAAAATAACGGTGTAGACAAGTTTGTATTTTTTACTTCTTCAGAAGTTAAGGTTATTTTATATACTGAGGGATAATCAAACTAAGACACTGTAAACTATACATTGACTGTGGAAAAAAGAGTACCTTTGTTTCAGAGAGTTAATATAAATGTACACACTCATGAGCAATTTATTAACACGTCTTTTGTATTTTAAAGGTCAAGGACATATTGAAAACTATGTTATTGGTTTTTATGAACCATGATGTTTCAGGACCTGGTTTTGTCAATGATTTTTTTGACAAACTAATGTAATTGAGATAACTGGGTTTGACTGTACATTCCATTATTACATTAGTTGACTTCAGGGTTGCTGACCCAAAAATATGTAATTTAGGAAATAAGTTTTTTGTTTGCATTTCACTAACAATTCCCTTGCATTTGAAATTTATTTTGTCTAAATTCTATTTGCATTCCAGTTAAGACCTCATCTATTTTTATGGCATCTGAGAAATATCTTATGATTTTACATGTATAACTTTTGTCAATTGTTTCCTTTAGTTTTCAAAGATTTAGAAAGAACTGTACATGTATTTACCAAAGTAATGTCATTACAAGTGTAAAAGGTAATGAACAATTGATTATATATCATTTCTTATTAAAAGCTGTCCTTAAAAAATATAAATACTTAAAATGTACAAGTTAGTATTGGACTGATGATAAATAAAAATAAAATTGCAACTGAAATAAATATAAAATTATATTGTTATTGTTTGAATGGATCTACACTGGCTGAAAAGAATTTTTATCAAGATAAAACCATTTCTTCTTTTTATCTGCTGAGTGTTAATAGCACATTTTTAATTAACTTATGTTTCTCCAAGAACTCTTACCCAATCACATTATGTTAGCTACCTTGCAAATTCAGCCTTACTAAATTATGAAAATAGTCTTTTTCTATTTCAATAAACAAAGGGAAATAACTTTTGTTCATTACCTCTTCTTGCAGCACCATGTGTTGCCAGTTTCTAGCTGAGTGAGATACAAATGAGGCTACTTTCATGGCATGGTGGTTGGGAGGGTTATTAAAGTAATGAAACATAATTTACTTAAAAATTTGCTTTCTTCTTTGAATATGTTCTCCAAAATCACATTATGTTAGAAGATCAAGTAATAGGAGGAGGGGATGCTGAGCATCTGACCACTGCCTTGGGCATCCTTCTAGGGAAGAATAGCTGGATTCCCTATGTGAGCAATAAACCATTCTTCTAATTACATAAGCAACACAGCCTTGGGTCACTTGACCCTAACAAAGTTTAGCTCTGTGAGCTAAAATCTCAAGAGATGAATTCTTAAGAAGAATGACTGTGCTAGCCAACAGCTTCTAGTATGTCTCAGATTGAAACATTGCATTTGAATGCAAGGCTTGCAGAGACGGCTTGAAGCATCCTTCTCCCAATCTGATGATGCATCCATGATGAGGGGAGGAGGGGATTACTGATGAACAAAACCTGGAGCCTCTCCAAATAACCTGAATCACACCCACCGCTGTTCGAAATGAGATCCAGTGAGCTCATCGTTCAATTCAGTTTCTTATAACTTCTGTATAATTGCTTATAATTGGTCAATATTGGTGAACATGTAACTAAGAAGATCCCTTGTCCTGAGGTCACTTAACATCCCTTGACAGGTGCTGGGTGGTTTCAAACACCCATGTGAGTTGAGTGACAAACAAGAAAGCTGTGCTGTCTGCCTCCGAACTTCCTCTATTCTTTGTTCAGAGTAACAGTGATCCAAAAAGGGAAAGGGAGGAAATGACAGGGTTTTGAGAGTTGTGGATCGCAGACATTCGACATGTCATATCAGGAGCAAATTGGCCAAACCCAACATAGTACTGGCCACGGTTTAATGAGCAGCCATTGTCAATAACCCTAGCAATCCTAGCCTTTGCCTATGATGCCAGGTGTCTCCATAGAGTCTGAAAGGTTCCAATGAGCCCAAATCCAACAATGAAGGTGGAACAACATCATGAACCAGCTCTGATGGGCCTGGAGCACATCTGTCCACTGTATACAACAGATGGACAAATCTGTCACTAAGATCCCCATAAATCATAGCTGGTTCCCATGTTGGAACAACCAGTCGGCCAGTGATGGCTGGATGGCCAGAGATGATATGCTTTTATTATGCATTAGATCCATTAGGTCCAGTACCAACCTTCATTGGTTAGTTAGCATTATATACTAATGGAGATGAATGACTCATGAAGTTCAATAGATATTACTAGGAAAGAGCTCTGAAATATCTGTATGATCTGGCAAGGTGTATGGTATGGTTAACACATTAGAACCTTGGCTAGCAAAGATGAACAACAAAGCCAACAGTATAGATACAACTACCAGTGATAATATCCAAACATCATTAACAGTTGTCTATGTCTACCTCAGCATGAACAAAATCATGGCTTGTAAAGGGTGAAGTTTTCGTTGTCAATGTAAAGATCATCTGCATTATCATGCAAAAGGGCTCTAGAATATGGAAATGAGGTGGCTGCTTGAAAACATTTGATTTTCATAACCATGAATGCAATCTGAATGATTATTATCCACTGCTTTGTGTTCTCTATTGCACTTGGAACTTTCTTATAAAAATGAACTCATCATTTTATTTGCATTAATTCCATTTGTATTTATTCTTCAATTATTTTATTTGGATTAATTCCATGTGTGTTTATTCTTCAATCATTTTCTATTAAATCTTCCTTTGTTCCTTCGAAAAAATATTATGGTGAACTGCTTTTCTGTACTAAATGTGTAATTTATACAAAGTAATAGCTCCTAAGGCAATACTTTGTTACTTGCATTAATAACACTAATTTCCTGGACCAAGTGCAAAGGGATGATCAATAAGAAGGGTTATGCAAAACAATACATGCTGCTGAACTGTGAATCCCTCGTCAGGAACTATTTATAAAATCTCAAAGATCATGACAATGGCTTTACCAAATGTCATACCTATATTTAACATATGCTTCACTTGAGACATGAACGCTATATGTCCCAAACTTGTATGTGTAAAAAATTGTACCAACTTTTAAGCAAAGTATAAATGGATGCGATACTATTAAATGTTGTAATATAAAGACATTATCAAGATCAAGGTTACCCTAAATTCTATCATTTTGTTCCTGTACTTCTCTGCAGCTCCTGTGTACATGTCAGACTGAAGCTCTTTCTTAGCTGCCTTTATTTGGTCCTCAAACCCTCGCTGTCGACCTTCTGCTACATGACGCTACAAATATACATGTACAACAAGCACATGACTATAAAAACAACTCTGATGGTGACAATGATTTACGACTTGCTGTACTTTCACTCAAGCACATGACTATAAAAACAACTCTGATGGTGACAATGATTTACGGCTTGCTTTATTTTACTCAAGCACATGACTATAAAAAGAACTCTGATGGTGACAATGATCTAAAACTTGCGGTTCTTTCACTCAAGCACATGACTATAAAAACAACTCTGATGTTGAGAACAATCTACAGATAGCTTTTTTTCACTCAAGCACATGACTATAAGACCAACTCTGATGGTGACAATGATCTAAAACTTGCGGTTCTTTCACTCAAGCACATGACTATAAAAACAACTCTGATGTTGAGAGCAATCTATAGATAGCCATTTTTCACTCAAGCACATGACTATAAGAACAACTCTGATGGTGACAATGATCTAAAGCTTGCTGTACCTTCACTCAAGCACATGACAATAAAAACAACTCTGATGGTGACAATGATTTACAGCTTGCTGTACTTTCACTCAAACATATGACAATAAAAACAACTCTGATGGTGACAATGATCTAAAGCTTGCTGTACCTTCACTCAAGCACATGACAATAAAAACAACTCTGATGGTGACAATGATTTACGGCTTGCTGTACTTTCACTCAAGCACATGACTATAAAAACAACTCTGATGGTGACAATGATTTACGGCTTGCTGTACTTTCACTCAAGCACATGACAATAAAAACAACTCTGATGGTGACAATGATCTACAGCTTGCTGTACTTTCACTCAAGCACATGACAATAAAAACAACTCTGATGGTGACAATAATTTACAGCTTGCTGTACTTTCACTCAAGCACATGACTATAAAAACAACTCTGATGGTGACAATGATTTACGGCTTGCTGTACTTTCACTAAAGCACATAACAATAAAAACAACTCTGATGGTGACAATGATCTACAGCTTGCTGTACTTTCACTCAAGCACATGACAATAAAAACAACTCTGATGGTGACAATAATTTACAGCTTGCTGTACTTTCACTCAAGCACATGACAATAAAAACAACTCTGATGGTGACAATAATTTACAGCTTGCTGTACTTTCACTCAAGCACATGACAATAAAAACAACTCTGATGGTGACAATAATTTACGGCTTGCTGTACTTTCACTCAAGCATATGACAATAAAAACAACTCTGATGGTGACAATAATTTACGGCTTGCTGTACTTTCACTCAAGCATATGACAATAAAAACAACTCTGATGGTGACAATGATTTATGGCCTGCTGTAATTTCACTCAAGCATATGACTAGAACAACTGATGACCAATCAAAGCAATTGTTTTTCTTTTCTTTATTCTGACCTTATTGAGACCATGTCTAGGCTATGACAAGCAACCATTTTGGGTCATTTGTTTCATATTAGCCATAACTGCAGCTGCGGTTGGTGTAAAGGACCCATTTGATGCAGATAACACTGGCCACCATCTTGTAATACTCATTGCAATATTTTCCAGCATATAAGTTGATATGAAGAATAAGTCAAAACAGCAAATTTTCAATCCTCCATTCATATATAAATTGATTCAACATCAAGGATGAAGGTTGGAAAATTTGCTGAGATGAGGCAAGACCAGATCCATACCTCGGATTGTGTTTCTCACATCGTTCCATATAGCACCGCAAATTTTATCCTGTTTGTAAGTCAGTAACCTTTCCAGTCTGGATCAGTAAATGTAAGTAAAAGTAACAAATTTGTTTCACACAAAGTATTTTAAAATGTATTATCTACTTATAGTGCCATATAATGACGGCGACCTGAAAATTTATTGAGGATAAAACTAGTGATGCTGTGTGGAATTAAATTATAATAATTTCAAGCTTCATAAATATTCAAAGTATCACTGTATGCTATTTCTGATTACCAGCAATATGGAAACTGCATCGTTAATACTAAATTGCTTTTTCCATTTTTTTCGGGGAGAGGGGAGGAAGCTTTTGTCAAAGACAGAAAACAATAAATGAAACAGCAAATATAAACTGAAAATACATACCATACTCCTTCAGGGTTTAAATATTCACAGTGGTTATGGTCTCCAATAGGTTAAATCCAAAGAATGACCATTTTGCATGCTGTCTAATTTTCTTTGCAAATATAATGACTGCAAGTATAATGACCTCTCCATTCCCAACAAATAAGATTTTGTTTAAAGTGCATGTACTCTTTGTGAACTCAGGTGGCAATTTTTTCTGATCTTTGCTCATGATAGATGTACTTTAAATTGCTGTTGGTTCAGTTAGAAAGTTAAAAATTGTCACTGGCTGAGAAATGTACACTAGTAACCACCTGGCATTTCCTTTCATTATATGGTATGGTATTCATAAAAACTATGGGTTACCTCATTTCTTATTGGTAGCCTTGCTAATCTGATCTGGTGTGCCAAATCTTGACCTCAAACAGGTGTTAGCTTGGAATTACTGAATACAGCTGTAGCATATTTTATTAGCTTGTAAATACCACTACAAAGCCATGTGATTTTTTTAATAATGGAAGTGGCAACAAAAACTGGAAGGAACTGCTTGCCAAGTGATATTAATTGATAATGGAATATGTTACTGCACTTGTATATAAATATGATCAGATATCAGGTAAGTGAACAATACAGATATACAGTCATGTAGGCATCAGTCTGTCTCTCAAAGGGGCATGCATTTTATTTGATCATTAGGTGCAATGTAATGGAATATGTCTTTGTCATGGTTATGGCTATGGTCATGGATATGATGAATCAAGGACTGAACAGGAGAATGAATGGCCAGATTATTATATAGGGCATAAAGGAACTTGGTGATATTATAAACCTGCCATATACAACATTTCAAACAATATGAAGACTGAAAGCAACAAAGATTTTATATTTGGTAAGAAAAATAAATGGTATTTGGGGGTGGTATCTAGAAAGTTGTTGACTCTACCTCTTTAGTCAAATCATCCAGCTGCTTCTGAAGCTTGCGGCGTTCCCTCTCAAGATTGGATACATCTAAACCTCCAAGCTGTGCATTCAGATCCAATAGTTGCGCATTCATTTTCTCTATCTCCCGGTTCTTGTTACGTAAACTTAGATTATTCTGAAGATCAAGCTCTCTGATCTGCAGGGTAATATTTTAAATTATATATTTGATAATGGGATAGTGAAATTGTTTTTATTACACATGTTAAAATAAGGTATCAAAGTGTAAGCGTGAAAAACACACACACACATATGTATATATATATATAATGGGTGGGTTATATTGCTTAGTGTGACAGAAGTGTTGTAGATAAAAGTTAAGGTTTCATTAAACCCAGATTAAATATAAAGAGTTTCAAGAAAGCAAGGTTTTAACAGAACACTACATCTTGCCTATGAATTTTTTTATGTAAGTACTTTCCCTGTACCTAATGACTGCTCCAGTCGTCTAGTGGTTAGAGTGTCTCAGAAGTGGGATTTCAGCAGAGTCCTACCAAAGGCTTATAAAAATGGTACTAATTGCTGCCTCACTAAGGCACTCAGCAATTAAAGATTAGTTTTAGAACTGGTCAGTCTGATGTCAAGTTAATGTGACTGGGTGGGACATCATGCTAAATGTTTACATACCATAAACTGCCACACTGCAGACAATTTTGTTATTTGACTGAATATTGTTAAAGCTATGTTAAATATCAAAATATCACACACACACACACACACACACACACACACACACACACACACACACACACCTGTACATAACTAAAAAAAATGGACATGGTTTAGAAGATCTTGATACCAGGATGATCTCTATCTAATATTACAAGCACTGACAAAGCAGGTACATCTTTTATATAAATCCTTTGAAACATTTGATTAATTTCAAGTTATATAATACATACTTAATGACAAAGTGACATCATTTGTATATATCTGAATGGTGTGCATGCAACAAAAACTACTGAGAAGTTTATTTCTCTCAAACATCTTGCCATCTCCTGCACTACAAATATTTTGATTTTTTTCATGACTTGCTACATGTATACCATACCTTCTGGGTTGATAGATCCTTGCGTAGCTTATCAATGTTAGATGTGACTTCTTTTTGATCCATGTCAATTTTCTCTAGCTTTTTCTGAATCTGGTTTGCTCTAGCTTGACTACGTTCTAGTGTGTCTGCCTTACCAGACTGATTGTAACTGGAACAAAGAAAACTTCAAGAATATCCAAGTTATGCCATCACTCCCTACAGGAATAAATGTAATATTGTTATTATAAGTGATAAAAAAGCATAATTTGGTCACAAAAAGTGTAATCTATAAATTACATGCCAGAATTACAGCAAATACAGAAAGATACATTTTTATGACAGACCCGGTTCTGCAGCTTGTCAAAATTGTTGTCACAAAGGGCAAAATCCATATGGATTAGAACCAGAATATGGCCATAAAAAATATTGAAAAATTATTTATACATCAACAAATCTACATGTGCAACATTCACTGAAAGATCATGAACTGAAATTGTGCCAAGTGCTCATTACATTACACACATAGCCTGCCTTTAAAGTTTGTAAAGTGGTGTTGATTTGTCATTTTTTTGATCTGACATGTTTTGAAGTTTGAAAAGATCCATCTGCTCAAACATTTTCTGTCATATAACATCCACAACTCACACCGTAATGCATTTTGCTAAATATCTCGTGCAATTATTTTTAAAAATATATTTTTTGTTCACAATCTAACTAGCTTTTAAATAAAATGAACCTGTTATGCAAAGAGCACCTTTGAAAAAACCCATCTGTTTTCTTGGAAATGGGGTCATATACAGTTTCTATAAATAGCAAATTAGGTAAGTCTTTTGAAGCTGTTCTTAAGCAGCAGTCACCTTTTTAAGAATAATCTAAAACTTATAAAAGTGGAATTAAAGAGATGAAAATAAACAATGACAAAAACAACTTTTTATTGCTTTATTTTTTTTTTTTTAATGTAGCAAAATAGCGTAATACACATACAATCTTACGGAAGACATAATTTACTGTAACAAAAGTAATGATTATGCTTAAAGCGTAATGGTTGGCAATTATGAAGTTTAAAGACTCATTCCATGTAAAATGTATTAAACTGTATCAATCAAACACTGAGACTCATTCTATGCAAAATGTATGAAACTTCATTAATAACACTGAGAATCATTCCATGTAAAATGTAAGAAATAGTATCAATCAAACACTGAGAATGTAACAGTTGAAATATACTAGTACCTGTCAAGAAAGTATTCTCTATTTTCATATGAACATTCAGAAACTTTTGATACAATAAAAATCATATTTTTTAAGTAAATTATGTTTCTTTGAGTATACTTACCTAATTACATTATGCTACCTTAGAACCAAGCCATACTAGATGAAAACTCTTTTTATGTCTATATCAACAGACAAAGGGCAATGACTCTTAGCCATTATTCCTCTTGGTACCGCCAGGTCTAGTTTTTTTTATCTGAGTGAGATACTAATGATGATGCTTACATGGCATTGTGGTTGGGACAGTTTTCAAAAGTCAGATTGATCGAGTATTTTCAGAGAAACATTATTTAATTAAAAAGTTTCTTTCACTCTCGAATACATTCCCCAATAACATTAAATCAGGAAAATAGTAGGAGGGGATGTTGAGCATCTGACTTCTACCTCAGGTATATTTTTTAGGGAAGAATTACTGGATTCCCCATGTAAATGATAATTTGTTCTTCTAATTACATAAGCAATACAGCCTGGGGTCACTTGACCTGTGACCCTAATAAATGGTGAAAAAGATGAATATTGAAATCATACTTACAAAAATGTCACTTGCAAATCCAGCAGATGTTTATTGATCTAGTTGGGTTTAGTGAAAATCTGTGCTGCTGCCTACTTGACCTACCAGATTCAAGCTTTGTCCTTGCATTGCTAAATCTCAGAGACAAAGACTGACTCTGCATGCCTGCCAACAGCTTCTGTTATATCTCAGATCGAAATATTGCATTTGAACGTAAGGCTTGCAGAGATGTTTTGAAGCTTCTCAACAGTAACTTTAGAAAGGTGACTCTGATCTGGTGAGATGTTAGAGTACAACCCAGTGGAAGAGGTATTTGCTTGTGTCACGACTTATCTCTGTGCATTTCAATTAGTAACTAATAGCACAAAAAAGGATCTTGTATGGCTGCTGTTCTCAACCTAACTATTGAAGAGAGGGAGTGAGTGACAACTCTTTGGCTACCAATAGATGGTAATTTATTTTGGAATCAAAAGCCTGGTTGTGTCAAGAGTGCCATCAAACCCTCCAATCTGAAATAAAGGGCATGCAACTCACTTACCCTGCAAGCAGAAGCTATCAGGAAACATGATAGTGACTTCAGCAAAGTATCAGCTGGAGGTTTGAATAGATTTGAAAATTAAGCTATGTTAAAACCCAAAAGACAATTTTCGTTGATGGAGAAATGGCAGAAAACATAAATAAAAAACTGCATGCATGTTTTGTTTTGAGTCAGAAGAAAGAATGAGTTTGATTTGGCATAGGGATACATTGAAAATTAAATGAGTTCTTTACACTAACTCTGTAGATAACATGAATGCAATTCTTATTTATTATATACCCCTTACTTTACACTTTGTCAATAATTTTAGCTTTACAGTATAAACAAAATTCAAAACAAAAATCTGGGAGTTATAAAAGTTTGATTAACTGTGTCTAAAAATATCTGTTTGGATGTGAAAGAAGGCAACTAAGTAGTTCAAAGCAAACCAGCCCTGGAAACTGACTTTGGATTCTTTTATTTGTGCTGATTCTTTTATTCTTTTTGTTTTTTTTTCTTCCAGACAACTGCGGTTCCCTTTTACAGGTATTCATTAGATTTTTGAAAATAAAAACAATGGAAAATGAAAATAAAAACAATGGAAGCCAATTTTTCTGCCAGACCGAAAGAAGTGGTATTACAAATAATAAAAAAAAGTAAGAAGAGCTAAAGCCTGAAAACTAAACTATGGGGCCTTGACTGCCATTGTTTAGAAGCCAAGTGCCTGAGATTATCCATTTCTGTGCATATATATGAGTGTATATATAGGGCGATATTCTGCCTAGTAATAAATTTCTTCTGTTTATTTTCTGTTGACAAGTACATGTATATGCTGTTTCATGAAATGGCTGAATGCATTAAAAAAATGAAACTGTTTGTGGCAAGTGTAACCTGTGCTGAGCATATGTAAGAAAACATAGGTTAATTGTATTTTAAAACAATTTAGATAACAAAAAATAACACACAAAACTATTACAATGTTTAACTCAGCACGTCAGACATTGTAAATACAAGAATGACATGTCAACAGGTTATTTGCTATATTTGCAAAGAATTAAACCCCCCTCCATTTGTTGGCATGTTTCACAATATAACACTCCATCAGCCAATTCTAAAAATAGGTTTTGCTGATACCTAATCAACTTTAAAAATAAATCAAAACTGAACACTATTCTGACAACTGTAATAAATAATGCACTGTTTTCATTGCTGCCATTCACAAACTTGTCAAATAATCATTAATACAGATGGCTTAAACATTCTCATTTAAGGCAATGATGTGTACTTATGTTGATGTTCCATCTATGTCAACAAAATACAAGTCATGTGGGTCTGTTATTACTAACAAATATGTTAAGCTTATGTCAACATTGGGATAAAAAATACTTGTACATGTCAGCAGAAGCCCTTGGTCCCAACTTGAACAAATTCTTTGTTGTCTTTTCGTTTATCTCGACAAGCCAGCAGTTATTTGATATTGCATCCAGGCTTTAATTCTACCATCGCAGATTGCATATATTTGGTCTAGTGAAGTTTGTTTTCATGACAACTTCAATACATACCCATAAAAATTTGTTGCCTCATTAAGTTTACAAAAACTGACTTCCCAAGAAACCCCAAAATTTGGAAGCTTACAAAAATAGCAAATTAACAGTATATTAACAGTGTCACTTCAAAATAATTAAGAAACTGTGGTTTTACCTTTTGATGTCCTGATTAATATTTTTCACTTTGGTAGCATTGTTCTTCACTTGATCAACCTTAAATAAATAAACATCATGACAGTGTTAAAGGTAATTATTACAAATAGAAAATAAAGACCACAAACAAGAGTAATGCATATGACATATGATAAACCCATCTTGTGACCTTTCCTCTGTCAACATGACATCTGATCTTGAGAAATGAATAACAAGTCAAAGCCCTAAACTTCCCACATTATAATTACCTAGATCTTTAAAGTGGGAGTGTGACTGTATTGAATCAAACCCTTGAATGAACTCAAGCTTCATTAAAATATCTCTGTAGATTAAAAGTTACTGCAAAACAAGGAGACAAGTCATTGGGTTACATACAGTGATTCTAACATCAGTGGGCCAAAAATACTGTTTTAATGGCCATCTAATGCACATAATATTTTATAATTGAAATCAACTGCTTTTAAAACTTTAAAGTTAAAAGTATTTTTAAAAAAAACAAAGACCACTGCATTTTTACATGTTCTATCAACCCATTAGGGAAACCTGTTAGAACAAGTTTACTGAGGACCAGAAATTTTCCACCAGTACAATGACCAGTGGAATGATGCTTAATTGTTTTTTAACAGCTGACATGTATGCAATAAGCCGCTTACCTTATTATTAGAATTCAGAGAGTTAAAGGCCAAATGCTGGATGATTTATTAAGGTGTCATAAATAATAAAGGAATAAAAAGTGGTCTGGATGTTTTCTGATCCTCTTATAAAAATTATCAGACTTTTAGCAGAGGAAATATGATGGCAAGACCAAAAAAAATAAATGATTTCAGTAGAAAGTAAGTATTCTGAATATCTGTCATCATTAATTGTTATTGTGTTGTTCAAGATCTTTTATGAGGAATATTTAAGGGAAGCAATTCTTGCATTTTTTATTGAATTCATAGCAAAATTCATGTGCTTTCTCCCATTGTTATGCAAACCACCAGGTAAGATATATTACAAGTTTAAGACTGTTTGAGTATTTGAATTTAGGTATGAGCAGGCGAGTTATAAAGGTCCTGAACTTGAATTGTGCATTTCAATGGTACGCAACTTTTGTACTACATAAAGTGTTTGAAGTTTTCATGCACATGAATTAGGTATTAGGTTTAATCCTGGATAAAATATACCAGTTAACAATAAATTACAAGATAATTAATTTGGGATAAATTACTTAAAAAAAGCATAAATAAAGAATACATCTTTATGGTGCTTATTTCAAGTCTAAATCAATTTTTTATTTGCAGTGGTGAAATCTGCCAGCAGATTTTTGGATGTGAAAAGTATGTGACTCAGGAATGCAACTCAAGTCCAAGTCAGGATGATAGAAGTAAGCAACCTTACAAACTCAGAATCAGAAAAACTGAAGAAAGAACTTTTTACCATTCAGCACAGTTGTCCTGTCATTACAACCTTTTAATGCTGAAACAGAATGGACAATCTCCATTCTTCATTCTTAACAAAATACACTTTGATTCAGGTGGAAATCTGGACCAGAAAACTGCTGAAAGCCTCTTCAGTGCAAACATTGATACACCACTCCCTCAATAACTTGCAACCCGATAACTCACAACCCACTCATAACAATGGGTCTGTCGTGGATCCCAATTTTTTTACTAGCAAGTACCCAAAATGTTATCCTTAATTGCTGAACATGAAGAAAATAGCGATCAAAACTGGTAACTAAAACCATAACATATTGCTCATTTTGTCATAGAAAATGGTTGATATGACCTGGAAATTTGAATCAAGAAATTATCAACTTTAATAAGTCATGTATTTTGTTAAAATTTCTTTCCAAACAACATTCTTGATACACCATAAATAACAGTATGCAATGAAATTTTGATCAATGAAAATGTCACAGACACATACTTGAGGCAGCACAAAAATAAACAAATACCAATTAATTTTATTTTAATCAAGAGAGAAACATTTTTTAATTACACCTTTTAGGTCAGTTTAAATGTAATTATCATAATAACAATGTGCCCTGTTGCATTAAATCATGAACTAGGGTATATACTCTAACTGCCATGTTTGCAAGCATTTTCGAAGGAACCTAATTAAGAGCTGATGGTGTCTTGATATCTAATTTGTGTTAAGTATTTGTTATATGATTGCTCTGAAATAAAAGCTGACTTCTTTGTATCACTACGTTAATTAGTCTTTTGTATCATATAAATGGGGTGGATTAAATAAAAAATTAAAAGGCATGAAAATCCAATCTGCATAAAAGCTAGGGGCCCCAGTCAAGTGTCAGGTCAACTCATTTCAAGTGATCAACTGAACACTATTAAAAATTTTGTTTGTTTTTATAGTAGAGAGTAAAACGGGGAGCATACAGATCAGGGAACAAGATCACTCAACAACAACATAAAGCAGTGATGTAATATACAATGTTTTTGCATGTACATGACAGTTGCTGAAACCAGTTGGAGTAATGACTGGGCATCTTGAAAATAAAGGTTATTTTTACATAATCATGAATAACTTGGTAAGAAAAAGTGCTTTATTGACAATTATTCCCAATGTGATTTTAAAACAAGTATTCAGTTATTAAACAGACCAGTTCACACACACACCCCTCATGGTTTTCTTCATTTCTAGTACGGATGGCATCATTTCATATTGTTATGGAGGTCCCTTGATAATTTGTGCCCATACTTATAGTGTGGTCATTGTTTTTGGACTCTGATGTGTGTGAGTTACTGAGAGAAATGTAATCACAGTGGATGTCGTCTGTAGGCACCAGACAGCGATCTTGTGAAGAAAACTAAAAATTCTACTAGGTGTTGTTCTTTGCAGTATACTATAAGAAAAACCTTACCTTTTTTCATTAACAAACAATATACTGACTCATATTAATTAAATATTACTGTCATCATAATGCGAATCAGATTTATATTAAAAACTTGCTGTTTTATTATACAGTAAAATTTGTTATGACAGACTGTCCCTTCTGCCACAAAAAATGGGTCTCTCAAGACAGGTGGTCTCATAATGGGTTTGCATAAAAAGAATAGTTTCCAAGGTCCAGTTTCAAAACAATTTAAAGAAAAATAACCACAATCATTGTACATATATTCTAGTCTTTATTCATAGTTATTGCTAAAATATTGTAAGCATTCATCTGAAAACAAAACAATAAAAATATATTTCTCTCATTAAACATGAAATCATATTTGCATCTGAAGATCACACATATTTGCATATGAACCATTTCTGATTTACTCCTTTTCTTTCTAACACCCTAAATTTGTTTTATCGTTGTTTAAACTGCTATTTTGTAAGTGGTCTGCTTTGTATCACTTCTTTCAGTTACAAAAATTATTTTCTTCAGCGTTTAAAATGTTTCTCTATTTATTTGGAGTTTCTTCCATTGAAAAATATGAAAAATCTATAGATGTGTATTGCATATCTAACAATTATTGAAATAAAAAGAAACATTTATCTCACCCAGAAAAATAATCATTTACTCAAAGTTAAAATTCCAAGACTAAATTCAAAGAAGACATAAAGGAATTAACTCTATGAACAAACTGTGTAACCTGGTGGCATGAACCTGATTGACGACAGCTTGGTGAGTAGTAGGTAATCACTGTAACATTGGGAAAAATACCACAACAAACATCAAAAGCCTTTAACACTATCAAATGATTCTCAAATGCTGGTTTAATAGATAAAGACCTTATTAACTATAAAGACAAACAATATATGTGACGACTACCTTAACTTCAGCACTAAAATGTCAATCTGAGACATGTACATTAGCCTGGTTTACGGATTGTACCGTATTTTAATATTTACAAATTGGTAGCCAGAATCCATTTTTTTGTTTTGTTCCTTTTATGTTTTGTTTTTTTATTTATCAGAACAATCTTTACTATACAAGCAGTTGCTGTGATAAATGATTGGGTGGTAGCTATGATAAGGCTGGGAAGCACGCTAAGTGCTCAAATAATTTGAATGTACTTTAGCCTGGTTTACAAAAGAAAATATAAAACACTAATCATACCAACAAAATTTCAGATATTGGTAGCCAGCCTGTTTACTTTTTAAGACTGGTACAAGCAGTCATTGTTAAAGAGATTAAATAAGGGTCAGTGGAATTTATTCCCATTTCACAGCAGTGTTGAAAAGCATATTTTGCCAAGACATTGTGGTTGCTGGTCGTGTTCAGCAGATGGTCACTCATAACAGAGCATTTATGTAAAAAACAATCAATCCAGGTGTTACAATTGTGGTTAGACATGACAGGTGGTTGCTCATATTAGGTTTACAGTACTATGAAGAAAATACATATGGCTATGAAAAAATAGCTCATTTTGTCTTCAATCCCAAAGACAGTAAAATGTCTGCTGATAAAAGTCAGTCTAAAAAGCAAAAGTTGTAAATCTACTTGTTTAAGATCCTGTATCTGCCATTAGTATGGGGTTACATTTTCCCTTACTGCAATCTTGATTTTTGATGTGGAGGGGGGGGAAACATGACTTACAATGCTTATCTAGGTAGGATAAATTTGTCTCGGATTAATCTCAGCCTCTCTATTCAAATGGAATTATTCATATATCTAGCTTCCATGACCTTACAGATACTGACCTCTGCTTTTGCCTTTTCAATCTTTTCTTCCTTCTCCTTACTAAGAAGCTCTTTCTCATGTCTTAAAGTTTCACTTTTCTCCTGTTTAAAAGATACAAAAACATTTCAACTTTCTCATGTCTTAAAGTTTCACTTTTCTCCTGTTTAAAAGATACAAAAAATTTTAAACTTCTCGTCTTAAAGTTTCACTTTTCTCCTGCTTAAAAGATACAAAATTTTTAAAACTTTCTGAATTAAATTGTCTAGATAAAAATAACATTTCTGTAACATCAGCATATAATATTCTGACAATCCCCAAAATGAGACATATACACCATAACGTTTTTTTAATAGCATATTAACAAATGCATGTTACATTGTGTTAAGGTAAGTAGAGTACAGAACCTTGCCCATACACACATGCCAACAAATGCATGTTACATTGTGTTAAGGTAAGTAGAGTACAGTACCATGCCCATACACACATGCCAACAAATGCATGTTACATTGTGTTAAGGTAAGTAGAGTACAGTACCATGCCCACACACATGCCAACAAATGCATGTAACATTGTGTTAAGGTAAGTAGAGTACAGTACCATGCCCACACACACATGTCAACAAATGCATGTAGCATTGTGTTAAGGTAAGTATAGTACAGTACCATGCCCATACAATCATGCCAACAAATGCATGTTACATTGTGTCAAGGTAAGTAGAGTACAGTACCATGCCTATACACACATGCCAACATATGTATGTTACATTGTGTTAAGGTAAGTAGAGTACAGTTCCATGCCCATACACACATGCCAACATATGCATGTTACATTGTCAAGGTAAGTAGAGTACAGTACCATGCCCATACACATATGCCAACAAATGCATGTAGTATTGTGTTAAGGTAAGTAGAGTACAGTACCTTGTCCATACACACATGCCTACAAATGCATGTTACATTGTGTTATGGTAAGCAGAGTACAGTACCATGCCCATACACACATGTCAACAAATGCATGTTACATTGTTTCAAGGTAAGTAGAGTACAGTACCATGCCCATACACACATGCCAACAAATGCATGTTACATTGTGTCAAGGTAAGTAGAGTACAGTACCATGCCCATACACACATGAAAACAAATGCATGTTACATTGTGTTAAGGTAAGTCGAGAACAGTACCTTGCCTATACACACATGCTAACAAATGCATGCTAACATTGTGTTAAAGTAAGTACAGTTCCATGCCTATACACACATGCCAACAAATGCATGTTACATTGTGTTAAGGTAAGTAGAGTACAGTACTATGCCCATACACACATGCCAACAAATGCATGTAGCATTGTTAAGGTAAGTAGAGTATAGTACCTTGCCCATACACACATGCCAACAAATGCATGTAGCATTGTGTTAAGGTAAGTATAGTACAGTACCATGCCCATACACACATGCCAACAAATGCATGTTACATTGCATCAAGGTAAGTAGAGTACAGTACCATGCCCATACACACATGCCAACAAATGCATGTTACATTGTGTCAAGGTAAGTACAGTACCATGCCCATACACACATGCCAACAAATGCATGTTACATTGCATCAAGGTAAGTAGAGTACAGTACCATGCCCATACACACATGCCAACAAATGCATGTTACATTGTGTCAAGGTAAGTACAGTACCATGCCCATACACACATGCCAACAAATGCATGTAGTATTGTGTTAAGGTAAGTAGAGTACAGTACCTTGCCCATACACACATGCCAACAAATGCATATTACATTGTGTTAAGGTAAGTAGAGTACAGTACCATGCCCACATACACATGCCAACAAATGCATGTTACATTGTGTTAAGGTAAGTAGAGTACAGTACCATGCCCATACACACATCCCTGCAGAAAACCAGAGTTGATCTGATACTCACACCATTCTGAAAACTATTTTGACATGCTGACCACTGAGACAATGCAGCTACTTCTCCATCACAACAACCAAATTTGGTCATCTTTACTGACTTTATAGAACAATAAAACTGGTCATTGTAAAATAAGACCAATTTAGCCAACTCTTCCCATCATTAAGTTGTAACACACTATCTAGTAACTTGTTACACTAATGATGTATAAACATGAACAAAGAATGCAAACCTCTAATGTGTGGTTTGATAAATAAGTCTAGAAAGTGTATGTTTGTGGGTGTAATTTGGATTTTTAAAATAGCTTTAACAACTTTTCAGTTATATCGCTATGATGTCTGCAGTGTAGCAGTTAATAAAAATATTTAGTACTGAGGCATCATGCAGCAGACATGTTTCATGAGGTCTCACCCAGTCACCTGGCCAACCAGACCTAACACTAACCTCTTAATGCAGAGTGACTAGTGAGGCAGCTGTTAGTGTCATTTTGACAAATCTTTGGTATGACTCAGCCAGGGTTAAAACCTGTGACCTCTTACATTTGATGTGGAAGCTCTAACCACTGGGCCACTAGACTGATCAGTCTAAAAAATTGTTCAAGGTCAAAGAAAAAAAAAACAGTAATATCATTTTAACTTTAGTTTTAAAGCCCTGTAAGAAAATGTAAAGCTTTTCTGTGTCACATGTACTTTAACCCTTTACCTCACTGAGACTGTTGACTGCTCTGGTGGCTTAAGTGGTTAGAGCATCTGCCTTGGATGTGGGAGGTCACGGATTTGAACCACAGCTGGGTAATGCCAAAGACTTATAAAAATGGTACTAGCAAGCTGCCTTGCTTGGCACTCAGCATTAAGAGTTAGTATTACAACTGGTTGACTTGGTGTCATCATAAAGTGACTTGGAGGGACATAATGCTAAATGTCTGCTGCATGATGTTCCAGTGCTAGACATCACAATAAGTTGCCACACTGCAGACAATGTTCCAATATGACTGAAACTCTTTTTTTAAAGCTATCTAAAAATCTGAATCACACACAAAAAGGCTGTTATTATGTATAGGCTTTCAATATAAATGTGCCCAAACCACACTGTGTATAGACTTTCAATGTAAATGTGTCAAAACATGCTTCCATACAGAAGATGTATAGGCATTCAAACATGCTTGCATGCAAATCAGACAGGTGTCCAACAGTGTATAGACTTTCAATATAAATGTTACCTAAATAACTTGTGTGAATAATCTATCTCATGCATACCAAATTTCATTTATCTATCTCATAAAAGCTAAATTTCATTTGTCTATCTCATGCATACTAAATTTAATTTGTCTTCTATTTTTTTTCTTTTATCATGCCTAAAAGGATTTCATTAAAAATGTACAGACACAAAGTTTGTGTAATAAAAATCAGAAAATTAATGTATTGGTCCAAAAATCTAATTGGGTGATCTACATATGCTAAAAAATATGACTGCCAATTGTTTTTTGTCTATATTGTTTATTTTGCAATTATGCTAATTAGCTTCAAAAAACAGACAAACAGACACAAGATCATGATGCATCTGATATAAGTATTAGGACATAAAATATACAGTTTATCTTTCTTATGTTATTTTTGTGTTCTTGTGTGCCCTCCCAAAAATCTAAAAAGAAATGTTACAAAAAATATTCATATATCAGCTTCATCCTTCATCAGTTTTTATGTCCTTAGATTAAGCAGCCAGAAAGACTTAATCAGCCATTAGTTTACAAATGACCAAAAATATTTTTATTTACCTGAAGGGGTCGGATTCTAGATGAAGCTTCCTGTAAATAATGAAAATGCACGAATTAAGTGACTTCAAATGCATACAGTTGATACCAATAAAAGGAAAAGTAACAAATAAACATGAATAACTTTTCAAAGGTGCTTATGTTGTGTTGTGTGCAGCACTTATCTTCCTTTACATTTTTTAAATTGGAGGAATGGTGAGATATTTGTGCTTCTACTCATTATTGTTACTATTATACTTCTCCATTCCAGCCTGTTCTTATCTCTCCACATACTGTTTGTCTTGTTTATGATATGAATATAAATCTGTCACATACTTTTCCCACTACTATACTGTCTGTGAATATGCATATCAATGTGAAATGCAGAGGGGAGACTAAATCCAGGATAGAAAACCTCTACAGTTTTAGATGTATTCTACTTAGATTCCATGTTCAAGACTCACTGTACTAATTGAGTTCCCATTGTAGACCTGTGCAAACACCACGATATTAAAAATTCAATAACTTAAAATTTTGAGTGCTCATGATCACATTTGTATCAGTATAGACACATCTATGATGACAGCTTTTGTGAAAACCATAACAGCTGCACCATTTTCTGGATCTACACAAATTTGAAATGTGTGCTTTCAACTCTACACCAAAGAGTCAGCTGCTGATTTCAGTAATGAGTCTTCCAGTCTCAGGTCTGGAAAGATATGGAAATCATCTTAATAAAACAATGTAAACAACTTTTTTCAGTTACAAGTAGGAAAAGCTTTCAAAAGAATCTTTTTACTAAAATCTTACTTTCATTATCAACCAATCAGGGAAAGTGAAACCATGTATACTTTATCTTCACTGATTTATAGTATGGTTCTTGTTCTTTTATATCAGTTTTATAAACAAAAAGCATCTAGGATATTTAAGAATGCTCAAAACTTAGTAATTTCATTAATCAGTTTATAAATTCTAACCAGATCATCACCAGTGGACCCTAACACTTCTCTTTCTGACGTTTTAAACAAAGCGGAAAAGAATTCATGTTCTGCGTCTCCAAGTTAATACTTTACATACACAAGGTTTTAAATAACCGTTTTATTAAAATCCAGGTCTAGAACTCAGGGCCAGATCATACAAAAGTACACACAAAATAGTACAATTACTTGTCACTTGAAGTTTGACTGCTGTTGTTGGGTATTATGCACACCGAGTTAATAGACACTTAGACTTTGCTTTGGTGCCCATTCGAGGAAAGTAGGGACCAAACCCCACTTGACCTGATCCAGCCCAGAAAACTTCCATCAGATCACAACCTTGCATATATTAATTTCTGATTCTCAATTAGTACTATATTAGTAAAAGTTTGATAAGTAATCATGAATACTTTTACATATTAAAATTCATTAGAGAAACAACTGGACTACAGTAGCAATTATAATGTGTAATAGAGAAGATACACACAGAAAGATAAAATCACTTCTGTTGTGGGTTGTGTTAACAAAATGAGAAATCGCTGGTAGGGTTGTCAGAAAAAAAAACCAAATATATTTTTAAAATCGCATCTAACCCCCGCTCCTAATGGCCTAAAGCAAATAAAAAAGTGGTTCGGATAATGATGCCAATACACATGAGTGCACATAATTTGTAAGATTTCACGTACTTTTAAAGCAGTAATACGCGTTCCGCAAATTATGTCAACGATACAGATATAAATGTGCTTTGCACAGTATGCAATCTTTAATCATTTTTAAACTTTAAAAGTGAATATCGAAATGTAATTTGCACTGCCAGTAGCAGTGTAGTAGCGTTTGATACAATAATTCAGGAAAGTAAAAGTTTAAATTGCTGGATACTTCGGTTCAACATAAATGGCTGTTAAACTAACTTTGACTGGTTCAATGGTCCTGGAACAAGCATTTATGGGACTTTTAACCATATTTTCATTATGTTAATTATACAAATGCTTGTTTCAAATAAGGCTGAGATTTGGAGCACAAAATTGATGTTGAGCGCGAGTAAATGTAAATGTTGGATGCACAGAATACCGGTTATATTTATTAAAGATACTCATGTTGGTATAAGCAGACTATGGGAATGTTGGACTTAAAACCCTAATACAGCATTATGGAAGAGAAAAAACTAGCATAAGAGGCAGCAAAGCACTGATTCATGGCAGTGAATCTTCGGCAGAGATCATGTTAGCGAAAATTATTCTCTTTGAAACAGAGATATCTTAGAGAATATCCATGGCCATGGGGTCATACATGTGAGATGTTGAAAATTGCACAACCATAAAGAACAGTAACTTGTCCAGGCTACTTATGTATACGCATTTCAGACAGCAGACAGTGAAATGGAGTTCTCATCACATAATATTCGTACACTGAGGAGGATCACATTCAGAAACAACATATTAATGCCCATAGTGTACATCAGAGAACTCCCATGCAACATAATTAAGTGTGTGTAAATCTATAGTTGGCAATTGGAGGTTTAAAGGACCTTGTAGACGTCTGCACGATAGTATTTCTTGTTTTGATATTCTGTGTTAAACAGCTGCTTTATGTCTACTGCATGCATTCCAGTATGATTTGCAGATGTCCTTTATGGGTTATACCTAAGTATATATTATTTGTTAATTTCATTTTGTATCATTTGTGACACAGAATATATATGAATGGGTTGGCATTATTACATAGGTCTGTCCCCTAGTGCCTGAGGTTGATTACATGGCCCACATATCAGCCCTGCTAGATGAGGACATTGGCAGCCTGGGGTGGGTTGGGGTAGGGTGGTGGTGGGTAAGCCACATGAGAACAAAAGTGGACAAGGGGTGTAGGAAAACTGGCATTATCTGCAGATGTCATTTATGGACAACAACTAAGAATATATATTTCATTTATCGACGTCTTATTTTTATGCCTTGTTGCAAGACAAATATATAGTTTTTAAAAAAAAATATAGCAAGTCAAACAATTTTATATCATAAATTATATTTTTAAAAATGGATGAAAGTCAAGAAATCATTTTTTCTAAGAGTATTCATAAAATCAGTGTCATTGCAGTTAACTGCATTGTCAACAGCATCATCATCATCATCATCACTGATGTTCTAGCAGTAACATTCTGCACTTTTAATCCAGTTGTCACAGGTTCTATCTCCCACTTCTAGTCTTTAATATGTGATTTATACATATGGTATAAGATGCTTGTCTTGTGATACAGATTTTAGGGGCTTCCAAGGCAGAGTCGTACAAGATGCTTGTCTTGTGATACAGATCTAAGGGGCTTCCAAGGCAGAGTAGTACAAGATGCTTGTCTTGTGATACAGATCTAAGGGGCTTCCAAGACAGAGTAGTACAAGATGCTTGTCTTGTGATACAGATCTAAGGGGCTTCCAAGACAGAGTAGTACAAGATGCTTGTCTTGTGATACAGATCTAAGGGGCTTCCAAGGCAGAGTAGTACAAGATGCTTGTCATGTGATTACTTGCCTCCAATTTGTAAATGAGAATGTTGCTAGTTACTTGTGGAAGGTCAGTGGTTGAACACAAGTTATATTTGGTGTCTTAAAAGTACTTAGATTTTCTTCAGCAGTAAAATTGGCTGCCATATATAGATTCTCTTCATCTGAAAATGGTGTAAAGGCCATAATGATCTATCGAAACATGAGATCTCGTGTCTAGATGACTTTGGCTGTTGAGATAAACATCAAATCAACAAAGATGTAGACCTTTGAATGTTGTCAATTATGCCTTTCCGACAGTTACCTAAAAGTCATCATCAGTTGGTACAAATGGATTTTTCATGGTAAATATACGAGAAGGAGAAGTCTTGAACAATCCTGCATCACACACTGACAAAAAGTTTACATTTTAGCTCACTTAAAGTTTCTCTAGCAATGCCCATTGTTCCAACCAGAACTGTTATAAACTTATTCAAGCTATATTCACCGATATCTGAAGATGTGCATCTGTAATAAATATTTGTAACAAAATTATGAGAATGCATCAGTATTTTTCAGTGATGTATTGGAACTGAGCCACAATCAGAATCAACAAATCAAGAAATTAAATTATTCACATCTCTCAGGCAAATGTAGTATATAATCATAATCTGCCAAAAGATTTTGCAATCTTTAAATTTGCCGGATTTTTTTTCCAATCATACTGATTCAGTATCACCAGAATGGACAGAAAGAGACTGAAAGATATAACCAGATGGTTAAAATCAATTTGAGTAGCTAAATTAATGTGGTTTAGTTAACTGTATACCATTTATTGTTTTCCCTTTGATGTAATTTCTTACTGCAGCTGAGAAAAAAAAAAGAGGCACACTTCTACTCATTACTGTTTTTATTATACTTCTCCATTCCAGCCTGATATTATGATCTTGTCCCCCCCACATACTGTTTGTCATGTTTATGATATATATCTAAATTTGTCACTTTTCCTACAACTATACTGTTAGTGAATATGCATATCAATGTAAAATGCAATGGGGAGACTAAATCCAAGATAGAAAACCTCTTCAGGTTGAATGTATTCTGCTTGAATTCTTGTTACTGCACAAAACTCAAAGTTCAAGACTCGCTGTACTAATTCAGTTATCATTGTAAACCTGGGCAAACACCATGATATTAAAATTCAATAACTTAAAATTTTCAGTGCTCATGATCACATTTGTAGAAATTATGTTAATAAAAGAATGTCCCTGACTTTTATCAGTTACTAGTAGGACAAGCTCTCAAAAGATTTTTTTTTACTAAAATCTTATTTTCATTATCAACCAGTCAGGGACAGTCAAACCATGTATACTCTATTTTATCTTCACTGATTTATAGTATAAATCTCGTTCTTTCATATCTATAGTAATGCTAGTCCTTCAACAACTCTCAATGGTTGTTTGCCTTTTTCGACCATTCTGACTGGACACACTGTAAGATAATGTTCAAGTAACAAAAATACCATGGGATAACTAGAGACCAATAATATCAAATAAAATGGTCAAAGTTATCTACCCTGCAGCGATGTGGCCCAGATTTCAGGATTTAATCAAAGTTTTGTGTATGTGATCTCCAGTGAAGAATTTGTGGTGGAAGGAATAGCCATTGTTAAATATCTCCCTAACTCTTAAATATCTGTCACTCTTTCTTACTGTTCCACTCTGTTAAGGCTCTACTGAAAGAGATGTTATAAAGTTGTATAGCAATTATTACTGTCATGTCATTGGGCATGGTCACATGATTGTGGTTGAGTCTTGGTTGGTATGGCAGAAGACCATAGGCTTACTCCATATTTGACAGCTAATTATGATTGTCAAAGAATTAAAATTTTTCTAACAATTTAGGTGGGTTGGATTATATACTTGATTCATAGTCAGTGAATAGGCTCCACAATTTATGTGATTATTTTAGAGCCATGATCCTCTATCACATTCAAGATTTGAAAAGACCAAAGGTGAAATTTATTTAATTTAATGTGAGATTATAATGCCAGAACTCATTGATTCAGTGATTTTTGGGTTAAAAAATAAATTTCTTCCCAAACAACTAAATTTGGTGCAGATTATATTGTTTTTAATGATACTGAGAATTATTGACGTGTAAAAATTGCAAAAAAAAAAACGAACATCAGATCCGGAAATTGATAACACTTGGGAAAAACTGATAGGAATATGCAGAAATAATGATAATATTATTGAAATGGAATATGTGGTTACAATATGAATACTGGTTCTACTTTGCAAAATACATCTTGTGCAACTATTCTGTTGTTTTTAACAACACTGTAATATGGCAACAATTTTTGCACACATGACCCACTTTATACTTTATCTCTTGCTAATTAACAGTTTTAGATTTTACAGCAAAACTTTTAACACTCCTTTAATACATTGATCACAAATAATTAGATTGTATGAAAATAGAAGTTACAATTTTATTTTAAGAATTAGTACCAGTAAAACTAAAGGAGATGGTAAAAAAGAATCAGGATGAAACAGATTAGTAGTGTAGTAAAGAATGAATATATATATATATATATATATATATATATATATATATATATATATATATCAGAATGACATCAACTATTTTTTTCATCAATTTCATCATTAGTTAATAACACTGCTTCAAAATGTTATGTATTAGATAATAGTAATCTAATTTGTTATACAAATACCAAATGATGGCTTGGAACTAAGTGCCAAAAGGTCTGCAGAAAATATCAACATCCTCAAAATATACATAGGAATAACCAAACACAAGCAGGACAAATTTTATCCATCTTGTTTTGAGTTTACACATTTTAGTCAGTTTCTTATGTTTAATGTCATTTAATTTTTGCACATAGAGAGCATGTATTTCATTTGGTAATACATCTGCATGATATGAAAGTTATTCTTTTGTTGCCATAGTTGTTCTACCAACCAGATATCTACATACACTTAATTATGTAGTGACCACAGTGGATGCCAGCTGGACCCAATTATATTTTGACCAACTAGATATTACAAGCAGCCTTTTAGTGAAAATCCTATGGCAATCCATTATAATAAAGTAGAAATAGGATTTTCATGATGAATGCCATAGCAGCCTTATTAGTAGATGTCCACACCATTTTCATTTAAAACCAACTAACCCTTTGCATAAATGAAAAAATTCCAGACACCCCGAATAGCTGAGTGGTCTATAGCAATCACTGTTCCAGATCACTGCCATCTCACCTCTTCGTGGGTTTGAGTCTCAGGCTAGGCTAACATGGGTTCGTTCGTGAGAAAGCCTGCTTGTTTGCTTCTCGTGGGTCAGTAGTTCTTCCCAAGGTTTTCCAGGGTTCTTCCTCCACCAGTTATACTGGCCTATATTGTGTTGAAAAATGGCATTAAAGCCTACAACAACAACAACTAAATTACTACTAGTTTTTGAGGAGTAGCAAGAATCTTGTGATTAAAAGATGTAATATAAAGGCCATCACCTAAGCTCTTCTGGTGTTTAATGAGTAAAGATAATCAATAGTGTAGGACCTTGATTTCCTGGTTGTGAGCCTCATTTTCACTGATCAGATTAGCTTTGTCTTCCTCAAATTTTATCCGCTGCTGAAGATCATTCTCAATGCCCAGCTTTTCCTCTCGCATACTGTTAATACTGGTCCTCAGCTTCTGGACCTGGTCCATGTGGTCACTTAACTTCTGACGTCTGTGGTCAAGCTGACGGCCCATTGAGTCCCTGTTGTTTAAAGAGACCAAACTAAAATTAAATATAACTCAACTTCAACCCATTTTGGGGGATATGTTGGTCCATGTCTTCATTTTAATTAGTACAATGCTCCAATCAATGGGCTAATGAGCAAAATGAATTTGATTTTTGTTTTATCCATGTTGCTGCAAAATCTGGTTCAAAAGTTACTTTAGATTTGATTTAGTACCTTCATATTCTCCCTATTACCTCAAAATCAATTGAGTTCTTCCTTACCTTTAATGCAAGCCTTCCACAATCTCTGATCAAGGTATGTTGTACAGTGGAAAACTTGTGATGTGATGTGACATGATTATGATTTTTAACGTAGCTTTAACAATTTTTCAGTCATATTGCCATGATGTCTGCAGTGTGACAGTTTATAGTGATGTTTAGCACTGGGGTATAATGCCGAGACATGTACGATATCCCACTAAGTCACATTATCCTGACACCAGGCCAATCAATCCTAACACTAAACTCTTAATGCTGAGCATCAAGCATAGCAGATGTTAGTACCATTTTTGTAAGTCTTTGGTATGACTTGACTGGGGATCGAGCCCACAATTTCCTGCATCCAAAGCGGATACTCTAACCACTAGACTACCAAAACCTGTCACAATCACAATAACCTTGACTTTTCTCTTTTTGACTCCAAAAACAAATAGGCTTCTATCTAATTAAACATGCAAGCCATTCACAAACTCTAAGTACTCTTCCCCTGGGTTGTGTGACTTGCATTAGAATCACTGTCAACACATTATTCAACACAAAAACCTACAGGTACCAGTACTCGCATAATACTACAATGGGTTAAAAACCATAAAAATATGCATGGAATAAAGATTAAGTTTAAAACCAATGCAGTTTCACACCTAGCCCTTGATTTCTTCATAGTTGTAGTATTTACAGTGACACTTTTGAGTAATCCAGGTGTCAGTTTAAGGGGGATACCGTTTTTCAGGAAGCTATCATACACCTTTAAGACATACAGGAAGTTAAGGGTCATAAAATGTAAAAATTGTACCACTTTTGCTTAGTTAAGACCCTGTACACCAGTATTATCATGACCTTATTGAAACACATAACTTCTCAAGGGTACCTGTTAATGGGAAATTACTAAGTAGCCAAAAAATGACAAGGCATACAAGGTCTGCATCCTTTGTGACCTATTCTGGATTGGCATGATATAAGAAAATAGGCAATATTAGATATTTGGCACATGCTAGATGTTAACCAATGGTGGACTTCAGTGCTTATTTGGGACATAAATGTTTGTGCAGAATCCATTTGTTTTCGTTACTGAGATCTTTGACCTTTTGTCCCCAAATCAATGTTTCCACCATACTCCAAGTACAAGGCCATTCATAAAGTCTGTGATGTAGAACTAATGTTCTTGTTTGGAAATCATTTTCTTTCAGTCTCACACACCTGTTTACTCTGACAGATGTCTATTTGTAGTTTCCCAATATCAAGAAATACTTTAAATGGCAGCCACTACCTTAAAACTGATCTCAGATGTAATGGACACCTGACAGTTACTGAAAAAAGTTCATGTTCTTGTGACCTCTGTAATTCCTGTTTCACATTTTTTTTTTAGATAAAACCTTTCATTTTCAGTTACTCTAATTAATGCAATGTTTCAAATGCAGTTTTTCATTTTCAGCGGCATGAAAGCAGGAATTTAATTGGTGAACAAAATGGTCATGAGAACATGACCTCTGTCTATAACAACAGCAGTTTGCCTGAATTGAACAATTTTTTTATTCATAAATAATGTTAATTAAGCCCCTAACATTTCTTATCATAAGTGATCATAATTTCCATTGCTTTATTTTATGTCAGCAGTTTATCTCATCAAACTCTGGGATTCACATGTAATGACCTCATTATTGATTATACAGAAAGAAGCTGAGTGCATTACAGAACTCTGTAGTACTTCATTGATTGAGTCTAGTGTCTGGATCTTGCACATTATTCAATTCATACAACATAATAAAGACATAAGCATATATACAAGGATTCATCAAAACTGGATCAGAAATATGATTTCTAGAGTGTAAACAAGCAAATCTAATGCAAGATCAAGTCATTATTATGCATGGATCCTGCTCATTATCCAAGTCATCTGAAACTTTGATGATATTAACAAATATTCACTCCAGAACACTGACAAGCGATTGTTGACAGAGAGATGCACAATGCATAATGGACAGATGGCCATACCACAAGCTCACTTAGTGTTACAGTCAGCTAGGCTGAAAAGAATTTTTTTTTAAATGCCTGCAAGGCCATCCATTCTAGACAAGTTGTTACAGGTTTGTCAAATTTTGGGAGATCACATGACATCATTTTCCTTTAGGACCATCTGCATATAGTGAGAGGTGTTTTAGTGAAAACCAAATGTCTATATGACAGCCCTTGAGTGTCAATAACACATCTATGAGAAAGCCCCTGAATAGCAATATCATGTCTATAACCCTTGAGTAGCAACAACACATGTCTATATACATACAACCCTATTTAGGCTACTGTAATACAGTATGGGGTAATTCAAATGATAAAAACTTAGCAAAGCTGGCACATCTCCAAAAAAGAGCTTTTGAGATAATATTAATCCAGAAAGAAAGCAAGGAAAATTTAGCTGGTAAGTTAAAAATACTACCTATTAAAGACCGAATCTGTTTAAAAAAAGCCAAATTAATGAAAAGGATAGACAAAAATTGTGCTCCTGAATATTTACAATCACTATTCAAGTATAGGCTACCTGGAAATACTCCCCACCTGCGATCAATGTCTACCAAATGTTACAAAATTCCCAAACCAAATAAGGAATTATTTAAAAAAAGTTTCCAATACTCTGGAACATTGCTCTGGAATAATATTCCAGTTGAGATTAGAAATGCCCACTCTATTTCCTCTTTCCAAACCCAATATATACAATGGCTTCAGAGATGCAGCAAAAATAAATCAATTCCTTTGAATGAGGGCCTTAAGGTAGATTAGTTCTTAACTAATTGAGTTACCCTCTTTAAATAAAGTAATAATAATAATAATAATAATAATAATAATAATAATAATAATAATAATAATAATAATAATAATATATGACAGCCATTGAGTAGCAACATGTCTATATAACAGCCCTTGAATAACAACACATGTCTATATGACAACCTTACATAGCAATAACACATGTCTATATGACAACCTTACCTAGCAATAACACATGTCTATATGACAACCTTACATAGCAATAACACATGTCTATATGACAACCTTACATAGCAATAACACATGTCTATATGACAACCGTACATAGCAATAACACATGTCTATATGACAACCTTACATAGCAATAACACATGTCTATATGACAACCTTACATAGCAATAACACATGTCTATATGACAACCTTACATAGCAATAACACATGTCTATATGACAACCTTACATAGCAATAACACATGTCTATATGACAACCTTACATAGCAATAACACATGTCTATATGACAACCTTACATAGCAATAACACATGTCTATATGACAGCCTTACATAGCAATAACACATGTCTATATGACAACCTTACATAGCAATAACACATGTCTATATGACAGCCCTTGAGTAGCAATAACAAGATTTTCATACTAGCCATCACCTTGGTAGTCACATCATCAGCACCATTTTAAAACCAACAATGTATCACAAAATGTTTTTCTCTGAAAAGCCCATGGCAATATGACCTGTCTGCTTTGTGTAGATGTATGTGTGCTCAATATGAATTTTGCTAAGAATATATTAAAAAGTGACAATAATCCTTTCTTCAAAACCCAAACCATTTTGATTTTGGAGCCATGGTAACCACAATGGATATCAGATCAGCACCATTTTCATTGAGGATGAAGCAAAAAAATTTTCATGAAACTGCATGTTAATATAACCATTCATTAAGTAGTAGCAATAATAATATTTTCAAGAAGATGCCAGCCATATTCAGGCTTTTAAACACCTTTTCATTTAGCAGCAACTAGAGGTCGACTGTAAATAGCCACAAGTTTAATTTTTCATGTCATTAGTGCAAATGGCATGACAATCTCTATCTTCTGTATGTTTTTTAGAATTCACATATGCCCAATATATAGGCACTACACTGCATAAGAACAAAAATTTGGGACTAATACAAGAGGACTGGCTTTGTCAAGGCTCAATTTTCTTATGTTCAACTGCATTATGTTTCTAAAAAAGTGTCTTCACATTGGCCTTGATACAAACCATTGGCACTTCCCTTGTTTAATATCACAACAAAGATATAATTGTGTAGGCCTTGATACAAACCATTGGCACTTCCCTTGTTTAATATCACAACAAAGATATATTTGTGTAGACCTCGATACAAGAAATTGGCACTTCCCTTGTTTAATATCACAACAAAGATATATTTGTGTAGGCCTTGATACAAGTCATTGGCACTTCCCTTGTTTAATATCACAACAAAGATAAATTTGTGTAGGCCTTGATACAAACCATTGGCACTTCCCTTGTTTAATATCACAACAAAGATATATTTGTGTAGGCCTTGATACAAACCATTGGCACTTCCCTTGTTTAATATCACAACAAAGATATAATTATGTAGGCCTTGATACAAACCATTGGCACTTCCCTTGTTTAATATCACAATGAAGATATATTTGTGTAGGCCTTGATACAAGCCATTGGCACTTCCCTTGTTTAATATCACAATGAAGATATATTTGTGTAGGCCTTGATACAAACCATTGGCACTTCCCTTGTTTAATATCACAACAAAGATATATTTGTGTAGGCCTTGATACAAACCATTGGCACTTCCCTTGTTTAATATCACAACAAAGATATAATTATATAGGCCTTGATACAAACCATTGGCACTTCCCTTGTTTAATATCACAATGAAGATATATTTGTGTAGGCCTTGATACAAGCCATTGGCACTTCCCTTGTTTAATATCACAATGAAGATATATTTGTATAGGATTTGATACAAGCCATTGGCACTTCCCTTGTTTAATATCACAACAAAGATATAATTGTGTAGGCCTTGATACAAACCATTGGCACATCCTTTGTCTAATATCACAAAAAGATATATTTGTGTAGGCCTTGATACAAACTACTGGCACTTCCCTTTATCTAATATCACAACAAAGATATATTTGTGCAGGCCTTGATACAAACAATTGGCACTTCCCTTGTTTAATATCACAACAAAGATATATTTGTGTAAGCCTTGATACAAGCCATTGGCACTTCCCCAAAGATATAATTGTGTAGGCCTTGATACAAGCCATTGGCACTTCCTTGTTTAATATCACAATGAAGATATATTTGTATAGGATTTGATACAAGCCATTGGCACTTCCCTTGTTTAATATCACAACAAAGATATAATTGTGTAGGCCTTGATACAAGCCATTGGCACTTCCCTTGTTTAATATCACAACAAAGATATAATTGTGTAGGCCTTGATACAAGCCATTGGCACTTCCATTGTTTAATATCACAACAAAGATATAATTGTGTAGGCCTTGATACAAACTACTGGCACTTCCCTTGTTTAATATCACAACAGAGATATATTTGTGTAGGCCTTGATACAAACTACTGGCACTTTCCTTGTTTAATATCACAACAAAGATATATTTGTGTAGACCTTGATACAAGCCATTGGCACTTCCCTTGTTTAATATCACAATGAAGATATATTTGTATAGGATTTGATACAAGCCACTGGCACTTCACTTTTTAATATCACAACAAAGATATAATTGTGTAGGCCTTGATACAAGCCATTGGCACTTCCCTTGTTTACTATCACAATAAAGATATATTTTAGTAGGCCTTAATACAAACCATTGGCACTTCCCTTGTATAATATCACAATGAAGATATTTTTGTGTAGGCCCTGATACAAGCCATTGGTTCTTCCCTTGTATAATATCACAACAAAGATATATTTGCGTAGGCCTTGATACAAACTACTGGCACTTCCTTTGTTTAATATCACAATGAAGATATATTTGTGTAAGCCTTGATACAAACTACTGGCACTTTCCTTGTTTAATATCACAACGAAGATATATTTGTGTAGGCCTTGATACAAGCCATTGGCACTTCCCTTGTTTAATATCACAATGAATATATACTTGTATAGGATTTGATACAAGCCATTGGCACTTCCCTTGTATAATATCACAACAAAGATATATTTGTGCAGGCCTTGATACAAACTACTGGCACTTCCCTTTATCTAATATCACAACAAAGATATATTTGTGCAGGCCTTGATACAAACAATTGGCACTTCTCTTGTTTAATATCACAACAAAGATATATTTGTGTGGGAATTTATGAGCTCAGGGCAAGTCCTTTGGCTAATACAATGTGTTCTGATTTTTAACCTACAGGAAAACAATCATTTAACAACTTAATATCCAGACTTACTGCCAAATATAACTGTTGATTCCCTCATGGTCTGATTAAATAGGTCCAACCATTAGTTTTAAAGAACTAATGTTTTAAATGAAATTTCCCCCAGACAATTTATCTTCAAATACGATGAAAACTCAATTCATAAAATTGTATCAATAGATCTTATCTTTTGAAACATTTGCTGCAAGGATTAAACACCTAAAAATGAGGGTAAGTCTTGAGACTGGAAACTAATCAATATTACTTGTATCCCAAGATTTAAATGAACCAACAATAAATACCATTTTTGGTGTCTCAACACTTACAGATGTAAAAAACCCCATCTAGACAAAATTGGCAAGATCAGCATGTATCACACAGCAGAGACAATCTAAATAAACTGTTATAGACTCTTATGAATAATCCTATGTTATTTATTTTGCATGATAATATTTTCTGATTTCTTCAATACAAAATAAAATAAAGGCAAATAATGACTTAATAATAAATAATTATTAATGACTTAGTATTATAACAATGACTTAATAATGATAAATAATTCACAAATCAAAGACTACTGGGAAACCTGTGTTATAGTGCAAAGTACTGACAGAGAGCATGTCATGTTAAATCCTAGTTTGTTCAAAAATATTTGATGCAGATTTTGCTTGATTTGTTCTTTTTACCAAATCTTATTTTACCTACCAGGTCTACATCCATTGCTGTTTAATTGCATGTGCTCAAGATCAATAATTATTCAGTGATACAAGTGATCATATGAAGTGATACAACATTATGAAATTAAACCAATTTTTCCTAGTAAAATATCTTTCTTCAAGAATACTTACCCAAAAATAATACCTAAGAAGAACAATTACCTCACAAATCCAGCTCAGATACCGCTTTTAGCTAAAGGAGTTATCACCATTTAGAAATAAGACTTGGCAGCAATGCCTAAGAATATATCAGTTACTACTGGAGCAGAAGGCATGTTCGCAATGGATGTAACTGCTGGGATGCTGGTATGTGTATTATGACTGGGTAAATATTCTCAAAGAAATGTATTTTACTAGAAAAAAATTGGTTTTTTCTTTAAATATATTACCCAATCTTAATACCAAAAGGGAATAGGTAACAGGTGGAGGGAGATATATCCCTTTACCCTAGAGATACTAACTCTGGTCCCCTAAGATATGCAAGATGGCTTCTAGGTACCCAACCGAAGTGGACTACATCTGTCAGGGCACAGCTTTAAATAGGGAAAACTGTTTCCCTGCAAAACCAAAAAGGTCATTAAACTGAGTGTTAGGAAGCTGTTAAGTTGGAAGTAACAGTTGTCCTGCCAGATTGAAATGGGCCCTTTGGGTTGACAGATCTTCCTGCCAGATTGAAATGGGCCCTTTGGGATGATAGATCTTCCTGCCAGATTGAAATGGGCCCTTTGGGATGACAAATCCTCCTGCCAGATTGAAATGGGCCCTTTGGGATGACAGATCTTCCTGGCAGATTGAAATGAGCCCTTTGGGATGACAGATCATCCTGCCAGATTGAAATGGGCCCTTTGGGATGACAGATCTTCCTGGCAGATTAAAATGGGCCCTTTGGGATGACAGATCTTCCTGGCAGATTGAAACGGGCCCTTTGGGATGACAGATCTTCCTGGCAGATTGAAATGGGTCCTTTGGGATGACAGATCTTCATGGCAGATTGAAATGGGCCCTTTGGGACGACAGATCTTCCTGGCAGATTGGAATGGGTCCTTTGGGACAACAGATCTTCCTGGCAGATTGAAATGGGCCCTTCGGGACGACAGATATTCCTAGCAGATTGAAACGGGCCCCTTGGGATGACACATCTTCCTGGCAGATTGAAATGGGCCCCTTGGGATGACAGATCTTCCTGGCAGATTGAAATGGGTCCTTTGGGATCACAGATCTTCCTGCCAGATTGAAATGAGCCCTTTGGGATGACAGAGCTTCCTGCCAGATTGAAATGGGCCCTTTGGGATGACAGATCTTCCTGCCAGATTCAAATGGGCCCTTTGGGATGACAGATCTTCCTGGCAGATTAAAACGGGCCCTTTGGGATGACAGATCTTCCTGCCAGATTGAAATGGGCCCTTTGGGATCACAGATCTTCCTGCCAGATTGAAATGGGCCCCTTGGGATGACAGATCTTCCTGCCAGATTAAAATGAGCCCTTCGGGATGACAGATCTTCCTGGCAGATTGAAATGGGCCCTTTGGGATGACAGATCCTCCTGCCAGATTGAAATGGGCCCTTTGGGATGACAAATCTTTGAGATAAAAGTGAGAGAGTGTGGGTTCTGATCTATATCCCAAAAGTCAGCAAACTGCTGAATGTTGTGCTGATGGAAATTGCTCTAACATTGTGAGCTGAAATGGATAATAAATTCATCTGAGATTGTGTTATTTCTCTGTATGTCGAGCAAATAACCTACTTAATCCAGGATGAGATAGTCTGTTTTGATATAGTCTCCTGTCCTTTCAAGAGAAGTAAAAAGAGGTGTGATCTTCTTTGATGTAATGACTCTGATCCATTACATGATGAACTTGGTGGCCTTCAGATGATGTGTCCAGACAAGGCATCAAGATGAAAGTCTGGTTACCCATGGAAACTGATTGCTGGTGATGACAGAGAATGCCATAATGAGTAAGACTGAAGTGCACTTGTCAGAAGTGCACATAATTTAGATCTGGTAATAGGTTGTGTATTTCACTAATTTGGCCGGCCATTGCTAAAGTGTTGAGGAAGCAGGTCTTGTTGGGTAAGAGGACTTTGAAAGTGGTTCAAATGTGTCTTGATCAGCCAGTTAATACCCAAGACAGGTTCCACATTATATACAAGTCTAACATTTATGGTCGTGTATACTCAAAGTTGTGAGTTGGTCAGTGAAGTCCTTGTTTTGTTTGATATCCTCTCTTCCGTTATGATGAAAGGTGTCAGTAATCACAGAGTGGAAACCATTTATCATGCGAACTTTCTCCTGACAATGATCCGGAAGAAGTTAACTGTTTGTGGTATAAATGCCTGGAGAGATATTATGTGTTTATTTGTTCACCACTGGGTGAAAACATGCCATTTGCTTCATATGCTTATAGGCTGGAGGTCCTTCTTTCTAGATTCTCTCTGTAACTGGTTGTGAAAATTGTTTACTGAGGAATTGGAACGGTCCCACAAGTTTCACAATTTATGATTGAGTGTCTCTCAGCAGCCAAATGAACCATCATCAGCACTCAGCCGGAGAATATGACAGCTATTTCAACATGGAATGAGTGGTCTTAACAAGATGTTGTAAACCACTTCCTTGTAGCTTAACCATCTGTCTACACTCATGGCTTCAACCTTCCATGACATCTGTGCACCACACTAAACTGTTTCTGGACAGGACAAGGGCATTGTGCAGTCAACCTGTACAATGGGGCCAGGCCAGTGACTCTTCCTGTATCTTTAGAACTCTGCAAATCATTGGCAACAACAGCCCACCCGACAAAGTGCCCCTAGTGGCTGAGTGGTCTAAAGCACTCTCTGTTATGGATCACTGCTATCTCACCTATGTCTGCGTGGGTTTGAGTTTAAGATTCGGGGAATGTGGATATGTGAGAAAGCTTGCCAGTAGCTTCTCGTGGGTATGTAGTTCTTTCCGTGGATTTCAGGGTTTCTTCCTCCACATTAATATCGGCTGCCATGTATGGCTTATCATGTGCTGAAAAATGGATTTAAGCCTCAGAACAGAACAACAACAACAAAGTTCCCTGGTGCAGGCTCTGCACCTTTTTGATAATGGTGCTATTAAATGGCTGGGCAAGTACTGCACTCGATAAATAAATAGCACATTTCTGAGGATCTGCTTTATATGATCCAGACATGCAGGTTCTATGGCCGTGAATAAAAATTAAACAACTGCCATTGTGGTTGTTTGAGATGATGAGGGAAAATTCGCAGCCTCTGAGGAGTTCCCATTGTGAGACTAATGAGATCATTGAACCACAACTTCTTCCATTTTGCTTGTCCAAAATGACAAATAAGGCGACACACTGGTCCTATTGCTTTTTTTTATCACTTTTTTGGAATCAGAGGTGTTGGAGAGTGGGCTTATGCATCCAGGCTGTTTCCAAACTATCCATTGAGTGTCGACTGCCCAGGCTTTGAGTCCACAACTGGAGATATGAAGGTTTGGAACTGGTATTCCACTATGTTCTAAACAGGTCCTCCAACAGTCTGTCCCATTGGGTACATATCTGAATGAAAACCTAGGGATGAAAAGACCATTCTGTCTGTAGTGGTTTATTGTTCTGGGATGAAGCTTTGGCAACTCCTGTGATATGGTGAACTTATATGTGGATTTATTATTGACGACACCATTTTACAAAGTCCCATATCAGGATGCAAAGGTCTTTGGACTTGGTTCCTCCTTGTCGTTTGAGATAAGCCTGCACTGTAGAGTTTTTGGACAGAATGAGAACTCCCTTGCCATTAAAATATTCCTGCCACTAGAGAAAGGCTTTCAGAACTGCCATTATCTCCAGAATTTATTGACATGAAGATGTTGTTCCTAGGGAGAACATGCATCACTAGCTTCTGAAAAGTATGGTAGTAGTTAGGCTCCACAGCCTTCTGTACTTACATCAGTAAAAATTGTGATCTTGAGTGGTTGTACTGGCTGTGAGCCAAGTTATGTTGCCCCATTTCCACCTCTATTGTGTACAGATGGTAAAAGTATGGTCCAGTAGCAGAATTTAGGCCTCATTAAGGCAGAAGAATCATTTACAATGGGTGCATAGGAAGGCAACCTAAGACCATGTGGTCTGCTGCTACATTGAACAGGCACAGTATGTGAAAAAATCTCTTTGCAGATAGAATTCCTTGAAAGTAAAGGTGCTACCTTGATTCATATTTCAATGCCTGATTATGAGGGAGATGAAATATGTTGCCTGTGTATTGAACTTCATACCTAGGTGAACAAATTGTTGAGATTGTACTAGGGTGGATCTTTCTTTGTTGATGAGAAGACCAGATTGGTAACAAGGGATATGATGTCTTGTTAGAGTTAACTCACTGATGTTTCTGCAGGATGCTGACCAGGTAACCTGATGTTGATGCCACAGAAATTGTCCAGACATGCACCATTACTCAATTCCCCAGACGAGTGAAGACCAATGGGAGTGATCTGAATATGATATTGTAGGCAAACTGCAGGAATATCCTGGAAGTCCTGTGAATAGGGACAAGAAGGTATGTGCAGCTTAAGTCCAAACTGAAGTCTCCCTCATGGATGACATTCAAGATGTGTGATGGTGTTTCCATTCAGAACCGAGGGGTGTGGATGAATTGATTAAAGGCATCTAAATCAATGACCAGATGCAGAGTGTTATTTGGCTTTGGGATCAAGAAAGTCTGGAATGAAAGAAGGAAGCTCTGAGTGCTCTATCCATTTTGGTATGTGAGAACTGTGACTTTTGCTGGGTGAAGCTTTGATAGGATGGTTTCAGAGGTTCATGTCCTAAGAGTAGCCCTTGAGTCCTTTTGTTGATTTCTCATACTATCCCTGTATCAACACAGTAGCTTTGGGAGGGTGAGAAATTGGTCACCATGGTTGCAGATGTCTTCAATCTAGCCATGAAAAAGGTCAGAGGAAAAAAGCTGTGTTCTTAGCTTGGCCTTATGGTGATCCTTCAGGAAAGTGCAGGCAGAGATCAGCAAGTTGCGTTCTGCTAACTGTACATTTGTGGCTGGGGTTACATCATTGGCCAAAGTGTGCTGAGTGGCACTATTCAGTACTAAGGCTATTCTAGGGACCAACTCCCATTCATGCTTTTGAGGTATTCAAAGTGGGAGAAGATAAGCCATCTATTGGAAGATAGCCAGTCCAATATTGAAGCCACGGCAACTATTTTGCATAGTAACTGATGAGTGTCAACAATGGCCATCTGGTCCATACATAAAGAGTGTGGCTTAGTCATCTCCAAAGTGGCAATATCGCTGTCAACTGCTGGAGTTTACAAATGAAAGACTGGCGTGTGGCAAAGGTAGAACCATCGATGAATTAATGATGAAGACAGGTTAGAACATCTCTAACTTTCTCAGAATGTGGAAGAAATTGAAGATAGACTCTCTGTTCTGTTTTAAGATAGACAGATGTTAAAGCTCTGGTTGATGTTGTTGATGGAGTGGAAGGAGAATGATAAAACTCCAGCAAAGGTGGAAAATGTCCCCAATGGAGGATGAATCTTCCTGTGCTACTGGATGGTGTAGAAAAGATTACAGTGATGGAGAACAAGCAGCAGCATCTTTGTTGCATGAGGTGAGGCTACGGTCTCCAGTAATGCTTGAGACTTGGCTGGCAAAGAGCAATGAGGTTGTCACTCACAGAATGCCCTGGATTAGAAACCGTGACTTTAAGGTGGTACGAGGGTTGGACTGGGACCTCCACATGCCTGTAAAAGTCAGGTGCAATGTACTGGAAGCTGGGCTCTTAGTGACTGAGCCCATAATATTGATGTTTTGGACTTTCATGATCCTTAGCTCAGGCTGGTCACAACAGAAAAAGGCCATCCATGTGGGGAAGATATCATTAGCATCATCAGACATGGGACAGGTTATGGGATATTTGATCTTGAGTGAGAGGGAACTTGGCTGTTTCTTAGCTCTGCATGAATCAATTGGAACCCACAAGTAGGCAAGGTAGAGAGTTTCCAAAAAATGCTGAGTCCAGTAGTGGTGACCTGGGTGCCAGAGCTGTTTCATAGCATGCCAATGACCGGTGCTTTCTGGCAGAAGGGTAAGATGATATATCTCCTTGTCTGCCAGAATTTTCATACCAAGGAAAAGGCAGCTAAATCTTAAAAAGTTGACCAGAAATTGATAAAAGAATGTAATAAACCAATGAGGCATACAGGTAAAATATATTTATAATACTACCTGTAAGTAGGAGAAGTCCAAAACTGTGGGCCTGCATGTGATATTAGAATACAGTGTGTGTGCGATATACCAAATGATGGATATCTAGAAAAAAGTTATAGCAGATGATCTCAATTACAATGCAACCTGTAGGGAAGGTCAAGGATGGTATGTAAAGGTAGAATCACTGAATTTTCCTTAGAAGTGAACAATTCCTCCAATGTTATATCATCCACCCAGACTCTGGCTCTCTCATGATGACAATGTGCTTCTTGCCACGAGCAGAAGTAGTAACCAGGTTGTATTCTGATTCTTTGAAGCCAAGGCTTATGACTAATGGGAGATAACTCAGTCTGACCGCCACGTAGGGAAGCAGAAAACTTTTAGCTCCCTTTAGATCAAAGTATTATCTAGGAGAGCTGATCTATGAGTTAGTAGTAGTTCTCCTAAGGTATTATGATTGGATAACCTACTGAAAGAAAACAAAATGTTTTATAAACATATTAGACACACACACACACACATACACACACACATTTTTAATATAGATTAAAGTTTTGAACATAGACTTGCAAATCACAAGCAAATTATTTTAGTTTCTTGTTTTCATTCTAGTTTTTATTTTGGCATGCTAGTTGTTTCAACAGATCCTTTAAATTGGTGAGTTTGTCTTTTGTTTTTAGACAGAAATCCAGGCCAGTTAATTGTTTAAACCCTGAAAGTAACTTGGGTAAAAAGGGAATTTTGTCCAAAGGTAATGTCCTGCTACATTACTCCTTTTGTGACCTTTTATTCATAATATTAACAGGATTCATATGGCTGAGTGAAGGTCCTTTACATCAAACTACTACTTCATTATTATTGCTATTATTTTCAAAGCATTATTTCTGAGACCACTTATATATTTTTTGAGGCATTATATAAGTTTAGCACAGTGGTGCCTATGATTCCAAACCAAGAAATGGCCTTCATTCTGAGCAATAAGTACATGATGCCATGATATAAAAACTAGACACTATCATTGAAAGCAATCAAGCATTATTTTCACAGTTTTAATACTGGTACAACATTCTAATAAGTACGGTAATCCAATTTTCAAGACAGAAAATGAACTTACTGGAAATAAAAAATTTTAATGCAATAAAGTTCATTTTTACCAAAACTTTCTTCAAAACAGAATTTTTTTAAATACTGAAAGCACAATGCCAATGAGATGATTTGACTAAAATCACTGCAACAATAGTGTTGCAAGAGTGGTTTAAAAAAGGAAAGTACCAGAAGCACACACACTAAACACATCTGCAGTATTGAATGGCAGTGTCTTAGTTGAGACAAATCCAAACCATTCAATATCTGTAAATAATTCATGTTGTAGGTATGAAAAAAAAAGGTTTGTCAATTATGTATATACTTACACTTTGATCTGTAGATCTTCCTTTTCAGTTATCACTTCCTGCAGGGTTCTACCTGAATCTGATAAAAGTAAAGATGTCTTTTCAAAATCATATTTTATTCGTCCATGGAATGCTATTTCCCATCTGCTCCATTATCATGTGTGTGTGTGTGATTTTGGAATTTTGTATGTAGCATTAAAAATTGTTTTAGTCATATCACTACAATGTCTGTAGTGTGGCAGTTTATAGTCATGTTTAGCACTGGGCATCATGCCGCAGACATGTAGCATGATGTCCCACCCAATCACAATAACCTGTCACCAGGCCGACCAGTCCTAACACTAACCTATTAATGCTGAGCACCCAGTGAGGCAGCTATTAGTTCCACGACTCACCAGGGGTGTGAAACCACGACCTACCACATCCAAGGTGGATGCTGTAACCACTAGACCATTGCAGCAGTCCCATCATGACACATAATTATGACAGTATTAACAATATTGTCAAAGAAACTGAACAAAATTCAAACAAAATTTAACATATAATACCAACAAGAATGTCATCGTAAAAGTGATACCTCACCTATGTGTTGCAGGCAAGACAAAAAACATATGGATAAAAACAAGATTCCTGCAGAATGCTATTTTCAACTCTTTCATAATACCTAAATAGCCTTAACTCTGGATCACATGAAAAATTGATCTTCTTCTCCTTAGAAGTTAGTAGCACTTGTCAAGCTGAAATCATGCACAAAATTTCTTTAATGAAAAACCTATGGCTGGTCAATATCTTCACCAACAATGCCACAAGATGAGACAACTGAAGTTACAGCAACAGAGAACAAGAAACTTATTTCTCACATACATTTACAAACAAGGAAAATCTTTTTTGTACAAAAATTTTGTGCAATTTGGAAATAACACCTGTTAAAGTAAGTCAGACCAATATCTTTTAAAAAAGTAAGCTGCAACTGAAAATTAAAAAACCTGAGCAATATACTTGGGGAAAATATATATGATGACTTCCAAAAATAATTCAGCTTAAAACACAGAGGGTATGATTACTTTAAAAAAAAAAATCTGTCAAAGCTAGTACCTTCAAACAAAATGAAATCAAATTTTTCAGTAAATTATGTTTCTTCAAAATCACATTATATTAGGAATAGTAATCTGTTGCCTCTTCAATCCAGTCCTACAAAATGACGAAAAATGTGGCTTTTTGTTGATCTCCTATAGTAACTCTTGCCCATTATCTCCCCTTGTCAGTTGATGCTAGTTTTTAGTTGCACGAGATACTGCTTGCATGGCAGGATGGTTGAGAGGGGCTTTAATGTGATTGTCAGAACGAAATTTACTGTAAAATTTGCTTTTTGCTTCAAATATGTTCAACAATCACAATATGGTAAAAGAACAGGTAGAAGAGGAGGAATTGTTCAGCATTCGATCTCTCTTTGGGTATTCTTCTAAGGAATGATGGCTGGATTCCCGATGCGAAAAAAAAGTTTCTCCTAATAACAGAAGTAACACAGCTTATGGTGTGACCCATACATATGGTCAAGAAGATAAACACTTAAATCTTCTTATCTAAAAATTTCACTGGTGAATCCATCAAAACTAATGGACTCTGTTGATTGTTGTAATTAGGTCTGGTGACTGTCTTTGTTGTTATCACCAGACCTATCTGGTTCAAGGTTTGCCTCTGTGAAGCTAAAACTCTGAAATTAAGGCTCAAGAAGGTTGGCCATGCCTGCCAGCCAAAAGCTTCTATTATATTTCACAGGATGGAACGTTGCATTCAAATGTGAAGCTTGCTAGACACTTCTGAGCAATAATGTACATGAGGTTACTCTGATCTGGTGAGACTTGAGAGTATACCAAGCATATTACTCATAAGACTTGAGAATTTTGACTCTTCATGAAAGCCATTATATCTTGGATCGAGGCTCACACATATTGCCTGAATCCCACATGTGGTAATCTTCATAAGGGGACTATCTTCTGAGGCCTCAGAGTGTTTTGATTGTAAAACCCATTAAAAGCATTTTAGCATTAGTGATGCAATTTCCATATTGCTGGTAATCTGAAACAGCATACGATGGTAACCTTTTATATTTAAGAAACTGGAAGTTACTATAGCTTAATTCAGCATAGCAAATTTTATCTAATTTGTGACTAAAAATTTTTTTTCAGGTTAGTGTCATTAGCTAAAAGTACATAATAAATTTAAAATACTTCATGTGAAACATATCAGGTACTTTTAGTTGCATTTAGTGATCCTGACCTGAAAGGTTACTGAGTTACAGATAGGATACAATTTGTGATGTGGTATGGAACGAAGTAAAAAAGATGAAGAAGAGTTATTGGAATTATTGATCTGACCTCGTCTAATACTCAGCATCAAATTATATATGGATAAAGGATGGAAAATTTGCCAAAATCTGTTCATTTGACTTATGCTCTACATTGACTTATAGGCTGTCAAATATGATACTAACTTGCAAAATCACTCTTGTTACTAATGGAAAAGTGAAAATAGTGTTGTTTTAGAGGCCTACAGTATATACCTGAACTCATGCATTATGCCTTTAATTAATATTTCTATCAAAATAACACCAAATAAGAAAACAAAGCATGAATAATAAATACAGCATGTCATAAACTTGTTAAAACTATCTCCAATACTAATGGATTAAGCGAAAATAGTCAAAGACATGCTAACTTGACAACATGAAGTCAAGTATAGCGTGGTGTAACATGGTCAAAGTACAAAAAAGTTGATAAAATCACAATTTGGCAGAAATTGTAAAAATTATAAACCAGCAGCAGAATGATTATTCCACATAATAAATCCAAAGGGATTGTTGGATGGTTTGATTTGAACACAAAAGTGGTTTGGATTTTTGGAGGCAATATGTAGCACAGTATGAGCACAGCAGCAGTGATAAAAACTACAGACACCTGGTGATGGCAAGGGGAGGTAAAAGTCAAGAGTTATCGCCCTTTGTCTATATGAGTTATAAAATGACACTTTGTCTCGTAACAGGGCTGGATTCGCAAGGTAATGTAACATGATTGGGGAATATATTTAAAACACCAATTTTTCAAGAAAGCTTTTTTAAAAAGGAAAAAGTCAAAAGTGGTCTCTGATGTACAACTCACCTCCTCCAGCCAATCTTGAAGACTGGGCTGCAATCTTTTTGTCCAATTCCTGAACTTCCCCTTGGTAACGGTCCATCATTATAATGTCATTCTGAATTAACTTAGCTGCTGCTTCATCATTTTCTTTCACTTCTACTACTTCCTCAAGCTGTGTAAATAAAGAATAACTCAAAAGATTCTGTAGAATTCATAGACTTGTCAGGTCTTTTTTCATACCAGCAATACAACATTTTTGACAAGAGTAAATGGGTGGCACATTATATGCCCACACTGTATTAATTGTCTTCTAAGCAGACACTAATACAACATATTTGTCATGGGAGATTACTGACAAAAGAGTCACATTAACCTTATTCTTTGGTCCAGGTATGCAGCTTTGAGCTAAACTTAATGTGCAGAACCCATTGTTTTCTTATGAGTAATACTATGAGATAACCCATACCTGACTTCAGAACCTATGTTTCATTAAAACATTTAGTGCAAGTCATGCAAAATATTTGCGGAATAAACTAACTCTAGAACAAATTTAATCTTTAAAACACTAATTTTAGCCATATTGACTTTGACCTCTTCCACAGGCCTCTTCCAGATACTCAGTGCAATCCTTCTTCAAGGTACAAAAGATATTATGAAAAATATCTTTTTCTTCCAAAGTGACTCACCTTTGACAATTTGATCCCCACAATTAATAAGCTTATTTCTTGTTACACAAGCAAGTCATCCACAAACTTGGGTGAAGATACATGGTTATTAACTGGAATTTCTGTGCAGAAACCATTTTTCTTCTTCCAGTCACACAACCTTGACCATTGACATTAAAAAAGTTAGAAGTTGGAGTTCTACCTAACATTAAGAGCAATATATCAACAAAGTATGATTCAGGTATGTGATACATAGATGCTGTCATAAATTTTCTTAAGAAGGGTTCGTTCCCCACACCCCTCTCTAGAGTGGGTAATTACTGGGAAGGGTCAGGTGTGGGTGTAAACTACTGCAGAAAGGAAGATGGGTGACAACAATTTTATAAGGTGTAGAAAAACTTAAGCTAAAACAAGCATTTAATGCTTTTTTTATGACTTATTTGACAATAAATGTATAAGGTATCTGCATATGTAACTGTTGCTGAAATGGGAAGTATTCATCTTTGTTAACACTCGTCTTCAAAAAGCCTTAGCACACTGAAAGTAATTTAATGGAACACACACACATCCATTTATTTATGGTTTCAGATGTTAGGTCACAAGAAATCTTAGCTTCTAACTAGATTGATAAAGTTTTAAAGGTCTGTGGTTACACAGTTCCTCTATGCTATGTTTGGCAAACCATCCAATATTTCATCCTCCCATGTTTCATTCTTAACATATGATCTTTCCATCTCTTTGACTTTCCTAAAGAAATCAGTTATATTTTGTTTCAGCGTGACACTGCTGTTGCTATTTAGACATTTTCCTAATGGATGATCAATGGACCAATTATACCTCTCCAGCAAACAATTAAACTGGAGGACCTCTATAGCTTTTGCAATACTCCAGCAGGTCTAAATCAAGATGATTGCATTCGACCAATATCCTCTGTAGATGTACAACTAATCAAGATCATGGAGATAATACACAAAAGATGCCAATCTGATCAACCTAATAAAACAAAAAAAAAAATATTTTAAAATTGGACACTGGATTTGAGAAACTGGGGAAACCCACCAAAACTTGTGTGATCTTAACCTCAGTGGGATTTAAAGTTGCACGACTCTCAAAAATTTTAGCGAGAAAACCCTGATCCCACAGCGTGGCAGCATCTCTGGTGATACTCAACTAATTTTATTGTGCAGAAACCATTTTCTTCTTTCAGTCACAGAGACCTTGACCTTTGACCTAACACCTAATTACAAATGAATTTGCAGGACACTTGATTGTTTTTTTTTTGCACCAAAACAGTTAAGATAAACATTCAAATAGAAATGAGCATACATTCTATAATTTTAACCCCAAACAATAATTATGTAAAGTAAGACTCACATCTTGAATATTGGTTTTCAGCTGGTCTATCTCATCAACGGTTTTCTTCAAGATGGCTTTCAATTGTGGTATCTCCAGGGTTTCTAGTGTCATCATCTGAAACACTTATAAAATGTCACACAAGAACTCCAACATCTTGGACTGATGAAAACAAGAGAAATCAGATACTCAGAAAACATAAGCATTACAAAAGTAATTCTACCGCAAACTTATTCACAATGCATGGTATAAATTCATTCATCTTTTATATCTGAAACAGTGACAAATGCAGAGATTCTATCCTGTTATTTAATCTGAATTGTTCATTGGTTTTTCTCCAAAAATACTTACCTGATCACAATACATTAGGGATAACTTTCTCTTCCACCTCCAAACCAGGCCTCCCAGAAAGATGATAAATGTGTTTCTGTCCATAAATATTATATACGCAAAGGGAAACAACTCTCACAGGTCACCTACAAACTAAGTAGGTATACACGTTTTATTTACTTGAGTGAAACTTCAATGGATGATAGCTATGTGAGTAAGTATTATTGGAGAAACATATTTATTAAAATATTTGCTCTTTATCAAATAAATGCCCTGATCATATTACATTAAGAGAATATACAAAAGGCGGATTAGATGCTGACGAATTTAACCTAATGATAGTTTAGCACAAGAGACAATTTGTTTATACACATGTATGGTAGATCCATGTGGGATTCAGTAATTTATTATTTCCCATGCAAGCAAGTTCATGTCTGAGTCTAAACTTGTTCTTTGATGAATGGAAAGTGGTTTCTGTCTGAGCAGCTACCACAAAAGCAACACAATTCATTTCTATCCTTAGCAAACACAGGAAAGCTAGCAGATGTAAACCGAGTGTGCATCTTAACTGGTTCCACAATGATACGAATTGCAACATTACACTCAAATCCAAGCTCATATAAGTTGCTCATATTTCATGAGGTGAAATCTTTATTAGTGTACCTGATCTGTCAGCATTCAGAGTACCCCGATTTAATAGCTCGCTTTAGGTATGACTTCAGTGATGTGACACCAGTTGCTGAAAACACAAGATTTACCAAAAGTATGTGCTAAAGTTGAGGATATTCAGCTGTTGCTTTCCTCTCCAAGAGAATAAATCATCACCAAACATTAACATATTATCACGGAAACGGAGATGATTATTTAAAAAAAGTCGGTTATTATAGTCTATGACATCAGGTGAGGTGGGGAGTGGGACTGGTCAAACAATTATAGGTAGAAAAGACTCAAATAAAACAATCTTATGTTGAAAAGACTCGAATAAACAACATCGTGACCAATAAGGAAGTTATTCAGAAGCAGTGGGGAAAATGGAGCAAATGGAAAGAAAATTGCATATGTACCAAGATTTAAATGACGTTTTTGAATGGTTTTTCAATGTGAATGACAACACCCGCTCGCATATCATGCCATGAATAAGAACTATTAATGTATATTCAGTTGAAATAAGTCAACTATTATAGCACAAGAACCGTTCAATTATTAATGTTGCTTTTAAATGAAGATATTAAATGCTTTGAAAAATGAAGCTTTCTTATGTCCATATACTTCTCACCAAAAATTTAGTTTCCTCTGGAATGGCCACCCAACTTATAAGGCCTCTTTCCTGTTGCAGAAGAGGTGGCCGTATATGAGAGGGACTACTACTGTATACTCTTTCCTGTTGCAGAAGAGGTGGCCGTATATGAGAGGGATAACAACTGTATATATGTGTGTGAATATATATATATATATATATATATATATATATATATATACACACACACACAAGCTCATATATATGTATGGGAATGTATCGAGGCCCCATAATTTAGTTTTCAGGCTTGAACACTTCTTGATTTTGTTTTGTTTTCTTATTTGTAATATCTCTTCTTTCAGTCCACACCACTCCCTCGATAACTTGCTAACCTGCTTATAACGCTGTGTCCAGCATGGCTCCTGATTTTTTTCCAATGAAAATATATTTTAAAATGTGTTGAACATGAAAAAAGTCGTGATAAGAAATGGTATATTGAACCTTGATACATGGCTCGTTTTTATCATCGAAAATGGTGATTATTTGCCCGTAAAGATAGAATCCATATTGTGAAATTTGCAAGTTCTAATAAGATATCAGATATTATGTTAGGTTTTTTAATAGAGAAATAGTTGTCAATACACTGTAAATAAACAGCGATCAACTAAAAATTCTGGTAAATGCTAACATGTGGCAACATAGAATGAAATAAACACCAATTATATGTCATGCTAGGTGAAATTCACATTATAATCCTTTAATTTTGCCTCAACACTATAATAAAAACATATATATTCTCTTATATGAAAACATGAAAAGAGTCAGTCAACCTTCACATCGAAACCTGGGAGTACTTCTGTTAGAACCTAATTACATGCCAGCTTTGTTTCGATCAACAGCTTGGGGAAGTGTTTGTTGCAGTAAAAGAATCAATTTAAAGAAACCTGTCTTGTTTTATCACTTTAAATATGTCTTTTGTATCAAATCAAACAAGGTAAGTACAATAAAATAAAATTCAATGGCATGCCAATAGGAGCATAAGTTCTTGTACTCATTACTGTTCTCAAATTTCATTTTATTTGACCAATCGAAAATGTTTTCACATTTTTATGTATTAACATCATTAAAGTATATAATATCAGTAATGTATACTAATCATTTGTAAATGTGACCATGAAGAGCAAAGGAATTAGGTGAAAGGTGTACTCAGTGACTGAAAAGCTGTACTTCATAGATAAGTTCATAATGGTGAAGCAAGATAAAAAATTTGCAATGAACTAAAAATTGCTGAGTCGACATTTAGAGGTTGGCTTATGTATGAGTTGAAACTTCAAAATTACTTGCATGATGTTGATTCAGATGAAGGGATGAAATGAAAATGAGCACGAACTGCAAACGAAAACGAATTAGATGATACTTTGTATGCATGGTTCACCTAGCAATGTGTCACAAACTGCAAGTGTTATTGTGTTCTAATTTATATTGTTTACAATTTTTAGACCCATTAAATTCATGTTGGTAATGGTTAACCCTTGTGAATTTATTTTTTTCTTCCATTTTACTTCTACCGCAATAAAAATCTACCATTCGTTCGATCAACATTGTTTTTTCGAATTGTTTTGATTTTTTGTATTTAAAAAAACGTCTACTTTGGATAAAAAAAAAAACTAGAATGTATACCATTCACAAAAAAATTAGTGAGGTAGTACACAACGTGTGACGTCGTACATGTGCTAAGCAAACGGAAAATATGTAATGTTTTAATGATCTCTATATACTGTAAGTTATCCTGAAATTAATGTTACGCTGTGAGGAAAAAACTAAACAAAGTACACCGATATGAAGAGATATCTATTCACTGTAAATCTTAGCATGATTATTGAGTATTCAACACTGTAACATAAATTCAAAGAATGAGTTTACTGCTAGCTACCGAATATGTTTATTCACCACCCGGGCATCTATTTATCATCTAGAATCATAACTGATACAAACTCACATTGATGCCTGCTGGGTAAGTAGTATACTTGACATCAACTTGCTTTAATGATACTCTTTGTAACACATGCTAGCGAAAGTATTGTCATTTGCACTCACATTGAATATAAAGGTATTTTGAAAAACATGTACTGATCTTTATTTACAAGATACTGTCATATATTAACCTGGATATAATACATTCTTGGTTATCTTGCACCTAACACTGTTATGCATGAATGGCGCATGTGTGAAAGCATTCCATTGATGTTTCTCTCTCACTTTTTTTTTTATTGTGATTTTCTTGGATCCATTTTTCAGTCATGATAACATATTTAAACCTCTGAGTAAAGCCAAATATAATTTGTTTTTCAATGCGTTGTGTGTTATACGGCATAAGTGATGCACGCTACAGTATGAATGGGCACTATTCTATGGTCATGGAGAGAGCATCTCAACATACCCCATGAAACTAATCAATGATTTGGACATGAAGTGTGTATCAGACATCTTCTTACAATGTATTGGAGTATGCTCGTTTTTTTTGGCCCAGAGCTGCTTTTTTAAAAGCCGGACCAAACATCGTGCAGTTATATATGCATTAACATGTTTCATGTCCATTCTCATTGACCTTAAATCATGTACACTTCATTGTCATCACTGTAATGTAAAAGAATAAACTGCATACATCAAATAAATATAAATTGACAAATAATGAAACCACCTTATTGAAAGTGTAATAGCTAATTCAGCACCTGAAAATTAATCCAGTGAAACTGAATGTTTAAGATTAAAATCAAATGTGACATATAAAAATATTCATCAGAATTAAAAACAAAATGTATAAAACATTCTAACTTACTATGCCATTGAAAATAAAAGCTAGATGATTTAAAATTTAAGCAAAAGATTTTTAAATGGATTCTATGGAGGACATCTAACAGTATGAAAATGAAAGTAAAAACTGATTAGGTATAATAGTGGCCACCTAGTGGGTACAAAGGGAAGTTAACCTACAAGATTTGCCTCCTTTCGTCAATCTAAAATATAGGCAAGAAAGCTGTTTTTTGTCTTTCTGAGTGAAAGTTATCTCTAATGTAATGTGATCAGGTAATGTATTTGACAGTGAAATATTAAGACACAGGTAAACTTTTCTTTCATTTCTTTCAGTCTGTCCATCCATCTCTCTCTTTGTTATTTACTATTCAATACTACTTTTAACTAACTTGAATGCCTCTAGTCTAGTAAACAAAAACACAATGTTTTCATGCACTGTTCAACATGCTTATCTGGTTCATTCATTCAAACCACATAACATATTAAAAATATTAAATTTGATATTTAATGCAATAATGTAAAGATTGACAGCAGTCAAGTCAATAACAGAAACTGACATTTTCCTTCAGGGGTTTGAGTTGCATCATGTCATCATATTTCTTCTGGAATTCCTCAAGGTCTTTCTCTGCCTTTTGCAACTTGGCAGGTACCATTCTGAGCTTTTCTTGCAGCTGTAACATATGACGGGAAACAATATATCCTGAGTGTGATAAAGGCAAAAGTTTACAGCACTTTGAATCAAGTGATGAATAGTTACATTTTGTCTTAATGCTGCTTACTGTTAAAACTAAAATACAAATCAGATGTTCATAATCAATACACTGAACAGCAAGTGCCACTGTGAACCATAGCTTTTATTTCTTTTGTCTATACACTGTGAACCATAAGTTCTTTTCTCTACACACTATGAACAGCAAGTATCACAATGAATTATTTTATTATGCAGTTTTTATATCTTCATGATGTGCTCCATTAATAAGCAGATTAGCAATCATTCTGTGATAATGGCCAATAAACCATGGTCACAATTTGGCAACATTTGTGTCATCTACACAGAAATAAAAATAACCTTGATAGTTTTCATTTCATGCATGATATAAAAAAGAAAAAAGTATTTTCAGTAAATTTTCAAGAAAACTGACTTTATATAAAGACAGTTTCCTTCATTACCACATATTAATTTATTAACATTCAAGAAACAACAAAATAGCCTGAAATTATTCCAAGGCAAAAAAGTCTAAGAATACAAACCTCCAAAATTAATTCTCTGACTTCCTGTTCCGTATCAAATTCTCGGTGACATAAGGGGCAGCATGGGTCATCCTTCCCAAGGTCTGTTGCATACTTCTTGAAAAAATGTTCAGCTCCAAGCAGCGAGCCTCTTTGACTTTAAAAATAAACAGAAAATGAGTAGATTGATTTGATGACAATTTCTAATTCAAGTATTGCCTCTTACGTACAAATAAAGAAAGTAACACAGCTGTGTTAGCAATTTTATCTTAAAACCTATTCAAGTCTAATGCCAGTATTTGAAGGTTTGACATACCATATATATTCACTGCAAACTAAAAAGATCCAGATCTGCTGTCACATAATTCACTGATATTTCATATATGTTTATGTATTCACAGATGTCTGTGCATGTGTTCCAGGCTTGATACTTTGACTTTTAAAATCACTTAATTATTTAGCTTCAAGCCAGATGCTTCATATCATGTTGTATACACTATTGTACATAACAGATAGAAGGCCTCAAGGTAGATTAGTAATGTAACTAATCGAGTTACCTTCTCTAGTACTGTAACTAATCGAGTTACCTTCTCTAAATACCTTCTCTGGCTGCTCTGAAGGCCTAGCTCAATGGACATATTTCTCATTTAAATCTGTTATAGTAGTGATAAGATGCCAATTGTGTGCTAGATAGATGGACCTATCACTGAGATCCCCATATTAAATATTTGGCTGTACTATTTCAACAAAAAGGTCCTCATGATAGGACACCTGGAATGCTGGTGGATGGTTGGTAATGGTATAGCCGTATTAAGAGTTGGATCCAATGGATTTGGCATGAACCCCATGCACCCTGACTTGCAGGCCATGCTTAGACAAGAGGGAAGACTTACGCCCATTGGGCTGCCTAATATTGGGGAATACTCCCTAATGAGTTGGTATCACCAACAACAAGCCGTAGGTTGTCTTCCTTGATTTATTACATCTTTCATTAACTTCAAATGGACTATTGCTTTTATTGTGCATTTGATGCATTTAGTAAACATTTCTCCTAAAGCAACAAAGGAAGAGAAAACAAAGCATAGATTAGCAAACTATAACATGACTAACAAGCTAAAACATTAGCCCAAACTTCATACCACATATTAAACATGCTGCTAATCATAGTGTATACTTAGTATAAACAAAACAAGACTCATAGTAGATTTCACTGCTCTCAAAGTTGTATACATAGCATTTAAATGATATTCTGCTGGAACAACTCAAAAACAAATATTGACAGTGGAAACTAGTAATGTATTTTAAATTACTAAGTTGTTAAAACACTGTCATAACTAACACAGAAGTGAAAGTATATCAGAAACATATGGCCCTGTTAAGAACTTGTGCACAATGCTTAGTTATTAATTAAACCATAATTCTATCAAAACAGCACAAAATACAAGCCAAGCATAAATATCAAGCAGCAGATTAGAATTTTGCTAATAAGAGCTCTGTAATGGGCAGTGTAAAGAAATGAGGGCATGGTAACTCATAATGATAAATAATGTGTACAACCTGCAACAGATTGATAAATCTACACAATAAATTCAAAAGGAACATTGGATGGGTATATAAGGACACAAAAATGGCTTGATAGTCTGAGGAAGAACTAACAACTAGTGACACCTGGCAATGCTATTGGGAGGTAAATGGCAAGAGTTGCTGCCCTTTGTCTATTTGAAAAAGACAGGATAAGACAATGTTTGTCTTTTGGTGGGGCTGAATTCACGAGGTAGCATGCCAATATTCCTAATCTAATGTGATTGGGGGAACATATTCGAAGGAGAAACTCCAGAATTTCAGAAGTCTGAATGCCTGGAACATTTTCACAAAACTCATACAAAATAGACTGGTTTTAATAAAATGGTTTCTTGATCAACATATTCTGATTTTTAAAGTTCACCAAACTATCTTCCATATACCAGTCAATCAAACTAGTGCTTTTCTCACTACCTGTGTGCATACATATACCTCCTGTTGAAGAAGTTGACCTCCATAACATTGATTTTCTAACAAATTTTCAATGTAATTTGGAGTGCAGGATTGATAAATAAAAGTTACAAATAATGCCATGACTTACTCTTGAGACTGTGTCATTTTTTGCTGAATAATCTGAAGTCCTTCATTAAAGTTCTGACTGCCACAAACTTGCAATATTCTCTCTTCAAGAGCTGAAATCCATGAATACAGGTAGGTCTTGAAAATATGTATATTCAGCTGGAACTTTACAGAAACATAATGTAAAGGAAAAAAAATAACCTTCTCTCTGTCAAATACAGTTGCATTTCATTCACTCAAATACAATTAGATTAAAACAGGATTTCTAAAATGTGTGTTTAAGACCCAAAAGAAAGTGTCTAATTATTGAAAATCTCATTGACTTGAATTATAAATCTCTCAACTGATTTCCTTTTGGTCTAGTGGATGTTAAAGATATGAGGTTTCTATTGTATAAAGTTATGTATTTGTTTACAGTGGTCTCCCTCACCAGTGGCCACCTCCTCTACATGGTCAGTTTTTGCAGTGCTGATGAGTTTGTGTATAAAAGTACCTCTTGTGGGCACACATCCCACTGATGCAGCATGCAGCCAGCATTTTAGGCCAAAAATGTCAAATCTACATCTCCTAAGTGGCCACATTTTATGTACTATGTGTCCATTGCCAATACCTATTCAGAAGGTAAGTAATCCAATTATCTCTAATGATCATTTTTTCCTTGAATTCAGGTTTTTGCTACTGAAAGATGTGATGGTTAAAGTACATTATAACATGTACCACCAGAGTTAATATTATATCATTATATACAAATGCCAAGAGTTACAGGAAATGGGATAAATAATATTGAGATAGAATTTTGGACTTTACACACTTGTCAAGTTCCTCTCTTTGATGATAATGTTTGGAATTAATTGTCAAGATCATAACATGGTTAACATAAGCTAAATAAACTTTTATTTATTCATACACAAAGAAAAACGAACCTTAAGCAAAACAGGTTACCATGCAAAGACCGAAAATCACATGACAGAACAAGTATCATAAACAATACATTTTTTCTACTTTACAAACATTTTATCTTCATGATGAAATTGCAGTAACGTGCAATAAGCAATATAAGAAAATATCATTACAAAACCCTAACATTTCGTCACAGAAATGGAAAATTCTTCCTTATAAAGAAAGAAAGAGAAAAAGATATTTGATTCCGTGACAATGGAGAGAGTTCAAGACTTCTTGCCCAAAAACTGGATGTTGGAAAGACTCAAATAAACAAGATTGTAACAGAGTCTGAGAACATTTTGCAGCAGTGGGAAAATGGAATATATGGAAAAATAACAGTTCCAAGCGATGTTTGTAACAAGCTTTAAATCACAAGTTTTAAATGGTTTTGCAATGTGCAATGTGCAAGCCAAAAATAGCCTACTTAAATTTCACGGTTAAGAATTAAGAACTATAAATGTTATGTTCACTTGAAGTCTATTCTTAATAAAATTAGTTTGTAATAATTAATGTTACTTTTAAATGAAGATATTATTGCTTTGAAGTTACATGTAGCTATCTTACTACATACACATAAATACATATCTCACAGGAAAGGAACAGTACCCATCTTGCATGGTCAGATTGCACTATCTCAGAGATTACCCAATTGGCTGACATGTCATTAAGATTAATGAGCACCGCTGTGGTATAGCCTTCTGGACTAATCTGCCTTAATGAAATGCATAAATTGGAAAAAAACAATTTATTTGAAGTTTAGTAAAGTTACTATCTTAAATTTGAATGCTGAAGCCATATATATTAAGAATGCCTTTACGTAATTTCTCATGAAATTTATTTTAGCAAGGCACCAAGTATTAATGCAAGTGATAATATTACTATGATTTATGCAATACCTGCTGTTTTTTGGGACTGAATTCTTTGTAATACGCATAACAGATAGGCAAGAAACAGTACCTTGTAAACATATTCCACAATACACATCACTAACCTTTGCATTCATCTTCCTTTTTTTTCAATTGATCTCTGAAAATCCATGATAAAATCACTTGAATAAAATATATATCTGGTGTAAATAAATAAGTAAATAAATTTCAAAATAAAGAACATAATTTAGTGAACTATCATATCAGTAATTCTGGGCATCTTAGTAGTTAGAATTCATTTTTATTTTCAAAAATATCTTGCAAATAGGTTAATAACAACTTTCAGTAAAAACTCCCAATGTGTATGACCTCCAAAAAAGATGGATCCTTTTCTAAGACCAAAATTACATAAGAAATCTTAAATGCAGGCTCTTCAGCAGTATTTACGACTCCCATCTGGGAGTACTTGAGTTTAAGGGGTCAAATAATGACAAAGCTATTTTATAGTATGGAAACTTCAATACAGTTAGCATATGTTAAGGTAATAAGTTTGCTGCATGCTTACAACACAGTAACAAACATGTTACATGGAAAGACAAGCATGGCATGAGTCTGTATTATATCATCAGCTAACTATATGATGAATATCATGGAACATATTGTATCACCACCCAAGTATCATGGTATTTGCTGTATTGCCACTTGAGTATTTTGGTATGTGTTGTATTGCCATTCAAGTATAATGATATGTGTTGTATTGCCACATAAGTATAATGGTATATGTTGTATTGCCACTTGAATATCTTGGTATGTGTTGTCTTGCCACCCAAGTATAATGGTATGTGTTGTATTGCCACTCAAGTATAATGGTATGTGTTGTATTGCCACCCAAGTATCTTGGTATGTGTTGTATTGCCACTTGAGTATCTTGGTATGTGTTGTATTGCCACTTGAGTATCTTGGTATGTGTTGTATTGCCACTTGAGTATCTTGGTATGTGTTGTCTTGCCACCCAAGTATAATGGTATGTGTTGTATTGCCACTCAAGTATAATGGTATGTGTTGTATTGCCACTCAAATATAATGGTCTGTATTGTATTGCCACCTGAGCATCATGGTAAGTGTTGTCTTGCCACCCAAGACAACATGGTATCATGGTCTGTGTTGTATTGCCACCCAGGTATCATGGTCTGTGTTGTATCGTCACTCAAGTATCATGGTATGCATTATATTGCCACCCTAATATGGTATGTGTTGTATTGCCACCCAAGTATAATGGTATGTGTTGTATTGCCACCCAAGTATAATGGTGTATGTTGTATTGCCACCCAAATATTATGGTGTGTTGTATTGCCACCCAAATATCAGTATACCCAAATATTGCAACAGTACAGTACAGGCCTCTTACAGCATGATTGTGTACAAGAACGATCTATAAATAAACCTCATACACTATGTTTAAGCAAATCTGTCTGATAAATGCTTTCTAATGAATAAATATAAAACAGACGCCATCATCAGCACAGAAGCTATGATCATGTCATGAGTCTATACTGCATACATTAGAACCACATTTAAAAGTAGAGAAATTGCCATTAAATTGTAAAACCAATGTACAACCTCACCTAGTGCAGTTTGCGAAACTTTACATAACCAGATAATCATCTCATTGCTCAATTGCAAATGGTTGCATAGTAAGTTCTTGATCATGGCATTCGATATGGAAGTCAAGCCGTTACATTATAAATTTGTTAATATTAATGAATGCTACACTGATTCATTCCATCAAAAACAAATCAACTGCATGATTTCACCCCTCGCTCAATTTTGTTAGCAGCAGTTGTGAAATCACACATTCTGGAGAAAACCATACATGCATTTTTCTGACATTTAGTTATGACCATAACAAAGCTTATGCCCCATAAAAAATGTATCAATATCAAAACTATGAAATGCATAAAAAACAATCAGGTACACATGAAACATTGATCTTACGCCATCATCTTTCTTTCTGCTTCCCTCTTGGATAGAAGGTTTCTACTTTCATTTAGACTTGCATTGGATTTTCTGACATCCTCACTCTGCTTGCTGCAAAAGGATATAATCAATCTTATTTAATTGTGTATCTTGCGTAATTAAGTAGTGTAGTAAAGGAGGCAAAAAGTTGCTAGAGATTTATTTATAGCTTCATATTACTATATGCTGTGTGCAGTAAAAGAAATTAATACAGTATTGGAAATTGGTCTCCTAAGTGGCTTGTTTGCAGACTTCTTCAATCTAGCCATTAAAAAGATGGTGAGGATAAAGGCTTGGTGTTATGGATATTCCTCGGAAAGAGCAGGCAGACAGCACCTAGGCATGTTCTGCCAATTGTATATTTGTACTGTGGATATATCATTAGTCAAAATGTGTTCAGCAGCTCTGTGAAGTACTTGGACCAATTCTCATGCATGCCCTGAGATGTTCGTTGTGGGAGAAAAGAAGCTATGTTCTGCATGTTGAAAGATAGCCATAGAGACAAAGTCCACGATTGAAGCCACGATAATGATTTTGTCCACTAACTACAGAGTGTCATTAAAGGCTATCCAATCCATGCATATGGAGTGTGGCTTTGTCCTCCCTAAAGCAGTGATATCACTGCTGACTCCTGGAGTTTCCACAAGAAATACTGGTGTATGTTGCACTGCCAACAAACTGATGATGAAGGGAGGTCAGAATCTCTGTAACCCTACCAGACGGGGGAAGTAAGTTAAGTTGGACTCTTCCATTTCATCATAAGATTGAGAGATGCTAGAGCTCTGGTCCAGGTCGCTGATGGAGGAGGAAGAGGAAAAGGAGGAGGAGGAAGCCCGAACTTCAGAGGTTAAAAGCAGAAAACATTCTCAATGGAGGTTCCAAAAGCTGCATCTTCCCATGGCATCAGATAGTCTAGAAATGATCACTCAAGAAAAAACATCTTCTGGTTGCATGAGGTAAGGCTAACATTTCCTGTAATGCATAAGACTTTGGTGGCAAAGTGCTGCCTCTCACTAAACTCATAGAACACTCTGAACAGCTGCCAAGTAAAGAGTCTCTACTCATGGCAGAGTGTAGAGAACATGTGAGGCAACATCTGTGTAACTATTCTTTGCATCATGCTGAATGAGTATCTCAAGGTGGTATGTGGGTTAGTGATTGAGCCCATAATATTTAGTATTTTGCCTAATCCAGTCACAATGAAAATAGGACATATGTATGGATAGGATATAGTTAGGATCATCAACTGGGATGGGTTATGGGATATTTGATCTATGTCTGCATGTCTGCTGAGCAAGAAGGAACTTGGTTGTTTGTTAGCTCTGTCCTTCTCTGTTCTGCAACATCAATCAATTTGAACCACAAGAAGGCAAGGTAGAGAGCATTGCCAATAATGCAGAGTCCTGTGGTGGTGACTTGGGTGAAAGAGCTGTTTCAGAGCATGTCAATGTCTGGCGCTTCATGGCTGAAGGGTAAGATTTATGTCCCTTGTCCACCAGAAATTTTCACACTGCAGAAAGGTCAGCATGCAGACTGGTAACAGCTTTGTCAGAGCTGTTAATTTCTGCACTTTTGCTACAGTTCTAAACCATATAGAAAACCGTACCCTGCATCTGTCTATTAGAATTCAATGTTGGTGTGGAGCTAAATCTTAAAATGTTGATCAAGAAATTGATAAGAAACAGTCTAAGCAGGTAAAATATTATGACAATACCACATGTAAGTAGGAGAGGTATAAACCTGTGGTCCTGCACATGTGATGTTTGAATACAGTGTGGGTGCAGAGCTATACCAAATGATAGTTACCTGGAAGAAATGTGATAGCAGATCATCTCAATTATGATGCTATCTGTAGAGAAGGTCAAGGACTACATGTACAGGTAGAGTCACTGAAGCATGGCATTCCAAGGCTATGATACTGTGGCAAAGGAAACTCACCTGTATGTACCAGGAATGATGCATTATACATGCATAAGGAGTTTCCTAATGGCATAAAGACATGTATAAATAAAGTAACCTGAACATATCTTGTTAAATTGCACCAACTACCCATGTGAATGATTATATGCTCTTTAAATATGATAGAATGTTTATCCATATATACATAACCCCAGTATCACCGATAGAAAAATGCAGAAGATGCAGCTAAGTAAACTGTGATTAGAAGGTGACCTGTTCTTGTCCGACCAGAGTGGAAGCATACACAAATGTATGTATGTAAATTGAACAGGTAAAAAAATTAACATAAAAGGGAACTGAGGCATTGCTACATATATGTTTAAAGTATGTGTGACAATATCCATTATAAGGCAATTAACTGTAGGCCCAAAGACAACCTGTACAAGTGAAACACTGACATCGACACCCAGATGATACAAATGCCTTGGAATAGAAACTCACTGATATATACCCATTACCAACTGAATTACACATATATTAGGAGTTTTTATAAGCACCAATAATTGCATGTAATAAATAATTACAACCCAAACTGAATATGAGTCCCTGTGCAAGTACCTAAATGTGTGATGACAACAATGTGTTAGCAAACTGTAATGGCAGAACTTGGTTGGGATATAAAGAGAAAAAGTTGGAAATATGAACAGATTATACTTTCCTTAGAAGTGAAAATCTCCTCCAGCTTGTAATGGTATACCATCCACCTAGATTCTGGCTTCTGCAAGGTCTCTTGTGATGAATAAGTAAATATAAACTAGATAATAAGGGACTGATTTAGATTTATAATATAGCTTTAACAATATTTTCAGTCATATTGCTATGGTATCTGCAGTGTGGCAGTTTACAGTAATATCTAGCATTTGGGCATCATGCCATAGACATGTAGCATCATGTCCCATCCAGTCCCATTATCAAGACACCAGGCTTACCAGTCCTAACAGACTTTTAATGCTGAGCACACTGCAAGGTAGCTGCTAGTACCATTTTTATAAGGTTTTGGTATGGCTTGGCTGGGGTTTGAACCCACAAACTCCTGCATTATAGGTGGATGCTCTAACCACTTAGGCAACTGGAGAAGTCTAGAGAATAAGAATGTCTCCTACATTTATTGAAAAAAGAAGAGAGTGCTGGGCTGAGAAGGAGGAAAATATGGATTCTAATGAAACAGTAGTAAAAGGAACGAAATGTAGTGAAAAGGACAATTTAAATCATATTACTATATGTCAGATCAGTTCCATTTTTGTAAAGGACCATCTAGACATCATTAATGGTCTTTTAGTGGGGTCATACTGGATGTGAGATCTGCATCATTTTTTTTATTAAGAACAGCTAGATATGATGAATTGTCTTGCATTGAATATGACCATCTTTTCAGGGAGTGTGGCAATAAAAAAACAATAACAAGGCAATACTGGCAACCAGATTGGCACCATTTTCATTTAGAAACAACCCAGCATTATGAGAAGTCTCTTGGTGAAAATCCCATTCTTAGATGACCATTTGTTCAGAAGAAAAATTAATAAGATTTTTCAAGATGAAAAAAAGGCTATTATTCTGGATTATCCTGGCTGCACCATTTTCATTACCACTAGACTTTGAGATGAATGCCTATGCATAATTTCACCATTTTCATTATCGCTAGACCTTGAGATGAATGACTATGCATAATTTCACCATTTTCATTATCACTAGACCTTGAGATGAATGACTATGCATAATTTCACCATTTTCATTATCACTAGACCTTGAGATGAATGCCTATGCATAATTTCACCATTTTCATTATCACTAGACATTGAGATGAATGACTATGCATAATTTCACCATTTTCATTATCACTAGACCTTGAGATGAATGACTATGCATAATTTCACCATTTTCATTATCACTAGACCTTGAGATGAATGCCTATGCATAATTTCACCATTTTCATTTCCACTAGACCTTGAGATGAATGACTATGCATAATTTCACCATTTTCATTATCACTAGACATTGAGATGAATGACTATGCATAATTTCACCATTTTCATTATCACTAGACCTTGAGATGAATGACTATGCATAATTTCACCAATTTCATTATCACTAGACCTTGAGATGAATGCCTATGCATAATTTCACCAATTTCATTATCACTAGACCTTGAGATGAATGCCTATGCATAATTTCACCAATTTCATTATCACTAGACCTTGAGATGAATGCCTATGCATAATTTCACCATTTTCATTTCCACTAGACCTTGAGATGAATGACTATGCATAATTTCACCATTTTCATTTCCACTAGACCTTGAGATGAATGACTATGCATAATTTCACCATTTTCATTTCCACTAGACCTTGAGATGAATGACTATGCATAATTTCACCATTTTAATTCAGAACACACCAGACTCTGAAACAAATGTCTGTGTAAAGTTTCAAAGCAATCCTGGGTACTTTAATAAACTTATGCTAACAGATGGACAGCAGGCAGAATAACAAACCATGACAAAAGCTTATTGGTCTATGACAGAGAACAGCTACAACTTTTGTCTTTGCGCCTTTTACAAAAGTCAGCCAGGTATAGTTTGATATTATACATGTCGATGTGGCTTAGATGCAACACAACTCTCTTAGTGATTCTCATGAAGCCAGATATTCAGTCCAAGAAGGAGTGCGCTGAACTTCTTTATTATGTCCCTATACAGGAATCTTATCCTGTCAAGGTTAACATCTCAGAGGTCTAGGATGACCACAACATGATCTTCCTGAACTGCAATGAAAATCAACCACTTTTTTTGGTACCTGAACGAAATAAATGAAAGAGTTCTTAACAGGATGAAGCTTGTTGTGTGCTTGGGACCAAACAATCTCAACTGCACTTGTCATAAAGATAATGTTTCTTCTTGCAGCAGAACATCTACTTTGCATATTTCTCTTGGGATGTCTGTAGTGAGGAAAGCCCTAGATTTGTAGGCGTTTTGAATACATGGGGCATCATCTCTGCTATTCTGTTATAAGTGTTGAATTCTTCCTCCCACCAATTAGAAAAGGGCAACATAAACATGGTATTCATTTCTACCACAGGTTGGCAGGGAGAGAAATGATTCTTGTCTCCAATGACTTATGGGTCTTTGTTAAAAGAGAAGGATTTGAAGGTTCTTCCCAGTTTGATGTGCCACTGGGTGGAGTCCATTCCATTTCCCTGATCTCTCCTTAAAAGAAAAGGGCTGGGCTCTGGTTTGCTATACATTTGTGAGATTTGACAATCTAGTTGATATTTGTAATCTAAGAATAACTTTGTCATGGTTTATCAGAATAGCAGTATTGGAAAGACATGTATCTATTTCCATAAGCTGAAAATGAAAAGCTATTGCACAGGCAAGCAAGTGCTGAGTTGCTCTATCAGAAGACAGTTTCTCAACGAAAGGGTTTCATTACTTTCAATAATTTAGGGGTAGTGATAATACACTGCTGCTAATGGACTGATGACAGGTTACTAAGTAGACTCCACTGGTCTATGATACCACTTAAAATGCCAAATGGACAGACTCGAAGTAGTCATTTGGACAGACTCCTTGTTTTACAGGACTTGATGTGCATTCATGACACAAAATCATTCCAAGGTTCATGAAGATATCTCAATGCTTTCAGAAAGTTTTATGTAAACAAAAGTATGACGGACACAATGAATAAGCTTACCCCAAAATGACTGACAGGATGAACAAACTCACTCCAGTATGACTGACAGGATGAACAAGTTTACTCTAGTCCATGATGAATGAATGGATGAACAAACTCATTCCAGTATGACTGACAGGATGAACAAATTTACTCTAGTATGACTGACAGGATGAACAAGTTTACTCTAGTATGACTGACAGGATGAACAAGTTTACTCTAGTATGACTGACAGGATTAACAAGTTTACTCTAGTATGTTTGACAGGATAAACAAGTTTACTCTAGTATGTTTGACAGGATAAACAAGTTTACTCTAGTATGACTGAAAGGATGAACAAGCTCACTCCAGTATGACTGACAGGATGAACAAGTATACCCCACAAACTTCATTTGTGGTAAGCATAATTTAGGACTATTTATCAAAAGCTTGAGACTAGTTATACACACAGGAATTATAATATAATATAAAGCATTTACAACCAAAACATGTAATAACTATGAAAAAACATGCCAAAGCATAATGACTGGATATCATGTTTATGTTTTGACACCATGTCAATAATACCTGGAAAGTTTCAACACAGTTCATGTAACGATACTGTAATAGCTATATGCTCTGCCATATTCATGGCAGAGGGAAAAATAAAATATTTGCCTTATAATCATTACAAGAGAATAAATAATTAGTGATCTTCCATTTGAGTCCCAGAAACAGTGATGTATTTTTTTTTATATATGTGAGCATTTTTTACTTTGTTGTTGACAACTCTGAGGCCAGATGCATATCTATAGACATGTATATTCCACAGATGCTTACAACTAATCCTTCCTGCTGTATCTATTTTAATGCAGGTATGGCCATGAATCCCAGTAAATAAGAGAAAGCATGGTATCAATACAGTAAAACCTGTTATGAATGACCTACCATTCTGCCAACAAAGATTGGTCTCTCATGACAGGTGTCTCTCATAGCAGGTTTATATAAAAAGACAAGGACAGTTTCAGAATAATTTAAAGAAAAATAACCACAATCGATGTACACATATTTTATCTTAATAGTTTTTGGCAAAATTTTGTATGCTTTCATCTAACAAAAAAATTATATAACAATAAAGATATACTTCTATCATTAAACACAAAATCACATTTATATTTGAAGAGCAAATATATTAGTATAAGAAATCATTTCTGATTTACTCCATTTACTTTATAACAACCTAAATTTATTTTACTGACATTTCAACTGCTTTTTTGCAAGTGGTATGCTCTTTTTTCACTTCTTTCAGTTACAAAAATGATTTTCCCCAGCATTAAAATTTGTCTCTTTCTAGTTAGAGGTTCATCCATTGTTATTAATGTTCTAGGTGTCATCATTATTAGTGCCAAGTTGTAATTTCGAATGTAAAAATGGTTCTGACTGGGCTTTATGAAAATCTAAATACATGTACATTGCATATCTAACAATTAATGAAATAAAATAATCAATTATCTCATCCAGAAACAGAACCATTTACTCAGGGACAAAAGTCAATGGCTTCCTTTAAAGAAGACATACAAGGATTCAGTCTATAAACAAAATGTGTAAGTTGGTCACTCTAACTTGAATAGACGACAGCTTTGTGATTTGGATGTAATCACTTAACATCAAGGGAAAAAGCAACAAACATTACAAGTCTTGAACACTATCAAATGAATCCCACAAATGATTCTCTCTTGCTGGTTTAAATGATAATGACCTTAATCAGCCCCAGGCAACATTGATTAACTCTAAAGACAAACAATATGTGTGACCACAACAACAATTTCGGCATTATGATGGCAATTCATGGCATACATTAGCCTTTTTTACGGACTGAAGCATCTATCTAGCCACAATCCTTTTTATGTTTGTTTTTTTATAAGAACAATCATTACTAATCAAGCAGTCGTAACAACTGATTGCATATAGGTTGCTATATGGTTGTTCATAGGGATGCTGGGTCCTACATATGATCTGCGATAAGGCTGGGAAGCAGGCTAAGTGTGGGAATAATTAGTCTGGTTCCCTGATTCATTTGCTCCCCGAGTTGCTCTCTCTCCTATATGGATAATGGGGAACAAAGCATGGAGCATACAAAGCAGGGAACGAAAACTAAGGAATAATCTACATAAACTTTAGTATGAGTTACAGCATACCTACAAAATTTCAGACATCGGTAGCCAGTCTGTTTTTGTTTTGGTTTATTGGGAGTTTTTTTTAAAGAAATGTATGAATGCTCATTGTTACCGTGATTAAATAAAGGTCAGTGAAGTTTATTCTCAATTTTACATTGCAGTTATTCATGGCATTGTCGAATTGCATATTTTGCCAAGGAGGTCGCCATGACAGCATTTATATAATAAAATCAATCCATGCATTATATTTGTGGTCAGAAATGACAGGTGGTTGCTCATAGCAGAGGTCATTCCTAACAGTTTTTACTGTATTACTTAACCAAATTCACTTTTAGTTCTTGGTTCTTTTGAACCAATTTTAATATGACTTCACGTAATTCATTTTACTCTATTGTATCTTTTCATACACTATTCAGTCATAGCTAATTTAGAACTCAAAACAAGGCTACCATGTTGGTCCGATTTATGACTTTAATGAGAAGTAGTGTAATGAGGTAACACTTTAATTACCTCACATACGCATCTAGCTCCCCTCTAATGTTTCTGCTTGGCATGTGACCCAGGAGATAGGTGATGGTGTCTTCATGTTTAGCTTTTCTGAAAATGTGAAAAAAAGAAAAGATGAGAGATAAAAACCTAAGAAACAAATGCAAGAACAAGAACAAGGATAGGAAACAAGGAAACGCAACTGACTCAGTACAAATGAAAAGTGTGTGTGTGTTGTGTTTTTGTGTGTTATTTAGATTTTTAACATAGCTTTAATATTGTTTCAGTTATATCACTACAATGTCTGCAGTGTGGAAGTTTAAAGTGATTTCTAGCACTGGGGCATCATACCACAAACATGTAGCATGATGTCCCACCAGTCACATTATCATTATACCAGGTTGACTAGTCCTAACACTAACCTATTAATGCTGAGCACCTAGCGAGGCAACTGTCAGTAACATTTTTAGAAGTCTTTGATATGAATCAGATGGGGTTCAAACCCACAACCTCCCAAATCTGCGGCAGATACTCTCACTAATAGGCCACCAGTGCAGTCTATAAGTGAAGAACATTGGTAGTTTTATGTGTTGATTATTATGTGCAATACCTTTCAGTGTATCTAACAAAGAATCATCAATACTCTTCAGTGTATTTCATTATCAATGAATCATTAGTACCTTGCAGTGTATCCTTATCAATGAATCATAAATACCCTTCTGTGTATCTATCAATGAATCACAAATACCCTTCTGTGTATCTATCAATGAATCATAAATACCCTTCTGTGTATATATCAATGAATCAATCATAAATACCCTTCTGTGTATCTATCAATGAATCAAATACCCTTCTGTGTATCTATCAATGAATCATAAATACCCTTCTGTGTATCTATCAATGAATCATAAATACCCTTCTGTGTATCTATCAATGAATCATAAATAACTTTTCTGTGTATCTATCAATGAATCATAAATACCCTTCTGTGTATCTATCAATGAATCATAAATACCCTTCTGTGTATCTATCAATGAATCATAAATACCCTTCTGTGCATCTATCAATGAATCATAAATACCTTTCTGTGTATCTATTAATGAATCATAAATACCCTTCTGTGTATCTATCAATGAATCATAAATACCCTTCTGTCTATCTATCAATGAATCATAAATACCCTTCTGTGTATCTATCAATGAATCATAAATACCCTTCCGTGTATCTATCAATGAATCACAAATACCCTTCCGTGTATCTATCAATGAATCACAAATACCCTTCCGTGTATCTATCAATGAATCACAAATACCCTTCTGTGTATCTATCAATGAATCATAAATACCCTTCCATGTAGCTATCAATGAATCATAAATACCCTTCATTGTATCTATCAATGAATCACAAATACCCTTCAGAGTATCAGGAATATTCCTCAGTGTATTTCCTTATCAATAAAAACACCCTTCAGTGTATGCCCTTATCAGTAAATCATTGGTGCCTTTTAGTGTTGCCTTATACATTGTTATCACCACTGACCTTCAGCATATCTCCTTATCAATGAAGCATCAATAATCTTCAGTGCATCTTCTTATATATGAAACATTAGTACCATTCAGTGTATCTCCTTTTCAATGATTCATCAATACCCTACAGTGTACGTCCTTATCAATAAATGATCAGTATCCTCAGTGTATCTGCTTACCAATGAATCAATACCCTTCAGTGTATCTGCTTACCAATGAATCATCAATACCCTTCAGTGTATCTGCTTACCAATGAATCATCAATACCTTTCAGTGTATCTGCTAACAATGAATCATCATTACCCTTCAGTGTATATCCTTACCAATGAATCATCAATACCCTTCAGTGTATCTCCTTACCAATGAATCATCATTACCCTTTAGTGTATCTCCTTACCAATGAATCATCATTACCCTTCAGTGTATATCCTTACCAATGAATCATCATTACCCTTTAGTGTATCTCCTTACCAATGAATCATCATTACCCTTCAGTGTATCTGCTTAACAATGAATCATCATTACCCTTCAGTGTATATCCTTACCAATGAATCATCAATACCCTTTAGTGTATCTCCTTAACAACATATTAGCATTACATTTCAAATCATCTCCTTATCAATGAAAATTCAGTGTGTAATGCAGCAAAAGCAGTACTGTAGAATCACAGATGGGTGGACTGTAGAAGTGATTACACTAGTGATGTTTCCAAATGATTCACTGTTGTAGAGTCTAAGCAATCCAGTCAGTTTATAAATCTACTGCTAAACACAGACACCAAGAATAAAACAAATTTGTTAAAAGTCATTCAGAATTCAACACTTTATCCCATGCTAAGGTATATCCAAAACCATTTTTTTTTTTATAGAACCAGAATTTATCCTTTTGCAAACTACAAAGTTGAGAGATCAGACATAAATTCTGAGCTGGTACTAACTTCACTGTTGATAAGCCAAACATTGTGATCATTTCCAGCCACCTATGTGTGTACAGTTGAATGTGTCTGGCCTCCAGACATTTTTTAAAACTTACTGTGAATTTATTAGAAAATTTGATCTAAAACATATAAAATATAATGACTTTATTAGGAAAACAGATAATAGAAAGGTATTAACATACCAATATTACTTATAAAATACCATATTTGTAAGTACTCAAATAAACAAACCAGCCATTATTAATAATAAAAACATTGAAATAAAATTAAACATATAATCCATCACTACTAATTCTTTTTTCTACTGTACCTAGAACATCTATCTTGATGAATCATTCAATATTCTTTTTATTTCATTTTTTTTGAAGAAAAGATTTATTAGAAAAATTAGCATATTCTTCTGACTTCATCATTTAATGTGGATTCTGAATTTTTAAAAAAAAACAAACATACAGGGATAAAAATCTTTAAACTATAGGGATGGTGAGGGGGCTTAATACTGCTGATGTATATGGTATATTTTAACAGAAAAAATGGGAGGTGATCAAGAAAGAAGAAGAGGAGAGGCACTTAGAGTCAAACTCTTGAAATTTTAATTACACCCTAGAGGAGGGCTAAAATACAAAAAATGGGAGTCATGGAGCTGGAGGGATGGGAAATCAAAGCCTGAGAAAAGTGAGGACAATTAATTTTTATATTTTATAGCAAAAAAAAACATACAGTCTGCGAATGTTTTCTTCCTTTGAGGATCTGTCTTTTTTCAACACATCAAGCTGGGCCTGTGCACTGGACTGAAGGTGAAGTACATTCATCTCGGAGCTAAAAAAAATATTTAATATAAAATTCAAGTAACATAAAATTTAATATTTAAAGACTAAGAATTTAAGAAAGACAGGTGTTAACCTGGGTGTCATCTGTATTGATAAAAAAATATTGATTTTGTGTGCCTTTGCTGCCACAAAAGTAAGATGTGTGTATCATGCTTACACAGGTCAGATACAAATACTGTAAAATGATGTGCATTTTCCACTTCTCAAAATGCTATGTAGTGATTGTTGAGCTTTAAGTTTATGAATATATGTTCAATGTTTGATTAAAAAAGTACTACCAACAAATAAAACAGCAAACACTGTTGTTCTACAGAAAACACATCCTGGGTTTGAAAATTCCACTTGTCCACTCATATTTTATCACAAGTAGTGATTGAGTAAGGGCTTTTACAGTAAAACATAGACCACTTGGGAAAAGGCACTATCAAATTCAACCAGCCATAACAAAAATAATTTTAACAAATTATGACCCCCATTATATGTTTTAATAAAAAAACATTGTATTTATTTTTCATAATTTCTGGTTATGGGTTAGTGGCAGCAGGTGATTTATTATTGGGTTGTGGACAGAAGTGATTAAATGATAGCTAAATAGAGATAACCTATACTTGCTTCATATACATCATATAATCCACAGTATATTTCTATTTTAGTCATTTTTTAAAAATAATCATCTTTTGCTTGTTTCTGTCTTATGTTTCTGATATTGTAAAATCAGTAATTTTCTTGGTGGCTTATTATATGTCGTGGTTCAGTCCCTTAATACAGTCATTAATGTCTATGAATATAGATTTTATAATATGGGTTTCTAATACAGATATCAAACTCTCATGCCTTATGACTATATGTGTGCTTATTTTAGTGACTGCTATGTTTTGCTAAATTATTTTGCTCTCAGGCATGCTTTGATTCATAGCTAAATCTCGCATTGCTTTAAATGTAGACAGATCTATGATTTCTTATTATTCATTTTTTAATAAATGTTTTTGCAAATATATTTGTCAGAAAGAAACAAATAATAATGCAAGTAGAAAAGACATTGCTTTATTTCTGCATACTTTGACACTACATAATTTCCTGCAAGAAAAAAATATTTTCAATGTCTGATATGAATACCTTGTTACATCACAAATATAAATTAGAATACGAAATATAGCATGTCAAGCATTATTACATAAAAAATTAGATGAAAATCTATGAATATTTTTCTACCAGTGTACTCTTAAAATCAACATCATTGCTGTTGTCAAGTGACAACATCAGCATCATCACCATTGATGGTCTAGCATTAGGATTCTGGATCTTCTAGTTCCATCTCCCACTTCTAGTCATACCCAAGGTCTGAAGAACTTCCATAAGGTGTAAAATGCTTGTCTTCATCACCTACTCACATCATGCATATTTGAAACTATCTTGCACATGAAAATGTTGCCAGTTACTTACAGAAGGTCAGTGGTTTTGCCACAGTGGTATTTGCTGCCTGAAATGTACTTGTGGTTTTCTTTGAAAGTAAAACTTGATATCATATATAGATTTTCTTGTTCTCAAAATGATCTACCAGCAACCTGAGGTCTTGTCACTGAATGACCTTGGGTGTTGGAGAGAACCTAAAACACCAAATTAATTGCAGCTCCATGTAGCCATGTTGTCTTTGGTGGGCGCCTACACAGAACACTTAGTTTGAGTCTTGGTTCAACCAACACAGTTATATGGGTCAGTTGTTCAGAGTTGTTCTGGGTTCTTCTTTCTGTACCAAATATACTGGCTGCCATATACAGCTTATCATGTGCTGAGAAATAGCATTAAAAAACCAAACCAAATCAACCAACTCTCAACAGCAACACTTGCAGCACTAGTACTGGTTCATCATTTCTGCCTTAGCTGTTTGAGAATAACAAGTTTAAGCAAAGCAATCATATTTAAACCTATTAATATATCATCAATTATTCTTTACTGATATTTATCTCATGAAAAGAAATCATCACACTGTGAATATGAATATTTAATGACTTTTATCAGTTACAGGGGTAAGCATACAAGATGAGAAACCTCAAGTAAGCTTACAACACATTCTCAGATATCAATAGTTCTAAATGAAAACAATTCTTACAATCACTCATATGTACACCACATACCATACATCAAGCTATCATTTGAATCTATTTGGATATGTACACCACATACCATACATACATCAAGCTATCATTTGAATCTATTTGGATATGTACACCACATGCCATACATCAAGCTATCATTTGAATCTATTTGGATACATAAGGTAATTCTGCTGGTGGACCATATGCACGGATTGTTCATATTTTTTTGAACTTATACACAGTAAGCACATGGAAAGAGATGTGCCTTATAAAATCCACTGCTTTTATTACTAAAGGCCTGATTCTTGAAAAAGATTTCTGTAGCTAATACAATCCACCTGGAAGATATGTTTTTTTTTAATATGAAAATGCAAATTTTTGTGGAATTCACTTATTTCAGAATAATATACTGCCATGCAATGTTCTAATTCCAAAAATGTGTTTTGTTAAAATTATTCTGTACTATTTTCAAATCCATATGAGAGTATTTGTTAGCAAATATATATTGTCAAGTTGTATCTCAGATCTAATTTAAAGAAAAAGAGAATTTAGACAATTTATGTAACCTGTATGTTACTCTCATCATGCTAGATTAGAACATTTTCAATTTTTAATTTCAGGTCAGTCTCTTTCTCTTTCCTTCTTTGATAACAAATATAAACAATGGACACATAATGATAGTAGAAGTTATGTTTTCCCCCTGAAGATGGAAGTAATTGAACCACATGACAGAGGTGCCCTATGTGGTTTGTAGAAGCAGGAGGGGGAGCCTGACCAGCATGTAGATTAGATGATATGAATGTTAATGTACATGTAGCTTGACCAGTAGATGATATGAATGGTGATGTACCTGAAGCTTGACCAGTGTGCAGATTAGACAATATGAATGTTGATGTACATGAAGCCAGACCAGTGTGTAGATTAGACAATATGAATGAAGCTTGACCAGTGTGCAGATTAAATGCTATGAATGATGATGTACTTGAAGTTTGACCTGTGTGCAGATTAGACAATATGAATGAAGCTTGACCAGTGTACAGATTAAATGTTATGAATGATGTACTTGAAGTTTGACCAGTGTGCAGATTAGATATGAATGGTGATGTACATGAAGCTTGACCAGTAGACACATGAATGATGATGTACATGAAGCTTGACCAGTATTCAGCTCAGACTATATGAATGGTGATGTACATGAAGCTTGACCAGTGTGCAGATTAGATGATATGAATGGTGATGTACATGAAGCTTGACCAGTGTGCAGATTAGACCATATGAATGTTGATGTACATGAAGCCTGACCAGTGTGCAGATTAGACATATGAATGGTGATGTACATGAAGCTTGACCAGTAGACACATGAACAGTAATGTACATGAAGTTTGACCAGTGTGCAGATTAGATATGAATGGTGATGTACCTGAAGCTTGATCAGTGTGCAGGTTAAACAATATGAATGGTGATGTACATGAAGCTTGACCAGTGTGCAGATTAGATGATATGAATGGTGATGTACATGAAGCTTGACCAGTGTGCAGATTAGACAATATGAATGAAGCTTGACCAGTGTGCAGATTAAAGGCTATGAATGATGATGTACATGAAGTTTGACCAGTGTGCAATTAGACAATATGAATGAAGCTTGACCAGTGTGCAGATTAAATGCTATGAATGATGATGTACTTGAAGTTTGACCAGTGTGCAGATTAGATAATATGAATGGTGATGTACATGAAGCTTGACCAGTGTGCAGATTAGATGATTTGAATGGTGATGTACATGAAGCTTGACCAGTGTGCAGATTAGACAATATGAATGATGATGTACATGAAGCTTGACCAGTAGACACATGAACGGTGATGTACATGAAGTTTGACCAGTGTGCAGATTAAACAATATGAATGGTGATGTACCTGAAGCTTGACCAGTAGATATGAATGGTGATGTACATGAAGCTTGACCAGTGTTCAGATCAGACTATATGAATGGTGATGTGCATAAAGCTTGACCAGTGTGCAGATTAGATGATATGAATGGTGATGTACATGAAGTTTGACCAGAGTGCAGATTAGATATGGTGATGTACATGAAGCTTGATCAGTGTGCAGATTAAACAATATGAATGGTGATGTACCTGAAGCTTGACCAGTAGAGGATATGAATGGTGATGTACATGAAGCTTGACCAGTGTGCAGATTAGATATGAATAGTGATGTACATGAAGCCTGACCAGTGTCAGATTAAACATATGAATGGTGATGCACATAAAAAGCTTGATCAGTGTGCAGATTAGATGATATGTATGGTGATGTACATGTAGCTTGACCAGTGTGCAGTTTAGATGATATGAATGGTGATGTACATGAAGCTTGACCAGTGTGCAGTTTAGATATGTATGGTGATGTACATGAAGCTTGACCAGTGTGCAGATTAAACATATGAATGGTGAACATTAAGCTTGACAAGTGTGCAGATTAGATATGAATGGTGATGTACATGAAGCTTGATCAGTGTGCAGATTAGATATATGAATGGTGATGTACATGAAGTTTGACCAGTGTGCAGATTAGATATATGAATGGTGATGTACATGAAGTTTGACCAGTGTGCAGATTAGATATATGAATGGTGATGTACATGAAGTTTAACCAGTGTGCAGATTAGATATATGAATGGTGATGTACATGAAGTTTGACCAGTGTGCAGATTAGATATATGAATGGTGATGTACATGAAGTTTGACCAGTGTGCAGATTAGATATATGAATGGTGATGTACATGAAGCTTGACCAGTGTGCAGATTAGATATAAATGATAATGTACATGATGCTGACTCCTTTGTTTCATAGTTTCTGAACTGCTGCCATTGGACACAATTAGGTTGACATTTTCTGGATCAGAATAGACTATATTGGAATTTCTCTATAATGATTCTGAACAGTTTGCTATTCACTGGAATCTTCAAGATTAGTATTTTCAACATTCACTGAAAATTTTCAGGATTATTGTTCTCAACATTCACTGGGAATCTTCAAGATTAGTGTTCTAAACATTCACTGGGAATCTTCAGGATTAGTATTTTAAACTTTCACTGAAAATTTTCAGGATTAGTGTTCTCAACATTCACTGGGAATCTTCAGGATTAGCGTTCTGAACATTTGCTGGGATTCTTCAGGATTAGTTTAAGCATTAGTTTTAAACATTCACTGAAAATTTTCAGGATTACTGTTCTCAACATTCACTGGGAATCTTCAGGATTAGTGTTCTAAACATTCATGGGTAATCTTCAGGATTAGTGTCCTAAACATTTACTGGGAATCTTCAGAAGGAGTGTATTATACATTAACTTGGAATCTTCAGGATTATTGTACTAAATATTCACTTGGAATCTTCATGCTTGTTGTTGTGAGCTACGAGTTTTGACAGAACTATAATTAAATATTCTTTTATGTTACTATGTATAAGTTACTGAAAAGCAGTGAGTTTTGATAGAAGTGTAGTTAAATATTCTTTTGTACCCAGATATACAAATGAAATTTTCAAATGGCATTGTTCATCTGGTAATCTCTAGTTTGTCATTCATAATTGATTCTCTGATTTGGTATTTTTAGTAACACATTCAACAGACCAAAATTCATTGTTATCATGGCTATTTTCAGCCAGTACCTGCACAACGGAACTGTCTTCTGAAGACAAACTATCTTGGGATTCAGCCATTTTTTGTTTTTTAAGTGACCTGTATTTAAACATGCTTATGTCAAACTTCCTTGGTGAATGTAAAGTTTGACAAATACTTGTTGGAGGGTCAAAGTATCAAATAAATTTAGTTTAACAGGCATTCATTTTAAGTATCCTGATGTATAAACAACTGAAAAATGATGTTGTGTAGAGACCTCTACATGCAGCATGACTTTTTTCACTGGAAGAAATTTAGGGGTCAACAGTTAATTAAAAATTGTATGCTGCAAAGAGGATATTTTTATATGCATAAATTTGAATTTGTGGATTTCCTGCTTTTTACTAATGTTTGGATTTGTATAAATTTGGTATACTTGTGCACTCTGGTAAAATTTCTGACCCCCATATGTTTATTTGTTTTGAGTTAGACAGCTAAGATAGGGTTATATGTGACTTTAAATATATATTCATTTGTTTCTGACAACCCAACTTGAGAATTCTGATTTTGTTGACACAACCCACACCTGAAGTGATTTTCCTAACCAACTCTGTACTGTCAGTATCAAAATAGTTTGAAACACAACCTCCTATGTATAAAGTGGCATCATATGGTTAATAGGAACAGCCCTAAGGACCAATCACTATTTCAAAACACTCATTTAACTGATTCATGAATCCAGCCCTAATAAAAGACAAAAAATTCTTTCTCTGTCTATACCAACAGGCAAAGAACAATTCTAGACTACTACCTCACACTGGCAGTGCCAGGTGTCACTAGTTTTTAGCTGAGAGAGATACTAACAAGGATGCTCACATGAATGGGTGGTTGGGATGGTTTTTAAGTAAAGTAATTGGATAAGTATTCTCAGTGAAACAAAATTTACTTAAAATTTGCTTTCTGCTTCGAATAAGTTCCCCAATCACATTAAGGTGAATAAGTAGTAAGTGGAGGGGATACTGATCTTCCAACCTCTTCCTCAGGTATCATTCTAGGGAAGAATACCTCTTTGTGAATGATAATGAATTATCCTAAAGCAGCAGAGGCTGAACAGACCATTTTGCTTGATGGACAAATTAATAATCTTGTATATGATGATGTGATGCTGGACAATCAAATCCAGCTTGAATATTTTCCTGAGGCAGACAGAAAAACAGATGTGATTTATGTTACTCAGCAAAATAAACAAATACCTAAAGTGATCAGAGACAATTGTAATATTTTGTTGTGTTTAATGAAGCATATAATTATACTCTTCACAATATTCATTACATACGATATTCAGGGGATATGGACATGATTAAATTCAAAAACATTTTTTCACATGCACAGGAAAATCCATTTGGCTTTATAAAGATAAATTTACATGACCCTTGGTCACGATATAATATAGGTCTCAATAAAAGTTTTGGTTGACACCACAGCAGCAGCAATTTAGTGACCAGCACATAAATGAGTGGAATACAAAAAATACAAGCATCACGATAAAATAACAAAATGAGCTAACCCAATCGGCCTGCCTGACAAAGTCAGGGAGTCAGTGTTAGAGGCTTCAGTTTAGCTTTATTGACCTTGTACTTTCATTTTTCGTAAGAAGCTTTAGTTTTCATAAATAAGGTCTCCAGCAAAATGGTCTGTTCAGCCTCTCTGCTGCTCCTAATTACATAATCTTTTTACCTACACAATTTCAACAGCAAATCCAGTGAAGCTAACAGGCTGAGTTGATTAATCCAGTTTGGTCTATTGGCCATTGGACCAACCAGATTCAAGGTTGCCTCTGTATGCCAAATCTCTAAAATGGAGACCCAAGAAGGTTGACTCTGCATATTAGCCAACAGCTTTTAGTATATCTCACATTGAAACATTGCATTTGGACACGAGGCTTGTAGAGATTGCTTGAAAATTTCTAAGTAGTAATCTATGTTAGGTGACTGATCTGGTCAACAGACATCAGAGTACATCAAATGTATGACCCTCTTCAGCCATGAAGAAAAGGCTTGAAGCATGATATCCAGTGTTCCGTCCACAAAGAAGGATGGTGTGCGTGCACATGCCATGCCTTGTCTCTGTACGATTAAAGTTAGTGCTTGATAGCATGAACAGAATCTTGCATGGCTGCTATTCTCTCCCTGATTATAGAAAAGAATGAGCAAGTGATGACCCTTTGATTACCAACAGATGGTAACCAGCCACATATATGTAACATCATGTCCTGCCCAGTCATATTATCCTTACACCTGGCCATGAAGTCATAACACTAACCTCTTAATGCTGTGCACCAAGCAAGGCAGCTGCAAGTACCATTTTTATAAGTCTTTGGTATGATTTGGCCGGGGTTTGAACACGAAACCTCCTGCATTCAAGGTAAAATCTGGAGAAGATTCAGGTTGGCTGGATTCTTCTGGGGCATATCTATCACTAGAATGAGTAGATTGATGTCCCATCTGAGAGGGGCTATCAGAATCATTTTGCCATTCTGACCCCGTAACTTTTGGATTATTTTCAGACTCAGCAATGTGCTGGAGGGAGGGGCAAAACTGCAAATCCCCTCCCGAATGACTGACAGTGCATCCATGGCCCAAGTGATTGGAACAAGTGAGATGAAGGTGGGTAGATAATCATGGCATAGCTTGTACATGAAATTGCACAAGCCATGCCATGCCATGGTCATCTTGAATTATAAATCATACATGATCTCTTCCCCATAATGATAATAAACATTTTATACATTACTTTTCATGCCTTTTGTTTGTGTATGAGAAAAATATATGTACATGAAATTTTGGGAGTCATACAAAAATCATGCGATATCTAAATTCATGTTATAATGGTGCGTGCTATAGCAGGATGACACTGTATAAGGTCAATTATTGCATGGTGGAACAGTGGTCTTAAATGATAAAGTTCTGAAAGGTGACAAAATCACAAAAAATGGCAGACATTGCAAAATATGCATACAACGAGCAGTAGATTGATAAATCCACATAACAAATCTAAAATGAACATTGGATAGACCCACAGGAACACAAAAAGGGCTGGATTGTCGGAGAATTAATTGTGAGTGTTGTCTGTACAATAGCAAAACTAAAGACTAGCAACACCTGGCGGTGCCAAGGAGATAACATGGGCAAGAGTAATTGCCCTTTTTCTTGGGAAAGACAATTTTTCATCTTTCTGGGCTGGATTCACAAGGTAGCAGGCTAATATTCTTAATGTAATATGATTGGGCAATTTTTGTAGCAGAAATGTTTAAGTTTGAAGTCACTCTCCTGAGGACAAGTAGACAACCAAAACTTTATCAAGCCCTTAAATCTATAGACAAAAATAATTCTGCATCTCACTTTTTATGTTTTCAACCTGGGCTGGACATAAAAACCAATGAATTCATACAAGACATCCGTCCTTTTTATATAGCTAGAATGTCTTTCAAGAATTCTGTGCTTCATAAATCATACTTTTTTCAACTCCTGATTGATATAACACAAAAGCTCAATTACAATGTTTAGCCAGCAACAAAGCAATCTATGCTTTAGCAAAGTTATTTTACCTCAATTCGCTTATCTTTGAATCCAACTTTCCTTTTTCTTTGGTTAATTCTGAGATCTCCTCCTTCAAAACATCAACACTGACAGAGCTCTCAACAGTCTGCAATTCATGTTCCTGAAAATAATTGTGACATGTGTAGGAACTTGTTAAAAGAACTTTTAATTCCCTTTATTTTCCTGTAAGATTGATGACTGTTGTTTAAGAGTATACAGCTTCACCTTACTTCAGATATGCACCTATTCAAAAAATGGCTAGCTAAACTTAAGTCACTTCCTGCCTACAAAAGTAAATTGTAAAAAAAGAGCAAATAACTTGCCTTACTTTTTTATATTTTGTAATTCATTCATTGCATTTTTAGATGCTGGTATTGTCTATTCTGGCAAAATTTGTTTTCCCTATTTTTAAAACTGCTCAAGATAGTGTACTTAAGACTTTTTCTTGCTGATTTTTTTAGCACAAGGGAGCAGCCATTTTGGTTAGTTGTGTGCTTAAGATTTTATACAATTTCCATAATATAAAATTTCTGCCATAGTACAATCAAGGGAAACAGAGGTATGCCAATATTATTTCCATTGTACATGTTGCAAATGCAATCAATTTCACATTATACCTGGTGCTCTCTCAGAAGTATGAAATATATGCAGAGTGACCCCCCTCCCACTACACCAACTATCCATCATGATCTTCTGGTGACAACCTCATGTTGATACAACTTTTTCTTCCTGCATGAAAAAGAGGAAATCTGCTAAAACAATAGCAAGTCTTATGCCTACCAAAGGTTTGGTGAAAAAGTCAAAATCAATAAGCTGCTGTAATGACCTTAAAATTTAATTACTGAATAAATGAGAAAATAAATAAATAAATAAGTAAACTAAATAAAAAAGGTACATGTGAACACAAACAGGCTGACAATTTTCATTTTTCTACCTCAAGTGGTCTTTACATACATTTTAACAAGGATTTTTTTTTGTCCAAATAGTTTCATGCAAAACGTTCAAAATAAAAATTGCTACAATGGCCAGAATCAGGTCATTTTCTCAACACCATGGCTAGGACTACAAGTTCAATACTTTTGTGCTTTTGATTTCAAATGATTTTAAACAGCAGCCTGGCAATGTTATCCCTTGTGCTAATGACATGAAAAGCATTTTAAAAAACACTAAAAAAGTGCTCTTTTTTAAAGTGATTAAAAGGGATGTTACAAGTGGTTTATGAAAGCTTTTTTTAATAAAACTGCAAAGAGACAGTCCAAAATGAAAATAACGACACAGTTTATAGAAGTATTATACAAGCATCAAGTTAATAATAACTATAATCAAACCTACAAATTATCCTAAAGATAAACTTCATTTTAAGCAGATGATCTTTATATAAATTCAATCTATATCAATGTATGTACTAATGGAGCTAACAGACTTAACCTTTATAAACACAGAGTTGAGAATTCAGAATAGGGGCTTTTATTCTCTGGTTTCAGATTTTGTTTTAAAGTTTAATTGCAAACTAATAAAAATTACTTGTTTTTTGACACATTAATATTAATCAGTCAATAAGCAAAAATAGAATTTAACACTTTATAATGGGAAAAATAGTTCCAAAATATACAATTTTCAGGCCCTCCTTTTGCTATTAACATCCTAGGATATTGTATGCATTCATTTTTTGCATAACACTTTCTGCTTTCTTGAGGCTTGCATTCTTCAATCCTGTTCTTTTCATCCTCTGATTGCTGGTGAAGATCTGATTCATACAGATGTTTTTAAAGCATATCCATATACTTTGTACCCAGAGAGGATACAAAAAAGTTTTAATCAATTCTGATGGAAATAACATTTTTAACATTCAACAATTATTTGCTGTATATGCAAAGCTACAAATAAAAGAGATATATTTTTAATGATTCCTTTATGTAACAAGAACATTTTGTGTCATTTAAGCCATCACATGTACTTTTTTTTATTATGCCTTTTAACCATGACTATTCAGAATCAAACTCAGGACCCAAGCATGTATCAACAAACTGCTCCCTCTCAACTTTCTCTACCTGGAAGTTCCCTTCAACAACCTCAATCATAAACACAAAATACCCCACAATATACTTCAAAGCTTGGTTTGGTTCTGCCTCAGAAATTGCATTAACTGTGCAGCTCTCCCCCATTATAAAGCAGAAGTTGGGATGCTTAACTGCTACTGTGCTATATACTAAACAGTCATATAGCAAAAATGATCAAAAATTATCATTTGGTGCCTCAGAAAATCATCAATGATTTTGGCATCAGTCTTACATTCAACAAAATGGTAAGACTTGTTAATTTTAATGCAGTTCTGAACAAATAATTTCAAAGGTCCCAATAGCTCTGCTTCAGCTTCTTCAAAATCCTCCTCTATGAATCCCTCAAAATCACAATAGCTCTTTTGCATGCTGGAATGCTCCCTTCAGTACAGCATCTGTCTATGCCACAATGTATCATGTTTTCCCTCCAAGATACATCACTTCCTTTAAGTTTAACTTTAATACATCTGTTAATAAATTTCCACTATTCACCACAGTTCTCTTTCATAGTTCATCTTAAATGTTTCAACAATCCCTTGATCAAGAGGATGTATCTTAGAAATTGTATTTTTCAGCAAAAGAAAAGTTTTAATTGCTGCTTATAAGGCTTTGGCAGCTGGATGGGCTGGGGAATTACTGAGTAACAAAATTACGTTCTCTTCTAGTCCTTTACTCCTTTAATTTTTCCTTACTTGTGGCATGAATTCCTTAAAAACACAATTTTCAAATATTTTGCCTGTCATCCATGTGGATTTCCAATGATCATACAAAAACAGCTGTGTTTCATGTTTACATAATGAAAGCAGCTTGGAAATATTATATCTTCAAATAGTAGGGGAAAGGTAGGGGCAGTTTGTAGTTTCCTTTCTTGTTTGTGAATGCAAGGACTTATTCTGCATTTCTTTTCAATCCTAAATTTTTCTGCTCACTGGACTGCATGGGTAGTTTTGTACAGCAAAAGTTTATAACACAATCCAGTTTCATTGCAGTTATAAAGCTATTCTTCACAGTATTATCTCACTTTGCCTCGCCTTTTCTAAATAAGCTTCTAAAGAGGCACAATCAGATGACCAAATTTCTCCACATGTTGTGTAGAAGCTTATTGCATGAAGAGATTGGAAGCAATATAGTCAACCAGTACTGGTTTTAAATCCTAAATCTTGTCCTTTAACTCTTTGTCCAACTTCCCAACCTGTACCTGTAGTATTGAACCTAAAGTGGGCAACCCCTGTGACGATTCTTGAACAAACTATGTGTTCAGAACACTGTCCAGGTCTGTGTCGTTTACTAATTCAGCTTTCTCATGTTTTGGTCCAGAATCTGCATCTCAATGAGTCAACACATTGCAAATTTTTTTTCTCATCTTTCTTCCAACTGTGCAATAGATTCAGGCACACAATATAATTCACACATGATGAACAAAGCATTGTGTCTCAGACCTGGTCATTACACCAATCCAAAAATACTTCTCTATCAAATAAGCAACTTCACTGTTATCTAGTGACCTGCACTTCTGTCATATTTATTCTCTCATTTGACAGCTCATAATAAACAGTACTGGTTACAGTATGGTCACAACTATCTTCAATGTATTAACTGCATATGAACTGTAACTGTTTTCAAACATCTGATACAGACTTAACAACCTTTTCTCAACTGTTAAATCTGTGCTTGCGACATGCATTAAAAGCAAAAAAAAATTAAAATGATTTTATTTCAATGCTAATTTGAATACATGCAAAATACCTTTTGAACTGTACCTCTGCTCAAATTCTTCTATCTCATAACTATCCCCATTTACATTTTGCAAATACAGCAACATGTCCATGGGAATTTCTGATTTAGCATCATAATAATCATAATAAACAGTAAGGAATAAGCATCAGTCTTTAGATGACACAAATTATGTAATCTTGTGTTACATCAATTAGTTCTTTTTTGTGCCTTTAACAACTCCTTACCATTACTTCTAATGCTGCATCAATTAGTTCTTTTTGTGCCTTTAACCATTCAACACCATTACATCTTATGTTACATCAGTTCTTTTTGTGCCTTGAACAACTCAGCACCATTACATATTATGTTAGTTTGATTGGTTCCTTTTGTGCCTATAACCACTCCACACCATTACATCTTGTGTTACATCAATCAGTTCTTTTTGTGCCTTTAACCACTCTATACCAGTACAACTTCTGTTACAACAAGCAGTTCTCATTGTGCCTTCAACTTCTTCACACCATTACATAATCAGTTCTTTTATGTCTTTAACTGATCAACACGATTACATTTTGTATTATGTTAATCAGTTCTTTTGTGCATTTAATTACTACACACCATTACATCTTGTGTTATATCAATTAGTTCTTTGGGTACCTTCAACTACTCAACACCATTATATGCCAATTGTTCTGTGTTAGTTTCAGTCAATCCCAGCTTCTTTCATCAGTAAATTTCTCCAAAATGCTGAGTGTCAACTGATCAATTTGATCAGTCAGGTGTGCAGGACCAAATTTATTATTAAATATGTATTCCTAAGAGCAATCAATGCCTAAAACCAAATATAATACCTGACTGGATCTGCAAAGCATTTGTTATGCATATAAAAATGCAATATGAGGCCTATAGATTGAAACATATCAAGGGTACACTTGATTATATGGCTGTGGCTGGGAAGTGTTCCAATTATGATTAAGTACTATCATTTTAAACATACATGAAACAACTGAAAATTGACTTGATACATAGTTTAAATTGAATGAGAGCACTATAGTAAAGCTCTGGATATGTTTAAGACAGGACTAGAAAATAGGAACTATATGCTAAAAATTGAAATGTTTTGTATAATTTGAATCCACTGAAAAAAAATGATCTCTGCATCTTTAGTCAATTCATATGTGTAAAATATGCAAATATGTTGTTTATCTTGAGCTCTGTACACAGGTAGTAGTTATAAGGAGGTGACAATATGGCAACTTGGGATGGGTAGCAGTGTCAGCAGGTGATCACAGGGCAGTTAGAGACAGGTGGTTTGTTATAAGCAGGTGACTACAAGGCAGACAGGTGGTTTGTTATAAGCAGGTGACTACAAGGCAGTTTGAGACAGGTAGTAGGTGACTACAAGGCAGTTTGAGACAGGTGGTTTGTTATAAACTGGTGACAAGGCAGTTTTTAACAATTGGTTTGTTATAAGCAGGTGACTACAAGGCAGACAGGTGGTTTTTTATAAGCAGGTGACTACAAGGCAGTTTGAGACAGGTAGTAGGTGACTACAAGGCAGTTTGAGACAGGTGGTTTGTTATGAACTGGTGACAAGGCAGTTTTTAACAATTGGTTTGTTATAAGCAGGTGACTAAAAGGCAGTTTGAGACAGGTAGTAGTTATAAGCCGGCGACTACAAGGCAGTTTGAGACAGGTGGTTTATTATAAGCAGGTGACTACAAGGCAGTTTGAGACAGGTGGTTTGTTATAAGCAGGTGACTACAAGGCAGTTTGAGACAGGTGGTTTGTTATAAGCTGGTGACAAGGCAGTTTTTAACAATTGGTTTGTTATAAGCAGGTGACTACAAGGCAGTTTGAAACAGGTAGTAGTTATAAGCAGGCAACTACAAGGCAGTTTGAGACAGGTGGTTTGTTATAAGCAGGTGACTACAAGGCAGACAGGTGGTTTGTTATAAGCAGGTGACTACAAGGCAGACAGGTGGTTTGTTATAAGCAGGTGACTACAAGGCAGACAGGCGGTTTTTTATAAGCAGGTGACTACAAGGCAGTTTGAGACAGGTAGTAGGTGACTACAAGGCAGTTTGAGACAGGTGGTTTGTTATAAACTGGTGACAAGGCAGTTTTTAACAATTGGTTTGTTTTAAGCAGGTGACTAAAAGGCAGTTTGAGACAGGTAGTAGTTATAAGCCAGCGACTACAAGGCAGTTTGAGACAGGTGGTTTATTATAAGCAGGTGACTACAAGGCAGTTTGAGACAGGTGGTTTGTTATAAGCTGGTGACAAGGCAGTTTTTAACAATTGGTTTGTTATAAGCAGGTGACTACAAGGCAGTTTGAAACAGGTAGTAGTTATAAGCAGGCAACTACAAGGCAGTTTGAGACAGGTGGTTTGTTATAAGCAGGTGACTACAAGGCAGACAGGTGGTTTGTTATAAGCAGGTGACTACAAGGCAGACAGGTGGTTTGTTATAAGCAGGTGACTACAAGGCAGTTTGAGACAGGTAGTAGTTATAAGTAGGTGACTACAAGGCAGTTTGAGATAGGTGGTTTGTTATAAGCAGGTGACTACAAGGCAGTTTGAGACAGGTGGTTTATTATAAGCAGGTGACTACAAGGCAGTTTGAGACAGGTGGTTTGTTATAAGCAGGTGACTACAAGGCAGACAGGTGGTTTGTTATAAGCAGGTGACTACAAGGCAGTTTGAGACAGGTGGTTTGTTATAAGCTGGTGACAAGGCAATTTTTAACAATTGGTTTGTTTTAAGCAGGTGACTACAAGGCAGTTTGAAACAGGTAGTAGTTATAAGCAGGCAACTACAAGGCAGTTTGAGACAGGTGATTTTTTAAAAGCTGGTGACTACAAGGCAGTTTGAGACAGGTGGTTTGTTATAAGCAGGTGACTACAAGGCACTTTAAGACAGGTGGTTTGTTATAAGCAGACAACTGCAAGGCACTTTGAGGCAGGTGGTTTGTTATAAGCAGGCAACTACAAGGCACTTTGAGTCAGGTGGTTTGTTATAAGCTGGTAACTACAAGGCAGTTTGAGACAGGTAATTTTTTATAAGCAGGTGACTACAAGGCAGTTTGAGACAGGTGGTTCATTATAAGCTGGTGACTACAAGACAGTTTGAGGCAGGTGGCAGTAAGAAGCAGGTGACCACATGGCAGTTTAGTTATAAGCAGGTAACCACATAGTAGTTTGTGCTAATAATTATTTAGCAGAAAAGGTATAAGATTGGCATGATTAATTCCAAAATCAAATCATCATGGTTAATATGAAAAGCAGAGTTTCATTTAACAAGGGAAAATTTCCAAGTCTGTGGTCTTTACATGACAGTGCTGCTGCATACTTCTCTTTTCAGTTCCCGTTTTAGCTGATCAAGCTTTCCTGCTGATGCTTCCACTTCACTCAGTTTCTGGTTAATATGACGTATCTTCAACTGGTTTTCATTCTGTAGAACAAATTTTAAAAAATTCATGTCTAAGGCTCAGAAAGATAATTCTGGAGTCTTAAGCTCAAATGCATAATTCTGGAGATCAGGAGACTGTAGAATTACAAATACTAAGGATGATGTGAATTGGTTTTCTTTAGTAGATACAAATATAAATTGTAAACATATTTCCAAATAAACAAAAAATTCAAAGACCAGACATGATACTTTTAATATCAAGCCCATCGATTTTCAGCCACATAATAAATGAGATTACTTAAGTATTTAAAGTCATATATATAAATTATAAGCTACAATGTATAAAGAGCTACAGATTTTGTTTTGCATGCAGGAGTGCCCATTTTATTTTGGCTTGGTGTTGTGGCACATTAAAGCACAGCAACACAAGAAGGTTATTTCATGCTGAGGCAATTGGCATAAAGTATTTTGCCCAAAGATATGCCACAGTAGCTGACCCAGACTGACTAAATGCTTGGATTCGAATTTGCATTATTTTCAGTTGGAAAGTTTGAGTGCTGATGACTGAGATACAACTCAAGATTGATCAAACATAGGAATGCAATGCATATGACTCTGGAGATTGGTAAAAAAAACCCAGGTCTAAAATGCAAGTAACTCATTATAAACAATGGAATAAAATGAACATTCATTATTTCAGACAGAAAACACTCCAACAGATTTATTTACTGCAGCAAGTAGAATATGACATTTCAAAATAAAATTTAGTTACTGAGACCAAATAATAAAATGATATCACTTTATTGAATGATTCTTTATACATGTGAATTTTTGTACATCTGTGAAGACATTCAATACATGCAATATTATAATGTGTACTAATTAGTGCTGAATATGACATTACAATGATCATATTACACAACAAATGAAGAATAAAAAACTCCTTATAAATACAAATGTGGACTAATGCAAGTAGTCATAAGATTTAAGTGCTTAAAAGAAAACCTGGATATTACTTAGACTAATCTTACATACCACCATGTCTCTCTTAATCTTTTCATTCTGTTCAAGTTTTGTCTTTGTATCTCGTAGCTCATCCATTTTCTTCTGAAGATCATCTTCTTTCTTCTCATAATCAGCCTGCAGGGAATCAACACAAATGAGCATCATTTCTTACAAAGTTTTTATTTTTAGTGAAATTTAGAGGTCTAGAGCTAAACACTTTTTACAATGAATTCTAATTCAAAGATCTGCCATCAGACATTTACTACAATATATACAGTAGCTTGCATTTTCAAAACAACTCTACACTAGTATATTTTACAATTTTTTAAAAAAACAATTCAGTTTAAATAAATATCATTATACTGTTTACACCCCTTCATATTTGTTTGTAAACCTGTACTGATTTTACGAATAAAAGTCATCAAGGATAGAAAAGTACATCATTCGTCTACTCATGTTGTCTTCGTTAGTTCCCTGAAAGATGAACAGACAAGTCAACAGATTCAGAAGAAATGGAGTTATAGTTCCTTGCTTAATTGAGTAGTAACAACAATCCATCTTCTGCTTGGCTCAGTATACTTCAAATACAGCAAATACCCTAAAAAAATTCTCACTACCTTGGAAAAAAGGGTATGAAGAAATTGTTTTTAAGACAACAGAATGATTTTTCATTAGCAGGAACCTTTTCTAAGCAATGAACCAATGGTCATAAGAGAAACTAGACAATTAAGAAAGAAAAACAGATAATTTAGATTGACAAATAAAGCATGTATTTCACACTCTGTCCGCTGAAGCAAGAGTGACTGAAGCACATACTTCAATGAAAGATGAGTCAATTTTGCTGAAACAGTGGTTCCAAAGGTGCCTTGTTCAATCATGTTAGAACCCATGTCAGGTTCCAATCTAAATAAAGTGTCAAGGTCTTTGGTACCAACAAGTTGAAAATAGCATGAAGGTATGAGAAATCTTGGTTCTGGCCTCCATTCCACGATGGCAAAAGATACATGAAACTGTGGAAATGTAACCTCTGATTGTAACTGAAGCTACCTTCAAAATGTCATGGAAGAAGTTAGTTATATTTGCTATCATGGCTTTTATGTGATAAATTTATTTCTGCCCATACAACTGAGAAAATTCTATTTTCCATCAAAGGTTTCAAAGTGGTAACCTTCTTGCCGGGGCAATTATATCATTAGTCAGGAGATCCATGAATTTTTCCACTTTAAGGAAGCAATCAGGATTTGTCTGCATTCAGATAGATTCCCTTTGCTTTCGGAATGACCTTGGGAAGAAGGGGGAGTGGGAAAAGGTGTATGTATTGAACCCATTCCAGTCAGTGAAAGGGCACTGACTGCCCAGTGTTTGGATCTAATATTGGCAAGATGAAATTAGGAAGCCACCTCATCAGAAAAAGAATTCCACATCAGGTTGAACCCATCATGCTCCGACTCAACTGAATACAGGAATTGGCTGATTCCATCTGTACAGCACGTCCACCAAGGCAAAGAACATGCCTGAAATGTTGGCTTGAATGTTAATTTGTTGACAATGACACTTGTCACTATTGATTGGCAACCAGGAAAATGAATTGTGAATAACCTCTACTTCCCTTTTATAAAGACAGCATTTATTTCCTGCTGCTAAAAATCTCCTTTGTGCAGGTCTCTTGGGAAAACCTGTAGCAAAGAAAGCCCTTGACAATATGGGAGGGTCAAAGAGTGTACTCTGGAGGCCTTTATATATGAATTGCATGACCATCAGTTCATCAGGGTGAAGTCTCTGTGATAAAATATTAAAATCTCTTCCCTACTTTCCCTACCCAACCCCAATCCCCCTGAGCCAGAAATGTTGGAAAATGATGGCATGAAAATGGAATCATTTTCTGTGGGAAAGAAGGCTGGCAGGGAGAAAAAATGGGCCAAAATCAATATTTTTTCACATCTCTTGCATCCAAGGTCTTTTCAACCATCTGTGGTTCATCTTGGGGAATCAAGACTTGGCTGTGTATTGCTGTACCTGAATGAGGATTCTTTCTTTGCTGGTCTGTATATACATATATGAGACTGACTCCCTGGCATGTCAGTATGAAAAACATCTCAACAGAAGAATCCAGGCTTTGCTCAGATTGCTTAAATATAGCCATTCAGACTAGGCTGAGCATGGAGCAAACAAGTTGCTGTGTGTCAAGAAAAGATTTCTGGTCCATGCATACAGAGGATGGTTTGACATTCATAGGCCAACTCTGTCAATGACAGGAATTTTGGTGTTGAAATATGTGTTTTGCTGAAGGCTGAATTTATGAAATGGAATGTAAACAGAAAAGCCTGCTGTTGCTTTGAGGGAGTGTTCAATATGATTATCAAGACTGCAGTAACTCTTGTATTAAGACTGGATTCTCTTGGTTAAAAGAGGCCAATGACTGAACTCTGGAGGTACAAACAAGTCTTTCCAGGGTATTGTCAGTTCAAGAAGATAAGATGACATTTACAATCAAATGTCCTCATAATCAAAGGTGTGGAACAAAAAGAAATTTCTTGAAATGCTAGTAACCATGAAGTTGGAAGCTGAGCCGCTACACACTGGAAATAGTATTTTCCAGAGATTTGCTATGAGAGTTGTCCAAAGTACCAGGAGTCTGGGAACAGGAAATCACTGTATTCAATATAATGTTGTGAAAGTGCCAGAACCTGTGATGGATATGTGCAGTGCAAATTTATCTGGAATAGAGAGCTATTACTGGTGTCTGTATGATGATACATTCTCCAGGACTGGTCCATTTGAGCCACTGTACCATGCTGATGCATAACTTGTACTCTGTTCAATGCTAATATGATATGGCTGTGGAATTGTGGGCAATGGTAGAGCTGAGGTTGCATGGAAAATCTCAGATGGCAAAGACTGCTAAATCCCCTTAGAAACTGGCAATCATTCTATTCCAAGTTACTGGAACATGAAAACTTGGCAACTATGGTGGTGGTATCTGTGGCAAAACTAATAGGTTTGGATTTGTGAGGTAGAGGATGTACTCCTTACTTATTATGGTTAGGTAACAGCTCGAGAAGCTGTATTTAGCGCATGTAAATGTAGCGCATTTACCGTATATACTGGGTCATGATAAAATAATTGTTTTCCTGTCCCAGAACTTATGGTAAAACTTTTTTCACCTATGTCATATGTCCCAAGGATTAAGAAACAAACAAAAGTGTTGAATTTGAGTCGCGTCCCCCACATTGCAACAAAATAAAGAAAATGCTTCCTTGATAACAAAATAAAAGAAATTATCCTTGTATTTTTATCATTCAATCCTCTTTTTTTCATCACAATTACTAAAGAATAACATATATCCACAAACTCCATATATGTAGCATAAGCATCCATACTGTAGCATGTATCATTTGTGTTTGTTAACACATGCCACATAGTTCACTGACATAAACATAGAGAAATAAATCTTGTTTGGTTGTACTCAAAGGTTTGACTATGTTATCCAAATGAAAACTGGATCCAACAAAATCACAAATGAAAGGGAAATAATTAACTGATTGCTTAAAGACATCTGCAATTTGCACATGCCATAGTGTAAGGTACAAAATAACCATGACTGAATTATATCCAGGTCAACTATATTACAGTATCTCGCATATAAAAATCATTATTTGAAAATACATTCACTTGAATGCATGTGACAAACCTTCCCCTGCATGGGTTACAAAAAGTATTATTAAAGCAATTTAATGTTATGTATACTATTTACACGCAGGCATCGATGCCTGTTGTATTAATTATAACTGCAGATGCTGAGCAAATAGAAGTTTGGGTGGTGAATAAACACAACTGGTTGTGAGCAGTAAACTCATTGTTTGAACTTACTGAAAAGACATCAAAGACAAAGGACATTTTTATTGCAAAGCAAGTTGACCCTGGGAGCTAACTTTTAATACTTTTAAGCTGATTTTGTTTTAAAAAAGGTATCAAATCAAAGGTTATTTTATTAAGCAAACTGAGCTAGGATTTTTTTTAATAGGTTGAATATACAAAATCAGGCAAGATATGAAACTAACTTTAGTTCCTTTTCACTCGTATTCACTGGAATTTTGAAAATAAATTGAAACAAGGAGACATATATGGACAAGGACAATCCAGAGTCGCCCAGAAGATTTTGGAGAAAATAAAATCATTTGATGAATTTGTGAAAGCTAGAAGAGAAGACGATTTCACCAACAACATGAGAATTAACATGGATAAAATTCTAGTGTACTCTGATCACACTACTGGATGGACTGTGAATAAGATGGTGGTTATAGTGTAAGAATTAGCACAACAGGCGCAGATTTGTAAAAATCGGACTTTAGCCCTTACATTTTCTGCTTCAGAGATGTGTCGCCTCCAATGATAATTTTTCACGGCATGAGAAAGCTAAACAAATTTTCTCACATTGAAACAATGGATTGTACATGTGCAGGGTAAGGGTTGTGTTGATGAGATGATACTGCAATGGATTAAAGAGTTCAATCTCAGTTACACAGTTTTATATTTGTTTAAGTAAAATTTTAGTTGATGTGCATTTTCTACCATGTAATTATCAAATGATTTATAATGTGTCACATAACTTGTGATTCAAATAAAAACAATTTGTCCCTGAACATACAGTGCATAAAAAATTACATGAAAAATAAATTTATGGTCTCCCCCAAAAAATGGTAAATATGGTACTTCAATTACAAGGATAAAGAAAGCATGCAGTTTTACCTTCAAACTTTTTGTATCATTTATCAAGGCATCCAGTTTAGTACGAATGTTCTCCAAGAAACTTTTATATTTCTCATCTGTGATATCACTCCTCTCAAATCCTGAAGAGTACAATATTGAATCATTACTGTATTCATCAATACATAGCATTAACATCAGTGCAAAACAGCACAGATCTGCTGTTGAATAAATTACCAACAGGTTATGTACTATCCATGTTATTTGTTCAATTTAAGATTTCAAGCCCAGATCAGTTGGTGCTTTATCGTAGTTAGGTACATGCAATATAAAGAAGAATATATTATAATATATATATATAAACCTTAGACAAATCTGATCCTGAACTGACAAATATATGTCCCAAATGAAATTCACTAAAATAATGTTCAAATCTGCAAAATTTGTTGATGCAACTGACCTCAATCTGTTCTCAAGGATGCTCTTACTTCAGTTTTGACCATACATTTTAGTGGCCTAGCGGTCTAAAGTGCTGTCCGTTATGGATCACTGCCATCTCACCTCTGTCTTCGTGGGTTCGAGTCTAGGATTTGGCAAATGTGGATATATGAGAAAGCTTGCCAGTAGCTTCTCGTGGGTTGGTGGTTCTTTCCGGTGATTTCCCGGTTTCTTCCTCCACCATTAATACTGGCCGCCATGAATAGCCTATCGTGTGCTGAAAAATGGCATTAAGCCCAACAACAAAAACAATAAGAAGACCAAATCATGATAATCATGATTCTTTTCCATTATATTTTTTGTGAGCTTTAAACAACAAACATGATTATTATCCAACATAAAAATAATCATCATTAAAATATCTTGCAATCAGTAGCCATAGGTTGTCTCAAGAATATTTGTATTCATCATGCCTTTAACTTCAACATGCAAAGAACATTTTTAAATAATGATATTAATTTCATTTTTCATTTGTTCCCATGAAAATGCATTCTGGTCAATAGACTTCCTTTCTCTTCCTCCAACTAAAAATCTTGCCATCTTGTCTAAAGTTCATTCCCTCCATTCACAACACCACTCAATCCATTTCCACTTGTTTTCTTTCTGATCCTTTATTTCTTGTTTCCCATACAGTTCATGATATTTTCTCAGACACATTTATGTCTTCTTTGACATTTGGCAGTATTTTCAATGTTACCACAATCTTTCTATCCCTGGTAAATTCTGTAAAGTAACAATATTAAAAGTCCATCTGCTTAGTATGAATAGTCTTCCATTTTATGAAGAACAAATAAAACTTTAAAAAACAAGAGTTTCTAATGAAGGTGGTCATATTTGAAAAGAGACGGAGCATTTGTAGAAATTTCATAACCATGAAAGTATACTTTCTGTAAGATTGATCAAACTCCATTCAGCATTTGTTTTATATATGAAGACTTTCAAGTTCTGTTCTATTTTTGGCAACAGTGGCCATATTTGAGAGAAGTAATTATGGAAACAGTGGTCATACTTGATATCTGATAGCAGACCAGCATCATTAGTAAAAAAATTGGAAGGCCTTCACGCTTGGAGGCTCTGCACCAAATTTTTTACTGAAACTAGTGGTTTTTGAGATATCTGAAAATAACAATGGTTGCCAGATAACAGATGGAGTTTTCTTTTTTTATAATGGTGGCTGTATTTAATGGCAGATCGGTATCATTTGTATAAATTTAAAATTCTATGCATCAAAGAAATCTCTCCCAATTTGATTGGTTGGTTGGTTTGTCCTACAATTTTTGACAAGGAGTTGAAATTGGCAATTGCAATAGACACCAGTGATTCACAACAGATGAAGAGTCAGTATGGTATATAAGCTTACTTGGCCTTAGGTCAGCTAATTAAAATGATATTTCATAGCAGTCACATAAAATTCTGTACAAAATAGTAAACATTTGCAAGGCACTGTGGGTGTGACTGGTATTAGACATTATGGGTGTGACTGGTATTAGGCATTATGGGTGTGACTGGTATTAGGCTTTATGGGTGTGACTGGTATTAGGCTTTATGGGTGTGACTGGTATTAGGCGTTATGGGTGACTAGCATTAGGCATTATGGGCATAGGTGATATTAGGTTCTCTTTTGGGATATTCTTTAAATGCTATTGGGGTTGGTCTAGTGAAGTAATTCACTGTACCACTTTAACTGCAATACCTTGCAGAAATTACAAAATGCACAAATATCTGACATTTACATGCAATTTCTGCTTCTATAGTCCTCTCCTATAAATTATCCTTCCAAAAGAAATTGATATGGTATTACATGCTCATAATAAACTTTCATGTTGAGGTTTGTGGTCATCATGTTCAGTCTGGTGAATTATATTTTCAGACAACTAAAGGATACAGCTATCTGGCTATTGTACTATTGTACTGTACCAATTTGTTAAAAAACAACTTTAAGCTGCATCTCTCAAAGACATTCAATTGGTGAAAAGAATTCTGACTTAGCTGCACTCCATATATATATATATATATATATATATATATATATATATATATATATATATATATATATATATATATATATATATATGTCTTTTTTGTAAAAGAAAATAATCATGAAATGAACATTTTATAATTTAAAAACTCTTACATTTAACAATATTTACTTTTTCTATTAAATACAAGAAAACACATCTTTAAATACATTACCAATCATAATACGTTAGGGAAATGGAAGTGGAGGGAGGTACATCCCCTTATACTAAGAGGTCATCTCTGGACCCCTAAGATCTGAGAGACTTTGCTTCTCCTGTTTTTTGTATCACCTTTAGAATCAGAGGTGTTGGAGGCTATGCATATGTGTCCAAGCCATTTCAATAGATGGATCGTGCATCAACTGCCCAAGCTTTGGGATCTGGGGCTGATGAGACAAAGTTGAGAGCATGGCATTCGAGCTTGTTGCAAACAGTTCCACCAATGGCTGCTCCCAATGATTGCATATCTGAATGAAAACCGAGTGATGGAGAGACCATTCCATCTGAGAAAGCTGATTGTTCCTAGGACAAAGAATCTATTGCAATTATGTGTCATGTATATGAAAAACTTTGACAGATTTGTTTCTGACATCACCATTTTAGAAACTCCAGCAAAGGTCTGGGGACTTGATGCTACTATGCTGCTTGATTTGTTGGATGAGGACTCCCTTTTCAGCTAAAATTTCCCACCACCAGTTAAAGGCTTTCAAAATGGCTTTCATCTCAAGAATACTGGTATGTAAATGCTGGTCCTGGGGAGACCAAACTCCACTGGCTTTCCTGAGACTGAGTAACAGGTGTGCCCCCCTAGCTATCGGTACTTGCATCCATACAAACTGTGGTCTCTGGCAGTTGTACTTTTAGAGGTATACATGCTGTGAATCATGTTACATCATCACAAGTCTGCAGATGGTACCTACCTCATAGCTGTGCAAATGGGGAGAGGTTGGTCCAGTGGGCAAACTTTGGCCTTCAATGGGATAAAAAAAACAATTTGTAATGGGCACATATAAATGCCATCTAGAAAGATGAGGTCCACATTGAGAATGCATAGGAGAAATCCCTCAAGAGTAACAAAGTCACCATGGTCCTGATTTTCAATGTCTGTTCGTTAGGAAGATGTACTCTGCTTCTGTGGCCTAGTGGTTTGAGCATCCGCCTTGGATGTGGGAGGTTGTGTGTTCGATCCTTGGCCAAATCATGCTCAAGACTTATAAAAAACATGGTACTAACAGCTGCCTCAATTGGATCTCTGCATTAAGAGGTTAGTGTTAGGACTGGTCGGCCTGGTGTCAAGATAATGTGACTGAGTGGGACATCATGTTACATGTCTGTGAAACGATGCCCTGTGCTAGATATCACTATAAACTGTCACACTGCAGACATCATAGCAATATGACTGAAAAATTATTAAAGGTAAGTTAACAATCCAAATCACACACAAAATTGAACAAATTGGTGACTGTTGACGAGGAAAGCCAGATTTGTAAGCAGTGTGGCATGGGTTATCATATTGTGTTTTAATATATAACTCACCTGATGTTTTTCTTGTAAGATATTGTCAAAGTAACATGATGTTGAATCCAAATAGCATGGAATTAATCAATGATGTTGTTGGTAAAACACAAGAACTTTCTGGAAGTTTTGTGAATTGGGATGTGGAGATATGCATCTTTTAAGTCCATGCTGATTGCAAAGTCCCCCTCTTGAATGGCATTCAAAATGTACTGTGGTGTTTTCATCAAGAACCAAGAAGTGTTAATGAATTGATTAAAAGCACTTAGACCGTATTTACCACTAGTAAAGTTCACAAACTTTAGTTTGAAACCCTATGCAACTTAACGGATTGCTGCTATCTTTCAACGTGACGTAATTCTTGGAAATTCTTTATTCCATTTCATATGATGATGGCAATCACATCTGCCACATACTCAAATTGGCACATGATATCAAAAAAACGTAACTGTGACCGTTCATATTTTATTCACAAGAATCTGAATATTCCTTTTTATTATTCTGTGTTTTATTAACATTTTTCCAGAGGCTTTCTCTTTCATCTTAAATATGCATCACTTTCGAGACAACATTATTAAAAGAATTCTATAATCAATAGTTTGATCATACAGGTGCTTTACATGAACAAATAGGTGCAGGTTAAAGCATCTGTGGGTGCTGCTGTAAAGTTAGTCTGGTTCCCTACCTAATTTCACTATACTAATATGAAACCTGGATTCTGCAACGATCATTTTTCCACAGTTTTGCTTGTATGACATAAGTCCATATTGAAAGGGTAATTTTCCTAAGACTTACAGCAAAATCATACGAGCTGGCAGGTCTGGGTCTCCAATTGCATAAAAGCAAGCTGACTACAATCTTCAATAAAAACAGAGCACCTTTAATCAAAGGAAGTCAGCACCAAACACAAATAAATATAATGGAATCTGATGGATTGTGGATTGTTACATTTTCCAAAATGACTGAGAACACACTTATTGTAACATGAAGGTTTCCTTTTTACAGGAAAAAAAAGCTTACAATCTCAACCAACAGTGGCATAAAAGAAAAATTTAATTTCCAATCTTGTGAAATCATAGAAAACTGTGGGTGGGATATGTCGCCAAGATGTTTGTTTTAATTTGTTCACATGCTTTCATTTCTCTGAGTCATCCCCTGGATAACTAACCCAAATCGAGGCAAGTACATGTTAACATCTAAAGCAACATGCTATTGCTAACACTGAATACCATTCTGAATTGCTGTGTGATGTGTTTGTTGACAATGGGATATAGATATAACAAGTACCTACAATTTCTCATATATGATGTTTCTGTTTTCTAATGGGATGCGATTGATACACAAATTTTATAACATGTGATCTATACTCAAATTCATGGATTTTTCATTAACATATACAGAACTTAACACATAGATTGTACCATACAAATGAAGTTGTCAATATACAAGAGATTTCAGACTAGTTTTTACTTCTTTGATCAAAATTCACATATTTTTGCACCAACTTTTACTACCACCATCTACCTCCACCCCACCCTCTGAACCAGTACAAGCATCATTTTCTTCAGCTAACTAACTTGGTTTGTTATAATATGGTTTGGTATATAGCACTGTCAAGTTCTAGGGACCACAACCATTATGTTATAGTGGGGTCCCCCCTGTATTTGTGAATTATATGTTCCACTTGTGTTGTCCTTAAAATCATTGTAAGGCATGTACATCTCCCATTGTTCACTAATAGTATCTGGACAATTAAATAGTTGGCTTGGAAATACAGCAACTACCTTCAGTAGGTAATGTGGAATCAAGGCAAGTAGAACATCCAAAAATAAACAAGCCGGGTGAATTACATCAACTTGTTTTAGAACATACTTCTAAAAAAAAATCACATGGAGAAAAGGCTACCCTTCATCATGAGTATCACTCATTAATTAACTGCAGAAATTAAAAATACACAAATGAATCTGGGGTGCTGCAGTACAAAACTTCTGCTATAAATTTGTACAGATTTATAATTTCATATGAATAATATTTTTATGTCTGCATAGTTTAAAGCTAAATATATATGGACCTTTTTGACCAACCTATTCTATTCTTTTAATAAGGATTTTAAAGTTTAACAGTGTTGATGCAGCATCATATTTGTGCATACATCACACTCTCTTGCACCTTTAAAGTACCATTCATGCAAGCCACTGATGTCAGTCTTTATATTATTTACAATAAGTACAAACCCTCAAATTCATATTCTTCTGCATACTGTCTGATGAAAGAATCCCTCTTCTCGATGTTCTCTGCATGGCCCTGAAATATAATACCAGTATATGCTACTGTAAATTCGATTAAATTTTTTTTCTGAAAGTATCAGGGATATGTATTTTGTGGTGGCTTAAAAAACACTAAAGACCCAACAAACAATTATTTCCTTCCTGATCCACGATTTAAAATAGCATAACAATGTCACTTTTTACAAAACCATAAAAATGAATACCTTCAAAAATATTAAATACATATTAATTTGCATTTATTACAAAGTGTACAGTACTCTCATTGATGTTTGCAAGCAAAAATTTGGCAGAAAGCCAAGGATTTTGGACAATTCAGATTCAGCGGAAATGTTTATACTTCTACGTTCCACAGCATAAATCTCTTAATTATCTTTGTGTTGAAATTCTTGGTTTTTTGCTGAAGTGCTATTCCCAAGAACACAATGAGGCAGGCAAGGCCTGACTCAAGAACACAATGAGGTAGGCAATTAAGACCCAACTCAAGGAGGCAGGCAATTAAGGCCTGCCTCAAGGACACCCACAGAAATTTATCCAGGTGGGCCAGTGTGTAGTGGTCAGCTGTTAAGTTTTATGGATGTAGGCCAGAACATGTTTAGAGGTATAGTTGAGTGGGAGGGGGCATGTCAAGTGTCCCTTCTCCTTTCTTTCTCCTATTTGCAGGCATCCATTCATTAAACCAATTGTCCATCAACATGATTCTCAATAAGTTCAGATTGCTGAATCAGCTGCATAGTGGACAGTAATGAGAAACTGCAGATGTCGATACTGGGTTTGTGATGAAGCCAAAGAGCGATGGAATTGTCCAGTTTTAATCTCTGATGCCTCAATCAGTCAGGTACAGAATATAGTGGATATTTGTACAATTACTTATCAGTTGCAATGGGCGTCATTTTTGGAAATGGGGTTGGGACATTGTTCATCAGTAGTTCAGGTCTGGGAGTGCTGAAGAGAAACAAACAAATGACCAGTCCAGTTGTAGAATAAATAGGTCAAGACTGCTGGAACTGGAGTTAATGTGGTCTGGGGCTTTATGACATTGGGTATCAAGGCCCAGTACTAACTATGAAAGGAATGATCACCATTATTAATGCTGTAATCTAAATGTGGTGATAAGTTGACCAGGAAGGGTCCATGTGAGCCACACTACTATGCTGGCACTGCTGTTATTATCTGACTGGCACTGTAGATGTAAGGTTGTGTGGAAGGTCTCTGAAGGCAAGGATTAAAAAACCCTCTTGGCTATTGGCAATCTTTCTGCCTCTAGTGACTATGAAAAGAGAAAGTTGATGACTGCAGTGGCAGAAATACTAATGGCATCTGCATCCTTATCGGAGTATTTCTTTACTCTTCGCTAGTCTAGGTGAAATAGTTGTATAGACTAGTGTTTACCGATATCACATCTAATGTCCCAATAACACTCCATATCTTTATCCAACACTTGATCATATCCCTCACTGCTGTAACTTCAGTGACAGCTATATAATGGCATATTGAAATCAGTTACACATCTTATATTAATAAATATATTTAATAACAAAATTATTTTATTACCAGGAAAAAATGACTTACTTGAAAGAACTTAAAAATTTACTGAAATGAAATGTAAGTATTATAGTCTTTAAGGAAGACAATTACGATAACACTGATTTGACAACTTAAGAGCATTTGTCAACAATAAAGCATGAGATCCTGTAAGAAAGCAGATGGATTATGCCTAATTAGGATGAAACACTCAAAGGGAAACGCAGAAATCAAAACATATTAAGCCTCTAGGGAAAGCATGCAGATGAGGAAATAGGCAGCGGTAACTGATGGGATTTAACAATAATCTCTCTACTGAAAGGGGGATCAATTTTATTTGACTTCTATTTTAGCAAGCTTATCACTTTTTGGCATGTGTTCTGCTAAAACAAGCAAAAAGACAGTGTCTTTTCTTAGATTGGGATGACAAGAAAATTGGTGTGTTATATTATGATCAGACAAGGTAATTTGAAAAAAAGCCACCAAACTAAAGCCAAAACAAGAATTACTTGCTAATGTTGGAGCCCTTATTACTATGGGTAATGTTTTATCAACAAATTTACATCATTATCATGGCTTACCTCAGCTTCTCGCTCCAGTCTTCCAATTTCCAACAGCAGTGCAGATTTCTCTTTGTTATATTTGTCCAGCTGCTGAGATAATTCTGCATGGTTGCCTTCATACTGTACGAAGAAATGAAAACCCCTTCAGAAATAAATAAAAACAAAGTGTATAACTCTTCCAAAAAAAAGTACAATAATTGGTCTGATGATAAGCATAGTATGTTCTAAGTTTCAGTGCAGTCCACTGAAAGTTGAGTAGTTGCATTCATTAAATTCTGTCATACACTGCACACACATGGACAGTATTAAAAAACAGATGAACACACATATGGACATTATTAAGACTGGTGAACACACACTGACATTATGAAGACTGATGAACACACACTGACATTATGAAGGCTGATGAACACACACTGACATTATGAAGGCTGATGAACACACACAGACATGAAGAATGATTAACACACACAGACATTATGAAGACTGATGAACACACACAGACATGAAGAATGATTAACACACACAGACATTATGAAGACTGATGAACACACACAGACATGAAGAATGATTAACACACACAGACATTATGAAGACTGATGAACACACACAGACATGAAGAATGATGAACACACACAGACATTATGAAGACTGATGAACACACACAGACATGAAGAACGATGAACACACACAGACATGAAGAATGATTAACACACACAGACATGAAGAATGATTAACACACACAGACATTATGAAGACTGATGAACACAGACATGAAGAATGATTAACACACACAGACATGAAGAATGATTAACACACACAGACATTATGAAGACTGATGAACACACACAGACATGAAGAATGATTAACACACATAGACATTATGAAGACTGATGAACACACATGGACATTATGAAAGACTGATGAAAACATATAGACTATGAAATGATTGATGAACACACACACACAGACATTAAGAAAAGACTGATGAACACAAAGATATACTATGAAAAAATTGTAGAACACAGACATTAAGAAAAGATGAACAAACATTATGAAAATACTAATGAACACACAGATGGACTTATGAAAAGACAGATGAACACAGACATTTATGAAAAGATTGCTGAACAAAGAATGAGCATGCAAACTAATTTTGTAAGTATGGAATCTATTCATGCAACTATTGCCATCAAACTACATAGCATATCAGGAAAATCTTTGTAAATGTCATTCAGTCTCATAGATTGATTAATTAACATGATTGTAATAATACTTCATACTAGTATCTAAATGTTTTTAATTGGCCATACTATAATAATCAAGTTTAAAAAACATGATCCTGATTACCTCTATCAAAGTTTCATTCCTTTCTCTGACTCGGTCTTGAAACTCTGCAAGCTCTCGTCTTAGTGCTTCATCTGAACCTAAAAAATATTGTAAAACATTGTTTATAACAACTGGAAAATTACTATCTGTATAGCAATGTTTAACCTAAGGACACTAATGCCTCCAAAAAGTTTGAAATTGGTGTAAATGAGCAGAGTTTGAAATTCTTGCAAATGGGCACAGATATTTTGAAAGTCTTGTAAAAGGGCAGAGAGTTTAACATTCTTGTAGAGACACAGTGAGTTTGAAATTCTTGCAAAAAGGCACTGAGAATTTAAAAGTCTTGTAAACAAGCACAGAGTTTGAAAGTCTTTTAAATGAGCACAGAGTTTGAAAATCTTTTGTGTGTGTGTGTGAGAGAGATTTTTAATGTAGTTTTAAAATATATTCAGTCATATTGCTACGATGTCTGCAGTGTGGCAGTTTATGATGTTTAGCAATGGTGCATCATGCCACAGTCATGTAGCATGATTTCCCACCAAGTCACATTACCCTGACACCAGGATGACCAGTCCTAACACTAACCTCTTAATGCCAAGCACCAAACAAAGCAGCTGTTTGTACCACTTTTAAAAGTCTTTGGTATATTTTGGCTAGCGATCGAACACAGTACCTCCTGCATCTGAGGCAGATGACCTTACCACTAGTAGACTTTAGTGGTCTGAAATTCTTTTAAAAGAACATACACAGTTTTAAATACTTGTAAAAGGACACATGTTTAAGCACACAAACAGTTTGGGATTCTTGTAAAAGGGCACAGAGTCTGAAATTGTTGTAAATAGGCACCAAGTTTGAAATTCTTGTAAAAGAGCACAGAGAGTTTGAAATTTTTGTAAAAGAGCACAGAGAGATTGAAGGTCTTGTAAATAGGCACAAATTTTTTGAACATTTGTAAAAGGGTACAGAGTTTGAAATTCCAATGCTTTTGATTGCATCTGTTATGAAAACAAATGTTCAAGGTTTCTCTAGGTTTTTGGTAACTTCATCCATAGCTGATGGCACACCATAGATCTTTTTCTCCAATATTTAAGAGCCTTTTTTTTGAATGCTTTCTGACAAAGTTGTTTAAATTCTTTTACACTTTTTGGTAATAACAGGTGTTGAAATGTTTTTCTTTTCCTATTAATATATCCATTTTTTATGGTGGATCAGTTCATTTCTACAAACTTTAATGCTCTTTTGAGTAAATTCTGTTCAGCACCTTCTGAGCAGTCGAAATGATTTTCTGTTATTAGTACTGGTGGCTATATTTTATGGCAGATTTATTATTTGTACAAATACCTGGTGGCGAATCAGTATCATTTATAAAATTATAAAGCTCATCATGTTAGGAGCTCTCTTTCAAATTTGGTCACATTATCTAGAATGCAAACAAGTCATTTAAAGGATTTTCTATATTTAGTAAGTTATTATATTTGATATCAAAGCAATACATACATCAGAAACCCCTTCATCTGTTAAATTTGTTCAAATTCCTTTGAGCAGTCACTGAGAAGTTAATTATTTTAATTTTAGTAATGTTGGCTATATCTGAAGGCAGATGGACATCATTTAATGCCACAATGCTTTTCATTAAAATTGATCACATCATGGTAAGCAGACATCTCTGAATGAGGTTAAGAATCAACTGTACAAACATGAAGTTCACAAAGGCCAAAAATACCTTCAGCCCACATTTGGTCAGACTCTGTTCTGAAATTTTTTCGAATTTGTTTCAAGGATTAACATTTTTCTTAACAGTGGCCATATTTGATACTGGATTGGCACCTTTTGCATAATTGAAAAGCTCCAAATGGTTTCTGACAAGAAGCTGCGTGAAGAATTTTCCATTTCCAGTAACTGCTGACAAGGTCACTACTGTTGTCAATATAGAAACAAGTTACCATTCCGTCTAGCACAAAAAAAGAACAACTTCGATGATGATCAATCAAAAATTAAGAAAATACTGAGACATATGACAGGTACTTGTTAATGTTCCATGCCAAATTGGGAAGAAAATAAGTACTTTATTTAATGTACATCTTGGGACAGGTTAAAATATACATTTTTTCCCAGTGTTCCATAACTTATGGTTAGATTTTTTTTACCTCGATACTATGCCCCATAAAAACATAAAACAAATTAGAATTGCCATGCCACCTGCATGCTAACAATAAAGCATGTAAATAAAATGTTTAATTGATGATAATAAATGGAAAGAAACAATCCTTGTACTGTTTTAAACGATTGCTCTTTTGTTCCTCATAAGGAATTTATGTATAATAAATATAAACATATCAACTATAGGAAGTCCTTTAGGTCATACAATATAACAAATATATCCACAGTGCGTATTGCTTACGTCAGGTAAAATTATTAAACTTAAAATTGGATAAATTCAAGTAACATCTTAAAGGATGCTCATATTGCATGGAATTGTGGGAGAGATTATTTGTAATGTGATCAGGTAAGTATTATTAGAGAAACATAATTTACTAAAAAAAAAATTAGCATCTCCATCAAATATATTTCCTGATCACAAAACAATGAAGAGAAAATGCCAAGTGTCCTGCATCTACCTGTGTCACATTATAACATGATTGCTCTACTAAAAGAATGAAATTCTTCCTATGTTACTTTAGCACAACAAAAGGCATTTTGTTTATACACATGTGAAGGAGATCCCTGTTGGATTCTGCACATGATTATTGTTTCACCATCATAAGTTTTCCAGGCAAATCCAACAGAAGTGGCAAATTCATGTTTGGGTCAAAGATTATACTTTTAAGAACAGAAAATGGTCATTGTCTGTGCATCTACCACAATGAGATTCAGTTCTGTCCTTAGGAAGCACTCTACAGATAATTTGAACTTCTGAAAGAGTTCCATGTGTTAAGGTGAAGTTGTTTACATTTGCAACATGCAGAATGGAGAGAATGTTGGCATAAATTTTACTTTCATGTACAGTGACTGAAATTTATTTGGATATTGTACTTGTGGAAACTGTGCATGATCTAATCTAAACACCAAGCTAAATAAAATGACTGCTCCCATGTGCTAAAAAAATTAAGACTTGAATTAATCTATGTACACTATCTTTAGCAGTTATATAAATAGGGAAAACAAATTTTGCCAGACTAGACAATACCAGATTCTGAAAGAGCAATGAATGAATTACAATTTACCTCTGAAGTTTAGGAAGTGAAAATGGCCATGTGGAGCTAGAGGAAATTTTGTATTAAGACCAAGCTGTGTATTCTCTATAACCCAGAATACATCCATCAATTATACACAAAAATAAAAGGAATTAAAAGTTCTTTAACATTAGCTAAGATATACAAGGTCTTATTTTAAACAGCAAGTATAACAGTAAGGAAAACCCGGGGAAGTTAAGTTAAAACATCTAATCTTATGCAAAATACCAAAGTGTAGCAATGACATCACATGCAAATGAAAACCAGAGAAGGCAGACTCCACTATGACCCAAACTGAGACATTCTATCAAGGCCAGGCTCATGGAAGCTGCTCATATTTCACGATATGAAATCCTCATTTTGTACCTGATCTTTAGAGTTCAAAGTACACTGATTTAATAAGTCCCCAGTAAGAGTGGTAAGAACAGTCTTTCCCAGCTGATGTGGATATTGTCAGTTTGTCTCAGGTAACAACTAAAGCTAGGCACAGGATCGTGTATCTTGACTGGTCAAACATGGAGAGGGAACAAATATTTACTGAAAACTAAATGGCAGAGATTTACTTTATACATCTCTCTCCTCTCATATATATATATATATATATATATATATATATATATATATATATATATATATATATATATATATATATATATATATATATAAAAGCATTCTGAATACTCTCTTTTACCTTGAAATTCATTCTCAATGGACTCCTGAATTTCCTTAGCATTCTTCTCAATCTGCTTTTTCTCACTTTGAAGTTTGGCTGTATAAAAAGATAGGAATATTGTTATATAATATATTAGCACATTTATTTACATAGAAGTATTGTGTGTGTGCATATATATATATATATATATATATATATATATATATATATATATATATATATATATATATATATATATATATACTTGTTACAAAATCCAATGACCAATCACATACTATATTTCATTGGCAATGTGTATTACAGTTTGTATTTGTCTAACGATACATATTCAAATACAATCATGACACACAAACGCACAGACTCATGTACACACATGTTGAGGACATTTTTGCATAGCTATCTTGAAATCGGCATTGTGGTATGATGATAAATTAGTCAAGCCATATTTTTCATATTTTTAAAAGAAAAGAATTGAAAATACAGATATATCAAATGTACGATATATTATTGCTTATTCTCATAACTTAGACGAGTTGAGATGTCAAGCTGCTATATACCCATATAAACACACACACATACACTCAATGTGCACATGCAGGCACAAACAACTACGCACATAAAATAAGCTTGATTGTTAACACTCAAAAGACCCAGAAAATAATTGAGTGATTTGTAGTACGATTAACAAGGTTTAATTACATTATGAACTACTTTCACTTGGGTTTGAAAAAAAGTATAAGCAATCCCGAGGTTAGAGCCAATGATATTCAAGTCATCAATAGAATACAGTTTATACATAAATGCAACAAGTGATAAGAAAAAAAGAGACACTGCAGCAGTACATTTCCATGAGCAAGAATGAATCCTATGGGCAATAAAAATAAAATGCAGGTTAAATTTACATTTGACACTCCTGAACATATTTTCTACAACAAAATGAAATTAAGCAGTGTTCTAATGGTGCCAAATATATGTCTTCAAACCCTTACCAAGACTCTTGTATTGCTTCTTATTTATTGAAGTTAAAAAAATATTTGATTGGTAAACAAGTTCTCCATCAAAATTACCTATACACTTTCACTTTATAAAACATTTCTGCTAAATACTTGCATTACTATTATTTTATACTCTATAATACTTTTAACCACTATACAGACAACATATTTATGCTTACAAATAAATTACTCTATAATATAATCGAGACAAAACACACAATACCAGCACTGAAAAAATTCTGAAGTAAAACAAAATGAAGCAATAGTCTTCAACAAAATTCAACAAGACCTCTAACAAACTGCTAAGGCAGCTCTCAGCCCCTGTCCCACATTATTTTACATACCATATACACTCACTTATAAGTTGGATCTAACATCAAGCTGCATAGACCCAGCTATGTCATCAACTAATACACCAGCAGATCTATGTTGTTTGTTGGAGCAGTCAAATGAATAAACAGAGACCCTAATCTGCCAGCACATTGTGTACCGACAGGTCTGGGCATATGTTGCTTGCCATTGGATCCATCTTGTAAGTGAGTATAAATGGGAGGTGTACCCTTGGCCTACTTATCATTATATTTTATATTCCTGAAGATTGCTAATAAATAATAAAATTTCTTTCAACCTTAGAACAGTCAAACCCACTTATCTCGACCTCGGTTATTTCTTTATGGTATAAATGATTCACGCTATAATATGAATGCATAAACTACATGTGATATAGGTAGTTCATATATTTTTTCTTTAATAAATTGCTCATGACGATAAACAGGAATAAATAATAACAACACCAGGTTAGTTTCTTTCATTTTATTATCAATTAAGCATTTTGTGTATTTTTTTGTAACATGCAGTTTAAGGGGATTCCAGTTAAACACAAGAGCAAGAGACTGGAGTAATGGTAAAAGACATCTTAAAAATTATGTTACCAGTGTTTATGAACACGGATATCTCGGGACCCGGTTATGTTGATTTTTTTAAAACCCTCCGACGTAATCGAGATAACAAGGTTTGACTGCATATAGCAAATCAAAGCAATTTGTTCAATGAAATTTATATCCTTAAAAAAATGTATACTCACTAATTTCAGTTTGAATCTTGAAGATCTCGTTGGATCGTTTGGCAATCTGATCAAGCTTCTCCTGTTTAGACAAGGTGACATGTAATGGTGAAAATAAGTAGCAGAAAGCCAAGTAACTATGATGATAGTAGACAACAGTAGCATCCATACCAACCATTACGCTTCTGATGTAATCATTTTTCACCAAATTATGTTTTACACTAGACTGTATATGGATTATGCCTTTTTGGTACATTAAAATAAATCAATAAGAAGTTGTTTTTGTCATTTTTGTTATCATCTCTTTAATTCCACTTGTATGAATTTGAGAATATTCTTACAAAGGTGACTGCTGCATAAGAATAGTTTAAGAGTATGTTCCTTAATTGCTATTTACGACTGTGTATGGCTCATTTCTAAGACAACACACGGATTTCTTCAAATGTAAACTATGCCTAACACATTCATTTTTTTGATAAGGTAGTTAATTTGTTAGATAAAGGGTCTTTACTTTTGAAGAAAAAGGAACCAGATATTAAGCAAAATATGTTATGGTCGTTGTGGACGTTATATAATGCAAAATGTTACAGTAGATGGATTTTTTCAAACTTTAAAACTGCAAACTTTTTAGTAAATTATGTTTCTCAGAGAATACTTACTTAATCACATGTGAATATTAACATGCTACATCACCAATCCAGCCCTACTAAAGGATGAAAAGACTAATATTCTGTCCATTTCAAATATACAAAGGGCAGTAACTTTTGATCATTTTTTTTTACCTTGGCACCAACAGGTGTTAGCAGTTTTCATCTGAGTGAGATGCTAACAAGAATGTTCACATGATAGGGTGTTGGGAGGGTTATTAAGTGATGTGAGTGGGTGAGTATTCTCAGAAATACATAACTTAAAAATCTGATTACTCCTTCGAATAAGTTCTCCAATCACATTATGAAAATAAGTAAGAGGAGAAGAGGATGCTGAGCATCCAACCTCTACCTCGTGTATCCTTCTGGGGAAGAATAGCTGGATTCTCCATGTGAATGATAGCCCATTATCCTAATTGCAGAAGCAACACAGCCTGGGGTCTCTTGAACTGTGATTTTAATTTTTTCAAATTATTTTATTAAAGTGATTGTTTTTTCTGGAAATAAAAAGTGCTCTCATAAAAATCTTGGATAAAGACATTCACTGGAATTTATACTGACTTAAAACCTGGAATAATATTTCTTTATTTCAGCAGGAGACTGTTGACTCATCAGTAATTCATAAGCTATAAAAGACACAACATCGTCTTCAGTTTTGGATCTCTTTGGGACTTAAACTGAATTTTATTCAGGACATTTTATTACGAGAAGTTGTGTCTTTTATTTATGGATTATTTTTGGTTTTAATTCGCAATACCATAAGTTCTTTTTTTTTCATTTTTCACTTTGTATTCAAAGTATATAAATTATTTGTTAAATTTTACAAAGCTTGTTGTCTTCACTCTTTTCTGCTACATATTTTAAGAGCATAAACTCATAACAAGAAACAGGATCTAGCATGACTGCTGCTCTTGACCTCTCTATGAGAAAGTGAGCGAATGAATACAATTTGGTTATCAATGGACAGTAACCTGTTTTTGGCTACAAAGCCTGGTTGTGTCATGAGGACCTCTGAACCATCCAATCTGAAACGAAGGTAGTATGAGTCAACCAAAAGGACACATAGCTCGCTTAACCTACATGCACAGGATAAAGCTATAAGGAAAAATGTCTTGTATGATGAATACTTTAGCAAAGTGTGAGCTACAGGCTCGAATTTACTTGAATTAAGTTTTATCAAAACCCAGTACTGATTCCATTTTTTAAACAGAGGTCAGCCACCCATGGATAGGCTGCCTGCAGGTGGTGGGGTAGGCACATCAATGCTTACAGACTGGAAGCTTGAAGGTGGATAAAGTCTGTTTTTTCCTGCCTCTGTATGATCATGACTTATGTTGGTTAGGCTGTGATCTTCTGGCATGGGGTCGGGATCAGTATTGGTGTATATCTGACTGAAGAAATCCCGTCTGGGGGCCACTAAGCATCCATTCACACTGGCGTGGGCTGTGAGGGTCCAAGTACTTCAGTGGAGGAAGCAGCAAGATGGAGGGGCGGTTGATGGGCTGCATGCCTTCTTAGCAGCAATGACCCCAATTGGATTGTTCATAAAACAACAGCATGGTGCAGTTTAAGCAATGTTGACCACAGACTGGATTAGATCTAAATTGGCCATCATGACATTGGCCATTGTATGGTGAGCTGCTCAGTTAAGGACCTTAGCAATCCTGGTCACTGCATATCAGGCGCCATGTTGGATTGTTCAGCGAGCCTTAAGATTGCCAATGAGGTCAAATCGAACATAAAGGATGTCAACATAATGTTCCAAACCAGCTTAGACATGGTATGGAACATATTCTTATCCACTTTGTAGTACAATGGAGCTGACAGGTCCATATTATAGGTAATGGAGTGCATCTGATACCAGCAAGAGGAGGAAGCCATTGGAACCTGGCTTTCCATGAAGAATGCCTTAGAGCTGTCAAGGTTGCCAATCTGACCCAAATAGCTGGTCATTAATCTCTTTAATCTTTGCTGATTGAGGAAGGAGCCTGAAAAACAGTCTCAACCTCCTGCCCCAAAACAACTGACTTTGTAATCCTGAGTAGTGGTAGGGATTGGAGAGCATTCTGAAATGGCCAACACCTGATAGATTTTGTCAATGGCGGTTTGAAAACTGAATTCAGTCCACTCCATAGTCAAGTTTGAATAAGATTGGTTTACCGGCCTCTCATGACATCCACTGTACGTCAGGTCCTCATGTAAATCTGCTTGTAGCTTTATATAAGCCATGCTGGTGGAAAAAATGATTCTGGTAGGTCATATTTGGCGATGTCACTAGCTCTCCCTTGCAGTAGGTAATGAATAATCAAAAGTCTGACATGGCGGTATATATAAGATGGTCCAGCAGTCATTGGTACCAGCCACTCCAAAGGCATAGCTTAATAGATAGAATTCTCATTGAAATCTCAAGTATAGTAGTGATAAGATGCTGATAGCACATCTAGATAGATGGATCTATCACTAAGGTCCCTACATAAACTATTTGGTTAGACCATTCAACAAAATGCTCACCATGTTGGGACAACTGGAACTACAGTGTCAACTGGGAATGGTATGGCAGTATTAAAAGTTTAATCCAGAGGATCTAGCATGAACACCATGTTTCCTGACCTACATGCCCAGAGGCCATGCTCAGACATGAAATGATGGGCTGGATCATTTAAACAAAAAGGTCCCCATATTTGGATGCCTGGACTGCCAGGATGGCCAATAACAGTATTAAGAGTTGGATCCAACAGATCCAACATGAACCCCATGCACTTACTGACATGAAGGACATGGTCGGATATGAGGGAAGACTTAAGCCCACTGGGCAGCCTACTATTAGGTAAAACTCTCCGATGAGTTGGTATCACAATGTTGTCTTCCTTGATTTATTCCGTCTTTCCTTCCCTTCAATGCCAAATGGACTATTGCTCTGAATGTGCATTTAATGCATTTAGTAAATATCTATCTTGAAATGATACCTAACGAAAAAACAAAGCATAGATTAACAAATTAGTATGTAACTAACTAGCTAAAACAGCTACCCAGACCTCCTATGACTACGTATAACAGAAGCTACATATCATAGACAGTGTATACTGTGTGTAAACAAAGCAAAAGTCAGGACAGACTTCTATGCTCTGTTGTACATAAATATTATTTAAATGACATTCTGCTGAAACAAAACAAAAAACAATATGAAAGTTACAGAGTTACTAAAACACTGCTGTAATTAAGAGAAGTGAAAGTGTCGTATCAGAAACCTATGGCCCTGTTATGAAACGAATAAACTAAGCATAAATATCAAACAGCAATGTAGAATTTCAATAATAAGAACTTTGTACATGACAGAGAAAGCAAAGTCAAAGGCATGCAAACTCATAATGACCTTGTATAACATCAAGAATAGCAGGGTGGGAAAGGGGTCTTAAGAGATGAGGTCCCAAAATCGGACAGAATCACTTAAAATCAGCAGAAATTGAAAAATAAAGCATACAAGATGCAGCAGATTAAGAAAATTACTGAAATATTCAAGCAATAATATTTGATGAGCATGTTATATTGAAATGATTCCATTTTGATGTACTGTCAAACTTGTATCAAGGGATTTACACTAGTTAATAATTTCCTCTACAGATTAGTATTTGAGTTGTGTCCCTTTACAAAGCTATACATATAATGTTCCTCATTAGCAAAATAAGTATTCTTAGTAACAGACAGTATTCACTTTGAGCAATGATATCCTGTCAGGTCAAAATGAGTTGACTTTACTTCACTGAAATTGACCAAACTACTCTTAATTAGTGTACCAATTTTTTTGAATATATGGTTGCTACAAACCACAAATTTGAAAACAAAACAAATATGGATCAATCTGTGAATTAAATAGGTTGCTTCCCCCAAACAGTCATAAGTCTATAAAATTAAGCACAGTTAAACCTGTATAAAATGGGTATTTAAGGGACCATATATCATAAAAGGAAGGTGTCCTTTTTATATAGGTAACTATGTAAACTTAATGTCTTTAATAAATGTCCATTAAGAGCTGATATCCTATTATATTTAGGTGTCCAAGATGGCAGGTTTGTCTGTACTGAACAAAATTGACATAAAAACCATGAACAAGAAATTCCATTTTTATCCAGCCTTGAATGTAAAACACTTTAACACATTGACCTTAATCAAAGGTGTATACATATAAAGGAATATATAGACAGCTACCAAAATGATCATTAAATCCAACCTATACCAAGGTGGCCCCCATAAAAGTGATACCCATTACCAACATTATCTTTACATCTTATGTTTTCAATGGATATAGTTAAGCTTGAGGCTGTTGAACCTTACCAAGCAGTCCACTAACCTCAATTGGGTCCAACTTTGTCTTGATTTCCTCCACGGACTGCTTGGAGGCAGCAAGCCTGCCTTCCAGTTCCATAAGGTCTTCCTCCAACTGTAAGAAAGTTACACAACATCAATTACTATTGTTACATAATCCAATTAAAATTAATTGTAGAATAAAAACAACAGAAACTTTCTAACATTTTCAAAGATCTATTTATTTTGTCTGAATTCTTTTTTATGTCTGCAAAACTTCATACATAACATTTTGCATATATACTAACTACAAAATAAGGTAAGATCCAATATTTCCAAACATTATCTCTCATCACTTAGTGATTGCTGTAGTATTAGGCTTTTATCTAGTGTTACAGTACCTCAATAAATATCAAAATTATGCAGCAATGGAAAATAAATAACAGGTGAGCCTTCAATGGATCTAAACGATGTATTCCCTCAAAACCAATTCAAGCAACAGCAACCAATTTTATTTTGCTTATAACACATGTCTTACCACCAAATCCAGTTCTAGCTTTGGGGACACCCCAGTGTTGCATATCCAAAAACATGTTAATTACACTAAGTGACATAAAGATTTTGAAAATGAGACTCATTCCCAAGACGGTACAATGTTCAGATGGTTTCTGTGTATTCTAGGGTAAAACAGGCTTCAGATCAGACACAACTTGTTTGAGATCAGGTTTATGGTAAGGCACAAAATGTCTGATAATGAGATCAAGTTTTAGGTCAGGAAAACAATTTTTTTGATGATGACAGTGGAACAGTAAGATCAGGTTTGAGGTCGGGCACAAATTGTCTGATATGACAATGGAACAGTTAGATAAACTTTTAGATCAGGCACAAATTGATAATAACACTGAAACAATTTTGCTTTTCCAACCATCAAGTAAAGGTGGGCTGTGCCACATTGAATTTTCATACTATAATGCAAATCATGCTAGCCTGCTTATAGTTTATCCTTTCTGCCAGACAGTATATGTCCCTGCATAGATTCCCAGTTTGTCTCAAATGAATTAAACATTTGTTTGCAAACTATTTTTATTACTCTTTCTTGCAAGAGTTACCTAATCATGCAATTAACTCAATTTACATTTTTTTATGCAAAGGAATGCAGCTTTAACTTCTAAAGCTTTTTCTTCATGTTAAGCTTTGATAAGATATAAGAAAAGATATACAAAATGTAGCCTATACAAGTTTTATCAGTAAGATGAGTGACCCTTAAAATGCAGGTCAAAGTGAACAAATTTTGATGCAAGATACATGTACATCCAAGATCAAATCTCTACTGCACATTTGCTACATTGATTATACACCACTCCCTCGATAACTCGCGGACATCAGGGTCCAAAAACATCTACCGCGATATAAGCAAGGGCGCGAGTTATCGAGGGACCTATAACAAACAACAAAACTAACAAAGGGATTGACATATAGGCAAAAGGGAGTGGGGATGGTTTGGTATGTTACAGTGTTGAATACTCAATTAATAAACGTGCTAAGATTAACAGTGAATAAATATCTCTTCATATCGGTATATATTATTTTTTTTTTCCTCAGAGTAACATTAATTTCAGGATAACTTGCAGTATATTGATCATCAAAACATTATTCCACGTGGTTTCCATTCGCTTAGCACATGTATGACTTCACATTGTGTACTACAACACTAATTTTTGCTGTGAATGGTATACATTCTAGTTTTATTGTTTGATCCAAAGTAGACGTTTTTTAAATACAAAAGATCAACACATTTTGAAAATACAATGTTGATCGAACGATGTGTAGATTTTAATTGCGGTAAAAGTGCGGTAAAAGTAAAATGGAAGAAAAAAAAAATTCACAAGGGTTAACCATTACCAACATGAATTTAATGGGTCTAAAAAATTAAAACAACATAAATTAGAACACGATAACACTTGCGGTTTGTGACACGTTGCTGCGTGAAACATGCATACACAGCATCATCTAATTTGTTATTGCTTGCAGTCTGTTCTCATTTTCGTTTCATCCCTTCATCTGAATCCACATCATGTGAGTAATTTCGAAGTTTCGGCTCATCCTTAAGCCAACCTCTAAATGTCGACTCAGCAAGTCTTAGTTTAATGCAAATTTTTGATCTCGCTTCGTCATTATGAACACTATCCATGATGCACAGCTTTTCAGTCAATTGGTATGCATTTCGCTTAATTCCTTTGCTCTCCAAGGTCACATTTACAAATAATTAGGATACATTTAGGGCTGTCAAAAATCATGAAAAAAACCAACCCGGGTACCCGTTGCAAATTTTAATGGGTACCTGTTAGCACATGAATGACATGTACAACCGTATACCAACTAATTGATATCTCCATTTCTTTAATATTTTTTTTATGGCAATAGAGGCTAACCATGTACTACTCGGTCTGATTTGTCCACACAGACGTAGCTGCAAATTGTCTGACCGCACGCTGTTAATTAATAAATTTATATAGAATGACCTTTGTACACAGATGGTAGGTATAATCCAACTTTTAATGATCACTGTGATCAGCCGCGTTAAAAGCTTTAGAACACTCGCATTTTTTAAAAGTATAAGTCCTTGTTAGAACAGACCACGTTTATTCATCTGCTTTTGACAGCAGATTTGAATTACCCATGCATGCGTGCCCTATTATACCACGTGACCACACAGTCGCATAAATGTTATTATTTTGGAATTATAATTCTTAAGATAGTTATGGTAAAAACGTAGTAGTATCGCAAATAGAAATATTGGTATATGTATGATGGCTAACTTTCGAAATTCACAGAGCTAGTCGACTAGAAAAAAAACAAGCAAAGATTATTTTGAGGCATTACGAAGATTTCAAGGTGTCTAGGTGATGATTGTTCATAATATACATTGTGGGATTTCTTTGACATGTTTGTTCGGAAATCAAAGGTATCCATCTGGATTTCATTAAAAGAGCACACAATGTACCTATCATTTAGCACCCACATTCAATAGTTATCATCTACAAAGAGTTTTATTACCTGTAGAATAAATGTTTTAACCTTGGTATATAATGCTTCGGGGATAACGGTTGGTCCAGTTGCACAACGCCAATGAATTTTATTTATCAAAACAGACGGTCTGACGTATTGTTTATTTATATTAAGCAGAGATCTGGTTTCTAATTATAGCCATAGCTGTCACACCTGTTTGAAGTGGTTGTCGAGTGTGTGACGATTTTTTTTACGGGTAGCCTCGTTTACGTTTCAATACCCGGGTTTTTCTATATGGTCGGGTAACCGGATACCCGATGACAGCCCTAGATACATTACTGATATTATATACTTTAATGATCTTAATACATAAAATGTGAAAACATTTTTGATTGGTGAAGTAAAATTAAATTTAATAACGGTAATGAATACAAGAACATATGCTCCTATTGACATGCCTTTGAACTTTATTTTATGGTACTTACCTTGTTTGATTTGATACAAAATACATATTCAAAGTGATAAAACAACACAGGTCTCTTTTAATTGATTCTTTTATTGTAACAAACACTTCCCCAAAACAAAACAAAGCAGGCATGTAATTAGGTTCTCGATGTGACAGTTGACTGACTCTTTTCATGTTTTCATATAAGAGAATATGTACTGTATGTTTCCATTATAGGGTTGAGACAAAATTAAAGGATAATAATGTGAATTTCACCTAGCAAGACATTTAATTAGTGTCTATTTCATTCTCTGTTGCCACATGTTAGCATTTACCAGAATTTTTCATTGAGCGCTGTTTATTTACAATTTACAGTGTACTAATAACTATTTCTCTATAAAAAAAACCATGTGATATCTTTTTAGAAATTGCAAATTTCACAATATGGATTCTTTCTTTAATGGCAATAATCACCATTTTCGATGATAAAAATGAGTTATATATCAAGGTTTAATTTACCAATTTACCATTTCTTATCACTTTTTTTAAGTTCAACACATTTTAAAATATATTTTCTTTGAAAAAATATCGGGAGCTATGCTGGACACCGCGTTATAAGCAGGTTCAGGAGTTATCCGGGCACGAGTTATCGAGGGAGTGGTGTATGTGAAAAGTATACATGCCAACCCAACCAATGTGAGGAATAAGCATAATTAATGCTATTGTAAGTAGCAAAAAAAGCAAACTAATAAAAGTGGCAAAACTTTGGTTGTAAAAAGTGTGATCTATGTATATACATGCCAGAATTACTAAATATATGAAAGTGATGCATTTTTCCTACTAAATTGGCTCTGCAGCTGGTCAACATTATTGTCACAACGGGTAAAATCAATATAAATTAGAACCACAAACACAAAGTATACTGAACCATTGTATATTCAGCACTCCTACATGTGAAGCTTTCACTGACTGATTGTAAACTGGAATTTTACAATGAGCATGATTATGTGCTCAGCATGCTTTATTATACTACTATCACATTCTTCTTTTCAGGTTTGTAAAGCAGTGTTGATTTGTCCTTTATTCTGATCTGATATGCTTTGAAGTTTGAAAAGATCCATCTGCCTAAACAGTTTCCATCAAATAACATCTAGAACTCACACTGTAACATGTGACACCATTTTCTTAAAAATTATAGACTGGTCAGCTATCTAACTTATCAATATGATGAATCTTGGAAGCAAACATTCATATTTGAAGAAACCAGTCTGTTTTCTTGTAAGTGTTGTTGTAAATAGCAAATAAGGAGAGTACTCTTACACTTGTTTCACAAATATTACAAATCTTGGCTCGTTCAAAGTAACAAAGAAAACAGTGAAGCCAACAAGCTTTGTAAATTTAACAAAATTAATTTATTTCCCTAAAAAACAATGTAAAAATAGAAAAAGGATTTATAGCTTGTGAATATAATCCAAAAATTAATCCCAGAATTGAAAAATATAAGTCTTATCACTAAATGTCCTAAATGAATCCAAGCTAGAATCCTGGTGAAGTTTAAAGATGGTGGATGATGACGTCAGATGAATGCAATATTGATGTGTCAAAAATTCCACATTGAATTTTATGAATCATGAAAGAATATTCTGGCTTTAGAATTCTGAATAATTTCTACTAAATGTCTTTGTCCAAGAATTTGATGAAGAGCAGCACTTGTAAACGTTTCCCAGAGAATTAATTAGTAATTCTGAAGAAAAACTAAAAAACAAACAAGTCTAGCAACAAAAATACCTCTGAAATGTCAAGGTATTATTTTACAACTGAACTAGAAAACAGTGATATTGAGTATTAAACCTTATTAAAAAGTCATTTCGATACTTGTGATGGGACACATGATCACTTTCTACAAGACAGTTTGACATATATGCCAGAATATACTTATAATAATAAAAAAAAACATTGATAACACATGCTGATCATGCTAGTATGGTATGACCTTGATACTGACCAATCATTTTAACTATTTTTACTAATTGTCTGAACTAAGGTCAGCTAAAAATAATGCTAATGTAATCCTTTATGTTCTATACAAACAGAATTTACTTTTTAAAAAATTCAATCCTGTGAAAATAATCATTACAAAAAAATTTAATCAAATAAAAAAATAAAAAAGACTTAAAACTAACACACAAGCAATTGCATACATGTATGACCTCCCCATTAAAAAAAGAAAGATTTTTTTAATAAAGTATTCTTTTTACCATATATAAATTATACACAAGGTGAAACAAAATTACATAAAAAATTCTTATGAATTATATAAAGTGTACATGAAAAAAAACTTCTATACATGGGAAAGTGAATCTGCAATAAAATTGTCTTTTCCTTTGATTTGCCTGATGTCAAGATTATATACTTGCAAACTCCATCGTAATAATCTTTGATATTTATTTTTCATCTTGTTGATGAAAGTAAGGGGGTTGTGATCACTATACACAACAACCAGAGAAGGAGCTGAGCTAATGTAAACTCCAAAATGATGTAATGCCAATGTCAAAGCCAAACAATCCTTCTCAACTGTTGAGTAATTCTTTTGGTGCTTATTTAATTTCTTTTAAAAAAGATGATCAACACCATTTCTATTTTCTTGAATCAAAACTGCTCCAACACCAACATCACTCGCATCCACATATAATTTAAATGGCTGACTGAAATTTGGAGTTGTAAGAACTGGTGCACTTTTGAATATGGCTTTTAACCTATTGAAAGCCTCCTGACATTTTTCAATCCGAAGAAACTTGTTTTTCTTACTTAACAAGTTTGTAAGGGGTTCAGCAATGGGAAAATTGGAACAAAATTTTCAATAGTAGCCGGTCATACCCAAAAATCTCATCAGTTGCTTTTTTACTGACAGGCACATGGGAAATCAGAGATAGCCTTGACCTTAGCATCTATAGGTTTTACTTGACCATGTCCCACGATATGTCCTAGAAAAGTTACACAAGCATGGCAAAACTCACTTTTAGATAAAATTGTGAAAGTTGCATAAGTCTGTTGAAGAATTTCAGAATCTTGGCAAGATGTTCTTTCTAGGTGTTGCTGTAGATGATATTATCAATATAAGCATCACAATTATCTAAACTGGAAGTAATCATATTCATCAAGCATTGAAAAGTACATGGGGAACCCTTCATCCCGAATTGCATTACTTTATATTGATAGAGTCAATCTGGAGTCACAAATGCTGAAATTTCCTTTGCCCTTTCTGTTAGTGGAATTTGCCAAAATCCTTTCAGAAGGTAAAATTTGGTGACTTACTTGGCATTTCCAATTTTATCAATACAGTCATCAATTCTTGGTAATGGAAATTAATCTGTTTTTGTCACACTGTTCATCTTCCTATAATCAGTGCACATATGTAAAGTTTTATCCAGTTTAAGAACAAGTATACATGGTGAACTCCAATTACTTTTATTGGGCTCTATGAAATCATTCTCCAGCAAAAACTATATTTCCTTTTCAAGTATTCCTGTTTGAGAGGGTTCATCTTGTATGGATATTGTTTCACAGGTTAATCAATAATTTCAACATCATCAAAAATTTTGTTTGTCCTTGTAGGAATATCTGGAAATAAGTGCTAATATTCGAATTATAATTGTTCATGTTCATTCCTTTCTTCTTGTTGTAAATGCAAAAGTTTCTGGTCCAGATTTTTCGTAATTTCCAAATTTCGAAGATTTCTTGCTCCAAGATCAACATTGTCCGATTGAATTTCTTCACTTAAATCCTCTGTTTGTGGGATAGGTACAACTAAATTAACTGCATGATATACTTGGCTATCTCTTTGAATATACTTTTTTAACGTGCTAATGTGGCAAAGTTATTTTTGTTTTCACCTACCAGGAGTATTTATGATGTAATTTAAATCATTTACTTTCTTTTCAACCAGGTATGGACCATAATACTTGGTCAAAAGGGGATTTTGTGGAATGGGCAAAAAAATAGGACTCTTATCACCAGGTTTAAAACTCCTATCCCTTGAAATTTTATCATACCTTGAATTCATTCTGGACTGAGTAGAGCGCAGATTTGCTCTTGCAACCTCACAAGCCATTGACAACTTGTACTTAAAATCAGAAACATAATCAAGAAGATTGTGCTCAGTATCTTCATTTGAAAGAAGTTTCTCTATCAACAATTTCAAAGGTCCACACACAGTATGTCCGAAAACTAGTTCAAAGGAACTGAATCCTAAAATTCTTGAACAGACTCCCTAACAGCAAACAAAAGTAAATGAATGCCTTCATCCTAATTTTTACTTGGATCAAAACAACATAATCGAATCATATTCTTCAAAGTTTGATGAAATCTTTCTAAAGCCACTTGGCTCTCAAGGTGGTAAGCAGAATATCTAAATTGTTGAATGCCTAATTTGTGCATAGTTTGCTGGAAAATTTCAGACATGAAATTTGACCCTTGAAGGTCAAATTGAGTAAAAAAACTTATCAAAGCTTTTACTATGGTTTTTCTTTTAATATTTAATATTCCTCAAAGGAATTGCCTCTGGGAATCTTATTGACGCACACATAATGACCAACAAAATATTGGTTGCTGGACTTGGTCTAAGTTAAGGGACCAATATAAATGACGATAATTCTGCTAAATGGTTCATCAAATGCAGGAATTGGTTGCAGATGAGCTGTAGGTATCTTTTGAATGGGTTTTCCAACCATTTGACAAGTATGACAAGATCTACAAAATTTACAAACATCACTTTTGATGTTTGGTCAATAAAAGTGTGTCAAAATATTGTGATAAATTTTGTTTATCCATAAATGACCAGCCAAAAGAGTTTCATGAACCAAACTAAGTATTTCCTGTCTGTAAGATTTTGGAACTACAATCTAATAGTTCACTGATCAATCATCACCAACAGGTACCTTGGGAGGTCTCCATAAGAATTCCATTTTTAATGAAATAACAGACAGGTACTTCAGTGGCTTCAGTTTCACTTATGGCCCTCTGAAACAAACAGGTCTCAGGATCTTTTTCCTGTTCGACGACAAGTGATTGTTGTTTATCAACCTAATTAGATAAAAGAAAATGAGTATTTAAGAGAATCACTGTGATCAATACTTTTTGATTGATCCAAATCAGGAGTGAAAGAAACCTCATCAAAAACCTGACCAATACATGTGTGAGCTAAACAAATATCTTCTTTGTCAAAATCATTTTTCAAGAGCATTTTTTGCCCTAGCTCTTGTAACTGCACAAGCTGGGTATAAATCAGGGTTTACTTTTTCATTATGATCAACTTTCTGATCCAAAGAAGGCTCGTCAGTTACAAGTGGATTAACCACAACCTTGCCACCAGCCAGGTTGTTGCCTAACAATAAGTGAATGCCATACTGACTGTCACAGGTCCTGAAACTAGATCTGATGACAAATTTTCAGAATGGAGAGGAATATTAACAAAGTTGCATTCTACTCCCTGAATGAGAACACTCATTAGAACAGGACTTCTCAGTAAAAGGCAAAGTACCTGATAATAAAAGATTCTGAGAAGCTCCTATATACCTTAAATTTTTAATAGGGATAGGATTGGCCAAATCACCTAAGGGTGATATAGAACCCTTCAACATGAATGGTTCATAATTCTCCATAATAAAATCTGATTGGGGTTCATGAGACCCAACAAATGTATTGCTTTCAATACATGACTGTGACCCTGACCTCTTAAAAAAAGAGCATTTGGGATAGGTCTATCTTGATTCTGATGCCTATATTTCAATTTGAAGCAATCAGAAATGATGTCTCATTTTTTGTTCTTGCAATAAGTACATATAGAAATACACAAGGATTTTTAATCAAGATTATCAGAAGTCTGATTTTCAAACTGCAACTGCAATCACTTCTCTTTTTCTCTTTCTGAAGCTCAAGCTTCCTTAATTCCAATCCCATCTTGCACTTCATTTTTAATTCCATTACCTTTTATGTCAGTCTGATACCGAATTACTGACCAAAGCCAAAACATTTTTATCAATAACATTCTTCACTACCAAATAGTGAATCAAAATGTTCTTAATTTCTCGTTTCGTCAAGGAAGCTTTTGCTTCAGAAAGATCGTACTTTCTGGCAAGTTCAAGCAACTCATCTTTTTTCAGACTATCCAACACTTCTGATTTTGGAGTAAAAAGAAAGTCTCCACTTTTGATAACATTGTGAATGAAAGTCTGTTGTTCTCACTAAAGATTTCAAACAAAATATAAAATAGTAATTGGGATATAAAAACATGGGGAACATAAATTTCGAAACAAATTTAGAAATATTTTAACCAAAATTCATATATCCCAAGAACAAGCACCCCAATTTTCTGTTACAAATCTAGTCTTGTTCAAGATAACAAAGAAAAGAGTGAAGCCAACAATCTTTATAAATTTTAACACAATGAATTTTATTGATTAAGAAAGAATATTCCATATTTAGAACACTAAATGTCTTAGTCTAAGAATTTGATGAAGAGCAGCACTTGCAAATGTTTTCCAGAGAAAATAATTATTAATTCTGAAGAATAGAAAAAAAAAATCAAAAACAAACTCCTCTAGCAACAACAAAAATACCTCTGAATTGTCAAGGTATTATTTTACAACTGAACTAGAAAACTGATACTGAGTATTAAACCTTACTAAAATGTCATTTCAACACTTGTGATGGGTCACATGATCACTTTCTAAAAGACATTTTGACATGTATGCCAGAATAGTCTTATTTAAGAACAAATAATTAAAAAAACGTTGATAACAGATGCTGATCATGCCAGTAAGGTATGACCCTGATACAGACCAATCATTTTAACTCAGTTCTTAACAAGTGTCTGAACTAAGGTCAGCTAAAAATAATGCTAATACTTTGCGTTCTATACAAACACAATTTGCTTTTTAAAAAATATTGAATCCTTTGAAAATAATCATTACAATAAAATACAATGAAACATAAAAGAATTTTAAAACACAAGCAATTTAATTGCATATACTTAACACAAAGCAGTTATCTTTTCAAAAATATTCTTAAATTTATACAAGTGGAATTAAAGAGGTGATCATACAAGTGACATAAACAACTTTTTACTGTTTTTTTTCATTTTACTTTTTTGTAACAAAAAAGTGTAATCCTTTTTAAGCTTTGAGAAGATAATAATGAAAGATATTAAAAATGTATAATAGCATTCATTATACTTATACCTCAGATATGCAGATGAATCTTTCAAGTATAAAACATAATATGGTGAAAAAAGCGTAATGATTACGCCAAAAGCATTATGGTTGTCATGTATGGAAAATTTACAGAAAATATTACCTCAACAGAAAGACGATAAAACAAGATTCATAGGTGAACAAAGTGAACCCTACATGCCGCATGGATAAGCAGATGTGTAATATAAAGCTTAATCAGCATTAAACAACAGACAGACAGATAAAACAAAGGGGATAGTTTTGAGACAGAAAAGAGTCTTACCTGGGCAGCTTTATCTTTGTGTAATTTTAAGTACTGCAAGTCCTGCTTATGCAATCTTAGTGTCCCATCCTGAATAATAAACATTATTTTACAATGAATTGTAAATTTTTGAAAGGACCTAAAAACAAAACAGAAAATGATTTTATGAACAACCTATTGTAGCCTCACAAAATATGTACAATCCAAATTTAATGACAGGAAAGAAGAGCAAATAAGTTTTCTTACTGAATACTGTTAGATTTGAACTCTGCATTTTTTACAGAATCATATAAAGAATATCAAATATCAGGTTGGGTGTCTACTAAGTTGTTGAAAACCCATCCAATAGCATAGTTTTCTGCTGCATAGGCATGGCATCAATAAAGATACCAGGACACAATCATGCTGTCATTTAAAGATGACTTCTTTTTTCTTTTTAGTAATATCAGCCATATTTGATGGCTGATCTTCACCATTCGCTCAAATTTTTAATTGTCAGGATGTTTTCTGTTAAATTTGGTCTGTCTGTTTTTAATAATGACAGCCCTGTTGTTATGATGGAGTATTATTTGTACCTGAAATCTATTTATGCCAAGATGCTTTCTGTAAAAAATTTTCAGCAGTTTTTATTAGAAGTTTGTTTTTTTGGATCGGCATTCATATTTGATGGCATTATCTGTTGAAAAAAGCCTAAATACCATTCAAGCCATAGGGATTGAAAATCCCCCCCCCATTTCAAGGTAAATAGTCAACATTTTTGTTTGTCAAGTGATTTTTCCAATCACTTGAACAATTAAGCAAACGCAGATTCATGGCTGACACTAATGCTGTTGTCTACAATGGAAAAGTAACAGCCATATTGTTTGATGTATGGCATTGGCCCTAATGCTGCTGTACCAATGGAAATATGACTGCTATAGGCTGTTATGTGCCAATTACATTCAAAATGCCTGGACTTCCATTTAAACAGGTGGGGGTGTTCCCTTTCATATGCTTTTATTACTATTTCAACTCAAGAGGGAATTGTTCTGGTTTATTTGCCTCCACATCCATTCAGTCATCAACGTCCCTGCAATATGCTAATGACACTAATGCTGCTGTCCATAATGGAAGAGTGCTGATGCAGGCAAGACCCCCCCAACTAAATTGCCACAAGAATCAACAGTGCTGAAAATGTAGGACAGCCTATACTTGAGGTCTATGTACATCTTTCTTGCTTCCTATCTCTCCAGGAGCTCTTCCTCAAGAGTTCTTATAGCAAGTAGATATTTATCTAGGGCATGATCTTCATCAACATTCTTGGCCTATTAAAAATAATACTAGGCACTCTCTATAGGAAAACTTGGTCCATATGAAAAGACAGCAAGTGAGATCTTATGTCCCTTACCTGGTCCTGTTTAAGTTTCTTAATGTTTTCAAGTGCCTTTACATATCTTGTTGAGGCAAATATGGCATCAAACTTTTCCTTCAGAGTCTTTCCCTCACTTAGAGGCCTAAAACAGATGTCCAGAAAAGGCTTTTAGATCATGTCAACAAATTCACTCAGTACTGCAGTAGTAGTACATGTGCACATTTCAAGCAATTTGCCATTTACTTTATCACATTTGTTAAAATAATAAAACAATAATATATTGAGAATGCAATTACAGAATAAGTGTACAATTAACAAAGCATTACATGCTGGCCCTATGTTTAACAGTCTAAGGCATTATGGTATGGCATACACCTATATCATTGTAATTAATGACCAATAGGTGTCAATGGCCCTAAATTTAGGTCAATGTATGCAGTCTTGAACTAAATTTATTGTGAAGAAACCATTATTTTCTTATAAGACTTACACTGACCTTTGACATTTAAACCCCTAACTCGAAATGTATCTTTCTTATCATAAGTGCAAGCCATCCACAATGTTTGGTCAAGGAATATATCTAATCTAGAACCAAAGTAATTGCACAAAACCCATTTTGTTTTTGTTTTATTGACCTTGATCTTTGACCATTTTACCACCAAATAAATGGATCTCTTCCTTAAGTGCAAGTGCTCCACAAACTATAGTCACAGTAAGTGGTCCACAACAAAAGTTATGTGAAGGAGTTTTGTCTCTTTCACTCACATTGACCTTGAATATAAGCTGCCATCATCAAACTTTGGTGAAGATAACATGGATCCGAATGGAAATTTAGGTGCACAAACCATTTTTAGTCCGTTAACTTTTTGAAGTTTACATTTGACCTCATGATAGGCTTCTCAAAGATTCCAAGTGCAAGTCATACACAAAGTGTAGTTCAGGTTTGTGATGCAGAACTATAGTCATTGTTCAGAAATTATTTATTTCCTCTTCCCTCACAATAACCCTGACCCTAGACCTTTTGGCTCCAAAATGATAACCTTCTTCCTTACGCTGAGTGTGAGCTATCCAAAAAGCTTGGTCCAAGTATGAGGTGTAAAACTGATATTCACTCATCTATAACACCATAATTCCCAGGTGCATTCTGCAAATCACTACTCATCCAAGATGCAAACAGTTAAATTTCAGTCTTAAATATTCTCCCACACTGTTGAATATGCAGAAATATAACCACTAAGTGCTTGTCATTAAAATTTGCAGCACTTGATTCAGAATGTACAAGACACAGTACATATGAATCAATTCACACAGAATTATGTGTAGAAGACTGTATTTTGAGAATGTCAAAGAGATGGTATTCATGGGACAAATGGCAGAGAATGAAAATAATAGGGGTTGGAGAAATACCAATAGAATTTGTGGGTAGGAACAATGCTTTGCTGAGATCTTAGCTGCAAATTCTGATCCCAAGGGGGGGGGGGTGTTTCTGAACATTTTACATCATGAAGAAAAGCATAAACAGCTTTTCAATGCTAAAAGAAATACTGCAAATGTTCAAGACATCATAAGCCTATTAAGAACATCTCATTTGAAACAGGTATATCCCACAAGCTTTTCTCACATGGATATCATATATAGGTAGCAATGAGAGATTAAACCATTATTTCCTATAAGCAAAAAACATATGAATGTATCTATTAAGTAAAGCTCCACATTCCTGTAAATGGGGTGGTAAAAGAATCAACACTGTTTAGTTAGCAACAAGTTACTGATATTTACAAATGCATTTAAATGCAGTAAGAACACAGTTCCTGCTTTGGGATACTACTAATCACTCAATTTATCACACTGGAACATGGTTCCATAATTCTGTGCAAATCTCGAAATAAAGGAATGGAAAACAACTAGATACATACTAGACCTATTACAAAGGGTCATACTCACTACATTTTGCTCCATATGGCCTTAAACAGGAACTTGTGTTGGAAACCAAACTTGTGAGATGATGGTCATTCAGGGGCCATGCATCCATTAATTGATGACAATGAATGCTTGAAATCAAAACTCTTTCAAGGACATATCAATACAAGCAATGTGCAATGTAAAGATATAAAGCTGACAGACAGGGGTTGTTTTTGTAATGCTGAATGTGATTCCATGCAACATTATTCTGGCAATAAGCAATGAAGACCCCATGCTAACTTTACATGCTACAGGGTAAATATGATCATGACTAATGATCCTCCAATTTTAAATTTTTAAATAAACATTTCTATAATTGCTTCTCAATTTCTGAACAAAGTGTGATAATTTAATTTACACTAATGCTATAAGGTATCAGGACAAAGTCACACAAGACACACTCATCCCTGCATTTGCCTAATTCACCTAAACATATGCTTAAGTCACACAAGACACACTCATCCTTGCATTTGCTTAATTCACCTAAACAAATGCTTAAGTCACACAAGATACACTCATCCTTGCATTTGCTTAATTCATCTAAACATATGATTAAGCCACACTCATCCCTGCATTTGCTTAATTCACCTAAACATATGCTTAAGTCACACAAGACACACTCATCCCTGCATTTGCTTAATTCACCTAAACATATGCTTAAGTCACACAAGACACACTCATCCCTGCATTTGCTTAATTCACCTAAACATATGCTTAAGTCACACAAGACACACTTATTCCTGCATTTGCTTAATTCACCTAAACATATGCTTAAGTCACACAAGACACACTCATCCCTGCATTTGCTTAATTCACCTAAACATATGTTTAAGTCACACAAGACACACTCATCCCTGCATTTGCTTAATTCACCTAAGCATATGCTTAAGTCACACAAGACTCACTCATCCCAGCATTTGCTTAATTCACCTAAACATATGATTAAGTCACACTCATCCCTGCATTTGCTTAATTCACCTAAACATATGCTTAAGTCACACAAGACACACTTATTCCTGCATTTGCTTAATTCACCTAAACATATGTTTAAGTCACACAAGACACACTTATTCCTGCATTTGCTTAATTCACCTAAACATATGCTTAAGTCACACAAGACACACTCATCCCTGCATTTGCTTAATTCACCTAAACATATGTTTAAGTCACACAAGACACACTCATCCCTGCATTTGCTTAATTCACCTAAACATATGCTTAAGTCACACAAGACTCACTCATCCCAGCATTTGCTTAATTCACCTAAACATATGCTTAAGTCACACAAGATACACTCATTCATGCATTTGCTTAATTCACCTAGACATATGCTTAAGTCACACAAGATACACTCATACCTGCATTTGCTTAATTCACCTAAACATATGCTTAAGTCACACAAGACACACTTATTCCTGCATTTGCTTAATTCACCTAAACATATGCTTAAGTCACACAAGACACACTTATTCCTGCATTTGCCTAATTCACCTAAGCATATGCTGAAGTCACACAAGACACTCATCCCTGCATTTGCTTAATTCACCTAAACATATGCTTAAGTCACACAAGACACTCATTCCTGCATTTGCTTAATTCACCTAAACATATGCTTAAGTCACACAGGACACTCATTCCTGCATTTGCTTAATTCACCTAAACATATGCTTAAGTCACACAAGACACTCATCCCTGCATTTGCTTAATTCACCTAAACATATGCTTAAGTCACACAAGACACTCATTCCTGCATTTGCTTAATTCACCTAAACATATGCTTAAGTCACACAAGACACTCATCCCTGCATTAGCTTAATTCACCTAAACATGCATTTTCTACCTTCCCCATATACTTCCAACTCACCAGTCTTGCTGAGTTCTGTTAACAGTTTTCCTTATTCTGTCAACTTTTGTAAAATTATTAATGGAGCAATTTGAAAGGTCAAAATAACAGTGGGATAAGAAATAAACATCATAAACATAAACAGAATTATTGTTTCCATTAGACTTTTCAAAACTCTCTTAATCTGTTGTATAAAAATAGTGATAAAACATCTGGCTAATGATATCTGTCTGTATTGAAATATATGTATGTACAGAATAATCCCATCTGACTCTTCGATTTAATATTCATTATACATGTAACCTATTTATGTAGGAGCCATGATGACTTAGTGGATAGCATTCTGGACTTAAAACCAAAAGGATATGGGTTCAAATCCTACCATCAAGAATGCATTGCTTGGCTACCAGTGTGTCCTTGAGCGATTCCCTTTACTTTAACTGAAAAGGCTGATTCCTGTTTTTCTGAAGAAAGCAGTTATATTGTTCAAAATCTTAGATTTGGCTTTGTCTCTGCATTTGAGTCATGTTGCCATTCAAAGGTTGCACTCATTGGACCATGTATTCTTGGTGAAAACAAATCATCCAGCATCACTGTACTATATATTCTTGGTGAAAACTGATTATCCAGCATCACTGTACTATATAATCTTGGTGAAAACTGATCATCCATCATCACTGTACTATATAATCTTGGTGAAAACTGATCATCCAGAATCACTGTACTATATAACATTGGTGAAAACTGATCATCCAGCATCACTGTACTACATAATCATGGTTAAGTGATGTGATGTGATCATGATTTTTAATGTAGCTTTAACAAATTTTCAGTCATATTGATAGGATGTCTACAGTGAATCTTGGTGAAAGCAAATCAGTCATCATCAAGTGGTTGCAGTACATTAGATATGGAGAAAGTACAAAAAAGACAATCTTGTGTACTTTAAACCCCTAGGGATACATGTGAGGCATGCCAATCAATGAGTAAAGTTTGGTCTTTCTTTTTCAAACCCACTTTAATGTATTTCATTAAATACTCTTCCACTTATATTCTGGAATACAAAGCTGATGGGCACTCAATGTCTCAAAGAGCAATACTTGTTCCAATGTTTCTTTTACCTTTTCATTGATTCTTTCCCCTTAAATACAAAGAAAAAACATCACATTCAATAAATATTACTCTTGTGGACTTGGGAGATGCTACAGCTGGAGATTTTCTGGAAATTACAGTGGGTGGCCGATGGGCAAGCAGGAGGCTGGTCTCATCTATGTTGTACATCAGACTTGGTTTAGATTTGAGGTCATATTTTTCCAACATATTATCAAGGTGACTAAAATAATGGTTCTCCAGTACTCTTTTTTTTGTCAGTAGTCAGTTCTTGTCACTCTCAGTTATCATGGTTGTATTACACTCAGTTCTTGTCACTGTCAGTTTTCTTGGTTGTATTACACTTAGTTCTTGTCACTCTCAGTCATCTTGGTTCTATTACACTCAGTAATTGTCACTCTCAGTTTTCTTGGTTCTATTACACTCAGTTCTTGTTACTCTCAGTTATCTTGGTTGTATTACACTTTGCTCTTGTTATTCTCAGTTATCTTGGTTGTATTACACTTAGTTCTTGTCACTCTCAGTCATCATGGTTGTATTACACTCAGTTCATGTCACTCTCAGTTATCTTGGTTGTATTACACTCAGTTCTTGTCACTCTCAGTTATATTGGTTATATTACATTTTGCTCTTGTTATTCTCAGTTATCTTGGTTGTATTACACATAGTTCTTGTCACTCTCAGTCATCTTGGTTGTATTTCACTCAGTAATTGTCACTCTCAGTTATCTTGGTTGTATTATACTTTGCTCTTGTTACTCTCAGTTATCTTGGTTGTATTACACTTAGTTCTTGTCACTCTCCGTTATCTTGGTTGTATTACACTTAGTTCTTGTTACTCTCAGTTATCTTGGTTGTATTACACTTAGTTCTTGTTACTCTCAGTTATCTTGGTTGTATTACACTTAGTTCTTGTCACTCTCCATTATCTTGGTTGTATTACACTTAGTTCTTGTTACTCTCAGTTATCTTGGTTGTATTACACTTAGTTCTTGTTACTCTCAGTTATCTTGGTTGTATTACAATTAGTTCTTGTTACTCTCAGTTATCTTGGTTGTATTACACTTAGTTCTTGTTACTCTCAGTTATCTTGGTTGCATTACACTTTGCTCTTGTTGCTGAAAGTGATCTAAATTATATCATACTTTGTTTGCTTCTCCATCTTGTAAGAACTCATAATGCCAATTATTGCTCAGTCTCACATCTGTAGTTCTCCAAGCTTCAGGGCTTTTTCTACTATCAACATATTAACATGTGATTTGTTGATACCATCACCCAGCTGGGCCAATGCCTCCTCTTCTACTGTCCATCCTACCCATGTTTTAGTTTGGGAGATCAGACTGACCATATTCAACACTTTGCCTCATGAACTCCAATGTCCATCTTACCCATGTTTTAGTTTGGGAGATCAGACTGACCATATTCAACACTTTGCCTCATGAACTCCAATGTCCATCTTACCCATGTTTTAGTTTGGGAGATCAGACTGACCATATTCAACACTTTGCCTCATGAACTCCAAATCTTACAGCTTCATTAAAATGAGTATGACATGTTCCTTTCCTTGGCAGCTTTAAAGGCTTAAATTGTACTGTTTAAATATTTTCTTCTCATGATATTATAGGATTGATTTGATTAAATAAATTCACTGATATTTTTTTTACAATAAAAATTTAAGTTTGTTTAAATACTTACCTAAATCAACATATTTTACCTTGCATCATCATTATCATCTCAGATTATATATGAGGAAAAGTTTCAAATATGATCTGCTTATTAGGCTATAAAAGAAGATTATACTACATATGCATTTTGTTGTAATGTATGCATTTATTTTGGGTTTGTTTATAGCAAGTTGTTCAGCCAACATCGGTTCTTTGATGATCAAGTGACTGAGAATGAACATCATTTTCAACTGAAAACTATAACAGCTGGCCAGTAGATAGCATGACATTATTAGCTATAATTTCTTTGCTTTTGTAAATGAAATCTGTAATTTTCAGTGAGCACATGCTTTTGTCATGAGATATTCATGTCTGACATTATATCACAAATGCTGATGAAAAAAGATGTACTTCCATTACTTAATGATAAATCTGCCTGTAAGAAAAATCCCATCACTTAACAAGTACCCACAAATCGCAGAATAGAGACCCCATAGATCTTCTGCTTAACAATGTCTAATAGAAGAAAAATAATGTGACATAAGGACTGGATTTCCATGTCTTAATGCCAATCTGAATACAGATTCTGTTTGTCTCACTTTGGGTAAAAGCACATCATTCTGTAAAGAAAGGTACTGACCAGTTGGAGTCTTCTTGATGGCAGAAAATAACATTCTCAAGAACAGGTTTGGCGACACCCAAATATGTTATCATCTGTAATGAATAACAAACCATTTGCAACATGGGAAAACTAAGGAAAGAAACAACACAAAGAAAATTCCTTTATAAAAATAAAAAACAAAATGACAGACAATTGACAAGATTTACCATCACAATGGCACTTGGGTACAAGACAATGTTCAATGGTTAACTACTTCTAAAAAGATATGTATGCATGCCACTTGTCAATTCACCGATCCTTGATGATACAAAACATGCTCCCTTCTCTCCCTTTCACACACATTGACATTCCTTCCTGCACAGGTGATGTATATCTATATTGTAGCTGGATTCTTGAACATTGGAGAAAATGTAGCTATTTAAATATCTGAAAATTAGATTGCAAAAATAAATTAATTTAAAATTTATCCACACAATTGATAAAATCTTCCCAAATTTAAATTTAAAAAATGTCACCAAATGCCTTTTTGGAAAAAGTCACTATTTTTTATATACACTAAATTTAAGCTTTACACTGTCTTTTCATTTTAAAATGTACCTCTTTATCAAGATCTGCACACTTGGAGTTAATACTCTGCTTCTCTCCTGCTGCATTTCTTCTGGTTATAACACCATCCAGTGTCCTGGTTTCAATCTTTTTCGCCTGCATGAAGAAACAAAAATGATTGATTATGTTACAATTAACTAAAAACACTGCTTTCTATGACTGACATGTATAAACACAGTCTTAACTCAGTTTTGGACTTACAATTTAACCAACAGACAATTTATCTGAGTTCATTGACTAATTGGTTGGTGTGCCCAACTCATTACCAAAATACCAATATATATATATATATATATATATATATATATATATATATATATATATATATATATATATATAAAATTGCACTGGTGTAAGACTAAACAGACTCTCAAACCCTTTTTGATAAGGAAGATAAAGTAGAGCAATTTTATTTTTAAAGCGGGTAAAAGTAGAGTAAAGCAAAGGAAAATACACAAAAGAGAGAGAAAAGTTAGGCATAATGACACATTCTTTATGTACCTGAGCCAACCATATCTACCCACATCACAAAGCATATATCTGCTTCTCCAGTCTAGAAAATTTTTCTTTTTCCAGAAGAGATTTCACACTAGAGAAACTAACTTTTATCTGGAACTACCATCGGAGTTACTGCCTCTATCGCAAATGAAATGCAAGAAATAGATGGACCTGACTGCCTATGCAAATTTATAACATCAGAGCACCTGATGTTCTTAACACTTCATAAATTTCTGAAACAAAAGTACTGACAGGCAAACAACCTCTCTATGATGGATAGTACAAGCATAGAAGAATGTCTCCAAACCTTTAGAAACCTACGCATAAAAGAGCTGATTTTAAGAAATGTAGAGAAAAGTAGTTAGCCAAATGAAAAAGCTGAGAAGTTGGAAAAAGTAGAGCCTAAAAAACTAAAAATAATACAAAAGCACAGTTACAGGCACAAATGCAACTGTTTTATCATGAGATATAGTACTCTGAAAGCTCGTGGATCTATGATTCATGATCAAATATATACAACCTCTATCAAGTAAACAAACGAGCAAAGGATGATTTTAGACGAATAAATTTAGATCTGACAGACAACAAACCTATACATTTATATAATGACTAAACGAGGTTGAGTGTTTTTTTTCTCTCCAACTAATCTCATAAAAAGTGTCAACATTTTACCTATACAATGCTGTTCAACAAAAGTACCATAAATGCCATGTTATACACCCAGCCAATGTTTAAAAATCTGCCATGTAGGCATAGGTGGGCATGGTTGACATTAGATTATTATTGACCAATGGGTCTCAATGATCTGGACCTTGAATTATACTTAATATGAAGACATAATTACCTTTAGAATGTAGAATTTATAGGTTTCTGCAAGACACCCACAATGTTTGGTCAAAGAACTTACTCCATAACAAAAACTATTCTGCAAAACCCATTTTTCTTTAAGACATAATGACCATACCCAAAACAAGAGACCCCACTTCCATACATTAAGAGCATGCATTCCACAAACTTTGGTCAACAGCTGTGATAAAAAAACTAAAGTTATTATACAGAAGAATTTTTTTTTCTCTTTCAATCACAATGACCTGGATGTGTGAACTTAAGACTCCAAAATCATAAACTTCTTTTTTATATAACATGCTAGTTAGCCACAGACTCTGGTGAAGATAAAAGGTCCATACTTTTTTTTCTCAGTTCCTGAGGCCTAGACCTTTTCTCTTTTGACCCCAAAATCATCAGGTTTCTTCTAGGTATGACTCTACAACTAATGGCATTGCATCAAAAAGAAATCTTTCATCAGTCACTGTGACAGTAACTTTTACCTTTTGAATGGAAATCAATAGGTTTCTTCCTTGCTCCAAGTGCAAGTCAGCCACATGGGCAGTGATGATGATAGATTACAACATGGCAGATTCTTGAGCTTCACATAATGTGATATTTTTCAATATACTAGTGGACCGAAATAAACATGATGAAACTTGTCAAGTAATGTCAGTTTTCATTTGTTAATGTAAACACAAAATGTGATTGCTTTGTTGTTGACTTAACTGATAGGCTAATATTATTAATGTTGATTTGGTTGCTTGTAGACATGATTTTGGTCATAAAAAACAAAAACTGAAAATATAAAGAGGGTTGGGGCAGGTCCTCCCCACCTAATGGTGTATCACAAGACAAGTGTCCCGGATAAGGGGTTCCGTGATGGCTGCCCCTTGTCCCCAGCTAAAAATGTTGACTCATAAAAAAAAAATGCTGCTCCTGGTAGACCTTATAGTTATCATAATATATTGCCAATATGTTAATTCATTCCAAAAATAAAAAAATCATTTAAAAAATAAAACACATACCAAACTTTAAACAATACTTGAAGGATTTCACATTGTTCGTTGTCAGATCAACTTGTTATCCAATAATATTTGTACTGAAGTTATTACAAGTGCTGGTCAGTGTTCACACATTAATTTAGTCACAAAAAATGTGTCAATTTGTTTTGCAGCATATATTATATTACACATTTCCCTTTTAATACCAAAACAATAGTAGAAAAAGAAATATACCAATTATATACAAATAGACCCATAACATTCACCTGTCATTTCCCCAACTGGACACAACCTGTTAATATTGATATGACAGTCTTGCCTTGGTGAAGATTTCTTTTGCTTTCCTTTTTTGAACCCTGAATATTTTAACTAAATGTTAAATTCTTTCATTCTAAACAAGTTTTCGTTTCTGTTGTTGTTGTTGTTGTTGTTGGGCCTAATGCCATTTTTCAGCACACGATAGGCTATTCATGGTGGCCAATATTAATGGTGGAGGAAGAAACTGGGAAATCACTGGAAAGAACCACCGACCCACGAGAAGCTACTGGCAAGCTTTCTCACATATCCACATTCGCCGAATCCTAGACTCAAACCCACACAAACAGAGGTGAGATGGCAGTGATCTGTAATGGACAAAGCTTTAGACCACTCGGGGCCCCTCCATTTCTGTCATTTCAAGCTCATTCTTGTATTGTCAAAATGCAATACACATACTTACCACCATGGAATTATTTTGTGCTTCTGTTTTTTTCAATTCCTTTGCATGCAGCTTCTTTTGGAGACTGGTGTAGTTCAGAGCTTTACAAGGATCACAAAATTAAGTCCTCTAGTTTTCTTAGGAACTGATCAACTATATTTCCATCAACTTTCCTTTTAAGCCATTACCATTTCCACACATTTTTCAAACCTTTATCCAAACTTGTTGTATCCTGGTCTCTGTCAATAACTTGAAACACCATGTCTTACAAGCATGTTTCTTTCTTTCCATTTCCATCAGTTTCCATTAAGTAAAAATGAGTAGAACCTTTTGACTAATCAGAATGCTCTTTACAACAAAATTATATGTTGTTAAATAATATACTGGATGAATACTTTACAAGGATTGTTCCAGAATGGGAGCAGACAGACCATTATTTTACAAACTGGATCCGAGATAATGTAAAAAATAGCCTATACTGAGAAAAATTCATGACAGGAGAAAAGTGGAATTCTGCTTTAAATGGAGAAAAATCATGTCTGCTGCTTGGACTTAAATTTTTTTCTCTGAGACACAATGAAATATTTTTGTGCATTTTCAGTTGGGGTAGTTGGGCATATAAAAACAGGAAGTAAGTGTGTTAATCATTATTTAAAAATTAATTTTCAATCTTGTGAAATGCAAAATGCTAAAATTTTAGTGTAACTGGAAGAAAGGAAATTTGGCAAAATCAAATAGTTTTCTTGGGTAACCAGGCTTCCCAGTCTGGATGTTCATTGTGCTACTAAGTTTTCTGAACATTTTTCTGCCTTTGAATACAGTCCAATGTTTTGATAGTTCAACAAACAAAAAGATTAAAAATAACAATTCATTCAAGCATGAAATTAAGGTTAAAGTGACCTCAAAATGCATCCGCATATCATTTTTCATGAGTGCATGTGAAATAGGGTCCAAGTTATTGATGGTTTAATTGAATCGCTGAAAGTACATAAATTACTCATGCAAAAAATGGTAGTTACATAGAATTGGTATCACCTAATTTGAGATGCATCACAAAAACCAAATTTCTAGAGTTTACATGAAATAGTATACAATACATTAGGGGGAAAATTGAAACTCACTCAAATGTAAAAACTTGGTCATATTGACCTAGTTTAGGTATGGTTGAGGTTATCTTTACGAGATCCATCTATGTGACAATTTTCATACGCACAAAGACATCATGGTCCTAGATAACAAACCAATAAAAATACACTCAAGTATGCAAAGTATAGAGAAATAATTTTGGTGTAATCAAGTTATTCTCCCCCTGAAGATACATCCATATGCTATTTTTCAGAAGCAGAGTAAACAGATTCCAAGATATTGAGGTCATAGCAAATAAATGTCTGAGAAGATAAGTCATGAAAGTCTGAAAATTAGGTCACAGTGACCTGAATTTGGTATGGCACAATAACTCTTTCCAAGATGCAACAACAAAGCAATTTTTATGTCAAATGAAATAAGGCCTATAAAATGGGAGGAGAATCATAATAGAAATATAAAGTAACATGAAAATTAAGTCATGATGACTAACTTTTGGTGTGGTTAAGTTACTTTTATTGAGATATTTTTACATATAAATTTTTCGGAGCATAGGTAATGCAGAGTCCTAAATACTGAGAAAGCAATGAAAGCAATGAATTAATGTCTGAAGCACAAGGAAAAGTCACTCATTTGTCAAAATTTGGTCACAGTAACCTAGTTTTTATATAGATGCATCCACATACCAATTTATATGAATCTTATTGAAATAGGGACAAATAAATTAAGGACTTAACAAACAAACATGCCCACAAATGAACAAACAGAAAAATTAACGAACAGGCATAACAATTTATGGACTTTCAACTTTGTTGGCATTGAATCAAATAGGTTTCCAGCTCTTCCAAACTTTTATAAATTTTACTTTATATCTTTTCTCACCTTCTGAGTTGCAACCATAGATCGCTGCACAATGCATTGCTTGCCTGACACATCAGAGAATTGCAGTCTCACCTGTCCTTTGACCTCTCTCTCATGAGCAATCTGTTTTCAAGATTGATTTGAAAATAGAAATTTACCAAAATCTGAGTGGATACTCCACTGGAATATAAAAACATAATAAAATTCAGTGTAGCTATTTGTAAGGCATTCTATTTTTGTATGTTTTGGACTGAAAAATAAGTTCAAAAATTACTCCAGACAGATTTAAAAGAAACTCATAAAATATATTACACACATGTGAATATTCAATTCAGTGAAGAGCAACATTGTTCTAACATTTTCTTTCCTGTTAGCAGAAATACTAGCAAATTTAGCAAGCATACTAAAATTTTATGGAAGCTAAAAGTGTGATCAAACTGTGTGATAAAAATGTTGACTTCTGTCCATCAGACACTTCTTAAAGTTTGCAATTGCTATTGCTATGGATGGCCATGATTTCATTTAAGTTTTGCATAAATCATATTAGCTATTACTAGTAAAAAAAATCAATTAAAGTTTGTAATCATGTTAGTTATCACTATCCATAGTTTAATTAAACTTTGTAATAATGTTAGCTATCTCTAGCTGTGAGTTTATTGAACTTTATAATCATGTTACCTAGTCTAGCTGTGAGTTAACTGAATTTTGTAGTCATGTTAGCTACTGCTAGGTGTAATGGAACTTTGTAATCATGTTGGCTACATCTAGCTGAGTTAAACCTTTCCCTCATAGAGTGTATGGCTTTTTAGCCCTTTGATACACATGTAGCAAAGTTAAGCAGTGCAATCCGCTATGCATAGGCCTGTTAAGCAGTGAAGTGTATGTTTAACAGCAATTTTAACCATTTTATGTTTTTTTGTACACATTCATTATGTTTGGAAAGATTTAGGGGTAAAATATGGTCGTTTTAGCTGTATAATTATTTTTAACAAGAGAATTTTGTATGTGCTTTAAAATCTTGAGAGAACTCATTCACTATCAAGTCAGTGAAGCCGCGTGATCAACCTTAGCAGCAATTTTTCATACTCAAAATTTACAAGTTCTTTGTGTCTACATCACTAAATCAGTTGAATTTGATTATTTTAAAAACTAATGGCTTCCTACATCGGTTTCAGAGCCTTTACCTAAGTTACTTGAGCTTTTATAATTGTGTTTCTACTTTTCGAGCAAGTACTGAACAATATCAGAGACCGCCATTTTATCAAATGGAGAATATGAGACAGTTATCACCTACATACTTTAAATAGCAGATTTTGACCAAGAGCATCATCAGTGACCACATGATCTGACGTAATGGTGCTTGTATGAGGTAAAGGGTTAACTGAACTTTATAATCATGTTAGCTACCTCTAGCTGTGAATTTATTAAACTTTGTAATCATGTTAGCTAAATCTAGCTGTGAGTCAATTAATCATGTTAGCTACCTCTAGCAGTGAGTTAATTAAAATTTGTTATCATGCTTTCAATAGCCATGATTTAATTAAAGTTTGTAATTATGTTTGATATCACTAGCCACAGCCAATAGTGAAATTTGTAATTATGACAGCTACCACTAGCCATGACTTAATGAAAGTTTTTTGTAATCATAATCACAATCATTTGCTTTGCTCTCATATGAATTTGTAATCAAGTTATCTATCACTAGTCACAATTTAATGAAGTTTATAATCATGATAGCTACCACTAGCCTTAATTTAATGAAGTTTATACTCATGATAGCTACCACTAGCCTTAATTTAATGAAATTTATAATCATGATAGCTACAACTAGCCACAATTTAATGAAATTTATAATCATGATAGCTACCACTAGCCATAATTTAATGAACTTTATAATCATGATAGCTACCACTAGCCATGATTTAATGAACTTTATAATCATGATAGCTACCACTAGCCATGATTTATTTAAAGTTTGTAATTATTATAGCTGTCACTAGCTATGATTTAATGAAAGTTTATAATTATGATTACTGGCACCTGAACAATTTAATGAGAATGAGTAATTATGTTATCTATTAGTCATGATTTCATAATTGTTTGTAATAATGATAGTTATCTCTAGTCATCATTTCATAAGCACCATTTAATATAATGGATGCAGAATCCATAAATGAACAGACAGCACTGTGGATATTAATTTTGGGAAATACTCTGCTGGCTGTTTTGTCTGTAATTTTAAACTTTGCATCATTAATCGTACCAAATTATTTATTCAAAAGGTCTGATAAAATTGTGTTGGAATAAAATACCATTTTTCTGTCTTTGTTGACAAAGAATGCATGTCAGTATTCATTAGTTAAGGTACAACTACCACTAAGTTCAGGTAGAACAACAACTAAGTTAAGGTGAATCTACCATCAATTTAAGGCAAATATGCTTCTAAGTTTGGGTGAAACTGCCACTAAATTAAGGTAAAACTTCCACTAAGTTTGTAAAACGACCACCATGTTAAGGCAAAACTACCACTATGTTAAGGTAAAATAATAATTTTGTTAAGGTAAAACTACCACTAAGTTAAGGTGAATCTACCACTAAGTTAAGCTAAAACAATACCAATGTAAAACAACAAAGTTGAAGTAAAACTACTATGTAAAACTACCACTAAGTTAAGGTACAACTACCACTACATTAAGTTTATGTAAAACAACAACACTGTTAAGGTAAAAACACTGCTAAGGCATAGTGAATCTACCAATAAAACAACAAAGTTAAGATAAAACTATCTCTATGTTAAGATAAAACTATCAATATGTTAAAGTACAAATACTACTGTTAAGGTAAAACTACCACTATGTTCAGGTAAAAACATGCACTATGTCAAGGTAAAACTACAAACATATTAAAGTAAAACTTCCCCTATGTTAAGGTAAAACTTCCCCTATGTTAAGGTAAAACTAACACTATGTTAAGGTAAAACTACTACTATGTTAAGGTAAAACTACTACTATGTTAAGGTAAAACTAACACTATGTTAAGGTAAAACTACTACTATGTTAAGGTAAAACTAACACTATGTTGAGGTAAAACTACTACTATGTTAAGATAAAACTATCACTATGTTAAGGTAAAACTACTACTATGTTAAGGTAAAACTAACACTATGTTAAGGTAAAACTACTATGTTAAGGTAAAACTACAACTATGTTAAGGTAAAACTAACACTATGTTAAGGTAAAACTACTACTATGTTAAGATAAAACTATCACTATGTTAAGGTAAAACTACTACTATGTTAAGGTAAAACTAACACTATGTTAAGGTAAAACTACTACTATGTTAAGGTAAAACTAACACTATGTTAAGGTAAAACTACTACTATGTTAAGGTAAAACTATTACTATGTTAAGGTAAAACTAACACTGTTAAGGTAAAACTACTACTATGTTAAGGTAAAACTACTACTATGTTAAGGTAAAACTAACACTATGTTAAGGTAAAACAAACACTATGTTAAGGCAAAACTAACACTATGTTAAGGTAAAACTACTACTATGTTAAGGTAAAACTAACACTATGTTAAGGTAAAACTACTATGTTAAGGTAAAACTACTACTATGTTAAGGTAAAACTAACACTTTGTTAAGGTAAAACTATCACTATGTTAAGGTAAAACTAACACTATGTTAAGGTAAAACTATCACTATGTTAAGGCAAAACTAACACTATGTTAAGGTAAAACTACTACTATGTTAAGGTAAAACTAACACTATGTTAAGGTAAAACTACTACTATGTTAAGGTAAAACTATCACTATGTTAAGGTAAAACTAACACTATGTTAAGGTAAAACTACTACTATGTTAAGGTAAAATTATTACTATGTTAAGGCAAAACTAACACTATGTTAAGGTAAAACTACTACTATGTTAAGGTAAAACTAACACTATGTTAAGGCAAAACTAACACTATGTTAAGGTAAAACTACTACTATATAAGTACCATGTGTTCACATTTGAAGGATGATCAGTATGATTTGCAAAAAGAGAAGAAGCTTTCTGTAAAACATGATCAAATTTTTTAAAGTGGTTTTTAAGAAAGATCTTTTATTTCTATTTCTATTGTTAGTAAAGGTGTCTATATTGTTTAAAAGCATAATTTGTAAGCATTTGTAAGCATCTGAAAGATGTCTCTGTGAAGCCGTTTTTTTGTCACACTTGGCAAAACTTTTGAAGTTGCTTTTGAGAAAGGTTTTATATTTTTAATAATGGTTGATATATTTGATGTTATATCGGCATATTATTTACAAATTTGAACACCCATCATGCTAGGATGGCAAATTTGATCCAATGTAGAGCATGAAATTATATGTGGAGTGTTGCAACAGCAGCCAAACAATTTTTTCCATTTTTCAAACCTGTATACAAGAATACAGAGACACTACAGACAGTTTTTATTTCATTGAATTTACTGTGAATAAGAGCACTGATAGCACACTTTCTGAAATTGCAAAGATCAAGTATTATGGGTTGTTTTAATAACTGTGTTGGTGTTTATATGACTGAAACGGCAAAGATCAATTATTATTATGGGTTTTTTAATAACTATGTTGGTGTTTATATGACTGAAACGGCAAAGATCAATTATTATTATGGGGTTTTTAATAACTATGTTGGTGTTTAGCAAAGATCAATTATTATTATGGGTTTTTTAATAACTATGTTGGTGTTTATATGACTGAAACGGCAAAGATCAATTATTATTATGGGGTTTTTAATAACTATGTTGGTGTTTATATGACTGAAACGGCAAAGATCAATTATTATTATGGGGTTTTTAATAACTATGTTGGTGTTTATGACCAAGAAGCAGTATTAGCACGATCATTTTTGCTACTTGAGAGATTTGCCATGGGTGGAACTAAATCTGGTCTTCAATTCACCGTTAGAAAAATTTGATGATTGTCTGGAGGCAATTTTGAAACCAATCAATCTTTTTGAACAGGAAAATCTAAATGTCCCCTTAAAATTCAGAGTTCATAGCAACCATGAAAATCAGCATCTCATAAATAAACAAGTTAACAACAGAGAGATATTAGTCATAGACAAATTTCTATTATACAAAATTTATACAAACTTTACCTTTGGGTCATGAATGAATGCACCACCTTTACTGCCAGGGGGGAGCACTCCAGTTGTAATGTACTTCAAACATTCAATAATAGTCTAAAAAAAACAAACAAACCAAGATCCAATTTTTAAAGAAGCTTACAGAAAATAACTGAAAAAATTCTGATGAGGAAAATGAAGTTTAAATACCATAAGATCACATTACAATGTATACCTATAAAAGCACCACAAAAATACAATAATCAAAACACTAATAAATATATAATGTAAACTAGTGTCTACATTGACCTAGAGTACCCTACTGACTACAGTGACTAGACTCATCCATTATGTATATTTAATTTGCAATGTTTGTTTGTTGGGGGGGTATTTTTTATTTCATTACATGCTATTGTAATGTAACATTGTATGTTGGACTTGAACTTATCTAAAATTGAGTTCATTTCTGCTTAACCTGAATTTACTTTATTCTGTAAACAACTAATACATACCATTAGCTAAATTATTTTCTATGTGTTTGGGCTTAAAATCAGAATTATTATTAATATTAGTAAATACATTTGTTTGTGTCTAGGTCTAGGTAATTGAATTTCCTTAGTCCATTTGACCTAGTTCAGGTCTAATAATAACTAATATTTTTATTTTGTAAACATCAGGATCATTCTAGAAGGCTATTTTCCATTAGATAATAGCTTTTTTTTTTAATAGAAAATGCTAATTGTGAGGTCAAGTAGATAACTATATAATGTTTAAACTGAGAGGATTTTTCTGTCATGCTTTAAGATATAGCACTTTTAAGTTGTATTATATATTGAGTCCAGTATGCCTGGAATTTATTTCTTCATATTATTAAATTCAAGTGATTATATTTTCTGGAAATATAAATGTGCTCTGATAAAATTATATGGATAGAGATATTCACTGTAATTTATAGTGAATTTAAACCTGGAATTATATTACTGAGATTCAACAGACTTGACACATCAACACTCTACAAACTAAACTACCAGACACATCACCACCTTCAGTTTTGAATTTATTTTTTAACTTCTACTGAATTTTTATTCAGGACTTTATGTTATTAGGACATGTGTCTGCAATTTTAGAATTTTTTGGGATCTAATATGTTATACCATAAATTCCTTTTATTAACTTTTTACTTAAGTATTGTAGGGAAATAAATTATTTGTTGAATTTTACAAAATTTGTTGCTTTTTGTTTTTTTCTGTTACTTGTTATAAGAGCAGACTCATAATGCATCATACAGTGATATACAGATTACCCTACTGTCTGCAGCAACTTGACTCATCATATAGACTACACTGACTTGACTCATCATACAGACTACACTGACTTGACTCATCATATAGACTACACTGACTTGATTCATCATACAGACTACACTGACTTGACTTATCATACAGACTACACTGATTTGACTCATCATACAGACTACACTGACTTGACTCATCATACAGACTACAATGATTTGACTCATCATAGACTATACAGATCTGACTCATCATACAGACTACACTGACTTGACTCATCATATAGACTACACTGACTTGACTCATCATACAGACTACACTGACTTGACTTATCATACAGACTACACTGATTTGACTCATCATACAGACTACACTGACATGACTCATCAGACTACACTGACTTTACTCATCATACAGACTACACTGATTTGACTCATCATACAGACTACACTGACTTGACTCATCATACAGACTACACTGATTGAATAATCATTCAGTACTGTTATTACTTTAGGTCTTAAATCATTTGCTGGAAAGAAGCGAAATCATTAAATTAGCAAGATCAACAAATAATTTATTTCTCAAAATTACAAAGTGAAAATTTAAAGATACTTATAGTATTGTGAATCAAATTTTAAAAAATCCTAAATGTCCTTTAGAGTCCAAAAGTATAAAATATTCCAAATTCCAATAGTCTTGAATGTTCTGATATACCAAAATGATACCATCCAGAATGAGATACCAATAATTCCAAAGTATGGTTTTAGTCCAAAAAGTCAAAAAACACTTTGTAATTCCAATGAATAATGTATGATTCCACAGGATGATCATAATACAGGAATGAATAATTATTTACCAAGTCCCCTTGACATACCTCCACACACACACACTCTCTCTCTCCAGGACTACTCAACAGTATCATTTTTTGAATTCAAATAGCCTTCAGGACAACTACACAGTAGCATGATTTGAATTCAATTAGCCTTCAGGACTACTACACAGTATGACTTGAATTTAAATAGCCTTCACGACTACTACACAGTAACATGATTTGAAATCAATTAGCCTTCAGGACTAATACACAGTATCATGATTTGAATTCAAATAGCCTTCAGGACTACTACACAGTAACATGATTTGAATTCAATTAGCCTTCAGGACTAATACACAGTATCATGATTTGAATTCAATAGCCTTCAGGACTACTCCACAGTATCATTATTTGAATTCAAATAACCTTCAGGACTACTACACAGTATCACGGACCTGTTTACCCATAAATTTTCCTGTCAGTATTTTAAGTAATGCCTGTCAGTATTTTCAGACCAAAGTCAGTATTTTCAGCACACAAATAGTAGATACTATCAATATACTATAATTATCATTATGTAGTATTACACAACATAATGACTATACAATATTGTGTAAATAACTCTTAGTTTGCAATGACGCTGGTATTCAGTTAATTCTGTGTTTCAAGGCACAAATATGCAGAAATTGAACACCACTGACTTAAACATCCTGTTCATATTATAGTGATAAAAACCACAAAAAAAATACCACAACATAACCAAATTTTGTTATTTAGCTCCGTTACTTTCTCTAGAAATTCTGTTTTCTCAGCTTCACACATATCCATAACATTTTAATTAAAGCCAATTCTCTATTTTACATGGTTAAGGATGACTTGATATAAAACATTATGACAGACATTGTTACCACCCATCCACTTAGAAAAAAATAAGTTTATCTAGATAGGTGAAGGCAATCTTATTTATCTGATAAAATCTAGTATTATCTTTGTCAATATTTACTAGAATGGAAATAAGGTTAATAAATTATTTTTCATTGCTTCCGTTAACTTGTCAGCTGTACTCAATGACAAATTCATATTTGCGATCAACTCACATAGAATTGCCTCAGCACGTGTTATTTGTTTTTGAAGTATGTTTTGATCACTGACTTCCTTTCCTTTCATCATTGACAAAATGTTTCTATTTCCATTCACTAATGATTTCAATTTTGTATGATTTTCCGATTCCACATACCGTGAACAGTCATTCCTTCCACCATGTGCACAGGAAAAGTCTAAGTTGCAAACAGTGCAATGCACAAAATGTTCTCCTTTTGATGGTTTAAGGCATAGCCACAGAGTAGAATAAACTGGTAGAAAATGCTGCTTTCTGTGTTAGACTTTCCATTTTCATCATCAGTTTCGTGCTGAAACTTTCTTGTCGGCGGCATTTTCCTTTGCTTAAACAACAGGATGTTAAGAATGTCAAAATAAGTGACGTGGCACAAAATGTGGACGTGGATGCGCACTGAAGAGACGATAAAACGAAATGGAAAAAAAAACCAGCTTAAAAAATTAATTTTAAAAAGTAATAAATAAATGCAACCTCAAATCATATTTTCAGTTCAATGACAGTATGACCGTACAGATGGGCTTTATTCCGTACAAATACGGTCGGGTAAACAGGTCTGGTATCATGATTTGAATTCAAATAGCCTTCAGGACTAATACACAGTATCATTATTTGAATTCAAATAATCTTCAGGACTACTACACAGTATCATGATTTGAATTCAAATAGCCTTCAGGACTACTACACAGTATCATTATTTGAATTCAAATAGCCTTCAGGACTACTACACAGTATCAGGATTTGTTCAACATTTAAAACAAAAACTTTAAGACTGTTTCAACAAGAGTAGGTATGCATCCAGTTCATAATGAATGGGTCCTCTATGTAGACACCAGTAGGGTATGGTTGACTCCTGAGATTACTGACCAAACCATCTCAATGACCATGTATGATCAAGGCATGAGGTCTTCAACTAAACTTGTTGTGCAGAAACTGTTACTTTCTCATTACACTTACCATGAACATGACCTCTTACCTTCAGATACTAAAATCAATAGGTTCATGTATTACCTCTAGTACAAGCCATCCTTTTTAACTAAAGCCATCAGCAACTTTTGAGAAAGTACATGGTCAAAATGTTTCGTTTCTCAATATGTCCTCTTGACCATTAACTCCAAAATAATTTAGTTCTACTTTACTTTAAGCCATCCACAATGTTAAGTTTGATCTGTGATCCAATTTCATTTTATAGAAACGATTGGTTTCTTTGGGGCACAGTGAGCTTGATTGATGTCTGACCTTTGGCCCCAACTGACAGGCTTCTTATTTATTCCAAGTGCAAGAAATCCACAAAATCTGGCCCAAGTCTGTGATCTAGAATTTATGTGGAAACCATTTTGCTTCATTTAGTGACCTGGAACTTAGACCTGTTGACCCCACAATGAATAGGCTTCTTACCTACCGAATTTCAAGCTATTTACAAATTTTGTAATGATAGATGTTGGATAACTTCAGTTACTGTACAGAAACAGAAGAGGGAACAGACGGATTTCTTAACAGAAGGAAATATATTTTCCACTTTACTTTATGGTAAGCATATAACAAGGAAAACATTTGGAGCTACTCAGGCATGTAGGAAAACTGTCATATTAAACTGCCTTCTCTGAATTCAAGCAATGTTATCAGGCTATATTCCTGGCCTACCATTTCTTTTCTAAAGCTCTGTTTGTGCTTGGCAACAGACTAAATAACAATTAACCAACTCTCAAAAAACATGATGCCTCAAATTAACTGACCAATAAAATGCAATTCAGAATAAAGCCAATCTATTATATTTAATATTATATATATACAAACCACATACACACACTCAATGTTTCAAATGGCAATAATTTATGGCACAATAGACTAACATGGTTGTTAACATTAAAACATCTTTGTTTTACAGACAATTATATCAAATATATTTATTTTAATGTAAAGATTAGGAAACTGTGAACAAAGCACTTATTCATAGAAAATGTCATACTGATTTTGCATGACAATAAATTTCACCAACACGTACAGTTTTACCAGTGCCATTTGGTCCTAGAATAAGGGTCAGCGGTTGAAAGAAGTTGATGATTTGTTTATCACCATCATCTGGACCAAAACTCCTGATCCCCTGAATGCTCATCTTCTCTATTGTTGACATCTTGATGGCTTAACTTCAAACGAGTCCTGAAATTCACAAATTTCTTTTGAAAAGCAATCATGACCTAGAATTGTAATAACTTAAAATGTATATTCCAGGTAGCTACACTTCAGTTTTGGAAACAGTTTCCAACACCAGAGTTGGGTCTAAGTATAGGGCACCAATCATCAACTTCAGATTTAAGAAAGTATTATAGACTTCTGTATATATAATGTAGCACCTAAATTTCATTATATCCATTTACCAAGTAAAAGTGAAACTCATTTTCAGTCAACTTGAGAAATAAAATATAAACAATAATGGAAAAGGACAAAATTTCAGCAGAGAATGACAAACCTGTCAACAGCATAATGTGCACATATTTTAACGTCCTGATTTAATGGCAAAATTTATGGTACCTAATCATTACAACTTTATTTTACAAAACAGCACTGAAAATGGTAGCTAAAAAAGCTAAGTTAGCAAACATGTTTGTATTTAACACAACTTTCTACAGTATTTACATTGTTGTAAATGCTGTGACAGTTATTTTATTTATCCTCACTGTCAACTAACAAGTCCCAAAATACTACAATAGGAGACAAAACTCCCTCTGAAAGGTAACTATGGACAGCAGAAAATGTTCAAGAATTAGCATAGGTTTATACATGGCCTGAATGTTGCAAAGAAACATGAATAATGGAGTTGAGACAACTGCTGTTGATTACTTTTCTACAATATAACTGTAACTATGTGACATGCATAACCATGACTGTCAACCTTTTTCTTCCCCAATTCAACAGGTTACAAGTCAGTGACCTTACCTTTGACTCCAAAACTGATATTTTTCCTTACCCTAAGTGCAAGCCTTCCACAAACTGTGGTCCAGGTCTGTGTGCCACAAACCTTTTTTGTTCTTTGAGTTAGCAGGACTTTACAAATTTTATAAAAGTTAGCTTGCCCCAGCTGGCTTGAAAATATACATGATCTTAGGATATCGAGTTTGTTACAAATTGACAATATCCAAACAAAAACAAAAGATGAGATGTTTCATGAAAATCATGTTGCATTTACTTTACAAATAAAAACTTTTCATTTTACCTTTGCTTGCACCTTAATGTCATAAACTGATAATTCAAGTGATCAAAAATATATATGAAAATAGTGCATGTAGTATTATATGTTGATGGAATAAAAATTGTACATGTAGATATGTTGATGGAATAAAAATTGTACATGTAGATATGTTGATGGAATAAAAATTGTACATGTAGAATATGTTGTGGAGATAAAAAATGAATGTAGAATATTTTGATGAGATAAAAAGAAGCCAAGTAGAATATGTTGATGAAATATATTATAGTACAAGTAGAATTTATATGTTAATGAGATAGAGAGTGCATGCCAAATATGCTGATGAGATAAAAATAGTGCATGCTGAATGAACTTGTCCCAGGCATCTGGAATGGGGATTTGTAATGCCATGTTTAGTGACCATGACCTTGAATTTTTTAACCAAAATTATTAATAGCTCTTTTCTTACTCCAAGTGCAAGACATCCACAAAGTCTGATCCAAGTATTCAGCCACTTTAATTCTAACATCTAACCTTCTGATCCCAAAATTATAGGCTTTTTCTTTACTCATTGCACAAGACAACAATTTAATTTGGTCCAGATCATTGATATAGAACCTATATTATTGTAGTTTCAGTCAGTGACCATGACTTTTAGCTTTTGACCCTAAAATTGACAGGTTTCTTAATTCCTCCAGGTACAATCCATGCCAAAAATTTTTTTATGGTAGGTATTGAGGATAGTGCAGTTATGGTAGGCATTGGAATTATAGGTACTGGGGACAGTGCAGTTATTGGGGACAGTGAAGTTATGGCAGGTATTGGGGACAGTGCAGTTATGGTAGGTATTGGAGAACAGTGTGGAGAACATTGCAGTGATTATACTGAAACATAATAGGAAATGAATGACATCATCAAGTAATATGCTTTGCTACATAGTAGGCATTTTAAAGGTATTTCATTTTTACACAAGTTATTTGGAGGTCAATCACATGCCACATGACAGTCCATACTTAATAGCTTTGAACTGCAATAAACATACAAAAATGGATCTAAGTAACTTACTGATTAGTTTATTTCTCATCTGAGTTTTTAAAACACTTGAAGCAAAATGGTTACCATCGCTAGTTTAGACACAAGTAATAATGACTTCTTCTGCATAAAAGCTTCGTTTCTACAAAAGATGGGCAAAATCACATGATTCAACAGTCAATTGAAAAAGCAGATTATCAAAAGTTCTAAAGTAAAAAAAAAAACTTCACGATTCATTAGCAGGAAAATAATGCTTATATCCTATTTTAACGTACCCACAGCAACTGAGTCCAAATATTTGAAAATGTATTTGAGCTAAGGCAGATACAGTCTTAAATATTCATTATTAATGTCAGTAATTGGAACAAAGGTCAAATGAAACTGTGCTCATCAAATCTGACCATCAGCAAATATAAAATCTGGATCATAAACTACTACTACTCTACATGTCATGTTTATCCTGGCCTCTGTGAGCAGACATAATTAAGTAATTCAAACTAAATTTTCCAAAAGGCTAAATACAAAACTGACGATTTTATCATAAAGTTTTTAAATGTCGTTTTCTAGTTAGAAGCACATTAGAGTATGTGTATTTGGATATTTAACATAGATTTAATAATTTTAGTCATAATGCTTCGATGTCTTCAGTATGGCAGTTCATAGTGATGTCCAGCACTGGGCCATCATGCAACAGACATGCAGCATCATATACCAGGCCGACCAGTCCTAACAATAACCTCTTAATGCTAAGTGTCATGTGAGAAAGCTGCTAGTACTATTTTTATAGGTATGACTCAGCGAGGGTTCAAACCCTTGACCTCCTACATACAAATCGGATGCTTTAACTACTTAGGCAACTGGAGTGAGTGGTCAGAAGCACATTTGAAATTGATAATATCAATACATCAGGGATCATGGTTGTATTTTCGTGCATGTCTTCAAATATGTATGTTGCATAGCGTTCCCATATATAATTAAAATGCAGTCTCAAGCATACACGTGGCAACTATTCTGCTCACATTTTATATATCCCACCTTATTTCCTTATTGTCAACTTGTAAGGCATTTAACATTATTAGATAACATATTTACCAGTATTCTAAACTAATTTGTAAGAGTACATTCTGTGTGGTATGTTATTTTTCCATTCCCTCTTTTAATTTTATTATAATAATTAACCTTTGTGTGTGTGTGTGTCTATATATATATATATATATATATATATATATATATATATATATATATATATATATATAGTGTGACCCCACTATAATTCGGTAGTTGGGAGCCATAGAACCCTACCACCTTATGAACCAAACTGTGTTATAAGCAACTATGTATTTTACAACAAATTTGCAGGGTTATCAGGGTAGGGGTGGGGGTGTAATAAAATCGGGTGCAAAAATGTGGGCTTCATTGGCACAGTTACCATTTTAAATCAATGTATATTAAAAGAGAAAAACACCTGCAGTGATAACAGGTTACAAATATATTACTTTATTCAGAGAACCACCATTTGTGCATACACATGTATAGTTTATATATACATGTCTAATCTATATCGTATCAACACCTTGTACTTCCCAGTGAATCTCATCATATACATTGAATCCATAATACAAATATTTCCATAAAAAATATATACATACATATTTAAAATGACTGAATACAATGGGGAAAAAATAAATTGCAAATAGTATGTAATGAATGTTGAAACAGTACGTCTAAAGGTTAAATAACATTGTATAAATTTCACACTGCTAAATTTTTTCATCTGTGATTTGTAATACTTTATTATTGTTTGAAAAACTGTAATTTTCAGCTGCTTTCTGACTACAGCAATAAACAAGGGGGTTATATTTTGTAGGGAATGGATAACATTATTCACTGGTCAACTGATGCATAAAACACCACCACCAAGCCACATGCACGTGCTGGCAGCTGGCGTTTGTTTGATGTTTTGTAAATTGTTGACCCATAATTTGAACAAGTTTAGCCAGGCAATTGACTTTGACAATGAGCAACATACTTGAATTGATTTTTAAATTCAGGTGAGAATCATTTATGAACTGCCACATTGTTTATTGCATAGTTATGAATGCAGCTTATAGAACATATGTTGGATATTGTTTGAGCAACTATTGAATAAGGAATGCATTGTAGACAAACACAAAGTAGATTTGATGGCTTCATTGCTCATGAACCAGTAATAAGAACATTAAAACTTATGAGCTGTCATCTTTCAACAAAAAACATAGACCAAAGTTCTCAAAAGGCCCAGACATGGGATCAGATACTCATATTTCTGATGTTTATTTTGGCACAAAACAATTTGTTAAATTAAAAAATTTATTAAAAACATTTATTTACTAATTACACAAAAAATACTGGTAAAAATGTTCTTCGTAGCTCCTGAGCTACGCCATGATTGTTTTATATTAGACTCCATATATGATTTCCTCCCCATAATGATAATAAACTTTCTATACGTTATTTTTTGCACTTTTAAGAGAAATCTTTTCTGTGTATGAGAATAATAGATGTATGTGATATTTCGGGATCAAAGGCGCAAACATCGTATATTCAAATTTATAAACAATATCTTTTCATAAATAATAGCAAAACATTATTTAATTTACTTTTCGTACTTATTTTGTTTTTATTTACACAAAACATTCAGGTAATAAGGTAAATGAAATTTTGAGAGCCATGCTACCATCGTTTCATATCATAATCTATATGTGATTTCCTCCCCAAAATGATAATAAACTTTCTACACTTTAGTTTTTGCATCTTAAAGAAATGTTTTCCGTGTACGAGAATAATACATGTACATTTATATATTTCAGGAGCCATCCCACAAATGTCTTATATTCAAATTTATAAGCAATCTCTTTTCCAAAATGATAACAGAAAATTACATAATTTACTTTTCATACCCAATTTTTTTACACAAAAAATACTGGTAATAAGTAAATAAATTTCTGGAGCCACACCACGATCATTTTACATTAGAATCCATATGTGATTTCCTCCCCAAAATGATAATAAACTTTCTACACGTTATTTTTTGCACTTTTTAAGAAGAAATGTTTTTCATGTATGAGAATAATACATGTACATGTATATAATATTTCGGGAGCCACACCACAAATGTCTTACATTCAAATTTATAAGCAATCTCTTTTCCAACATAACTTTACGCTATTTACTTTACGTGCTGAAATTTTTTTTTGTTCTTGTTAATGAGAAAACTATCAGTAATAAGGTGAAGTCGCATTTTAACAGAGCGCATTATAGCAGGGTCACACTGTGTGTGTGTGTGTGTATATATATATATATATATATATATATATATATATATATATATATATATATATATATATATATATATATATATGGTATAATAATGCCAGGTATTTTTTTCACACAAGTTTCTTTCAGGACAATGTAGATGTTACAACATTCTGAGTGATTCTGAGTGATCATTCTTGGGATTGAAGCTGATTGGTCACAAATTTATTACTATTGTCTATTTTTGTTGTGGTTTATTTTCTGATTTTAGTATTGTTGCAGGGACACAAAAATTCATAAATTTGTGATTAATGTTTAAACTTAACATTCTATTTACTGAAGAAAATATTCTCTGTAGCATGATAATTATTTTGTCACAACTATATTCACAAGTGGTAAATTAGAACATGGCTTCTTTAGATTACAAATTATATATTTTATGAACAATTAATTTTAGGAGAAATGAAAATCAACAGTTCTCTGCAAAGTTGAAAGATATTAAGAAATTGGGAGGTAGCTGTGGAAGGATCCTGAAAACTTTGAGGGCTCATAGCCAGTCATCTTTCTAACAGGAAACAAAATAGTATTGATATTTGGCTATCCATAGAGTTCATCGTGAGGAAGAAGAAACTATTGTTGATCAATCAAGTGATAAATAATTGTCAAAACTACAATAATACATGTATCAATGACAACAATGTTGTTTTATTTAATTTTTCAGTGTATTAAAACATATACTATATTAGCAATGCAAGACACTACAATTGCCATTTGTCTTCTTTTTTAGTTTAATTAAAATATTATATCTTACTACTTTGTGGCTCCTTGTGTGGAATAGGTTGTGTGTTATGGCTGGAGTGGTCTGCTCCCAATATTTTATTTAAATTACCATAGAAATCCCACCCAGGCTCAACTTTAGTTGGAAGTTTAATTAGTGAAAGATAGATCTGAGCCCCCTGTCAGCAGAGTAGAATACATGGACAGTGGATATCTATCTCACACTACTAATCAAGTGATGCAATAGACTATTAAAAAGTCGCGTGGAACGAGTGTACTTGATAAATTTGAATCATTTGAATAATGAATTGTTATTAAATTATTATTTATTGAATTTCACCGTTCTTTTTGTATATTTGACCATTTAACCATCGGCATTGTAGACTGGGAGCTCGGAGCTTTACATTTATCTTTCACTAATTAAACTTCCAACCAAAATCGAGCCTGGATGGGACTTCTACAATAGTTTAAATAAAATATTGGGTGAATCCCACCCCCAACCCAACCATAACACACAATCACATCTCCACAATATGATCACAAAGAGGTAAGTAGACTTGGTATGAATTTATAATAATCAACTCAAATGAAAAGGGTCCAGACTTGTACATATAAATGATTAAACAATAAACAGGTGTGTGTGTGTGTGTGTGTGTGTGTGTGTGTGTGTGGTAATCAGAAATAATTCCCTTTTAAAGTATTCCATTATATGTTCTATTACAATAAAATACATGTAGTATTCTAAATATTATTGCAAACTGTCACTGCAAAACTGAATTACACCAAGAGAAATAAAATTAAATAACAGAACATATGTACATCTCTCTCTCTCTCTCAGCCCTACATGGGCTTAATATCAAATTAAACTTTAGTCACTTATATGAATTATAAAAATACTTCTCCAGGACGACATTTTTAAAAACCTTATTGTCACAGACCTTCAACCTATGAATAAAAAGAACATTTAAAGTTGCAAATAATGCAGATATGAAGTTACCATAATAGTGTTATCAAATAATATGTTTAACATAAAAATGTTCAATGAGAATCTTGTATATTTCCAAACTAAAGAGCTTAAATCATTTCTATGGAAGTCCAGAACGTTTACAAAATGACCCCACCAAGTAACTATCTAAAGAATTATTCAGACTAAATAGCTGCATCATCCATCAATTATACGATTGTAGGGATATGAACCTATTGAAAAATAATTTCAGAACATAATCACAAAGTTAATTGTGTTTGAAAGATTATTTTATTTGCATGCAGATATGAGAAAATAAGATTTTCCATTTGTGAATATCACGATCATGCCTAATATTTGCTAACACTTCCATAACTCATTTATCTCACAAATTTAGCAATGTCTTTTTTTACTTCTCTCTCACCAATGTTAACATTGTAGCAAGGTATCTTTGCTAACTTTGTTAACAGTTCCCAAAGCTAGCCAGTTAAATGATAGAGGTCACACCAAGTCAGTTTTTGTTTAATGGCACTGTAAAATGGAGAAAGGATCTGATAAGGATAAGGACAAAGGCTAGCTGGAGCGTGTTCTTTACAGAATATTGTTCTAACCTTAAGAAGGTTAATGACCTTGTGTTGTTGGAAAGGCTGTAGCATGTCACTGTCAGGATAAGTTAAAGAAAGGCTAAAAATATCAGGGAAAATCTAGAAAAATTTGTGAAAAACTAAACCTGAGGTCAGTATTTACACAATACAACTGAAAAGCCGTTTTAGAAGAAAGCATGAAACACTTCCAGAATTGGGACAAGCGATATGCTTCCCAAGAATATCCCAAGGTGCCTGAAGAATTACTTGAAACTCTAAAAAGAGCAATTAATTAATTTTTTTAACGATAAAGCAATTCAGATTAGAGTAGAACTCAAAGCCTTTAATAGAGCCTACTTTCGTGATATCCAGGAACTTAAGAAAATAGTTGCAAAACTCAAGACATCAGTAAAGGATTTGAAGACATCTACTGTGAAAAAAGGAACAAAGGGAAAGATGCTGGGATGTACTTTCTGGGATCTGTACACAGAATGGGTGTCAACTTCTTAATAGACACAGGTCACAGTACTACTGTTAGTGTTACCATGATAGCAAAGGGTGTCTTTGAGAGAATGACACAGGGATAATGACCTTGGCTATATGAGGTTAATAGGAATGTTCTGTTTACAGATGAAAAACTGTTAGAACCTTATTTTCCATACAATTGTGACATTTTGTAAAGCAAGATGAAGATGTTATATTTTTATTGCTTGCTTATTAAGCAGGAAGTATACCAGAAATAATCTAGGACCACATCGTCCCATGCTGCCACCTGTCAGTTTAAAGGGAAAATAACTGGATATGACCCCTCATACCTCAATACTATCCCAATGCCATATCTAATGCACTTAAAATACATCTCATTGACTGCGGTATCTCTAACAAATACATTTTCTGCAAAGAACATTTAAATGAGTTTTGTAAGTCTATATTTTAAACTCAGTATGTACTATGTCATGCTTGGCTATACCCATTAAGCCAATTCGTATTACCAACAGACAGTTCCCGAATTATATCATCTGCAGTCACATTTTTGGTATGTTTTAAGTTTTACTATATTTTAAATGGTGTTTGAAAGTTTAAATATATTTATTGAATCTCAAACAACTGTTACAAAACGTACATACATAAACAGAATGCAAATCGGGCTTTCTGTTAGTATGTATATTTGTAATTTACAAGGTTGAGTTCGCCTTCGTTATGCCTTGTTCTGAATGTGATATTAGGGGTGATGTAATCTATTTTCGATACCACAATTTCAATCCAATCTTTAATTCGCACCAACAAATTTTAAAAAAATGTAAGGATTCATTACAAATGTATATGTCTAACAGAAATTTCAAAAGGCAAGGATGCTGCCTAAAGTTGACAAGTTTGATTTGTTTATCTACTGCCCTTACACTTTCGAGATATAAAAATACTCATTCCATCAACTTTATGCGTCCATGTGAGTCAGTGTCAACATATGAAAATGCATCAAGTCTTTCGCCGGATACCTTAGATCAGAACTTTGGAGTCAAAATTTGACGAAAGTTGCCCACTACATTTATCTTGTTCAGGATTAAATATTCAATCATGACAGTATTTTATGCGCTTTGAGGGTAACATGCTGATTCGGAACATTGCTTTTTTTCGGACCAGGCTTTTTCGCGGGCTGATTCGGCCCAATTACAAATTGATTCAGACCAAAATCCGGGCTGATTCGGACCCTGCAAACTATTATTTACTTTCGTCCGGGATTTAAATGTGACAATTGCGATTGCTTAAAATATGATAATTCTCATTATTTCGCAGATACTTGAATAAATCAAATATCCATTTACAGTATGCAAATGTTTTGGAAATTTATTTCGTCGATATATACTAGTCTGAGAATGTTAATGCTTCTTTTTTAAAATACATTATGTTGAATAGTAGAATACTTGTTTATGCTAAATATAACTGTATAAAAACAATGTGCACAGTAAGTGACTTTCTTAGATTAAGTTATAGTGTATTATTTAAATGTAGGCACATTATTATTGAAAGTAGATATTGTTCAAAAGCAGAGATAGAAAATAACGTTGTTATTTTAAAAAAAAATATATACTTATGTAATATTGCAATGGAGACAATAACATGGCCCATAAATGCTGGTACGTAACTTCAGTGACAGACTGATTAGTCTGAGTTTCCTCTGACCCTTGCTACCCCATTTTTGATATTTGGACATTTATGTTCCACCCCAACATAAATGTGCAAATATCAAAAATGGGGTGGCAAGTGTCAAAGGAAACTCGGACTACAGCCTGATAGAAGTTCGATTCTCAACGTAAGACTTCTACAATGACATCAATCATATTTGGCTCTTCCTCGTATGTTTAAGTTGCCATTTCCTTTGTTTACCATCGGATATGATTTAACATAAATTATCACCATTTGTTGATTATTTATTTGACCATTTTACTCCTTAATTTAGCTAATAGTGGGATGACTTGACTATGAACTGACAAGACCTGTTTGAACAAAAGCCGCTATAATGAAAGAACTTCTAATTTAGTTTGCCATTTTACTGAATTTGATACCGTTCTAGAACACAACATATAATAAACTTGAAATAACTTTGCGATCATTGATTTTATTAGTTTATGTGTGTGTGTGTGTCCGTGTGTTGAATAATATACAAAAAAATTAGTTAATGTAACGGAAGATCACAAAAATAACCATGCTTTATTCCTTCTAGCGCTTTCGCATCATCTTTTATGGATGCTTTTCAGGTGAATGTGTGTGTGTGTGTGTGTGTGTGTGTGTGTGTGTGTGTGTGTGTGTGTGTGTGTTGGATAATATACAAAAAAAGTTAATGAAACGGAAGATCACAAAAATAACCATGCTTTATTCCTTATAGCGCTTTCGCATCATCTTTATGAATGCTTTTCAGGTGAATGTATGTGTGTGTGTGTGTGTCTGTGTGTGTCTGTGTGTTGGATAATATACATAAAAATTAGTTAATGTAACGGAAGATCACAAAAACATGCTTTATTCCTTATAGCGCTTTCGAATCATCTTGATGGATGCTTTTCAGGTGAATGTGTGTGTGTCTGTGTATACACACACATGTATGTATGTATGTATGTATGTATGTATGTATGTATGTATGTATGTATGTATGTATGTATGTATGTATGTATGTATGTATGTATGTATGTATGTGTGTGTGTGTGTGTGTGTGTGTGTGTGTATGTATGTATGTATGTATGTATGTATGTATGTATGTATGTATGTATGTATGTATGTATGTATGTATGTATGTATGTATGTATGTATGTATGTAAGTATGTATGTAAGTATGTATGTAAGTATGTATGTAAGTAAGTAAGTATGTATGTATGTATGTATGTATGTATGTATGTATGTATGTATGTATGTATGTATGTATGTATGTATGTATGTATGTATGTATGTATGTATGTATGTATGTATGTATGTATGTATGTATGTATGTATTAAATAAAAATGTAATGTATGTATATGTGGTTTAAATTAAAAAAATTCAAATGTTTCAACCAATAAAATTACAATTATTATATTTACTGGTTCGATATTTTACTCAAAAAAACAATTCAACGACAACAGTGAATACAAAAATCTAATGATAACACGAGATACGTTATATAATCGTTTTATTAATTAATAATTCGAATAATTCTTTATACAAAATTTATAGTTGTAAATATAATGCGACTAAAACACGATTTACTTGAGAAATCAGTAGAGGCCCCCTAATATTTTATTATTTTTGAGTCAGCATTTTATGTTTATTGACCTACTATGATAATTATCTTGCCCATATTTTGGCATCCCAATCAGAGTGTCATTGAGTAGTTTTAAATAAGTGGTGTTCTGGCACAAAAATATTTTGAACTTTACGACAACATGATTCTTCACTGTCCATGGCTCCCTTAAGTTAGTCTAAACAACTACGAAAACAACTTTGTTGAGGCAACAGCGTCTACTTCATAATCGTGTACTCGTCGAGGAACTATTATTGAATTGTCGCCGTCGTCAAACAAGATAGAGTTTGATCGAGAAACAGCCCGTATTTAAGACTAACCATATATGTCAGACAAAATTGCTAGAGAATATTATATGATATTTCACACAAAAGTGGTAGAGATTTCTGGAGATAGTTTTAACGTCTCAGCTTTTGCAGCATTGTAACTCGCATCATCATGACAGAAGAAATACATAAAGTGGCATCACTAGGGTTGGTGTCACCCAGTGCGGTAACTCATGATGTCACCCACATGAACCACCCCCATCCTGCACAAAAATTCATAAATTTTATATACAGTCATTATGGTGTAACCCCTCTTATGGTGTCACACGGTAAGATCCGCAACCCCTTGTGACGCCACTGAATACATATTAATTCTACCGCTGATAAGAGAATCCGGTTCTAACATTTTGATAAAGTTTCCATGAGAAAGTATTGTCTTATTAACGTAACAATTTTTAGTTCATCATCTACTGTATTTTTTGTGTATTTGTTTTGCGATATTGTCAACAGTTTTAAAAGAGTTCTTTCATGATCAAGGCAACTTTATCAAATTATTCTGAATAATCATTACAAAGAAGAGACAATTTTACCTTGTTTATATTTCTGAAGTACGTGCCATGCTTCTCGTTGATAAGCACAATCGTTATATGCTTACCCTGGAAGATTATTCTTTTCATCTTTAACGAGGTATCTTCCACTGTAATATCTATCATTATATTTAAAATTCACACAAAATTTTGCATAACATTTATTGAATATCATTTTTAGTATTTCGCAGTTCTGTTCGGTATCATATCTACGAGTCAATCGTCCTTGACGTGCAGTTCCTGTACAGTTCCGGATATAGACAAAGCGAGACCCTAAGCTAAGGGAAGCTATAGAGGCCATATTTGGTATAAAATAAATCTGAGGGGCCCTTCAGACTGAGTTCAGACTTTGGGGCCCTAAGCTGTGGCTTGTTTAGCTTATGATTAAATCCGGTACTGTTTCTGCATCAGATCTAACATTATAAACTTTTCACCTCTGAGACAAGTTCGAAGTTGATTAAGAATTTTTTTTAAAGTCACTAATGCTACTTTACACGAAGTACTTTTATTCTATTAATGCAATACCTGCGCTGAAACTATGAACTATATGTACGGCGAGTAGGTTTAGGGGCCCTGCAATCAACTCTTTGATATTTTGTATTTTACTTCTGTCAGTAATTTTCCAGCTTCTTTTTTTATAGTTTTCGAAGGTTGTTTTTTTCTAACTATTTTGCCTTTTATAATATTTATCAGTAATAGGTTTTATAGTTGTAATTTCGTCAAACTCTTGATATAATATGTCTCGTGCGACATTATCATATAAATCAATCCTGGACTCAATTTCTGACAGTGCGTTTAGTGCAGCATTAATGTGATATGCGTCATAATGTTTTAAATCTCCGGTAAGAGAGTCTACTATAACTAGATATGCTGTTGTCAGCACTATTATCCACTATTTCTAACAGCGTCTTTTTATCATAATAGTCCATACTGAGTACACGAAATACTAGATGTGTAGCAAATGTGTCCTGGAGCTTACGATTTGTTTGCCAAGCTCATCATGAATCTTCTTTAATCGCTTTTGTTCTGGTTTTTATCACCATGAAATTTTGATTTTACAAGGTTAGATTTATCAATCGTCATCCCTTATTTAGCTCAAGCAGTATATTTTATCAAAATTGTTTTAACTTTTAAAAGACTCTCCTCGCAGTCACTTACATGACAGTATATGCTAATGATTTCAAAGTCTCTGATAGCCTATCTAAGTTGAGGGCCTCTCATTCCTGAAACCCTACAAAAGTTATAACTGTTCTCAGTTAAATCGGTTGAACGTAAAAGTAATATTTTCATTCATTTTTATTGCTCTTCCTTCCTCAACATTCTCTAGGTCTAGAGAATCAACATCAGCTATTTCGATCTCCGTTTCCGGGTTTAGTATAAAATTATAAAACTCTTTCGCGAAACAAATCGATGAAGGATCAATAGACATTATATATTACAATTACTTTAAATCTTCAAGTGTATATATATATATATATATATATATATATATATATATATATATATATATATATATATATATATATATATATATATATATATATATATATATATATATATATATATATATATATATATATATGAAACAAATACAAACCTAGGTAAGGACCTGAAGCTTTATAAACGTAAGTCGGAAATACGAGTACTTGTTTGCGGTAAATTCAGGACGAAGTGTAAATTGCTTAGAAGTAGTGGTAATAAGATCACTCAATTCCCTATTCAGATAATTTCAAATTGCATTATTGTTAGATCCTTCTAATCGCCAATCATAAATTAATACTGTATTAGCATTTATTTGACATCGTAATTAAAAATTCCAAATTGCAACAGCTACTTTACACTGTATTTTATTCCAAAAGCTCGATATTTCTCCGTCTGTGATCCACTGTAACCCGCCAGATATAAGGCTGTTTAACGCAAATTCATAACTTGGATTATTTTCCGAATAATAATTTGACGCTTTTGCAACAAAACCTTAACAATTATTAACAGGATCAACAAGATGTGGAATGTAACCCGTTTTACACTACCACCAATCGCTTGTTTCACTATCCACCTACTAATTATTCGCAACATCGGATGTTTAAACGGGTGCACACGTGAAAGTTATCTTATTGGCAGCCATATCGATCGCACGTGTTACCGTACCTCCAGCTTTTTAAGATAACTAACATCTGCGGTAATAATTATAACGGCGTCAACATATTATTTATTTGTAAAATTAAATGGGGAATTTAATTATAAGTTGCTATTATTTTATTTGAGCCCATGCTTAACATACCTGTCATCGTATCACCGGATTGTTGTACTAATGATCTAATATTCGTTGCTATCATATCGTCAACGTAATTTTTATTCTTTAAGTCTGATATCGCTGTTGGAATTGCTGTTGTTATTATCTTGTTCGGTCCCATTTCCAGATTTCCCACCATAATATCACCGTGATGCAATAATCGTTGTTTTGTAATCAACGTAATTTTAATTTGTTAAATCTATTTCCACTGGTTGAACTGTCGTAGCTCTTATCTTGTTCGATCCCATGTCCAGATTTCCCACCATAATATCACCGGATTTTATTACAAAGTTATCCTTGACAAACTTTAAATTTGTAACAGAATTGTTATTGGTTAAAGTTGTATTATCATGCTGTGTATTAAATATTAATTTCACACTCATATCGATATTTCCAGCCATCGTCTCAACAGATAATGACAACTTATTGAGCTAAGTTGTGCATAGCTTACCGCTTGTGAGTTATTTATGTTAGTAGTGTGTTATTCAGTTTCAAGATTTGCAATCTTTTTATACTCATGTTGATATTTCTAGCAATCTTTCCACCAGTTATTGACAACAGTGCTATATCATTAAGTTGGGTAAAACTTACTGTTTCTGAGTTATTTAGGCCGATAGGTGTGTATGTTGTCTCAAGGTCTAGCATTCGCTGATCTAACATACGTTTCCTCTCATCTTTCCACCAGTTATTGACAACTTACTATTACTGACAACATTAAGTTGTCCAAAGCTTACGGCTTGTTTCACGTTTACAGGAGGATATGTTGTTTCTAGATAAAACACTTGTTGTCCTGACATGATAAGGTTGCTGGTCATTGTGTCACCGGATCGCTTAAGATAATTTGTAAGATCAACATCTGCAGTTGTTTTACCGGATGGACTACTAACTAACATACCAAACTTTGTGTAGTAGCTCATCTTATTGTAATATATAAAATTTTGTGCACATATTATATGATGAGCATAATAAACTTTGACACTGAACGAGTAATATAAAATTAACACAGCTGCGACCTAACAGACTGCCATTACCTGATAGTTGGACCAACTGGACATGGTAAAACAAGCTTGTTAATGAACTTGAAACTCAAGGACATATTCAACTACGATCGGGTGTATTTATACGATAAATCCCCAAAGGATGAGTCGCTGAACGTGTACAACGAAAAAGTAAAACATGAGCTTGGTAGTGGAGAAGATATATTTGTGATAAGAACACCAGAAGTTCTTATTCGTTTTTGCAGAACTGGACTCGGACAAACATAAGATTATTGTATAAGATGACATCAGATTGAGCAATACTGAAAAGGACAAGATCAAATTTTACTTTTCATTGTCAAAAATTAAACATGCAATGCACTTTATCTTGCCCAGGGTTTTTATAATGTTGATCGTTTTATCTGAATAAATACAGGTTGTTTTATACTGCTTAACGAACCTGCCAACATTGACATACATGAACGAAACGAAATAGCACGAGAATAATGCGGGGATGTTTCGAGAGACAAATTTATTGAGCTGTATCATGAGTCCGCCCATACAACATTTTTTTCTTATTCAGTAAATTTTCCAGATATACAAAGCGTATGTTTGGATGTCAAATCGACCGGGTTCCAGAACTGTAAAATAAGTATAAAAATTAATGAGTTATTTACAATGATGGACAAGACGCGGATAAATCTTCTAAAGAAATATCTGGCTACAACAGCTGCGTTTAAGGAAAAAGCTTAGCAATAACCTGCTGGACAACAACAAACCGCAAAAGTATTTGCTAGACTATTTAAGCCTATCACCGAATCTGTACTAGCAAGCGACCAGATGTTGATAGAGCATTATCAGAAGATCAAGAAAAACTTAAAGGAAAAGGTTTGCAAAGAATACTCGAAGAAGCACAACAAGAAAATTTTTGTGGATATTGTTTAGCGAATCGGTGATCCTGCTACACAAAAGCAGAAGTTTTACAAAAACGAGAGAAAAAGATTTGTTATCTAAAAAGCAGATTATAGAACAACAAGAAAAATTAAATACTTGAGGAAGCAAACAAGGAAAAATTAACAAAATATTATGAAAACACCATTTACAGAAATAAAAACTAGTGTTACATAATATCTTATCTTCGAGCGTAACAAAAGATATGTCGAGTTTGAAATAATAAAGCACGAAAAAAAAAGATCGTGGAATAAAAATAAATATTCTTTTCCTAAACATTTGAATGATGTAATACAAAAAGGAGATGAAGCTATAAATGGTTTAGATTCTGCAACTGAAATTGATGATGCTGAAAAATATTTTAAATAGAATAATTTCTAGGATATATTTTAATGTTTTTGAAAGAGTTTAAAATGGAAAAGACAAGCAGCAGAGTACAGAATATGATAAACAGTTTGAACAGATGAATCAAGTTCTGAATCTGACGGTTGAAAAAAACACCAGGCAAAGGATTAAAGATCTTTAACATGGCCGCTGATATTATTGATCGACTGATGTTTGTAATCTCATCGAAGAAAGATGAATACAATTAGACACGGAAATGACTATGAAATAGTTGAAATTCTTGATCATCTAATATCGAATGGATCTTTAACGACTGACGAGTATCATGTGTTACACAGCAACTTGATTCGCGACTAATTTTTTGTATCTGCGAATTACAAATAAAGACAACATCGAACAGCGCATACTGTTCAGTTTTTTGTAATTTTGATATCAAACTTGATCCTAGGTCTCCAAAGCAATATGAGCTTGGATTAGAATCTGCTGATGTCTGGCACTATATGGCGAATGTTGAAACTAAAGTCAATTACGATTTTACTTTGGAGGTGAAAATCAATGGCATTATCGAGTGGATATATTTTAAGATACCACAATACGCATACAACGTAAAAGATATCAACAAAACAATGAAGTATATTTTAACCGGTGAAAGTAGTAGTATATCAACTGTTAATTTAGAGATCATTCCAAATTACAACACACTACGAACAAGAATAACACCTAAACAAATTGTATATTGATCTTAGCAAACAATACACAATATGATCATTGTTAGGATTCAATAAAGAACAATACGGATCAGAGCCTCAAAGTTAATCAACATCTTCGACAATATCATATGAAAGCGAGTCAGCCGTCAACATTACAGATGTAAGTACAATCCTGACAAAATGTTCTATCGCACAGAGCCATAAACTGCACGAAGTATCTGCGGGGTTTCCCCCACTGTTAGGAATTGGTTGTGGGGGATTTGGGTGGGGTGCTTCCAATATTTTAGTTAAATTATTTTAGATGTCCCACCCAGTCACGATTTTGGTTGAAAGTTAAATTAGTGAAAGTTAGATGCACAGCTCCAACCCCACAGTCAGCAATGCCGATGATTTGAATGAATGAATATACAAAAGGGGTGTAAATCAATGGTAATAGTTTAATAACAGTTAAATGGTCAAATAATTCAAATTTCCTAAGTAAACTTCTTCGGATCGACCATTTAATAGCCTATCGCATTATTTTATCCGTAGTGTGAGAGATTTCCATCTGTCCTTGTATTCTACTCATCTGTGTATTCTTCTCTATCTCCTAATTCCTTCTCTTCCCCCCTGACTATTTCCAAGCACCTTCTTCTCTTTCTCCTGGACTCCTCAACCTTACACTCCTTATCCTCTTCCTCTATTTCCTCCTTCAGACTACTTCTCCTTCTTTTCCACTTTCTATCCCTCTTCTCTATCGACTCCGACTGCTTTGCGAGTCTCACTTCCTTCTCTTCTCTTAGAGACTCGGAACTACTGAACTTGAACTGGAAATTCTGTCACCCGATAAGCTTCCTGTGAAAACACAAGGATGGTACAATATTTTTCTTAACGCTCACATCTCTCATTACACAAAACCTATCATCAGATAACGGAAATTAAATTTCTCCCGTCACGCACTCATTCACACCGAAATGTGTATACGTTCTTTATGATAAAACACAGCATAATAAACACAGTATAAGAAAAGCATGGTATCAATTACCCGTATCCATACAATAATAAATTGCTTCACATCAGTACCTACTCTTAAATCCATTATGCTAACCAATAACAAAATAAGCAGACGAATCTCTTACATTAGAACTCATACAACATATACAAATATTCAAATATTCATGCTCTGATATATTCACACATCTATTGTAACTAATCTTACACATTTCATTTCTCCAACTCACAATTTAAGCATACGAAAATTCTAACATATCGCATTAATAATTGTACTGGTTACTACGAAGTAACCTACCAGTGAATTACACAATTATTTCTGACAGGCTAAAAATCTACATAATTCTCTACGTAAACTCAAATTCATGTCTCAAATACACATGTAAATGAAACACTACAAATATTTTCTACATACTAAAACAATTCAAGTAATTAAGTATACATGATACAAATAATTGCAATATTCTGCAAAAATGGAGCAAATAAGCCTTTGACTTGCTGCTCCTAAGTAAAACCTAGGTAAATTGTTGTCTCACGCCGGTGTAGCGATTGTTAGAAAGTTAATAACACGAGCTAAACCTTTTAATGCTGGTACTCGTCATGATGTTGCTGCGCTTTAAGATTGTTTAAAATAATCACGACCGAATCTAACGATTACAATGAAAATGTCTATAAAAATTAGTTTGACCATGCCGACGAGATAACCGTAGGCGACTCTGCAACGGAGTTTGAGAGCACTGAATATCACGACGAGAACTCTGATGACTCTAACAAAATAGGTATCAGAACATTTAATACACGAGAGGAAAATGTGTTTTTTTCTTCCTCATTTATCTGTACTTGAAGTTTATGGTTGTATAAGAACAGCTGCTAATGGTAATATTGGCACCAATACTCGCGTTGTACTTGCTAATAGCGGTTGCAGCTTGTTTAAATACGTGCGATATCAATTTGCCAATCAAACAGCAGGATATATTTCTGTGCACTTGCCAGTTGTAAGTACCATTCTTAAGGTGGTGTCGTTCAGCAATGATTACTCGAGATCTGTTTCAACAAACATGATCTATTTCAAAGATACTCGAAGTGAAAATGCAGTTTCAGACGAATTGCTTATTTTGGTAAACTTGCAGCTGGAAATAATGATGGTAAAGGAGAGGTTATAGTAAGAAATTTTCTTAGAGATCATATGCCAATCTCTTCTCTTACGTGGGGCAAAGGGTAGGGTTGCTGCTGCATTGGCTGGTCGTTCACAAGCTTCAACCAAAACTCTACAAATGACTTTCTCCTAAGTATTTCCGTAAGCACAACGGAATACCCTTCCAGCAATGTCTCTACCTCTTCTCGCTGCTCCGAAGTCAACATGGGGTCACACACCCCACGTCAGAGGATGTCTCAGCCCTCGTTAATGGATAGCTTGAGACAGTGTTTACCCTTTCCGTATCGACTTCTGTATCATCGGTAATGACCGTAGCGACGACAAAATCGGTCTTTTTCTTAAGGAAATTAGCATGGAACAACTTTTCCTTAGTGGTAGCTGTTTCCAATAGGTTTGACTACCAACCTTATCGATTAGGACGTATTGTCCCCTCCAAGAAACTTTCAGCTTGTTGTGCTCTTGGAGCAACAGTAACAACACCTCGTCCCCTACTTCATACTGGCGTGCTTTCGCGCGTTTGTTGTTGTACTTCGCCTGACGTGACTTCGCTCGTTTGAGGTTCTCCTGCACGAGGATACAAACTTCTACCAATTATTTTTTGCAAATCTGCGACGTACTGGTAGGTAGTACGTACCTCTTCTATAGTGTATTCGTCCGTCCACAGCTGTCTCAGCACGGCAATGGGACCACGTACGGTCCTTCCATACAGGAGTTGAAAGGGGAAAAAAACCTCAACTGCCTTGTGGTACTTCTCGATATGCGAACAGCATGGCAAGAATATACCGATCTCAGTCTTTTGTACGGCCTTCACACAGCTTTTTAAGCGTGTTTTTCAGATTTCCGTTAAACCGCTTGACCAGTCCATTACATTGTGGGTGATACGGTATATTCGTAAATGCTTAATCAACATCAATAGGTTCACATCACTCATAACGCGACTCATGAATTTTGTCTCTTAATAGGCCAGGAACTCGTCTGGCATTCAGACTCTTGATCAAATTCCAAGCAGCACCTCAGCGACGGTTTTCAAATCAATATTACACAACTCGACAGCATCCGGATAGCACATTGAGAAATCTACAATGGTTAAAATATACCGATTTCCTTGCGATGACTTGGGTTTTATCCGTCCGATCAGATCCATCGCGAAGCCTCGAAATAGCTCACTGATAAGGGGTGAACTCGCAAAGGAGACGGGTCGATGATCCGTTTTCGGTGCCATTCTTTGACACTTATCAAAAAAGAGACCGAACCTCTTAACCCCTGACCATGGCAAATATAATTCCTTGATAAGACGATCACGCGTCTTGGCAATTCCCATGTGTCCTCCCACGAGACTTTCATGCTCAAGTTTTAGCCCTTCACCTCGCTTTCCCTTTGTCACGACGACTTGCATGAGGAATTCGTTTCCTTTCCTGGCGTGATGATACAAGATATATTTCTTGTACAAGAACTTCACCTCGCCATTCGGAGGTTCTTTCTCCGTTCCTTCTGCAGCGTGTATTATACAACTGCGCCAGAGCTGCATCTTCCTGCTGAAGCTTCCTCAACTCATCCAGAACTACGTTACTGACCGGTTTTGAAGTAACTTTCATCGGCTTCGTTTCGTTTGTTGACTCGTGGACCTGGTTTCAACAATAATCACCAGCTTCGGTGTGCAGATTTCGGGGTTTGGTTTCAGCAACACGTAACGATATCCCAATATGACATCATGTGATACACATCCACGCACATAGCTTCAATTTTCGCCTTCACGTATGTTGAATCGAGGTAAATGACATCCACTGGCAACGAGTCACGCGCGCTTTTTGCATACTGTACCTCAATTACCTTTCCTGTATAGTCCTCAGGCTTTACATACTTCCTGTCGACAAGACTCGTGTCGTGTAAAAGACTGGCTCCTTCTCATTTGACAGTTGCAGATACGAGGATTGATTGTTTACTGAATGCCTCCGCCTCGCACTTTTTTCGAGCGACATCATTCACCAGGGTCTGACTGCCCTTTTGACAGTCACTTGCAAAATGCCTATGACGCTTGCACTTTCAGCACGTTGGCGGCCCTCGCCATCCTGCAAGGTCCATAGTTGAGGCCTGTCTAGGTCTATGGGTGGCATCTTTATCTGTGGATCCACCTCCGACCTATCAGTCATCTTGACGGTTACGGGCAGCCGGCTCTCCCTCAACCACCCGGCGCGACTCAGTGGGTCGGGGTCGGTCAGTATCCCCGGAACCTCCACTCTTCCAGTGTGCCTGCTTGTATCTTTCCGCCATGCTAGCAATATCTTCGAGAGTCCAGTGCTCTCTTTCCGCTAGGAATACTGTCATTTCGTGACATGCTCCTTGAGTATAACATCGCGTAACCCATTATACGATTGTTCGAGTTCTGTCGTCTTCATCCACTTCTCGATTAACCCTCAAACAATGGTGTGAAATGGAGAGTGGGTTTCCTTTGCCCTTTTTGTTGAGTCCCGAAAAAGTTTACGGTAGGTTTCGGCGGTCATAATAGAAGACTAGAGTTTTGTATCCTGTTTCAAGATCAATAATGCAAACTATCAAAGTTTGCCAGCTCTGCTTTGTTTTATTATCTGAAGACATATTGATTGCCAGATGTAATTCGTCAACGTTTTTCCAGATACTTTGAATCTGCTGTTTGGTGCCAGTACAGTACAGTGTAGTACAGTTTCCTATACAGAAGAGAAAAAACAATGACATACGTGTCTCGATTTATTTTAATTTAAGTCTATTTTATTAATTGTTCCAGTACATTTGGGTTGCAAATTCTAAGTGAATTGTAATCGTCAGCATCTTCTGCGACTACGTTATGCTGAACTTCGCGTTCTGCATCCTTCTAAATAGCGGAGACATTAATTGCCCAATGTTGCTAGTGAATTTATGAACCCATGCGAAATTCTCAAATTGCACAAGGAAGTCGTCAATGGACTATTCCTTGTCGTTGAACCGCGGTATACTTATCTGTACCATTCGGTAATCGACAATCGGTCATACACTAGGGGAAACGTTTACAATATATATATATATATATATATATATATATATATATATATATATATATATATATATATATATATATATATATATATATATATATATATATATATATATAAAAGCATGGCATTTAAAGTGTCGTATAATGCAAATTGATATACCAATGTCATTGGTATATCAAATTGTGATCCGCACATAGCGCAGTAATACAAATATATTAACATTCTTTCAACTGCATGCCTTTAGATCAATGAGAAATTGCAACTCATTAATCATTAATGGCATATGAAAATAACGATAATAGGTATTGATATTCCCCGTTTTTAAAATGAATTTAAAATAGTACAAAATTTCATCGCAATCCTTTCTTTTTCAGTTCCCCTCTCCACTATCACGCATAAGGGGCAACATGCGCAGAAAAATATGGAATGAGAGAGAAAAACAATTTAGGCAAAACGAAAACCTTAACATTAATGTTGGTCCAAGTAACCTAAAACAATGTGGTTAGGTTATTCGTAACGGTATGTTTACACGTTCCTTGGGATCTTGCAGTTAAGTTAGTCGGTTACAATGCACACATACTGTAACGTATTTAATGCTTTATTATTATTATTATTATTATTATTATTATTATTATTATTATTATTATTATTATTATTATTATTATTATTATTATTGTTGTTGTTGTTGTGTCAAACCTATTATAATATTCCAAAAATCGATTATTATTAATTAAATATAAAAATGTCTAAATGATAAACCCTCCCACTCTCTCTCCCTCCCTCCCTCCCACAGAGGTTGATATTTCTGCTTGGATTTAGATGCATGTGAGAGAGAGAGAGAGAGAGAGAGAGAGAGAGAGAGAGAGAGAGAGAGAGAGAGAGAGAGAGAGAGAGAGAGAGAGAGAGAGAGAGAGAGAGAGAGAGAGAGAGAATTTTATGGTCAGTAGTAACGTTAATTAAAGCAAAACAACTAAGGCTAAATTTAAATATATTAAAATGTTTTAGTTACCTCCTGTTAGTTCGTTATTTCGCTTTGTTTCTATTCCGCGTTAATGTCCATACGCCAGTACGTGAAGGACTAAGTGTTTAGTGTGTATAAGAAGCTAACCTGTTCTTAGTGCTCTAGTTTCTTTATAAAACAATCTTTCATGTTTAAAATATATGTGTCTGATATTGATTTAATCATTGTGAATAAAACTAGAAACTTAAAAATAAATCAATCAACTTATCAATTTGCAAATGTGATTGTGAACAACAAGAAAATGCACATGACTACGTTTTGTATCGGACACACACGGTCAATACACAGTTGCCCGGGGCATATCCTAACTCCCTTCAAAGGTCAAATATGTGTATTTATATGTGATATAAATAAAATATATGTGTACTAAGTACTCTGTATCATTGATATACAACTTGTATAAATTTTTCATTAAAAGCTAAATCGGCAATCCTCCTTTCCATGAAATAGTATATCATTGATAGAGCGTACATATTACACACACAAACACACACACACACAGAGGAAACAATTATATATATATATATATATATATATATATATATATATATATATATATATATATATATATATATATATATATATATATATATATATATATATAAACAATTTTAAGATTGGATATGAAGGCGGTGACTATGGCTGATTGACCCGGAATCACGTTTAGAAAATTACATAATATTTATTACTCTTAACCACTCGTATCAACTTTCATATCCATCCATCCGTATATCTCTATCTATCTATCTATCTATCTATTAGTTGAAACTTAAAATCAATTCTTCATATAGCGAAAGACAGACATTATGTCAATTTAAATAATGAAATATTTATAATCCGCACTGTTTATTGGGAATCCTAATTCGAACTATAGATGAGTGTAATGTTCCACTTTATGAGTAGCTCATAGGAGCCAGGTCTTCGGAGAATACCTGTACCAGTAACATGGCTGTTGGAATAAATAATTTAAATAATAATTCTAACTTTTCAGAGTTTTGTTGGTTTAATTTACCTGTCAGCAGGTACCAAGGGTAAATCATATGAGTGGAATCATAATAGAAGACTAGAGTTTTGTATCCTGTTTCAAGATCAATATCGCAGACTATCAAAGTTTGCCAGCTTTGCTTTGTTTTATTATCTGAAGACATATTGATTGCTAGATGTAATTCGTCTACGATTTCCAGATACTTTGAATCTGCTGTTTGGTACAGTATAGTACAGTTTCCTATACAGACATAAGTGTCTCGATTCATTTTAATTTAAGTCTATTTTATTAATTGTTCCAATACATTTAGGTTGCAAATTCTAAAATAAGGCTTGAATTTGTGCAAAACTTTGAAGAAAAGAAAAACATAATTAGGTAACTCTAATGATAAAGTACAAAATGTTGAATATACTGTAAGAAAAAAAATTAAATTAGCACTAAGTTAATCATGATGTTTAACATGATATTTAAGGTGTCCACAAACATTTTACAAATCCCTGCTTTTATCTGCATTGTAGTGGAAAAAATGCACACGAAGGAAATAAACAAGAAAGATGTCAAGAATAGTGACTAAAAATTTAGGTACGTAATATATGGAATATTTTCTTACCTTTTTACACTAAGGCAAATAATTTTTCCAACTATCGGATATATGGTCACAAAATAGATTAGTATATTGTGACAGAAACGATAAACAGTTTATTGTGACAGAAAAAAATAAATTTGATATTGTGACAGAAAAGATAAACCATATAATGTGACAAAAATAAAATAGTCGATTTGAAAGAAAAAGTAGCACTAAATATGCCATTTGACCATCACAAAGTTCCTTATTTTTAGATTAGACGTCTGCATATCAGACACTAAAACAAAATATCCGAATAGTGCGGAAAAATATTTTCAAGCGGACATCCTATATATTTATGCGACGTGATATGCTATAAAACCTCTGCCGGAGACATGTGAAATGCTATACTAATTCTGAAGGAGAAACTAAATTAATGGAGTGTTGAAGGAATAATATAAACGTGTTCTTAATCTCAGTCTTATCCGCCTTTAATTTAAAAAAATGCTTATGTAATTATTCTTGGTTAATGCTTTTCTTATTTCAGGATACCTATAAGAATAATTTAAATGGAATTATATTCTTAGGCGAATAAAGAGACAAATATATTGTCAATTTTAAAAGGCCTTCTTACTACCTGGACTAATCTGGTAATGAGACACGACAAGCGAAAAGGCATCTTTTTTGTCCTATCCAAATAACGTTAATATAAATCTGAGTCATATTTTGACGTTCCATTGAGATACAACAAACCATTGCGACATCCTGCGTGTCATAGAAGGCGATAACTGAGACACATTAGAATATCTTGGACTTTTTAAACAGAATGCAGTTTTATCTATGAAGAAAAATGATTTGTATCTTAAGAATTTTTTCTTCATTATCTTTTTTTTTTTACTGTCTCTGTTTAGTAAACATAACCAAAATTTACTTGGCTCTACATAGCTAGAATTATGCAGATGTACCGTTAAATTCAATGTATATAAATATGTACATAAATCGGTGCGATTTATTGGTCTGAAAGAAAGTAAAAGAAAAGAGAGAAAACTAATGCCTTTTGCAAAATTCAAACTAAAATTTATTTCCCTAGAATACAAAGTGAAAATTTAAAACATTAACTTACAGTATTGAGAATTAAATCCCCCCAAATCCTAGAATTTCTAACAAAAAAGTCTTAAAGTTCTGAACAAACTTTAGTTTATTACAAAATAAAAATCCAACGCGGACAGTATTAATCTGCATGTGTTGACCCGTAAAGGAAAGATCTAACAACAATCTATTCTTAAATCTTTAATATAATCCAAGAATATATCCTTCATTGAATTTCTCTCAATTCCAAGTCTATCTGTCCTGGAATATTGTAATAGAAAACTGTCTTTTTCCAGTAAAGAATTTGAATAAATACAAATCAAAATCTTAATACAAATGATTGTTATCCAAACGTTATTGCTGGAATAAATAATTTTTCCTATAAACAAGATTTTAAATCCATCTATTTTGACCTACGTTACAGTTATCCTTTTCTGAATAAAAAAACCCAAAAACTATTACGTAATGGAAAATTTCATTCTAGAAGATTCCTATTTTTTACAAGACAAAACCAATAAATTAAATTTTATCTGATAGATGTGTTTCTTATTTAGACTATGCACATTTCAAGGGTTCGGGGTAGTATATCCAATTGAGCTAAAATAATATGACATATTTCCAGACATTTTCAGAGACAAAATTTGTTTTATGCAGATCGGTAACACAATTAACACTTAAATAGTTCTTTAAGTGAGGACCTGGCTTAATTTTCATTAAATCAAACAGTTTCCTCAATTTGAGATTTTACATTGCATTGCTTATGATATATCTTGTAATTCCACTGGTTGATGTGACAGACGTGTTGCAAAATAACTTTTCGTTCTAGAATTATGTACCTTTTATTGTGAAATACACCCTGATGTATTCTTTATTTCTAAGAGAAGCATAATTCTTTCTGAGGGTTAGTATGACTTCAATGAAATCCTTAACTCCTGTTTAAATTACAGTAAAAGAAAAACAGTTCATAATTATAAACTTAACCAATATAAAAGGTATTCAAGAAAGGTGCCCTGATTTAGCCACAGGATAAAAACTTCACTAAATCTATTAGAATCATTCCGTTGAATTCTTAAACTAATCATGAAAAATTCAAGTCACAGTTTCCGCCACAATTTAAATTTTGTATCACACATTTAAAATTTTGTCTGTAATTTATTCCACACATGTAACTTTTATGACTAAACTTTTACTTGACACTGTTGTGATATTAAATTCTCTCCATATTTAATCATATGTACATCATCTTTTTATTACATTGCACATATGAACTCGAAACTTGAACAATCATGACGGTTCATTTTAAATAGCATTGGCAGTCGTTGCATCAGCTTATATGGGAACACATGAGAATCATCATTAGCCCAAAGGTTTACCATAATAAACGAGCGAATATAACACGAGGGTTATCCAAGTTTTCTCTAAACGTCCTCTCCAACTTGGCGAGGTACATATATATATATATATATATATATATATATATATATATATATATATATATATATATATATATATATATATATATATATATATATATATATATATATATAAATATATGAAGAATACAAATCATATGGCGAATAACAACCCTTTCAAGCGTACTGGATCCACCAAGGGATCACGTGTGTCAGGGATTAATTAAAATATATGCAATAAACTGACGACGAACAGTACGAAACTAGTAACTAACTAGCCTAAGCGCTTTCGACTCTTAATGAGTCTTTTTCAAAGGCAAATACAAAACACATATATACGATAAACAAATAAACACAAAAACGTTGTGTTTGAAACCTCTACATGACTGTCTTCACATGTGCTAAAACTATAAATACAACCAGCTTGTATAGACTAGATGCGGAAACTGAAAACGTTGCATAATTCCCTAAAAGTCTACAAGCCAAAGCGACATCTATTTTTACTTTTTGTACATATGTAACGCAGATTATATCCCGGATATTTGATTCTATACCGGTTATTCTTATAGTAAAAATTGAAGGATAATAAGAAGATTTAGAAAATGTTAAATTTTACTAGTGCATAGTTTTCATTTTCTAGTCTTTTTGGTTTAGACCGCTTGGTTTCAATGTTCTAAGGCGGCGTATCCAGTATGATTCCTTTTCCTTCCTGGTTTCGGAACTCCAGCTATGGTTGTTAGCAATAGCGATAAGCATTATATCACTGAAAGTGTGGCCAGGGGAGAAGTGTTCTGCGACCGGGCTTCTGTACAGCCTTTTTGTCATCCAATCAGATCTATGAAGGTTTATCCTTTTGTGCTAGTGAATGTCTTGGTCTCTATCATATGTTGACAGGTTTTGCATCTTTTATCGCCACAGGGTCCAGATTGACTAGGTTGGTTTTGACTAGCGATTGGCGTTAGCTTTGCCCTGACTAGGATGTCCTTTAGGTTTTTTGGTCTCCGGTAAGCTACTACAGGTTTGTTCGGAAGTATTAGGTTTAGTATGTCTGACGATTGCACGATTGGCCAGTGGTTTGCGATGATTTTACCTACTTTGGGATTGTCTGGGTGATAGGTCAGAATAAATGGTATCCTATCAACCTTTTCTTTCTGTCCATATCTGAGTAGGTCATCACGGTTTGTTTGTTTGGCCCTTTGGATTGCCTCCGCAATCAGGTCTTTGTCGTAGCCTCGGTAAATTAAATGTTTAGCCAGCTCTTCAGACCTTTCTAGGAATCTTTCATCGTCGGAGCAAATTCTGCGTATCCTCAGTGGCAGAAATTTCCAACTCAAACCATGTTTTCCTGGACACAAAAACCAGACTGGTGGAAAACAAATTACACACAGACATCTACTCGAAACCAACCGACAAACACCAGTATCTCCTCCCAACCAGCTGTCATCCAAAACACTGCATTAAGAACATTCCATATAGCCAGGCACTGAGGATACGCAGAATTTGCTCCGACGATGAAAGATTCCTAGAAAGGTCTGAAGAGCTGGCTAAACATTTAATTTACCGAGGCTATGACAAAGACCTGATTGCGGAGGCAATCCAAAGGGCCAAACAAACAAACCGTGATGACCTACTCAGATATGGACAGAAAGAAAAGGTTGATAGGATACCATTTATTCTGACCTATCACCCGGACAATCCCAAAGTAGGTAAAATCATCGCAAACCACTGGCCAACAGTGCAATCGTCAGACATACTAAACCTAATACTTCCGAACAAACCTGTAGTAGCTTACCGGAGACCAAAAAACCTAAAGGACATCCTAGTCAGGGCAAAGCTAACACCAATCGCTAGTCAAAACCAACCTAGTCAATCTGGACCCTGTGGCGATAAAAGATGCAAAACCTGTCAACATACGATAGAGACCAAGACATTCACTAGCACAGTGACTAAAGAAAAACTAAGCATAAATGGTCCAAACAAAACGTGCAAAACAGAGAATGTGATTTATCTCATCACATGTAAGATCTATGGTCTTCAGTACGTCGGAGAAACTGAAAAGCTACACAAAAGGATAAACCTTCATAGATCTGATTGGATGACAAAAAAGCTGTACAGAAGCCCGGTCGCAGAACACTTCTCCTCCCCTGGCCACACTTTCAGTGATATAAAGCTTATCTCTATTGCTAACAACCACAGCTGGAGTTCCGAAACCAGGAAGGAAAAGGAATCATACTGGATACGCCGCCTTAGAACATTGAAACCAAGCGGTCTAAACCAAGAAAACTAGAAAATGAAAACTATGCACTAGTAAAATTTAACATTTTCTAAATCTTCTTATTATCCTTCAATTTTTACTATAAGAATAACCGGTATAGAATCAAATATCCGGGATATAATCTGCGTTACATATGTACAAAAAGTAAAAATAGATGTCGCTTTGGCTTGTAGACTTTTAGGGAATTATGCAACGTTTTCAGTTTCCGCATCTAGTCTATACAAGCTGGTTGTATTTATAGTTTTAGCACATGTGAAGACAGCCATGTAGAGGTTTACAAACACAACGTTTTTGTGTTTATTTGTTTATCGTATATATGTTTTGTATTTGCCTTTGAAAAAGACTCATTAAGAGTCGAAAGCGCTTAGGCTAGTTAGTTAATAGTTTCGTACTGTTCTGCGTCAGTTTATTGCATATATATATATATATATATATATATATATATATATATATATATATATATATATCCGCGTGTTGCACAATTTGATATTTACTCCTGTTACTTCGTTATAGCAATATTTTAAAAGACTCGTTTCCTATTTCCAATAATGCACCAAGTTCGACATAGTAGACTAGTCTACTGTTGCTTATATAGTTATATTTTACATTTTAGATAAATATTTTGAAGTTTAAAGACGATGTAATAAAATAAGACTAGTTCGACGTAATAAAATCAGCATCCTCAATTTAATAACTTTCTGATATATGAAGAATGGAAAGGTTGTGTTTACTTCAATTTTAAACTGTCGTAAATGGGTCGAATTCGATGTCGTAATTGGATTAAGAGGTAATCTTAGCGAGTCGACTTCTGGAAGAATTCAACAGGTCCGGAATCCGTAGCGATTAGTAGTAGGTGTTTCTATTGTTTATTGTAAAACCAGAAGGGGTGTAGTTCATGCCCTCGGGTGATTATTTACGGGTAGGTGATTATTTTATTGATTTTGAATTACCGGTAACGTATACGCGCGGCTTTAATCCGGCAGTTAACGGAGCACGTTACGTAATGGTGTGGAATGTTTGAGACGGATCAAGGTGATGAAATATGAATAGACTCAGTTTGGTTACAACAACTGCTGCTGTTCAATGGTAAACAGAAATAATATTCACCGTACCCTAGTATTTTATTTCGTGTTCGTAAGGAAAAGAAGTCAACATAGATTTTAGTCGTTTATTATTCTTTACGAAAATCTGAAGGATATATATATATATATATATATATATATATATATATATATATATATATATATATATATATATATATATATACATACACGCGCGTGCACGTTATATTTTTTTCTTATTTTACACACAATAGGAGAACTGCGGACAATACGTGACTGTGTGTTATACTTGGACGCGTGTTGTATTCGCTAAATTTACGGTAATATATGAGCCCATGGGGGAACGGGTAATCCAACGTCAAAATTTATATAGGTTTAGTATGAGACTGGTACTGTGGGTATAAAGTGTTTACTGGGACAAAAATATTTATGGGAAAAATATTGATCGATTCAAACGGGGATGGTAATGTTAAAATTATTAAAACAAGGTGGGTCGAATGTTTGTGTGGATAAATGGGAATGGTATTGCTAAAATTTATTATCTACAATCCAACACATTGTATATGTCCTCGAAATACACACCGATGCAATTCAGCTCCCGCGTATTTATTATTATCCAGCACCTACTTTTTGATTACAATCTAAACACAATTTTATGATGACATAATTTTTTAAGTGTATGCACTGATATTTTATGCATTGTTATCATAAAACTAGTTAAGTTTTAGACACTGACGTGTGCACCTGGGGATGATCTCGGTGATTTGGCCTTTACCACCAAATGTACTCAGTTCTGTTTGTCAGGTCATACGGATTTGTTATTTATATGGTTCAAAGCATTGCCACCTTGCGTCTAAGCTGAGGAAAGGGAAAGAAAAGTCTTGCGTTTTTGCTCTGCATTTTACTTTTCATTGTTGTTGTAGCTGCTGTTGTCGCTGATGTTTTCTTGTCATTCTACTCAGTCATGTTTTTATCTAATAATTTCTACGACTAGATCCTGTCCCATATTCAAGAAGATGTGCATCTTGCTGTCAGTGCTCTTCTGAATCAGGCGCTGCCTTACCTGGTGCATATGCATCATGGTTTCACTTATTCTAGCAATTTTAAGGTCATGTTGATGAAGCAACAATGATTAGGCAGACTCTGTCATTATCGTTCATGGAACAATGTCAGATACGGCCAGGCTAAAAATCTGGACTTCCTTGCATATAATTTGTTACATAAATTGATCACAAATGCCATGGCATTGTAAGTTTTATATCTAAGTAATGTTTTGTCTCTATGATAGTCTTTCCCAAGAATCAGTCTTCTTAGGAAACATCGCTAGTTTTAAAATTGGGAAATGATTTAGTGTTTGCCTTCTTTCTCTTGAATCCTGACAAACGCTCTGTAAATGTTTTCCCGTGCTCCAAAAGTATTAATTCTTCTATACTACTAATTTATAACAATGTCTTTCTTTTTGAGGAAATAGTCGTATCTAGTGTCAAAGAGTGTAACATGCATTTTGTAGTTATTCACTCACACACACACACACACACACACACACACACACATACACACACCACTCGTCTTGAAGGAATCTCGTGTTGAGTTGACACTTCATGTAAACGTTTCTTTGTAATCCTGTAAGTTTTCATCTTCCTGACGAATTCTTGATAGTATCCAACCTTATAGATCGAAGAAGTATCATTCTTCTGTGTTTGTGGGTAGATGACCATTTGAATTCCTTTAAAGTAATCAATTCTCTTATAGCATTCAGATCCCACTGATTTAAAAGTCTGTCATTGTTCTTGACGTTTCACATGAATCCGAACAAGCTCTCTGTAAATACGTATTAGTAAACGAAGAATGTTATGTTCTGAAAAGTCCATGCAGATAATAATGATGTCCTACCAAAGAAAGGGAGTGATAGTATGGAGACCATCTGGCGTGTTCCATTTGTGGATTTTTACACGACAACTGAAACACTATAATGCATCTCCCCGTCTCGAGCAGTCTAATCCGGATCTAGCTAACGATTTGGTAGTAGGTATTCCATTCTTATCTTTAGGCCAGTGTTTGAACGACTTGAGCCAACTTTCACAATATTCAGGCAAAGTAAGAAAAACACTTATTCTTCTTTACATTGCGGTTTCTAAGAGATAGGTACGCGCACGGTATTACTTTGGTCAATAAAGCACAAATGACGTCCTGCATCGATCTGGCTTGCAGAGCGTTATGGCACACGAAAGACATATATTTCATTACTGTATTATTCTGAGTGCAAGGCACAGCATCGCACTCGAAATCCTTATTGAACTCTGAGTTTTTAGTGGTTTCTTCATTCACTTCCTATGTTTAATTTTTATCATATTTTTATCTCTGCGTTTGTCTTCACTATTAAGTGTTGGTCTTTAAGCTTTCTCCTTATTTATACTTCATCTCAGCATGTCAGTAGGGTAAAGTATTGTGCTCTGGAAGTCGCTTATTTTCAAAAGTTCTAATGCCAATTTAGTGATTTTGTACAATTTTGTGTAGATCCAATGTTTCTACGCAAAAGTAATGATCTTGTCCGGATTATAAAGCTTCCTTCACGACATCTAAGTTGGTCTCTTAATCCGTAATTTTTAGGACCACCGTTTGCGAAACGTACAATAGTGTCTTCTGATTGTATGCCAGTCCATGCACCATAACGATTCTTTTCGATGTTTTGCTAATGGTTATTCGGAAGATGGATCTTAATACAACTATCAGTGTCAATTGTATAGGACTGCATCTATCCGGATGATGGATTTTCATGCAATTATCAGTGACAATGTGAAGGACTGCATCTCCTAAAGGTTCCAAGGTATAATGCAATTTCAAACAGGCATTGGTTGGTACTTGCGCTGCAATGATATTATCGGGAGGTGCAAATTGTAGCTTTTTTGTAATTTGTCAAGATCAAACCTTTACGAACGGTCTTCTTATGCTCTGTTTCCTTGTCCACCTTTTCAGCGTAGTGACATGGATATGCCAAGCACTCCGTGATGCGTAATAACGGACTCTGTGCAAATTTTCCTCCAAAACAATTTAGCAAGACTTTGTTCAATAATAATTTTCCTCTGTTCTTTTCCATTTGTTAAACGTGATGCCTTCTAAGGACTGTACCGTTCTTTGAACGTCTCTTTGTCTTCTGGAGCATGATACGAAAATGGTTTCATGTTTACATTTTCCCTGGACTCGAATAGTCGTTTTTTGTATTGTTTTGTGGTAGCGAAGTGGCAATTTTCGTACGACTTTAACAAATGATATTCGCAATCTAGAGTATGAAACAATTCGACACTCACTCATTTTTGTCAAAGCGTGTTTTTCATCCTTGTTACAAACAGACTGGTTTTGGTTTGAGCATACATAGAACATAAAGCAAAGATCAGTTTTCCTTGGCAAGTGGGATGGAGTTAAAACTTAGCATTGAATATACCTTCGTATTGATATATGCGTTCCACGTCAATGTGTTCCATCAATACTTAAGGGTGAAACCACAGAAAGACTTCCGATTTTCTTTTCTCCACCGCTTCTAACATGTTTCATCCATTTGTCTTCACTTTCAAATAATCCAAAGTAGTCTGAGCAAAGCTTAAGCAGAGCAACGACGGCTGACCGAGATCTAATGTTATGGGGATTCTGTCATTAGTTTGATCTCAGCATGAACTTTTTCGATAGACTAAAATACGCGCTTGATTGTTTGTAGATGCTTCTTCAAAATATCGATACCTCCGTGATCCAAAAATAATTTTCCACAACAATTCATTAAAGTGTCTAAACTAAATCCTCAATATTTCAACATCTTCTTGAAAGTCAAACAGGTTTTAAGAGTACGTTTGGTAACAAGCCTAGAATGACTGCTCTGTGTCTGGTTTGTAATAGCCAACGTCAGGCACCGTGTAGCATCACAACATTTTGATTAGCTTCTGTATTGAAAAGTGTGGAGATTAACCCTTTTCCATTTGTCATTCAGAGGCATTTCCAAAAAACTCTTTAAACTTGCCATACCTTCATATATGTGAGGCTTGGTCTATTAATGACAACTGTACCCTGTGTACCTCAGTTCAAACAGTAAACGTCTAAAGAGATTGTCCGTTATATCCCGAGAACTCAAAGCAACATATCGGCGGCTGTACATGTATCGCTGGATGTTCTCTTTGCACCAAGTGTCATCGGTTGAGTATAGATCCATACCACACAATGGACAAGAGTTTGGGTTCCCCGACAGATTTTTCATGTCCTTCTGGAATATTATTACAATTGGGAAGGTGAAAATGGTTGGTTATTTTATAAACTTCACAAATATTATTGATGAGAATGTCTGTCTTCTTGTGTACACCCATAGTTAAAAAAGATAAACCTATTGTTTCTTTTTTTTTGTTCTTCTTTTGGTCATGTTTTAAGTCTTCCTCCAAATCAGTCTCATATTTTTAGATGATCAAAGTCCACTATTTGTTTGCAAAATCAGCTTCTTTTCTTTCCGCGATAAAACGTGTGCTTTCTGGATTACTGATTCGAATAAGATGTCCACAAGTGGAGCACAATCTCACCATTTTGTAATTTTGTTAGTTAACTTGTTTCATGATATTTTGTTCGTAACAAAATTAACTGACAAAGGTTCGCTGACAAGTCGAGACGTGAATTCCTTCTTTTTCTTCAGGAATGCAGAGTCTGTAAGCTAAGCACTCATGACATCTCTCCAGAATGAATGTGTTAATTCCGGCTAAAAAATTCGTGGTCACAACTGTATTCAAGAAATCTGATACTGTTAATGGTATAGTAATGTTGTTGATGATGATATGCGTCAATGTAAGAAATCTGGTCCTCAAACTACAAGATTTTCGAGAATCGTTTAAGGATATGCTTTCAACGTATGGGGGGGGGACACGTCTTGAAGCTTCTGTATTTCAAAGATTCCACACACAATCTCTTTGGAAATGCATGCTTACTTAAAAATGACTTCATCACCTCTTCTTTGTTGCGACCTGTCCGATCTTTAAATACATACCCATGATATTTGAGTCCCATTGTCTCGTTTTTCTTTGCATACATTCGACCCAGCACAATAGCAGGGGCTAATCTTATCTGTTTTTGTGACTTTTCAATTTATAAGACACTACGTTTGTCAGAGAGAATTTATTCCATCAATAATACTTTCTGCATGGTCCGCTGTATCTGGCAGGTGAAACGTGGGTCATTTGAAAAGTGGCTTTTCTGTTAGTCATGTTAAGCTTGTCTTTGGATTGTTGGATGGGTTAAACGTGTCAATGATTTTGAATGGTGTTAATTCTGTCAGAGTACTAAACTTAGTGCAAGCCTGAAGCATTAAATAGTCGTGATAGATTTAGAGTCTCCAACGATCGTCAATTTTAGGATGGAATTGTTGTTTCATTGTCTCTAATAATGAATCCCACAAATCTGTAATGAAACCTGCTGCTGATTTCTTGGGTGGCACTTTAGACTTTATCTCTTTCAATTTCACTGCACGTATAAGCTGTTCTAAATTTTCTGTAAGTCGTTTCGTGGGTCGCTCGAATGTGAACAACAGCCTCTAAATCTGGTGAACGACTTTAGTTTTTGGTGCATCTATACTCTCTTGTAGATGTTGTTGACTCAGCCTCACCAATATCCTCTTTGTAGCCACTCTTATGCTAACATTGCACTGAGTGTATGAGGCAGTCGTTGTCGTTTCTTGGTTTCTTATTCTGTGTGATCGCTTTATCTTGATTCCAAATTTGATTTAACTAACTGTTACATACTCGATCCCTACGTAGAGAGTTTATCACCATAGGACCATATATTAGTTGAGCTTGCAGACTGTGAAGAAGATGGTGTAGTCAACACAGATTGTACTTCTTGTCAGAGATATAAAAAGTCTAGATACTTGTTCTGTCTGCCTGAAAAGGCACATAGGGCTTGATAATGTCAAGAACGTCAAAATAAATAAAGAAAAGGAGAAACGGGAGGCAAAGATAAAGTTACCGGTTATTATTGTGAGATATAAAGGACACTGGTCATCACACTATCCCTAGACAAAAGAAAACAAGTAGAAGAAGCAGGTTAATGAGAGTTCCTCAGAAATAGAAGAACCAACACCTGAAAAGAAATTTAAAAAGAGAAGACAATTAGAAGAAAAATAATAAAAAGAACACATACAAGTAAAGAAATTCGAAAAGGTAAGATAACAAAGAGAAATAAATCATATCAGTTAAGATTTCAAAATAATGAGACAGGAAATTAAAGAAGGAAAGAAAACGGACTTTTTCATGTGATAGGAAATTTTGATTGTGATTTTTATAGAATGTACCACCCAATATACATAGCTCTTTTTATGTCTTGATCAGTTTTCTTTTAGAATGGATAAGATACTTCAATACACTTAGATCCGCACACCCTGAATCATGGGAAAAAAGGACTGACAAGCATTGAGTATTAATAATACGTTGAATACTAGATCGCTACCGATTTCTCATATTGCTGTGCCTTTTCCCATATATAGATTATTTGAATAAAGCAGATTTGATATTTTGTCAAAAGTGTGAAGACAATGAAGCAACCTCGTTTTAACACATAATACATGTTTCTATCAATTATTGCTACAAATGGGTATGCATTTATGGGTATGCATTTTTCCCAGACGTTGTAATGTACATTAGGGCAATAACCTAGATACCATTATTACATGCTGGATGTTGTTGAAACTAATTCTGATCTGTGAACTATTGAGAGAGAGAGAGAGAGAGAGAGAGAGAGAGAGAGAGAGAGAGAGAGAGAGAGAGAGAGAGAGAGAGAGAGAGAGAGAGAGAGAGAGAGAGAGAGATATATATGGGGGAGCAAAAATTTACAATTATTGCATTTTTCACCTGTAACGAGTTTCTACGGATATAAATCTGACAACACCAAAACAATGTTAGTTTACAATTACTATCTACCATTCGAGGAAAAATCAAGAATATACGGTGATGTAATGCCATCACCAGAAGGAAAAATTAGTTTTCTTTCTTCGAAGAAATCTTTAGAAATAAAGAAATTTATATTTGATTATTTTAAACATGTTTACATAATAAAAATATATTTTCATTATTTCAAAAACATCTTTCAAAATAATAAAAATACATGTTTAATTATTATTCCTTATTTTTATTAAAAATAGTTTTGTTTCTTCAAAGTTTTTTTTTATGTAAGCACGTTAGAGTCAGCTGAAATTATTGCGTTCTTCTGAGATAGCATTTAGAGATAACATGGAGTTATTGCTAAATGATATTGAACTATTGCAAGATGATTTCACGGTATTACGAGGCAGCATTGCGTTATAGCGAGATAACTTTGTTTTATTACTAGATAATAATGAAATATTAAGAATTAAGATTGCGTATTTACCATATATTGAGTTATAACGGGATAACGTTGTATATAATAATTTGTGTTTCTACGAGATAACTGTTATTACGAAATGGTGATGTATTATTACGAGATCAGATTGCATTATTATGAGATGACATTGTGTTATTACGAGATACGATCGACACTCTTTCTGGTAGATAGAATTTACGTTTGATTTATTGAACATGAGATATATATTAGAGGTAGACCATATCTTAAAATTCGATTTAGATTAAATATTTATATTGACAAAGTATGTAATAGAATATTTAGCATATAATCCTAATATTACAAGGAAAATTGAAAAATCTTTGACACCAAAGGTAAGAAAATTATACATATCTCATTAAGGGGGTCACATTTCATCAAAAAGAGATAGTGAAGGTCTTTGTTAATGACTGAAAGTGTCAGTTCTGTTCTAATTTCTTGATCCTGACGAGGTCGAAATCAGGAAACGTTGCCGCTTATGCATTTACTTTATTGATTAACGCAACAGCACGTGACACGTTGATTATAATGATAAATTAAAACCATACGGAATATTCATTGACTGTTATTATCTATCATGCGTTGATATATATTCACAACATATATTTTGGTTACAGGCTAGTGATAACGGATTGAGTTTATCGCGCCGAGTTTAGTGTTCTAAAGTGTAAATAACGAGTGTGCTTACGTGATATATGTCGCGTATCACACTCTGACTTTAATGTTGTAAATTTAGCATATTGAGTGTACTTGCATAACATATTACTGCTTATGAATCACATTCCGAATTTATGTTTTTTTTCTTCAGGATAGATTGTAGTGAGAATGTTAGACAATAAAACTTGCATAGTTTCTTTACGGTTATTGGAATTTGTTTCATTTTTTGTTGTCGTTTTCATCTTGACTGTGATTAATGTCTCACGAGGCTAAACTTAGTAGTTGCAATATCCATCTATTCGCTAGTCCGACAGGCGAGTTGAGTTGGCCAATGTGAGACTCGAATTTGAGACTCTATGTTCAGGAGTTTTTCAATCTACTACATAGTCATCCCGGGCCTTATAAGAGAAAAATGTTACACATGAACATTACACTCGTAAAAGAGAACTTCAAGTGAAGTCCTGTTTAATTAGGCATAGTAGGTACATAAAAGACTTTTTACCCTGCGATACTACGACCTCATAAAAGGACCCTGTCGGCACCTTAATGATTGCATATTGTGATACCTCTTATCGTGTTGTTAGTTTCCTTTATGTATAATAGAAATATATTTTAACTGAATTCTAATAAAGAGCCGTACGAAACACTAATCTGTATATAAAATGGCAAGTATGTTTGCTCATAGGGTGCGGACAAATTTATCTGCAATAATTGCAATGTCTTATGAATCGCTACAATCAGACCCCAAACTACCAACATACCAATGAACGTTTGCTTGTTGATTTATTGGACTGAACATACTTATCAATTACATCTTCACTTCATTTTAATGAGGATACGACACAGATTGCCAGTACTATAAAGGTAAATGCACAACTCTGCTATTCTGCTTATCGGTCGTGTTCATTTCGTTCCCAGTAACCCCTGAACCTAATGCACAGGTATCCACATTTACAGTCGTCTGCAGTCGAGACAAAAGTAGATTACTTTTCGATCCAAACAAGTAAATCTTTTTAACTCTTCTGTATACGAGATCGTGTTATGATAAATGTACATATGTGTAACGAACAGAAAGTTCATAATACTGTCATTCTTAGATAAGCCAAAGACATTTTAAAAGAATGTATGTCAAATAAGTTACAAATAAGTAGATAGTCACATTTAGAAAACCAGAAGGACTTGATGAAACTTGCATTTGGTAGCGATGAGTGAAGGAGGAAAGATTATTTCTATTATATTTCGTAAGAGAAATGAAAAATGTGTTTACTGGAACATTGATAGTATATAACACATGGCGCAAATCAGTATCCGCACCTCATGAATCCATCCCATTACTATAAAAATTTTGCAGTCTCAATACATTGTTACCACTAATCAACCATTATAAGCAATTAAGTCACTTGTTGCACCATTCATTTTACAACGGGATATATGTTGCAACCTTTAAAACATATTTTACCACTAATATTGGTCGGAGTTTTAGTCTCTCCTATATTGTTCATATCAGTGTCAGACTAATATTTGTCCGAGTCTATGTCTCTCCTGTATTGTTCATATTAGTGTCAGACTAATGTTTTTCCGAATCTTAGTCTCTCCTGTATTGTTCATATTAGTGTCAGGTAGCATAGTGAATTTATAAATGTGTCATCAAAAATTATCATTTCCAAAGCAGATCAAAGTGACAATTTCATCTTCATAGAATTTAGTGATCGTTGTTATTTCAGTCGAGAAAGTCAGTATATATAGTATGGTCACTTGGATATGCAATTCTCCTTTATTAGCAGTACACAATTCCTTATAAAATAAGTAAAGGCTACACATATTACGTGCAAAATTTAATTTACATGCACAAAATTTCTATTTCTGTATCTTTATGCTGAATTCTTATATGTTATGGAAAGTTATGCTATGATACATTATTATTATAATATTCTTTGTCATTGTTATGTCAATAAACTGTGCACTAACCCCTGGGACTCTGTTATTGTTATCTCCATAAACTGTGCACTAGCCCTTGGTGCTATGTTTTCTTTTTATCCATAAACTGTACACTAACCATTGGGACTTTCTTTTTGTTATCTCCATAAACTGGGCACTAGCCCATGGGACAATATTATTGCTATCTCCATAAACTCTGCACTAGTCCCTGTGATTTTGTTTTTTCACTGCTGCCATTTCAGAACTTTCAGAAAGTTAAAATTACTACAATGACCGAACATGTTATTTAACTGGCATCGTTATTCTTCACTGCTCTATGGATCAACATTAAAAAATTATTCATCCCATGATGCACTGTGTTCAAATTCAGCTTTTAATATGTTGTACATTGTTTCATCTGTGCTTCTGACCTATAAAGTAAAATAATCAGTCCGAATATTTACATAAAATGTAGTAAGCACACGTGAATTTCAGCACCTAGTTGTGCAATTTAAGTTATTTTCATCTTGGAACAGAATTCAAGAAAACAGAATACAAAAGAAAGATGTGTGATTGCATACATTCAAAGAATTTGTGGATCTCTATACAACAAAGTTCATACTCAATGCTGTTGCAACGAAGGCTGTACAATATTTATTTAAGTTTTATGTATAACACTTGAGGGAAATGAGAAGTCGCAGAAACAGTTTCTTTGTAAATGTCTTCATCCAAAGAAATTAATCCACGAGGTTGATCTTTTTACAGAGTGTTGTTTATACACGTTCACAGTTCCTGATACAATTGTATAGTTCCACACACCATCTTCTGGCTGGTTCTAGTCATTCTCGACCATCAGAATCACGCATAACTTGTGCAAGCCCGTCACAAGGCAAGTTATTCTGCGCTTGGTAGATTATATTTTAGAACCCACAGATGTGTACCAAAATATGTACTGCAATACGGGCCCGTAGCAAGGTTGTCCTATGTTTTAATTACGTCGAATGCGATGCGTGTCCACATTTCAATAGCTCTATCAAATTTAGTCGCTAAAAGTCTTTAGAAATCATCTTCTCTATACCGTCTTTTCATTGCGATTATAATAAGGAAATGCTGTATATGAAAAGTATAAATAAATAAAAATCCAATAATATAATTATAATAATAAAAGAACATAGCCGAAAACTACAAGTATTTGCTGTTTTAATTGTCGTTGAGAAGACTCTATTCTTCCTGTCCACGGTAATTAATAAAATTATTAAATTTATTTTTCAAAAATTCGTGTCGATTTTTTTCCTTACTTCTAACCATAGAAAAATTTAAAAGTACTATTTTACGTACTATCAAATTATGCTTTCAATCATTACTCATTTTCAATCTTGCGAGATTCCTAGGAATTCTTTATGCAGGCGTTTGTAAAAACTAAAGAAATACTATTATTGCGCGAAAACTGTCCTGCCTTATATTGCCTCTTCTACCACTTTGTCGTTACTCCCATAGACGTATCTAATGTAGAGTTGAGATGTCCTTCAGTGATTTGATGGGTATATCGATGATTTTCTAGCTACGACTCCCGGAAGTTTGTTCCTAGGGCCAGAAAGACATCGTAATACATATTTCGGAGGTATGAATCTGGGGCAAAGTTGGGTTTAAAACAAATGTGAACTGTTTACAAATAGAAAAATCCACGCATAAAAGCATAATTCATATAAATGTGCATGAAGCTGAGAACGATATGTTGAAATTAGTGGATGCCCCATCTTGTGAAAAATGGACTCCGCTTTAAAGATATAGAGCATTCACCACTTCCTCTAAGAGTAGTGTTAGAGTTAAAGATATAGAGCATTCACCACTTCCTCTAAGAGTAGTGTTAGAGTTAAAGATATAGAGCATTTACCACTTCCTCTAAGAGTAGTGTTAGAGTTAAAGATATAGAGCATTTACCACTTCCACTAAGAGTAGTGTTAGAGTTATAAGCACTGACAGAGAAAAAAAGAGAAAAGAAGAAGAAGAAACACGTTAACAATGTGTTAACGCAGTAGTGGACGCGGACAACGACTACTTAGTAATATCTATTTCTCACATTGTATTCCTAAAAAGAGTACCCAAGTTGCCGTGTTATGATATTTAATAACAGAAGTCAAGAATAAATTGTGACGTGTGGAAGCGCAGAGGCATCAGTCTGCAAACTGGATAAAAATCCACAAAGTCATTATGTTGTTGACCCTCATGTATGCATACAAAATCTGGACGGTGTACAGACGTCATTATGTTGTCGACCCTCATGTATGCATACAAAATCTGGACGGTGTACAGACGCCATGTCAAGAAGCTGAAATATTTTGATCAACATGACAGCCTGAGGAATGATGTTCTAGACTCAGACGCAGACACTGCAAGCTGCCACGCAAGTTATTCTGATTAAATCACAAATGAGTGCATTGCCATTTACCAGGATTTCAGAAGATCGACTTCTAAAAAGATTCTACGGTAATCTGAAGACAGGAAAACGGTCTCAGGGTGGTCAGAAAAAAACCAAAACGCTTCAATCATTTCAACACTGAACCTAAGTCTTGGGAAGACACCAAAGTCAGGGTGTGATACAATCATCCACCACTATCATGCAACCAAACTATATGTCAACGCACCCACTAATGAATATTCCGTATAGTTTGAGTCTATCATTCGAATCTATATACAACGGATAGTTGGACTTAGGATTAAAGTACATGAAGCCGCATTTTGACCCCTTCAGCTTCAAGAATTTTCAACAGTACTCCGACACGTTCACTTTCGCAACACACTTCTGCCACTTTCACGATCGTCAGGAAGGCTCTCCTATAAACAGTTTGTGTGCATCCATTTGTATCTTTGCAAAGAATCCGATATCTTAATGTCTTTATGAAGAAATGCTTCACCTGAATGAAATCTTTCTTATATGGAAGGTTCTTAAATCGTCTTTGCAATTTGCGTCTGGAACGCTCCGGTGGCCTTGTGGTTAGAGCGTCCGTCTCAGATCCGGGAAGTGGTGGGTTCCAATCCCAGCCGAGTCATACCAAAGACTTTAAAAAATGGTACTAACAGCTGCCTCGCTTGGCGCTCAATATTAAGAGGTTAGTTTTAGGACTGGTCGTCATGGTGTCAGGACAATGTGACCGGGTGGGACATCATGCTACATGTTAGCAGCTTTTAGTACCATTTTTGTAAGTCTTTGGTATGACTAGACCTGAGATCGAACCCTCGACCTCCCACTTCCGAGACGGACGCTCTAACCACTAGGCCAGCGGAGCGGTTTGTATTTTTACCAGTCTAGCCCCTTACAAAAAGTAACAAAAAAGAGTGAAGACAACAAGCTTTCTAAAATTTAATAAATACTTTATTTCCCTAGAAAAATAAGGCAAAAAAAATGAGAAAATAACTAACGGTTTTATGGATCAAATCTAAAAATAATCCAAGAATTAAAAAATTAGAAGTCCTATTAATAAAAATTCCTAAACGAGTCCAGATGCAAATTCCACGATGGACGGCCATAATGTATGCAATAGGCAGCGTTGTACTGATGTAACAATAGTGTGACAAATTGGCGGCGTTAAAAAAACACCAACCTCTTTCACTACGGTTCGTTGCTAGGGAATGACCTCCGCGGTGTAATTTACCCAGTGTGGATAGATAGAAAGAAGAATGCAGATCACTGAACAAGTATATTGAAGAAATAAATGCGACGAGCCCCCTTTCAATGAACAAATATAAAATTTAATCAGTTTATCAACAGAATTTAAAATGAAAAGAAATCAATGACTTGGTTACAAAAGAAGGAAAATGGTACTAACATGTACCCAAATAAAAAGACAATACAAATTTCTTTAAATGTAAAATTACTTTCAACGTTAATATACTTTCTTCATTGCCAATACGATGTGACCTTTGAGTGCAACGATGACAGACTTCATCACCTATTTTATGCGGACATCAAGACTTCTGTTCGTCCCTGCTCTGCCGATCTTTGTCTAGCTGTTTGGTCTTGGCCTCTTGTCCGTCGAACTCCGATTTGACAATCGTCTCTGGACTTAGATTTCGGCTTAGAATTTGCTCGGGTCCTGTGATTAGTTTAGAGATTTCTCAGGTAAATCCAGGAAAGCTATTTCCTTTTGCCGTTTTCTTTATTCGTTTCCACGAACCTCACGTATAGTCCGTCTCCTAACTGAGACAACTATCTGGCCCCTTACTCTATAACGAAAACGTACTTGTTACGAATTCAAATGTAGAGTTTGTCTACCCGCTGAGACAAAACTCCCTCTTTACTGACAAATCACGAGATAACGTCTTACACGTTCCTCCCGGAGTCGACCACTCTTTTTCAGGAAAGATTGAAGGACTGCTGAATTTTCCTAAAGTAAAACCTTTAATTTGGAGTTACGCCCATAAATCCATATTAACCAATCGGAATAGACTGTTTCCTAAACCTGTTCCGTATAATTTTTGGATTGACCAGACAACTAAACAACTAATCATGCCGTAATTAACGTTCATTTAAACAATCATCTATAGCCAGCTCCCGCCATTTAACCGGTCGATTTTGGGGAAGGGTCTTATGTCATTCTCTTGTACCATAGCATATGACTCGGTCATGTTACGTCAGCTAGAACGAATTCCCTTTTGACGTTCAGAGATGAAATGAAAATAATCATCTATATTTAGCCCTTTCTACTTTAATTAAGTTGACTTTGATAAAATTCCTTTAACCAATGCTTCTAAGAGTTTCCAAATTCGACATCACAAATAGTTTCTTTGTTGAATCACAGAAAATAATATTCCAGTTTGGAATTCCGAATATTTTTAAGTAAATATCTTTGTCCAAGAGTACTCTATGAGCACTTATATTTTCCAGGGAAAAGAATCCCTAATTCCATAAAGTAAAAATTAAACTCAAACTGGTCAAAACACGTCTGAAGCGCGACCGGCTAATTCTTTTAAAGAAAACAACTAGACACTAAGTTAAGACGCAAAACAGATTTCAGTAAGAGGGCCAGATGGTCATCCTTTTAGAACAACATATAAGCTTTTTACATACCTAACATCACTTACCTTAACTGAAATCAATCTTCTTACTAAAGGAATGAATATAAAATAATTTAAAAAACCCAGTTGTTTACAAAAATAATTAAAAAAACAATTGTTTACAAGAAACCTTACCAGATTTGAATCAAGGTCAGCAACTAGATTCAATACTTCTATATTAATACAGTCAGGTCAAACAGAACTGAATTAAATTTATGGACAATTTCAAATCCATTAATTAAAATTATCATTACAATAACACGTAATAGAATTTAAAAAAAATGAAAAATTTTTAAACTAAAAAGCAGATAATTAAATTACATATACATAACACTTACCAGATAAAAGGAAAAGGAAGATTTATATAACAAAACCTTCTTTTTACCATTATAAATGAGGTTTATAAAAAAAGTAACATAATAAGAACTTTAATGAACTAAACAAAATGTACATGAACTAGAAAGTGCATCTGCTATTAAATAGTCTTTCCCTTGATGTGCCTGATGTCAATATTATATTCTAAACGACATCACTTTATATTAACAGAGTCCTTCCGGAGTCACAAATGTCAAAATTTCATTTGCCCTTTCCGCCAGTGGAATTTGCTAAAATCCTTTCAGAATGTCAAATTTGCTGACATAATTGGCATTTGCAATTTTATCAATTCAGTCATCAATTCTGGGTAACGGAAATCAATCTGTTTTTATCACACTGTTCACCTTCCTAAAATCAATGCACATATGGAAAGTTTTATCTGGTTTTGTAACAAGTATACATGTGGAACTACAGTCACTTCTGCTGTGCTCTATGAAATCATTCTCCAGCAAATAGTGAATTTATTTTTTTTTTAAGTATTCCTGTTTTGAGAGGGTTCATCAAATATGGGTGTATTTCAAAGTTTCTTTTTTAATCTGCAATTTCATTGTCAAGACACAATTTGTTTGTTCTCGTAGGAACATCTGGAAATAAGTGCTCATATTCAAATAATAATTGTTTAAGTTCATTCATTTCTTGTTGCTGCAAATGTGAAAGTTTTAGTCCAGATTATTCATAATTTCTAAATTCCGGAGGTTTGTCACTCTAAAATTAATATAGTCAGATTGCATTCCTTTACTTAAATCATCACGAAATCGGACAGATACAACTAAATTAATTGCATGTTTTACGTGGGTATCTCTCTAAATGTACTCCTCTAACATGTTTATGTGGCACAGTTCTTTTTGTTTTCGCCTCCCAGGAATATTTACGATGTAATTTAAATCATTTACATTCTTTTCAAATTGCGTACTTGGCCTGAATGAGATTTTGTGGTATGGGCAAGAGAGACAGAACACTATCACCGTGATGAAAACTCATTTCCTTTGAGTTTTTATCATACCTTAATTTCATTTTTGACTGCCTAGAATGCGGTTTCTCTCTTGCAATCTCACAAGCCTTAACAACTTATACTTGAAGGTCACGTAGTCATCCTTCTAGAACAACAAAGAAGCTTCTAACATGCCTGACGGCATGTCCTTCCAAATGGCCTTAACTGAAATCGATGGTTTTTACTCTTCAAATGAATGTAAAAAAGAACGTTTTGTTTTTTACTAGAAACCTTACTAGTTCTGAATCAAGGTTAGCAACTAGATACAATGTTTCTGTATTAAAACGGTCAGGTCAAACAGAACTAAATTAAATTTATGGACAATATCAAATCCAGTAACTCAAGTTATCATTACCATGACATGTAATAGATTAAAAAATTTAAAAGAAATTAAGACTAACAAACAAATAATTGAATTACATATACATAACAGTATCAGGTAGCAATCCATTATAGTAATGAATGATTTAGTATAACGCTCTGTGTAGCAGGTAGTAATCCATTATAGCAATGCATGATACAGTATAACGCTCTGTGAAGCAGGTAGTAATCCATTATCGCAATGGATGATTCAGTATAACGCTCTGTGTAGCAGGTAGTAATCTATTAAAGTGATGAATGATTCAGTATAACGCTCTGTGTAGCAGGTAGCAATCCATTATAGTAATGAATGATTCAGTATAACGCTCTGTGTAGCAGGTAGTAATCCATTATCGCAATGGATGATTCAGTATAATGCTCTGTGTAGCAGGTAGTAATCCATTATAGCAATGCATGATTCAGTATAACGCTCTGTGTAGCAGGTAGTAATCCATTATAGCAATGGATGATTCAGTATAACGCCCTGTGTAGCATGTAGTAATCTATTATAGTGATGAATGATTCAGTATAAAACTGTAAGTATCAGATAGTAATCCATTATAGCAATGCATGATTCAGTATAACGCTCTGTGTAGCAGGTAGTACTCCATTATAGCAATGGATGATTCAGTATAACGCTCTGTGTAGCAGTTAGTAATCTATTATAGTGATGAATGATTCAGTAAAAACTGTACGTATCAGATAGTAATCCGTTATAGCAATGCATGATTCAGTATAACGCTCTGTGTAGCAGGTAGTAATCGATTATAGCAATGGATAATTCAGTATAACGCTCTGTGTAGCAGTTAGTAATCTAATATACTGATGAATGATTCAGTATAAAACTGTAAGTATCAGATATTAATCCATTATAGCAATGAATGGTTCATTATAACGCTCTATGTAGCAGGTAGTAATCCATTATATCAATGAATGATTCAGTATAACGCTGTAAGTATCAAATAATAATCCATTATAGCAATGAATGATTCAGTATAACGCTCTGTGCAGCAGGTAGTAATCCATTATAGCAATGGATGATTCAGTATAACGCTGTATATATAATTATGCAAACTTCTGCTCTCAACAGAAATTTACATTAAACGATACGAGAGATAACTTGTTTGAATATATTTTGCATTAATTATAACAATTATTTCTTATTTGATACATGTGACAGAAAAGCGAGCTATTTTTAAGAATAGAATTTCGTGTCCATGTTTCGATAATTTCCTTAAATTAAAATGTTTTCAAAACGTTGAGCAGTAATTCAGAAAATTTAGTATGCTTTTATAGAATAACAAATGTAAATAATTAATTTAGAAACATGAAGAATGTCATAAGACGGAGTATTTTAACGTATTTTTGAAACGTGACAAAATTGAGATTAGGGTCATTTAAAGATGGCTTTTTTCATGCAATAGATCACTCATTTTGCTATTTGTTTTTTCAAGTTTTGGGCAGTCTACATATACTTTTTAAAGAGTTTAAATAATGCATATATAACATAATATAACAGAACATAACAAAATGCATCAAACTAAGTAAGTAATATGTATGTACGAATTCAATCGATATGGTGAATTTCATACATCATAGCATTTAGACCCTTGATACTGATCTTAATTTTTCATAATAATATCGAATGTTGTGTAGTATATATAAAATGTACACCTTACTGAACAGAAAATAAATAAATGTAACAAACTGCAATGTGAACATAAATGGCAGTTGCGTCTGAAAACTCGCCCATTTTTTTCTTTCACAATGTTTATAGGTTCATCTTTAAATTCTGTATACTACCTTTAAATACTGCCTTAAAACTTTCATTACTTACTTTAAATACAGCTTACAAACTCTGTATACTGCCTTTAAACTCTGTATACTTACTTTAAATGCAGCTTACAAACTCTGTATACTGCCTTACAACTCTGTATACTGCCTTTAAACTCTGTATACTGCCTTACAACTCTGTATATTGCCGTTAAACTCTGTATACTGCCTTACAAATCTGTATACTACCTTTAAAATCTGTATACTGCCTTAAAACTCTATATGCTTAATTAAATACAGCTTATAAACACTATATATTGTCTTTAAACTCTGTACACTATCTTAGATTCTATATAATACCTTTTAATATAGCTGATAAACCTTTAAACTCTGTAAGCTACCTCTAAATACTATTTTAAAATTCTTTATGCTACATTTAAATACAGATTTAAAACTATACTGCCTTTAAACTCCGTATACTACCTTTAAATACTGCCTTTAATCTCTGTATACTTTCTTTAAATACTGCCTTTAAATTCTGTATAAATACTTCAAATATAGCTTATAAACTGTATATACTCTCTTTAAACTCTGTATAATACCTTTAATTATTACCTTAAAACTCTGTATACTACTTTTAAATACTGGCTTTAAACTCTGTATACTACCTTTAAATACTGCCTTTAAACTTTATATACTACCTTTAAATACTGCTTTTATATTATGTATGCTGACTTTAAATACTGCCTTTAAACTTTGTATACTACCTTTAAATTCTGCCTTTAAACTTTATATACTACCTTTAAATACTGCTTTTATATTATGTATGCTGAATTTAAATACTGCCTTTAAACTCTGTATACTACCTTTAAATTCTGCCTTTTAAACACTGTCTACTGCCTTAAAGCTGAAATTAAATTTCTAGAATGCTGTGCCGTTTGTTACAGAATACGAAAAAAGCACGAAAAAGACTGTACATAACCAATGACATTTGTCGAAGGTTCCGAAAAAAATATAGTTTTTTGACAATTTTTTTTACCTTAGTTTTGACCTCCATGCAATTTATGACAAATTTATTTTACTTTCAGTTAAAATGAATCAATTAAATATAACTGTCAACGTCGCACACATCGCTTGGTCTCATTATTTACATGATTAAAAAGTTATCGAATCCTTTGCTTGCAAAGTGGAAGAAATAATATTAATAAAAAAAAACATTTTGTTTCTATGCTAAATATAGACAATATATCCGTAACAAAGCATTTCAGTATGAAGTTTTAAGACATGTTTTGTGGTTGTCTTGCAATATAACTGCCCTCGTTTTGTTCTGGTTTAATCATGCACCGCCAACGCGTTGTCAACGAAATCCTAGCATCTGTTGGCCAGTTTCTAATCTCTGTTAATTAGTAGATAATTAAAATGTAAATTGCTTAATTGGTACTTAGCTAAGCCTGACACTGCCTACTTATTTTCATGGTAAGGATTTTGTATAATAAACGAATATACCCTCCAGTTGGCCTAATGAAATAAAACCTTGGAACCTTCCAAATTCTTGAATAAAATATGGGGATATCTGATAAAATGTTAACGAACTGCTATTGGTTACGTTTTATTACATTAAGCTTATCTCGTTGAACACTAGACCAGATTCATGGATTGAGGTGGATATATTTTCTCTACAGGTAAGTTGTTTGTGCGTGTACTTTAAACAATTATTGAAAATACACTTTTCTCTGGATCGTGATTTGATTTTTGACCCATTAATGTTATTCACGTAAATGATACGTATACTCTGCTATTGTTTTACCATTGACTGCAATGTGCTTTAAAAAAAATAATCGAGTTTTGCACTCCAACGCAGTTATACCTGTTTCTTCAAGCTGTAGATAGTTCGTCTGTACACTTCTCTAATAATGTTTCTATGAAACGTAACTTTTTCTTACCAGTCAATATATAATTGTCAAACGTCGTTAGATGACTTCTCTATCTGGTGTAGATTTGCAGTAAGGTTTAATATTTTTTATTTTTATTTTTTGCTTTATTGGCAAAGGGGAAATTGGAAAACTTACAAATACATAAAATGTTCTTTCTTCTCTGTTGTTCATGTCTTCGGTGTTAATTTTTATCAAATTTTTTAAACTACCCAAGGTATACCAGGCTTATAACGTGTTTTTCAATATTAGACCCATGAGTCATGGTCTCTGGGAGGGAGAAGTTGTCTTTCCAATTAATTTATCACAAAGAGTAAGTGGCCTTTGACGAAGAGTGACTTATCCAGGTGATGTAGATTTGGCAGTAAGGCTTTTGAAATTCAGTGCAACCCCCGTAATCGCAAACCTTTACCCCATTCAGGAAGAGCCTATACTCAGGGTAATAAGGTCAAACAAATTACATCTTTGCTCTTTTCCTCTTGATTCATTTTTAACATAATGTTTTTCTCTGGTACAATTCTGAAATAGTCAATGCATGCCATGAATGTTATAACCCATTTTGAAAAGACTTCATGTGTGGGGAAGGGGTTAAATGGGTCAAAACCTAAGATCTTATCAATAACATGTAATCAGATGTGTTAAGTCTTAAGTCTTTTACATCACTTTGCACAAATTGCAATCTATGACACCCTATAAAGGGTGAAAGAGTGACTGTCTAGAGAAATAAACTAATTTGTGACCGCTATGTTAGATGATAAGAAGTTTTACTTGTCTCAGATATTTTATTCTTGAAAAACCTTGTAAATGGAGTCGTAGCAGGAAGACCTATCATATATTAAATCGATTTGGGGTAAACAAAATCCGAGGATAGGGATAGGATAGGGTACTGTGGATTTTGATATCGGGGTTTTGACATTTCGCACTTTATTATAAGTCAGACACTATATCAGAAAAGCAGTTTGCATGTCTTTTTCGCTATGGCATGTAAAGGACTTTACTCTCGTTAAACAAGACATGGCAACTATATTAAATAGTCGTGTGTTCCATGTTAACAGTAACCAATATGACACTATTCAAATTGAAACAGAAACCAAGACAAATACACTACAATTGAAACAGCAACCAAGACAAATACACTACAAGTGAAACAGCAACCAAGACAAATACACTACAAGTGAAACATCAAGTACATTAAGTATATTACAAATAGAATAGCAAATAAAATGACTTCATTACAATTAAAACAGCAACCAAAATGACTTCATTACAATTGAAAAAGTAACAAAGATAACTATATTACAATCGAAAAAGCAACCAAGATGACTTCATTACAATCGAAACAACAACCAAGATAACTGTATAACAATTGAAAGGCAACCAATATAACTATGTTACAATATTACAATCGAAATAGCAACCAAGATTACTATGTTACAATGAAAACAGCAAATAAGATAAATATAATGTTGTTTGAAATAGTTACATTTAAATGGTTTTAAAAAAACCTAAAAATAATAGCCGCAAAATGTATGTCACGACTAGGCTGAAATTACAGTGGTAGCGAAAATATATTGAGGCAAAAATATTGTGTTTAATATTATTAATGTCAAAATCGTTTTTTTATAGCGTAACAATAAAACAAATTCCATATGTAAAATATTTATCACATATTCACAATGATGGCGAAAATAGGAAATTATTTTAACAATAAAACATAACAAAATCTCTCTCTCTCACTCTCTGCCAGATTCTTTGTGTATATCATGTTGGAAAATAACGATATAAGTTGCGAGTACTTGTGTCCGATCCCAGTAAACTTAATTTGAAATTAAAATTTAACTAAATGCAATGTGAAATAAGGAAATAAGAATAGTGAGATAGAATTCATATGTTGACATATCCAACTTGAGATATATTCCCTTTTCTATGAGAATAACCCGCATTCTAAACTGCATAATCAATCAATCAATCAATCTTGATAGTATTTGACTTGTTTGAGTTATTTATTTCTTCTTCTCAAATAGGAATGTTGCAAACATCTTGATAGACGGTAGGAAATAATTACATCCTTTTAAATATGATTCTCTCTCATGGGTTCGATACTTGCTCAGGCCAACCTGTGATGAATGGTTTAGTGTGTCCGTGAGAGATTCACTTAGATCCCATCCCCGCTATAAAACAGCCAAAACGCGTTTAATGTCCTTTTAAAACTAATCACAACAAATCCAAAAAAAACCCGTTATGTTCCTCCGTCTACTTAAATATAGATCGTAAAAATGCAGAACTCGTTCGATCGAAAAAGTGTTACAGGTGACAAGCACGATCCGGCCACAGCTTGACAGCGTAGATACTGATTTATAAGGAAGATAAAGCAAAGCGCTACCTTATTTCACACACTGCACACTATATCGCTTAAATTGTCATCGACAGTGAGTTAACCTACGTGGGGCAGCCTGCTGTATCATTTAAAATAATTGAAAGGGCACAGAGATGAAAATTTGCGTGTAAGGTTGCAAATAAAAGAAATTGTTTTGTATGATACCGTATTAACCAGTGTATAAAATACACCCCACTGCGAATAGCGTGGATACTGCTCTGCCATTACCTGTTGCGTCAGCAGGTCAGATTCTCGTCAATTTTCAGAATCCATCAGTTAAAACTTGGATTGTAAATGCTGTTCTGTATATCTTAACAGTATTGAGATTATGGAACGTAGTACCTCATTACCCAAAATTTTTATTTCAACTAATTTAGAACATTCGCAAACACAAAAAACATTTACTTTGACATTCTTAATTGTTTTACGTATATCAACCTGTACAAGTTGAACGATAGCTCGTTTTTACGATCTGTTTAGAACAGGCAAGATTTTAGTTAATGTGTTCTGCATGCTAAATTTTGATGTTTTCATTGCACACATATCGGAGCAGAGAACTCATCTACAATACCATGTGGTATATGATATATTTCTCAATTCAATAGAATTCACACTTAATCAATAATAATTTTATTTTTTTGCAAAACTTTATTCACTTTTTTTTACACGCCTCGTGTTGTTAAACTTTCTCTACACGCGGATTTAGGCAGAAAACTTAACACATAAAGCAGTGTAGTGCAAGACATATTTCTTACTGCAACGGAAAACATACGAAAATGAATGTATTCCTTGTATGGACATTCCCATAGGTTTACACTATCCAGTGACCTCCTGACTAAATCAGTCATACTGAAATGAATATTTGTATTCTTGTTTGCAAGACTTGTTCTTATTATTTGCTTTCATGCTTTCAAGATTTCCAACAAGTATTTTTTGACAAAATATCATGTAATAATACATACAAAATACTTTTTAAAGCATTAAATTATTGTTTCTTTCTAAATCCTAAATTCGATATATCCATGATTAAAAATAAAAAGTAAAGAATGTCTTTTAACTGTTATAAATGCCCATTGCGTATCATCTATCTGTTATAAATAACTATAACTTGTTATCTATCTGTTATAAATATTCATTTGGGAATCATTTGTCTGTTATAAATAATAAATAACTATAAGATGTTACCTATCTGTTATAAGTACCCATTGGGTTTCATCTGTCCGTTATAAATAACTATAACCTGTTATCTGTCTGTTATAAATATCCATTGGGTATCATCTGTCTGTTATAAATAACTATCAGGTGTTACCTGTCTGTTATAAATACCTATTGGGTTTTATCTGTCCGTTATAAATAACTATAAGGTGTTATCTATCTGTTAAAAATATGTATTGGATGTCATATGTCTGCTTTGGAAAAAAAGCTTTGGAATTGTTTTTTCGAAGAAATAGGAAGAAATGCTTTTAGTACAACGCAGTTGATTATAATAGTCAACCAGTGCTAGAAAATTCCGAAAACTGCATGAGAAAAACAATATTCCCGAAAATTATGAGGAAAAGAGTAGTATGTAAAAATGCGAGTTATAGAACAACACATGATACATTATCATAAACAGGTTTATTTTGACAAGGAGATACCATATTATGATGTGTCAGAACCCACATTCTTTCCTTTTAGTGATATATACCGCGTGATATATACCGCTCTAACGAAATTTACGTTTCTCCTCGTCCATGAACTTTTATCTATTGCTGTCAGTATAAAACTTTTCATTTGAGGTAACTAAATTCAAGCGGCAACAATGACGACGTCTTATGAAAATTTGTGAAGCAGCGTGCGTCGCTACGTCGGTAAGGGTTAGACGATAATGTGGGTAAACAAGAATTTCAGCGTGATATGTCCTATAAACAGTCTAAACCCATCACTGAGGCATTTGTCAGCACCGCGGCTGCGGATAATCCGCTACAGATTTAGTACTGCATCGCTTACTTCTTGGAAAAGTATTGCGAAAAATCACCTGCAGAAGCAATCCTTTTGCTTAGATATGCTACTTTGTATTCCAGAAGTAACTTTATAGCTCGCACGACCAGAAAGACCATGTATTTCTATAAATGCACAGTATTATTGCTTTCTAATTTAGAGCGTATCAAAGTAATCGCAAGATGATGAAATCCAAACGCACTGTCTGTGGCGCTAAAATATCGTGGGTGCTATCTGATCGTGAAAATGCATGCATGTTTGGACAAGTTATTCTGTAAGACCAGCTAAACAATACAAATGTCTGCCTTTCGTTACCGCAGGTGTAATTGAAGGTGGATTGGATACTATCATCGACCATATTGGAATAGAACATAATTTGAGTGTATGAGGTTATGTCCGATGCGGAAGAAGTAAGTTATAAGAGGCGCTATCGATATGTACAAACTCATCATGAATCTCCAGAGGTTGAACATTACCCGGACACAAATACGCGGGCCCAAGGAATCCGCTTGAAAAGCAACTCGATCAAAACGGCAGTGATGCAATTGCAAACGCTACAAAATATTTGCTAACGGGATGTTCTGGAAAAGAAATCTGGATGCAACGACTTGATGTTAAACGAATAAAGAGTTACAACCTCAACATTTCAGAGAACGAATCTAACACAGCTGAGTGCGAGGAATCATAGGCGAAAGGCACAAGTTCGGTGTAAGCGCCAGTGATGCAAGGAAGTACTTAGCGCACGGTTTAGTCAACCATAGAATCGGAAAGCGTGCTAACCGAATTAGTATGTTTTCCAGTGCTCCCAGCGATTATAAAGGAATCACTGGGCGCAGTGCACAGCTTGCTGAAGAACTGCAAAAACCCGTACGAAAAAAAAAATTCCCACGGCGTAAGATGATTGTTGTATGTGTAGATGATAGTTGGTTCGCGGATTTAGAGGACATGAGAAATTACAACGCTCTTAATGATGGTGTCGAGTATCATCTACGTGTTCAACAAATTAGTTAGGGTCATTCAGTTAAAAAAGGAGCTTCGATAGTCGATGCGCTCAATGAAATAGCAGAGAAAAATATCCCAGGAAAGTTATGGATGGATCATGTAAGCAAATTTTACATCAAGACCGTCTTAGATTGGCTTAAAACACTTTGTACAGCACACACAATAAAGATAACGCTGTATCGTTTGAGCATTTTAACCGGATGTTTTAATCTTTTTCATTAAATTCCCAGTCTAGTTGAAATGGACAATAAAAAACTACAATTAATACAAGCATTTCCAAAGCAGAGGAAGCCCAGTCTAGTTGAAATGGAAAATACTATCCGCATTATACAAGCCTTTTTAAAACAGAGGAAGCCCAGTCTAGTTGAAATGGAAAATAATAACCAATTAACACAAACATTTCCAAAACAGAGGTGTTACGTATATTTAATTTAATTATCTGTCTGTTAGTTTTAAATTTTGTTTATTCAATTACATGTTTTTGTAATGTAATGTTATTTTCTGGACTTGACCTTGTCCAAAATTGAGTTCATTTCTGTTTAACCTGATGAACATATTTATTTATTTATTTTTTTTTCATTTATGTGAACAACTAATAATAGCTTCATTATTATCTATGTGTATGAGCTTATTAACCGAATAATTATTCAGGTAAATAAAGAAGGAATAAACATGCTGATCAGGTTTAGGGTTTTTGAGATCCCCAGGTGAGTTTGATAGGTTATTGTGTGGTAAGTAAACAAGATTCATTAGATCATGCTAAAAAGTTATTTACCATTGGGTAATAGTTGCTTTTAGAAAATGCTAATTGGTGACCTTAGGTCAAGCAGAGAACTATATTATCTTGTAACTGTGAATTTTACCAGTTGTGCTTCATTAAATAGCACTTTAATTTGTGTTATGATGTGAACCGTTTCGGCTGAATTTTATTTCTTTAAATTATTGAATTTAAGTGATTATTTTCTTTGGAAAGACGAAAGTGTTCGTACAGAATTCTTGGATAAAGACATTTATTGGAATGTATTCTGAATCCAAACCTGGAATAATATTTCTGTGATTCAACAAGAGACTGTTGACACATTAGTACTTCGTAGGCTATAACAGGCATCTCTATGGGGAAATGAGTTTTATTTGGACTTTTTATTACTAGGACTTGTGGTTTTAATTCTTGTATTCATTTTGGATTTAATTTACAAAACGTTAAGTTTTTTTCTCATTTTTAACTTTGTATTCTAGGGAAATAAACTATTTGTTAAATTTTACAAAGCTTGATGTCTTCAATCTTTTTTGTTACTATTATTAACAGAACAGACTTGTAACAGAGAAAGCCCATTCTTGTTGAAATGGATAATCATAGCCAATTAATACAACCATTTCGAAAGTTGAGGAAACCCAGTCTAGTTGAAATTAACAATAATATCCAAATTACACAAGCATTTCCAAAAGAGAAGAAGCCCAGCTTAGTGTTTTACAATAGAATCGGATGTTGTAAACCTTTATATATTGAAATTATTAAAACTTGCATCATAAAATTGGCATCTTGTCTTTTTATAAATTGCAATTATATATGATTGTAAGTCGTTTCTTCCTTTCGGCGCCTCCAGTTCAAACATATTGCTTTAGGTGTACGTTTGCCCAATTCCACCGACTTTTTGTGACCTTCAACAGACGGTCTGTGGATGTTTTAAAAAAGAAAATGTCAAAATACCTTGATTTGGTTGTTGTTTTACACTCTAAAAACATGTTAAAAATAGAGGTATACAAAATTGTCAATTCTAATTTTCACAGTACGTTGGCATTTTACTATACTAAAGCATTTTTCTTAACTTCTCTGCAGATGAAGTTGTTAACATCAATGGTAGCACAGAGTGTTTTCCATGATATCCGCCTCTTTTAAGATTAAATTAGTCTCAGTGTACTTGCTATCGTGTCATGACGAAATAATGTACTAATTTTAAGACCGTCTACTAGATCAGTTGTTTAAATTTATGAATTTACAGCAACTTATTTCTTTACAAATTAGCGTATACTAATTAAACCATATATTTATGGTGGTAACTGTTTTTCCCGTTACAACTACTGGGCAGTTACGTCCGCTATCAAAGAATATGGTTTTTGGTCTACACCTGAAAGTAATTCTAAACTTCGTAATGAGAAATGCTAGTAACACAATTTTGAAAGTGTGCAAAACTATTGTCAGACAACATTGAGTTGATATAACCTATGAAATAATGATAAGCTGTCTAAAATATCTGCACGCATTCAAACATCTGATGCGCAGATATTTTGGGATGTGTTTATTTTTCGACGAGAGAATTACTGAAATATTTATGCGAGTGTGCATCACTATGGAACGGCACAGTTCGCTTGACTACCTCCTATAATCCGAGAGTCATTAGCTTCCACTGCGGTTGGAAAATGTACACAGTGTGTATGTATAATTGATGAAAGCAATGTATACTGTCAGGAAATGAAAAGGCAAACTTTATGTGATCAATGGAGCTAATTTTCAGGTAACTCTCCCCAGGGATGCATGAATTGTAGATCTGCATTACGTCCTGTACTTTCAAAGTCAAGTATCAGATATAATAATGGATGGAAGAGGATTTCCAAAACGACTGCAAATCAAATAAATATTTTCGTAAACAAGTATCTGCCACAATAGACTTTTAATAACAGATTATGTTTGACCAAATGGATAAAAAACCTAATTACATTGTTCCCATTTAGCATATTTAGATAGACGGAACCAACACATAATGTATACCCACACTGGAAACAGAGAACACCTATCAATAAAAGAATACTTTGTTATAACGAATTCCTAATTATAAAAAAGTGATTTGCATTGACCATGAATTGTACTGGATAGCGAGAAGACGATGTACACAAAAGTTGTAATCCCCAAAAGACAGTGATGAAATTAGACAAAAAATTTCAAATCCTTCTACAAGTAGATTAAAGACATATACCTTCTGTGTATAATTTTTATATTGGTCTCCACACATGGCCGAGCTAACCTAAGAAGCTATAGAAAACTTGCATATAATATGTCTGCCTTCTAGTCGTCTTATTTTAACTGGGACAACGCCAATGAACTTTGGCCGATTTATGTTACTTGTTTTATGTTGTTGTAGATAAGTAAATTAATCCTTAAGGCAGTGCTAACAAGTTCAGTTTAATGTGAATTTATCTTTTGCAAAATTAGAACCAAACTTGATAGTACGATTTGCCGATGTTTGAATTATACTTAACCAAAGGAGTTTAAAGAATTGATACAAAAGAAAAATCAGTGGTACACCTTATGTTGATTCATTCATGTTTAGAAATCGCATTATTTTGATTATGCCACTGTTTTCATTAAACTTGCAAAAATTCGTCGCCTGAGTAAAATACACAATAAACAAAGAACAATCATTTATTTGTTGAAACAGCATTTCATTTTATCGACACACTGAATTCAGCATTAGGGTAAAACAATATATATATATATATATATATATATATATATATGTATATATATATATATATATATATATATATATATATATATATATATATATATATATATATATATATATATATGCAGGGAATACAGCTACCAAAGGACGGCAGTTTGTGTAAACCTGTTAGTTTCAATCCAGATCCTTTTTACTTTGCTTCACACAAGTGTAACAAACAAAGAATTTATACAAATGTCTCGAGAAAAATTTTACTGAAATGTTATTAACGAAAATATTAAACATACAATTTTTAATACCAGTTTCTATCTTACGAATATGTTAAAAAGATATTCGCAAAGATTAATCAGAATTTATTTGCGCTAAATGTTATGTTATATGCTATTCATAAGAATAGTTTAGTCCTGCTTGATCAGAAGCCGTTATTAAGTTAATGCGACAAGGTGACTGACTCAGTTTTCATTCTCTCTAGGCATAGGACTTTAGAGCAAATAAAATGGTTCCAGACAGATACCTTTATTAACCCTATGATATATCACGTAACATTTATATTAAGTATATATATCTTACATAAAAACAAACAAAACACACTATATAATATAATTTTTAAAAACATCTATAAAATTAGCCATATATAATCATTGGGACATTTGATATAGTTTATGATATATCTAGTTTTTAGAACCAATGCCAATTGGATTTGCTATAGTACCCTACTTGTCTGGGTTGGAGCCGGTACAAACAGTTCCAGTGCGTCATATTTCAAGGATATTTTAACTGTTACGTGATAACAGATTCCCAGGCTGGATAAATTACAGGTGAATTATTACCTTTTGTCACCTGGAAGGCCAGCGCTTGGCGGCCACGCGACCAAATTGAATTAACCACTGATTCGTAACAATAACAAACAGACAACAGGTGGCAACCAAAGCAGCATACAGACGTGGAAGATGGAATCTTCCTCTAATTCTCATAGAGATTACATTGCTTAAATTGTTCAAATGTAACGTGACGTGTTTTACTGCGATCTTTACCTGAAGATGTTATGGGTTGCACATCCATCAAACATGGGACCAGTACAGACCACCTTTAACGGGTAATTGATCAACATATCGATTTTAGGCAGATAGGTCAACAAAATTTAAGTATGCCGGGTGGTAAATGGTTACCCTTTGCTGCTGCAATGCAATTTGAGAACAATTTTTTTGCTCTGACCTCCTACCCCAAAACACACCTTTGAAATTATATAACTGTAGTTGGAAAATGTAAACAATCTGAGAAAAAAATTGGAAAAATTCAGATTCTGCGCTTGCTATCGTTGTGTTTTATTTTGTTTCCCTAATGTTCTAAGACCACACAAATCAATCATCTGTGTGTTTTATTTTGTTTCCCTAATGTCCCGAGACCACACAAATCAATCATCTGTGTGTTTTATTTTGCTTCCATAATATCCTGAGACCACACAAATCAATCATCTGTGTTTTAGTTTGTTTCCCTAATGTCCTGAGACCACACAAATCAATCATCTGTGTGTTTTATTTTGTTTTCCTAATATCCTGAGACCACACAAATCAATCATCTGTGTGTTTTAGTTTGTTTTGCTAGTGTCCTAAGACGACACAAATCAATCATCTGTGTGTTTTAGTTTGTTTCTCTAATATCCAGAGACCACACAAATCAATCATCTGTGTGTTTTATTTTGTTTCCCTAATGTCCTGAGACTACACAAATAAATCATCTGTTATTTTGTATGACTCTTCTTTCCCATTTCAGTCCTTCTATCTATTATTTTATTAATTGATTATTTTAGAGTCCAACAGCAAATTTTACGACCTTCAACAATTAAACTGTATCAAAAACAAACAAAAATCTGGCTAGTTCTGAATCTCAGTTACAAGAGGGAGGTTTTCTAATACTTTGTGACTGATCTTCTGCCAAGTGCTTGTTCATATGGTAATAATGTAGGGATTTAAATACTTTTAAAGTTATGGCCCCGAACTAACTCCCTAACAAAAATGATGGACCTTGGGATCAATATCTGTTGCACGGATAATTAAGTTTTTCTTTTGGCTATGCCCAGTAAAAGTATATGTGTGATTCATTGTGAATTGGTCTAAAGAGTAGCCAAGATTATGTGAATTGGTTTAAAGAATAGCCAAGATTCTGTGAATTGGTCTAAAGACAAGCCAAGTTTCAGTGAATTGGTCTAAAGAATATCCAAGTTTCTGTAGATTAAACCCAAGGTCCCATTGTGACGCGTAGAGGCAAGGTTATTCTTTATAAATGACTATTAGAAGACGTGTTGGTATAATAAATACCGATTAGAAGATGTGTCAGAGGAACGACTCGGAATTTATTTGAAATTGATGCAAAAATTCTCTTACTCCCCCCTCCCACAGACACACTGTGAATGTGGGGCGGGGAGTAAATGACAAATCCAAACGTTACAACAAAAAACATAAGTATCACTAAGTTGGATGTGTCAAGCTTTAACGGTTTATGATAAGTTCAAAAGCATTACACACATACGGACGGACGGACGGACGGACGGATAGGCTGTAGTATCCCCGCGTTTCGTTTAAAATTACGAAGATTATAAAGAAAGAAATAAAATACACAAATATATATATATATATATATATATATATATATATATATATATATATATATATATATATATATATATATATATATATATATATATATATATATATATATATATATATATGTATATATATATGTATATATATATATATATATATATATATATATATATATATATATATATATATATATATATATATATATATATATATATATATATATATATATATATATATATATATATGTATGTATGTTAAATGCATGTAAACTGTGCGTTATAAAAATAAAAGAATTGAATTGTCTGCCCATGTGAGAATTATTGGTATGATGCAAAGTCAAGTCAGCGTCAGATGTTTGTATCAATTTCAATTCATATTGTTTATCTATCTCCTCTTTCAGTGCCAGAAAAAACACATCATTTTTCTAACACTGGAACACAATGATAGCAAATTTAAAAGAATATGACATCATTGCATAGTAAATCCAGTAACTTCTACTGTTTTTCAAGATATAATATTTAAAGTATTGATTCTTACAGCGGTAATTGTTAAAGATTTGAAGATGAATGAGGAACATGTGGTAGGCAGCAAGTATCTTCTGGAAATTTAATAAATCTAACAATTGCCGGCTATTTTTTGTTTACCAGGAGTTGTGAAATGTTTAACCTTTCGTACGTCTAACAAGTAATAAATGAACATGGTTTTATTAGCATGTTTTTTTAATGGTTTACATGACAAAAGCATATAAAGCATGGATATTACAGTTACGCCTATCGTTATCGGTGTCAGTTGTTTGGTTGTACACAAGGCCATCAGAATCAAAATTTAAAATAACATTTCTCTTTTGATGTGAATGGTTTACTGGGTAACTATATTTTCATAAATAATGTCAGACATTTCAAGTCTTGCACATAAATATAACAGGTAAATACTTTGGTACAATAAAAAATATCAAGTCAATTTGCAAAATATTGTTTTATGATCATTACGATTTTGTTGTACCTTGACATGCTACCTTGTTGATAGTTTTGACTTAGCATGACATAAGGCTGTTTGAAAAGCATTGGCTGGAGAAGTTTCAGGTTTGCCCGAAAGTGTATAACATTGGGATTGAACATTCTAATTCGTTTTGGTTTTCAGAGTAGAGGGATTTCGGCTAAGTATTGCATATTAGTGGGATTGTATTAAATAAATATTTTTCATTCTGTATGAGAGAATCCAAGGGATGGGACAGATCAGTTGCTACTCAACACCCCTCGATCTAACTGAGCACGGAACAATCGACCATTTCCCATATCACGTTTTCTCTGCAGTAAAATCATTAAACAGCATGCCCTGGAAACTTCGTCCCTGGACCTTCACTAGCGGTTCTATCAAACAGATCCCCTCCCCCAAACAATATTGCTAGATCCACCCCTCGGTGTACACACACACACACACACACACACACACACACACACACACACACACACACGCGCGCGCGCGCGCGCGCGTGCACTGCTGTTAATTTAAATTATACTAAGCAATATATCATTTAATTTGGGGAAGAAACTTTTCACTTTCCATATAAATTCTTCAACCTTTATTGCTATAATAAAATCTCTCTCTCTCTCTCTCTCTCTCTCTCTCTCTCTCTCTCTCTCTCTCTCTCTCTCTCTCTCTCTCTCTCTCTCTCATAATAATTACCTCTGCTGTCTGAGGTGTTCCAACCATATGTTTGCTTCGTGTATCTTAACATTGCTGTATTTTATCCATATGGTCTGGGTATCCAAACACCTGACTATTCATGACGAAACGAATCACGGGCATTTTCTTTGAAATCATTGTATTTTTATGAAGCGATTATCTCAACAAAAGATCTTGTTTTACAGCCATTCTTCCTAATTTGATCTCGCCCGGTGTCTTACAACTTGGACCAGCTCGCGTGCTGTTCTGTGATTCCTCCGATAGAGAACGTCCCGTTTGAAATTAAAGCCAAAATTACGCTAAACAAAGATCTAATTAGATTTTCTCTCTCCAGAAATGAACAGTCTTGTCGCTTTCTTTAAGGTAACTAATTTCGTATGATTTGATTAGTTCTGTTAAGAAAAGAATTAATTACCCTACGGAAGCCTGCGCTCGAGGCATTTTTCAGGTTCCCTTCGACCAATTCCCTGATTTACTCGACCCAAACCGCCAGTTAAGCCCCACTTTTTTGGTCCTTCGTAATATATTATACTTTCTGTGAATGAATATAGATCCCGACATAAAGAAGTAGTAACATTCACATGATGCGTTGCTTTCAATTGTAGCGATTCGTTACAACGTCTTGCCGTAAATGGTATTCAAATTTGTAGTTTTGAAGAAAACGACATCGACAAGATTTTAACCGTCCGTTTGTGAATGTATACAAGTTTAATTTAATGAAACGTTTCCAAAAGCGATCAAAGAATGAGGCTTGATTTTTGTGCTAATTTATTTATGTTTAACAGTTTTGGAATTTCGTCAACTCTTCCGCAACCCCATAGATCAAACACATACATACATACACGCATTCATACATACATACATACATACATACATACATACATACATACATACATACATACATACATACATACATACATACATACATACATACATACATACATACATACATACATACATACATACATACATACATACATACATACATACATACATACATACATACATACATACATACATACATACATACAACATCAAAGTTCTTTCATTATACTTATTCTGTCCATTATTCGCAGGTGTTGTTTCCCAGTTTAAGGATATGAAATGATGGAAACGGTAACTTGAAAATAGTTTTCCATCTAAATCTGGTGCCAGATACGTCTTTTATTGTATATAAACTAAGTAACGGAAATGAGCAAAACCAGCACGTCTTGTTGTTGTTTAGGGGTTTATCGACATCTTTTCAGTGCATTGTATGCAATACATGGCGACCACTATAACTGATGGAGGAAGAAAAAAACCCAGGTAAGAACCACCGAAGCTACATACAGCCTTTTTCGCATACACACATTGGCAGAGCCCGAGTCTCGAGCCCACATGGGCAGAGGTGAGGTAGCAGTGATTGTTAAAGGAGAGCTCTGTTGACCGCTTGACCACCTGTGACCCAAAAATGTTTTGCAAAACTGAACAAATAACTTTAATCTGAGAATAAAAATGACAGTGTTTCGAATGAAGTCCAAATCTTTTATATATTTAAGTGCATAAAATCTTCATTTATCACAATGCCATTGTTCATACAGTACAAATACATACTGATATTAATACAAGAATAATACTAGGAAAAAAGAATGATTACACAATTATCTAATTATCTACATATCCATGACTATGTCGCAATAAATCCATGTGTCTATTTCACAATACCTGATTTATATTGGAATACAACCCACTTGATACATGTTATCAAGGCTGAGTTTAAAACCACAGCAGCATCGTCAGCATCTTAAGAAGAACAATCATCAGCCTTTGCTTCGCAGATGATATTGATGATTTAGCAGGGGATGAAAAAGAACTGGCTGACTTGGTTGAGCGCCTCAACACAACTTCCACAAAGTATGGTATGGAGATTAGCGCCGAAATAACCAAACTGATGACAAACAACACCAATTGCATCAGTGCAGAAATAAAGGTCAGCTAGAAAGAATTACAAGCTTCAAGTACTTGGGATAAATTATCACAGATGAAGTCTCCAAAGCAGAACTACTTTACAGGATTGCCCAGACAACAGCAACAATAACAAGTATGAGACCAATATGGAAAAATACCAACATTGCTTTTGGTTCCAAAGTAAGTCTGATGTGTTCGAGTGTCATATCCATCTTTCTGTGTGCTTGTGAAACATGGATGCCAAAAATCTTGGGTAGATGATAAAGATGATGATGATGATGATGATGATGATGATGATGATGATAAGTTTAAAACTAGTAAACACCTGTTTATAGCTCTATCTAAAAATGGAACATACAATCATGGATCAAAAGACAAATGCACAATACAGACCTATTTAACACAGCATAACCAGTTTGCACGATCATTTAAGTGATGCTTAGCTTAATCAATTAGTTACGCGATAATTAGCAAAATTTAATTCCACAATGTTTGCAGTATGTCCTGTTCCAGTAAATTATTATCTGCTGGTATGGGAGCCATCTTTAATTAATAAATCAATGAATGATATATTCAAGCTTACTATAATTCAATATCGTACACGTATTTGATATCTAATATACCCTCTTCGCGACAGGACCTAAAAGTAGTGACATTTTTAAAATCACAGATTTGCAGACCAGAACAAAGATGATTTATACTCGATCCTCCAGTAGTTAATAATGAATTAAGTTCTCAATGCCAGATATCTCATAGACTTATTAACTAAATGACAGTTTTTGAAAGGCGACAAAATATTCTGAGTTTCATTAGAATACAAAATAATTTCCACTACTAAATAATTTTCAGTAACTTATATTCAAGAAAACCTTCTGATGAATATATTAAATTGTATAATAAAATGCACAACAAGCCTTTCGTCCCCGGTGATAAGCTTTACAAAAATTCTCATGATGCAATTTTATGGGAAAATCATCCTTGTTTTGACAACAATTTAAATTCACACAAAACCATTTTGTTCAATACCATTACAGGCTGCTTGTATACGCCAAACGACAACTATTTCAGACAAACCTTTTTGCTGTTAGAAGTCAGTAGTGATTTCCTGATGTGAGAACTGATAGAAAATCACTTCACCCGATCTTTAAACGAAGAAGAATAGTAGCTAAAAATATCCCAGAGGTTGTTTGATTCGAATGCGTAAGAAACATATATATGCACAAATTATGTTATGTTTGACGCTCATTTCTTATGAAAACAAAATACAACTTTACATAACCTACCTCAATCTATGATTCGGTCAAACGGCTTCCTTGACCCCAAATAACCTCTAAACTTTTGAAGTTCTTCAGGTCATACAGAGCTGTAATGGAGTAAGACACTAAAATTGAAAGAGATCAAAGAGTTTGCAAGATAACATAAAGTGCGTAGAAGATGAGTTTGATTTTGTATGTATATGTATTTGATATATCAATTTAAGACGGAAATACCTCGACGAGATGTATTACATTAACCCTTCAGTAGATACATTTAGAAATTTAATTTCCATTAAGAAAATATGCATTCTATAAATGTGACAAAATGTTTGTGATTTGATTTAAAATTAGACGTTGAGCTGTTAAAATTATCAGTATCAGGTGTATTTTAATATACTATTTATAACCCACTGTGTATTATACTCTGTTATTTATTACGGGCCTGAGGCCTTAAATACTAAATAAATTTTCTATTTTGTTCTGTTCTGTGATGGTGGTTAACGGTATTACTATAGTATATAAGCCTAACAGATGTTATCGCATAATTTTTAAATCCCAAAGAAAATCGTGTAAAAATGTTTCCTCTGAGATTCCTTGGTTATATAACAACTAGTGAAGAATGATACTTACATTTAACAGAAATCAATATTAAAAATCTAACAAAAAATAAAATGTTTATTGAGTTCATCATCTCGACTTTTCAGTAAGACAACGCTAACATATGTGATTCGGTCGGTTCCGGAACTATCGTTTGCATTAAACATTGCACCCATTAAAATTATAATCTTTTTAGAAAATGCAACATAACCTATGCTAATATTTGATTATGTTATGTCCAGGTAATGTAATTTAGTTCTGGTGTTTTAACACTTCTAACGAACAACTTGGGTTTCATGAAAATAAAATGAAATTAATATGTTGATAAATAAAATTGTCAATTCGTGTATAGTATAAGATAAATATTAAATGTATGACAACTTGACTTATTTTATATTGGGGCCTTTTGTGGACGAGTTATATAAAAAGCTTGCCTTTACCGATCACTGCCATCTCACCATTAGTCAGGGTGGGTTTGAGTCTCGGGCTCGGTCAGTAAACATGTCAGTAGTTTCCTGTGGGTCGCTTGATTCTAAGTATTCATTAAAACATGTCTATTGGTTTTGTACGCAAAATAAAAACAAAAACAAAAATGAAACAAGCTGCAGATCTTGCTGAATGAAGACTTGGTGATTGTCTAATTGATCGAAATATGTGGTAGGTTCAGAAACACACACACACACACACACACACACACACACACACACACACATACACACACAATCCAATGTTAATACAGTTTTCATCACGATTAGCTTATTTCAGGTGAACAAAAGTCTCACACGTTGTCCGACAAGTCTTATATACATTCAGGGATAATGAAATGAATGGTACCATTCCTTACCTTTGACATGTCCAATCTGTTGTCTTGTCATAAATGACAAGCAAAGAATAATAATTTTAAAAAAGCTCACTAATTTGTATATTTACAATCTTGACTTAAAAGTGTTTCCAAGTGAAGTCAAAAATTTCCAGAACTACTGTACCATAGACTTGCTGACTTTTGAAACATTAGGTATACTTATGAATGCATGAATATGAAAAAAAATAAAGAAAGAAGATAACAAGAAGATGAAAAAGTTGACCATTTCCTTTCAATCTTTATTGCACGATCGAAATAGGAAGAGATAAATTTTATTAGACTATATGAAGTTTGGTTCGCATTTTTTTAGTTATCCATGATTAATCTTAAATTGCAATATACGACGGTTTTTGCATTCAAATTTGAAATACTGATATAATCTAATGATCCTGAACGGGTTACAGACAGAAAACTATATCAAGATCGGACAATATTCTTGTGTTGTGTAATGAAAGACTGGAATCGCAGAACAAAGTAGAAGAGGTCTTGAGTCAGTTCTTGAAAAGCTAACTTACCTGTATGTTGGCACACACTGTTATTATCATTTGTTTGTATTTTCCATATGTCTGTTTGAATCCCTCAGTCATCGCATTTCCGCACTTATACCTGTCTGATCACATATTGTATTTTAAATAATAGGCGATGTGTTTTTAGTAACTTCTAATGTTTGAAAGACTGAATTCTCGCTTTAATTCGGTAGAAAGTGTTACTTTGGCAAACTACTAGCGGAAGAGTATCAAGGAAATTACCTTAAAAATTTGGTTAAATCTTAGTAAAGTTACATTTTTAGATAGTTATTTGTAGCTTTATTCCCAAAACTTTCATTTATAAAAGTAACTCTACGCATAAATCAACTGATCAAGCAGTCTATAAATAAATAAATAAATAAATAAATAAATAAATAAATAAATAAATAAATAAATAAATAAATAATCAGGTTGTTATAATACAAATTTATGTAATGGAAATCTGCTGTTATGTCTATTAAAAGGTTCATAACTGATACAATACCTCAAAAATTGTAAAACACTGCATGGTATTCCTTTGACTTGATAATCTCACGTTACATACACACATACATGCATACATACATACATACATGCATGCATGCATGCATGCATGCATGCATGCATGCATGCATGCATACATACATACATACATACATACATACATACATACATACATACATACATACATACATACATACATACATACATACATACATACATACATACATACATACATACATACATACATACATACACACACACACACACACACACACACACACACACACACACATACATACATACATACATACATACATACATACATACATACATACATACATACATACATACATACATACATACATACATACATACATACATACATACATACATACATACATACATACATACATACATACAACAAAATCGTTGATAGAATTGATAATTTTAATTGTTGTGGTTTCTCCTTCGAGTTCCAAGATCATCATGACATCACTAACCGGTCTCATTTCTGTGAATACGTTAGTGACTGATCAGGTCATTTTGTTCTCTAAATTGTCTGTGTCACACTGGACAAGAGATATCACCTGGGTTGCTTGATCAATGCTGCAGTTCGGACACTTACACTGCTCGCGCTTCTGCAATTATCCTTAATCTGTAACTTCAGTATAGATGAGTCTCTGCCATGGGGAACGATCATGTACGAGATCTTCCCAAGACTTAGGGTCATTGTTGGAGTGATTCAAGGAAGATTTAGAAGAATCTTTGAAGCATCTCTTCTGACCACCACTAAATCATAGAATATCTTTTTTGGGTAGTCGTACTTCTGACTTCACGGTTTCGTGGTATGTCCAGCAGCCGAAGGTGGATCCTTGGAAATTCAGCCTGTGTAAGAATCTCGGTATTGTGTACCCTGCCTGCTATCATCATCAGATTCCTCATGCAGCCCATGTAAAAATGATCCAGTTTGATGGCATATCGTGTATACCAGGTTTCGTATACATACAGCAGGGTCGGCAACACAATAACTTTGTAGACCTTATGTTTTATTTGTAGGTTGGTGCATCTGTTCTCCCACACATTTGCCTGTAGTCTGCCAAAGTTCATACTTTCTTTAGCAATTCTGGCATTGATTTTATTATCGATCTGGGCCGCATATGGCTGTGTGCAGTCCAGATTGATGAACTTGTCCATTGAAAGGAGGGTATGGCCATTTACTGTGATGATAGTCTGGTGAAGAATGATGCATAACCGTTATCTTCTTGATACTGACTTGAGAATGAAAGAGTCGCAACCTGAAGATAAAATGGCCCATGCTGTTGTGTATATCAAACTCATATTTGGCATTTATGAAGCAGTTGTCAGCAAACATGAGATCACGAACAGTCACTGCCTTTAACTTCCTCTTTAAGATTTAAGAGCGTAAAATCAATCCTCGTATCTGAAGTTGATTCCAGTGAAATCGTCATAGAAGACATCAGAGATTCGGGACCAGCATACTGTCTTGCTTGACTCCATTGGTGATTGTGAATGGTTCAGATGATTCGCCTTCGTCCACAACACAAGCGAGCATGTCTTCATGGAAATGCCGAACCATCACAAGGAAGTTCTCTTTGCAGCCAAATGTTGTCATGTTCTTCCAAGGACCGCAACAAATAAATGTGTCCAAGGAGTTTGTTACGTCGACGAATATTTCTGGCATTTCTCCTGGAGCCACACTTACTCAGGAGCTCTTAATCAATGTGAACCGCAAGGGGGTTCAGCAGAATTCTGATATTGGGAGTAAGGAGATGTCCAATGGTTCTTGAAGTTTGTTTGTTGACTTTCCGATTGTACAAGGGGTATTGTTTCCTGAGTACACGATGACTGGAAGAGTTCAGTCAGCTTCTATGCCATGTGCTGGTCACTCGCTTTGTAGACTTCTGATATTGTTACATCTGCTTAAAGTACTTTGCCATTTCACAGCAGGTCACTTGATTTCACAGTTTCAGTCAGCGTTGGAGAATTAGCAAGTAATATGTTGATTTCCACTTGGGCAAGTGAATAACTTAATTTTTCACTGACACATGAATGTTTATTGAGGATATTGTTAAAGTGGTGTGCCAGTCATTGGAGTGTCTATTCATTGTCAGTTAGCACATTGACACTGTCATCTCTCTGTATTAGAGATGTCCCTATGAATGCGGCTAGCAGATTATCTTATAGAAATTCTTCATGTCATTATTGTTTACGTATAACCGAATTTCATTTGCCTTATTAGCCTAATATCAGTTTTTCAACACTCTGAGTTTGCAATGGGTAGTCATCTTGGTGTTATTTAAGGCCGCCGTCTTGGAGGATCAATGCTGTATTGTAAAAGGTACATCTGTAGCCGATGTTTTTCATTTAGAAGTCTATATACGACAGCAATTTTGATCCGACCAAATATTGTGCTTGCGTATAATGGGACGGAAGGATTTGGATGAGTTAGGAACATAGAATCACATCAGAAAGAGTAATTTTTCTCGACATCCTCGGAGTTATATTTATAGTACCAAGCTGGCTGTACATGTCTTTGACAAATGCAGCAATTTGTGGACAATGAAGTGTTGGGGCACGCTTTTTGTCTTGTGGTCGTCTGCTAGGCTGAATCTAAATATTGAGGATGGAGTCCATTAGCTCGTGTTAAGTCCAACATTCTGCACTTCTCAATGCCGTAGTGACTCTAACATCGAGTCTATCTCTTCTCCTGATAATAGTGTAGACAATAATATACCATAGCGTGGGTGCATCCAAGACGTCACCTTGAGGTTTGGCAGACAGAATATATTAAATATATTTTAAATTTTTCCAGTCTCACGTGATATTCAAAAGGGATTTTCGGTCTGCTAGTTAATTAGAAATGCCTATCATTTTTATTGGAGAGTGGGTGGGCTTTGATAATCCAGGAATTTATGAAAGTTAAGACTGGTTCATGCAGTTTAAATCAATGAACTTCAACATAAGAAAAATTAATTGATTTGTGCTTATATGGTAACCTTTTTATGTTTCAACCGTATATGTGTACACCTCTTCTTTATATTCCTGCCAGAACTTTGCAATATCTGTATTTGTCAGTGTCAATATGGCAAGTAAAACTTAATGAATTAATCTTCTTAAATTAATAACTTTTGATACGATTGCAGTGGACATTTGACATGTTACACGCTTCTCTTGAAATATGAACCATAATTATATCTGGGTTCACAGAAAAACACACGGGTATTACTATAACTTGTTTCGTATAAGCAAGCCATTTTTTCTCTTTGATATAATATATTAGTAGTCTTTTATTTTAAAAATGCCCATTTTCTGGAATGAATGTTACATATATTTAGCATCCTTTATAGGCTGTATTTCATTTTTTTGTAATGACAAGAAGGTCATTTATATCCACAAGGCATAAAATGATTGATACCAAGCCGGCTTGCATAACGCCTTTAGATAAGAACCAATGGTTGTAACAGAAAAGAGTTTATCGAAACACAACTTTTGTGAGCTGAGTATTCAAATGCTCGATTATAGCCTAATGTTTTTCCATATGCCCATAATTTATTATTTATACACGAATTTTTCATGCCGCCCAGTATCAATGGCTTTTGAAGCATCTAACATTAGGGGTGGGCAAACATTTTCTACGTAGGGCCACATTGAAAACTGTATTGCTATCTGGGCCGCATATATATTTTGTCTACTTAAATTACAATTTACAACTTATGAAAATATGAATTAATGATAATAACCATTTATTTGTCATTTTATTTCACATTTACTTTGTATTAGACATGCACATTATATTTAAAATACGAATTTGAAACAATTTCTAATTTGGTAATACAATTTTAATATTCATAATTATTTCAATGAAAGTTTGTTGTTACCTATCATAATAATTATGAAGAAAAAGGGACTTAATTTAAATACAATCAGACCACAGAGTAAATTATAGTTAATGAGAAGTATGTAACTGTTCACAACTTTTGATAGTGTTCTTAAACTGTAGAACCAGTTTACTGGTTATGATTCGCATGACTGAATTAAAATTGCAGTCAGTCACCATCGACCTGTTCTTAGACTTGTTGATTTTCAGACAAAAGAAAAAGTTTGCTCACAGATGTATGTGGACCCAAAAAGTGACAAAGATTTAGCAGCAAAGTTTTTGAAGTGTGGAAATTCTGCTGCTGAAAAGATCCATAAAACTGAAGCAGAAGAACTGACTTGAACTTCTCCTTCAGGTCATAATTTGCTTGTAGGTCAAGCAGCTCCAATTGTATATCCTCTGGGGCTGAATCAGCTTCAGCATTAAATGGCGATCTGAGAATATTGAAGAGTGGTTCTAAGTTCATTAAATCTTGGAACCTCCTTTCAAATTCCACATCCAAAGCATCTATCTGGGCCTTGTATATGCCATCTATTTTACCAGAAATGGTTTTCTGTTTCAGCAAAAGGGAATGGCAAAATCTGCTTTCACCTGCTTGCCTGGAGAACAGGGAGAGTTTTGCCTGAATGATTTAACATGCATATACATTTCATGTGCAAACAAGCTATTGTACTGAAGTTTGACATTCAGTTAATTCAACATTTTCATAACGTCAATGACAACCATGAAGTCTGACTTCCACTCTTCATGAACATTATTAGTAACAAAGTTACAGTGAATGCCCTTCATCTCCAGGATCATAACTATTTCTTCCTTGTGATCCCACACTTGCCTCAATATCTTGCCCAGGATCAGCCAGCGGACACTACTGTGGTAGAAAATATCAGAATGTTCAGTTTCTAAATCTTCAAGCATTGCCTTGAACTGCCTGTGGTTAAGTGCCCTGGCTCTGGTGAGGTTTATCACACTGACAACTGGGTCAATAACATGCTTGATATTCAACGCGACTTTATACAGACTTTCCCGATGGATGACACGGTGAAGAGGTAAGAGTGTGTGGTCATTTTATTATTCATCAACTTCACCAGACATAGGTATTTCCCAGCCAAAGCACGCGCTCCATCGGTTGTTACACTTGCTATCTTATTCCACACCAATCCAGTTCTTTCAACACGGATCACAACAGCACTGAATAAATCCTGGCCTGTGGTTGTGTCTTTGAGTGACTCAACATTAAGTAATTCCTCGGTAAGCTCGAAACGGGTGTTTATTCCCCTTATAAATACATGTACCAACAATTGTGCTGTGTCCCGTACATCGGTACTTTCGTCCGACTCAAGAGAGTACCACAAAATGTCTTTGCTTGCATCTCGAAGTTGGTGCATCAAATTGTCACCTTTTTTTCAGCACGTCTGACTACAGTTCTTCTTGACAAAAGAAATGTTGTCAAATTTTGTCTTCTTTTGCTGCATCTGACAAGCATTCCTTGATGAACTCGCCGTCAGTAAAAGGCTTGTTCCGTTTTATAATCTTATGAGACAGCATTAAAATCATCTCTAAATATAACATTTAATTTATCTGAACAGATTTGGCAATATACACTTAACTCATTCACGGCATCATGCTAAATTTATAAAGCATGTTTTTTGGTTAAATATACAAAAATATAAGGAAGAATGCGACATATTTTATGCATTCAATTTCAAAACCGAATATTTTATGAGACTGGTATTCAATGACAAGGGAAATCATGGAATAACAGTCTCATAAAATAGTCGAAGAATATTCGTTTCTGAGGACAATCGTCAGTAAATATTTCCACGCCTAACTTTATTAGAATGATCATTATGATTTCTTTGGACGTATATGTAGTCATTATGAATTGAATGAAGAAATGAGTTTAATCCTTGGAGATATTTGGCCCGTATAGAAACCCGATGTCAGTAAAGAGGCTGATAGTTATATTGTAGAGGAATATTTCCCCTTACGGTCCAATTCATGATGTCCAGGAACTTGTATCAGTTAGAACTATTTCAGAGGATGAATATATGGGTTATAACTAACATACATATTAATTCACATGAATATGTGTCCCTTTTACTAACCTCTCGAAATATCAATAGTACATGCTGCTACCTGTCATCGTATCTGTCATAGTCACACGTATAACCCAGTTCTGCAAGTGTGTGAAATTACTTTTCCTTGCGCGCTCTTCGTCACCAAAGATAATTAAAGTATATACTTCCACTTCCGTGGAGCAATTACCAACAATGGATAGTATACCAAGTTCAAGCGAAATAAGAGGCATTACTGCTCCCTTTGTTCAAATATCCTCAATAGTAGTCTATGACATGAAATATGTAAATTAAATAATTTCAGAAAGATTATGTATTTTGCTAGGTAATATTGAAAGTCAAATTTTATATTGTAGAAAGTTCACCATGCTAAGAAGTACTTATGGAATACATACAAATAATGTCAAGGACTGAAAACTCAAAAAACACAGAAGCGCAGAAGAGCAGGATAGCACATTAATTATGACAATGTATACTCTCTCAAACAAATACAGTCGTAGCAGAGACAAAAACTATGAGACATTTATTGATTGACTGTACAGATATTGAATTAAAGAGATTTAACATCTGCTTTAGTTTATACATAGTATTAACTGTATTCATCTGAGAGGTCCGTTAGTCATTTCTGACTTCACAGAAAATCATGACACTTGACTTGAAACATGTAAAATGCGGAAGGTATTCGTGTCTGGCTGGTAATTCCTTACAAAACGGCTCCATTGAAATATTATTCTTTTGCAGATAACGAGCAAATGTATGTACATTATTGCGCAAAAAGAATTCTTGATTTGCATATTTTTTTTCAATATCTTAATAATAAATATTAAATTGTTGTCTTTGATACAGCCAGGAAAACAAAAATCAAGATGAGAAACAAAAGTTGCAAGAATGATAACTCCACAGTTAATATATAAGGAAAGTAAATCATGTTATTGAACTGGACTTTTGGAACTCCCATTCTCTGTCCAATAAATTCCCTTTCTTTTTGTAATCCGTTTCCTACTCTTTGATGCTTGAATCATTGTTATTGCTGCGATTCCGATCTACTATCAAGTCTCCATCTCCTATTCCATTCTTCCATTGCCCCTCACATTTTTGATCGTTCACTTTATGCAGTGTACTTTTTCCGACCAAAATAGTCAGGGTCAAGAATAATGTTAAACACATTTGCAATGCTGAATACTGAGTTGCCTCGACCACTTTATTTCCCCAGAAGTATATAAACTGATCGCTTTTGGATACAGACACCTGCTACCAAGTAGAAATTCTGCAAGGCACTCCAGAGGTATTTTCCAATTGGTTTGTCGACGCCAGATACTTTTGGCCGAGTCTTGTTGTTGGTTAGGCAGTGGCTTCGACACTTGTTTTCATACATAGGTGTGTTTCAAATAAATTCTTACGTTTAATCGTGTGAATAATTTTAAGTGAGGATGCCTTTACTCGTTCATGACTATATTTTAAATGTTTTAACACAATTTATTTCTAATTTTAATTTCAGTCTTGTCATCTTTTGTTTATATGGACTATTGAACAGGGTTTCCAATACTTTATGTAAAATGTTTCAAAATTACACTCGGTATCTTAAAGTTTACGTTTCTGGTCTTATGATCAAAAGGAAATAG